>CM070567.1:34542755-35142755 GCA_036346405.1 Phyllostachys edulis | reverse complement strand
TCACATAGTTCCATAGTCACTTAGTCAAGTTTATATTTGCAACTTACATGAGATGATGACTCGTAGCATGGCTAAGCAATCTAATCGCATCTAACCATCCCACGTTGGTAATACAATAGCACCAACTAAATGAACCAAACTAGGGTGACAAAAGATTATGACATACAATTAGACAAGGTGGTCATAACAAACTGGATATTAACTAATCCCAAAAGCATTTAAATAAATACTTTAAAGTAAATGCAATAATTTGAATCAAAGTATTTTGAAAACTGGGTTCAATATGATCAAAGGTATAACTTGCCTTGAAATAGGTCTAAGTACTGATCTTACTCTTGAGGTGCCCCTTCTTCTTCAAATCTTCCCGAAGTATCGACGTCTACTCGCAAATGAAAACAAATAAACAAAAAAAATAAATAACAAATGCAAAACAAACTCCAAAAATTAAATAAAAATCTCAGATAAATAGATCTCGAATTTAGATGAATTTAGAAATTTGAATGGGCTCAATCGGAGTTCGGATGCAAAAGATATGAGCTTGGGAAGTTTGAAATAGAAGAAAAACCCTAAAACTGGATTTTCAGAATTAACCCGAATTATTTCTTTCAAGAAAAATTGGATTATTGCGCAACGATGACGTCAGCGCTCGGAATAAAAGAATTAAAAGAAATACTGACATGTGGGACCTACACGTTAGTGAGACGGTCCACGGTAGACCAAGTCTACAGAGTTATTGGATCTGGAAACCGGTGGACTACCACGTATATGAATACATGGGCGCTAACACGGCTGCCACAAGGGCGACACGTGCGCAAGGATGTCGGTGTGGCTACTGACACGATGATGCCACATCAACTTGACGGCGGTGACACTCGGGTTCATACGAAAACGGCGAGCGGCGGCGCTCCAGCGAGGGTGAGTGCTACCAATGTACAGCTGAGGCTATTGCACATCTGTTGAGATACATACCTCCGGGTGGTTGAGGACAACGGTGGCGACCGGTGGCGAGGTTGAAGCGGCGGAGCAGATCGATTATTGTCGGATGAGAGCTCCGGCGATGTGGGTGGTCTCTGGAGGTAGCTACGGTGACGGTGGTCCTAATGGCGTGCTCCACGACAACGCGGCGGCGATGGCGGCGGCGCAATCAAAGAAAAACCGACAGCGGCGAAAACCCTAAAGCTCGGTTATGGCGGCACTAGAGTGATTGGGGCTCAATGGGTGGCGGCTCTATGATGCGGAGGCGAGGGCGAACCTCGGGGTGCTATTTATAGGGCCGGGATGGCACGAGATAAGGAATCCCCAATTCAGGATTTCTTCGAGTTCGTTTCGGTTTAAGAGATAGAGTCTGATTCAGTGCCGATTGAAAGCAGATACGGATGCGGTGAGATAGGAGATAAGATTTGGCCACAAGATCTGGAAAGTTTTATATAGCAAGTTCGTTTGTCAGACAGTCTTCTAGAAGCTCCAATGGCGGCATGAGCAGGACTCCGTGAAGACGAAGGCGTATGAGACGAAGACAAAAGCGGTCCATTAGCGTGAGGCAAAGAAACAGGCCCACTCAAGGACGCGTGAGGCCGAGGCGGCGCGGGATTGGGCGATCTGAGCTACGCCGGCCCGAATAGGAACGGGCCGACCAGGTTGGAAATCGGCCCAAGGAGTTTTAACTGAGATTTTAATAGGTTTTCTTTTTAAGAAAATACCAGAAATTCAAATAAGCAATAGGAAATAACAAATGAACTTGGAAAAATTCTAGAAAATATATCCAAGCACATAGAACCCGAATAAAATAGTTTTGGACACTGTTCATGTTGAATTTAGTCATATTAAATTGTTTTGATGAACAAAGTCCTTGTTTAAGATTTTAAATTAAATTCAAATAAGATCCAAATGGTGAATTTTCTCCTACTAACTATTCAAAAGATTTTTAAAGCTCAGAAAATTGGGATGTTACAAACCTCCCCCCCCTCCCTTAAAGGAATCTCATCCCCGAGATTCAGGCTAGCTAGGGAAAAGGCTAGGGAACTCGGCTTTCAGCTCGTCTTCACGCTCCCACGTTGCTTCTCCTTCTGAGTGGTTGCTCCACTGAACCTTGCAAACACGAATGGTCTTGCTTCTAGTACGGTGCTCTGCGACATCCAAAATCTTGATTGGCTGCTCTTTATAAGTGAGATCTTCTTTCAGCTCCATTGATTCCAACGGGACTTGTTCTTCTGGCACGCAAAGACACTTCTTCAATTGAGAGACATGAAAGACATCATGTACTCCTGCTAACGACTGCGGCAGCTCCAATTGATAAGCTACTTCCCCACAACGAGCCAAAATCTTGAACGGACCAACATACCTAGGGGCAAGCTGCCCTTTTGCATGAAATCTTTTTACACCTCTAAGGGGAGTAACTCGAAGATAGACAAAATCCTTCGGCTCAAAGCTGATGTCACGACGACAATTATCAGCATAGCTCTTCTGCCTCGATTGGGCTATCTTTAACCTTTCTCGGATCATAGCCACTTGTTCTTCCGCTTCTCGAATAATGTCTGGCCCAAAAACTAAACTTTCAGCTGTTTCTGACCAATTCAAAGGGGTTCTGCAGGCACGACCGTACAAAGCTTCAAATGGTGACATTTGCAGACTGGCCTGATAACTGTTGTTGTACGAAAATTCTGCATACGGCAAACTCTTATCCCAACTGGTGGCATTAGCTAATGCACAAGCTCTCGACATATCCTCCAATATTTGATTAACTCTTTCAATCTGTCCATCTGTCTGGGGATGGTATGCAGTACTGAAATTCAGATGAGTCCCTAAGGCTTCATGCAGACTCTGCTAGAAAGGAGAGCTAAACTGAGATCCTCGGTCTAACACTATCTTCTTAGGCACACTATGCAAACTGACAATCCTTGACATATATAACTCTGCAAGGTGGTCTCCCGAGTAAGTGGTTTGACCGGCAAGAAATGAGTGACTTTGGTCAAATGATCCACTATTACCCAAATCGAATCATAACCTGATTGAGTCCTGGGTAAACCGGTAATGAAATCCATTCCGACTTCTTCCCACTTCCACTCTGGAATCTTCAAAGGTTGCAACAGACCTGCTGGTCTTTGATGCTCTGCTTTTACTTTTTGGCACACGTCGCACAAGGCAACGAATTCTGCGACTTCTCGCTTCATATTTGGCCACCAAAATTTATTCTTAATGAGAGACCATGTGGAGGTCGTCCCGTGTGAGTGATGAGTAATTGACAAAGGTTTTAGGTCAGTCGAGTTTGGTTTGTGTGGTCGGACCTTGTCGTTTGCGGTTCACGCGTTTTAAATGAAGTCAATCGAAATTGTCGGGATAATCGAACGACCGGCGTGTTATGAATGCGACGACCATGAGGCGGTTGTACCGATTGGTAAATGGCGGTTGAAGAATTCCAGAGAAATTTGTTTCTCGTGTTCGGTCTTCATTGGAAATCGAACGACCGCAGTATTGGAATGATACGGCCGAGTGCGGTTGATCCGTGGTAATGGCGGTTGTACCGATTGTATTGTGAGGTTCGCCATTTTGGTGTTTTGAGTTTTGGATAGGTCATATCCAGTGTGTTCATGCATATGTGTTGCATATTGCATGTTTGAGCTAACGTTAGGTCAAGTTGTGAAGAACTTGTTCGGTTTCGTGTTCTTATGCGTGGGCTGCAGGACGTCGAGCGGAGTCGTGGCGAGACACGGTGGATCTGGACTAAGCGCAGTGGCGCCGAGGTCGAACGGTCGGGATGTGTCGAAGGCAGCGTGGACTCGAGGTGGTTGCGAGGCGTCGAGACAAGGAGCTTGAAGCTTCCGGAAGGTCTGAATGGGCGAATCGGAAAATTCGCAAGGCCGCACAAGCGGGCGAGCTCCGTTGGACTTAGCGGGCGAACGGGAGGAGACCCGTTAGCCAAGGCTATATAAAGGATTGGAGGGCTGCATGCCCTCTTGAGCACTTGGAAAAGGAATTAGGGTTTGCTAGAGTCAAAAGAGTCTTTAGTGGCTGTTTTGCTTTAGGCTTTAGTGGTTGAGAGTGTTGGTAGAGGGTGGGTGCTCCTCGCTTGTTCCTTTGTAGCTCTCCCATGTGAGTTCTTGGCTTAGGGAGAGGGAGAGGATGGATTGGTGAACTTGTAATCATTCCTCTTGTTTTAATGTCCATGCGTATGGGGATGTATCTCTTTGTATTTCGCTCTTGATTCAATGAATGGAAATCAAGTTTTCTTCTATTCGTGCTCTCGTTCTTCGCTCTCCTTTTTGTGATTTTTGGGGCTTTCTTCAATTCGGGAGTTTTTGCTTGGTTCTTCCTCTTGATCTTGCTTGCTGGGACATGTGAGAACCTATCTAAGGTCATCTAGATCATCATCCACCCACGAGCAAGTCGTTAGATCAAGTTTTGTTTTTGCGGTTTTGAACCCACCTTCGCTCAATTGCAAAGGATAGGAACCTTGGCATGGATCTCTGAAATCGTTGCTTGGAATAGGTTCCTAATATCTTCAGGAAGGTGTGGTTCAATTTTGGTCAAGTTTGGCGCGTAGATCAAAAGTTACGTTGATTTTGGTTTTGAAACCCGAGCTGATTTTACTGCTCCAGACAATCGGAACGACGGCCGTAACACTACGGTTGTACCGCAAGATCGCGAACGACCGGCCGTAACACTACGGTTGTACCGATCTGCTTGAACGACCGCCGCTTTACTCGCGGTTGTTCCGATTTCCGAGTTTCTTCGTAACCTCCCGATTTTGTTTCTTCGTTTGTGAGGGTGAGAGTGGATTCAACATAAGACTTCCTCGTGCTTAATCTTTGATCTTCATAGCTCTCATAGCTATTGGAGTGATTTACAAGTTGAATCCATTCTTTGCGAAAAAGTTTATGTGCTCCTATTCACCCCCTCTAGTCGCCTTTCGGTCCTTCAATTGGTATCGAGCGGTTAGCTCTTTTCAATAGATCTTAACCGGTCTCAAGAGCCGTGGCAATGGACAAGTACTCGACCAAGCCGCTTTGTTTTGATGGCATCGACACCCTTCCGGAAGAGCCGAATGGAGACATACATCCAGCCTGTGGGTATGCCATCCGCGAAAGGTCAAGGTTCGATTCATTGTTCTGCCGATGAGAACATCAATGCCGGAACATGGTTGATGTTGAGGCGAATGCAAAGGCAAGGAACATCATCATCCGTGGTTTGAGTCGAGTGAGTTTGACCGCATATCTCACTGTCGTCCCGCCACGATATCCGGGTGACCCTCGACGATACCATGAGGGCACCACCCAGATCAAGACGGTTCGACAGACGGTTCAAACGAGAATACAACAAATTTGAGATGCTTTGTGGTGAGTCCCTAGATGAGTGCTTCATGACGTTTTCACAAGATCTTGAGCAACCTCCGAGCGGTCGGTCTCACATACCCGACTCGGACAATGCTCGCCGATGCTCACGGACTCGATCTGCGTGTTTGGGAGATGAAAGTGACCACCATCAAAGACACGACAGACCTCTCGACCTTGACTCTTGATGCGGCAGACTCACGCCTCAAGACTCACGAGATTGACGTTGTCTCTCGTAGGTCGAAGTCACAGTCGATGGCCTTGGTCACCGATCGATTCAGCCCGAGTCCTCTTGCAATTTCTCCCTTGTCGCTCTCGTGACATAAGCGATGATCGCTAGAGCGACTTCGCGGATGAGCAGCTTGCCCTCCTTGCTCGTAGATTCTCCCACGCTTACAAAGGGAGGAGGGACAGAAAGAGAGGAGGACCCGTGATTTGCTTCGAGTGTGGTGGCCCCAACCACATCCGAGCAAACTGCCCCAAGCTGGAGAAGGGCAAGAACGACTACGGCGGTTCGGGCAAGAACGACTACACCGACAAGAACCGCAACAAGAAGCCTCCAGCTCAGACGCCCAGCAAGAAGAAGTTCCGCAACTTCGGCAAAGCCAAGAAGCTCTTCCACCGCGTCCTCACCGCCTTCGACGACCTCGACCTCAGCGAGGTGGAGGGATGGAGCGACGATGACGGGACGGGTGACCAAGAGCCCAAGAATGGCGGCGACGACTTCTCCGGCATGTGCTTCATGGCCCTCGAGGGCGAACTCAGCGACAGCGAGCTATACTCCGACTCGGACGAGGTAGATCCCACCTACGAACAGCTCAATCATGCTTTTCTTAAGCTAGGAGGTTTTCATGCTAAAGCTAAGGCTAGGTGTGCTGAGTTAGAGAAGGAAATAGATAGGTGTCACTAGAGATTATTGCTCTTACATCTGCTCCTTCTAGTGATGATTGTGATACATGCTCGCTTTGGCTGGTTGATATGGAGAAGTTAAGGACCTCACATGATAGTGTGTCCTCCAAACTTGATAGTGTTAAGGTGGAGAATGTTAGTCTACTTGCTGAGTTAGAGTTGAGTAGGATGGCTGTTACCCTACTTATTACTGATGAGACTACTTCTCCCACCTCATGTGAGGGTAAGGACATTGCTGCTAGAGGATCTTATGCCATGCTCCTTGATATGCCCGAGTCTTGTGAAAATTGCAATAACTTGAAGATGAACTTAAAACGGGCAGATCATAAAATTGTCTTGAACTACAAGCTTCTTTACTTGAGCCGATTGTTTCATGCTTGAACTGTCCTAAGTTAATCTACTTGAACTTGAGGTCGTTTCCAAACAGTTTCAAGATATGATTGATCATGAAAGGAAGTTGGCTCAGTTTGCTTCTAAGGACCTCGTTAGCTCACCATGCATTAAGTGTAACAAACTAAAATCTGACTTGATTGCTTTGGATGAGAAATGTGTGAAGCTAACTAAGGACCTTCTAGAGAAGTCACATTGTGCTTGCAATATGATTGTGGAGAAGGGGGAGAAGCCCTGTGGTAAGGATGAGACGCTTAGCAACGTGAACCAAGCGGCTAGCGATGGGATCTGCCCTTCAGAGTCGGTGTGCTTGCACAAGCCATTCTTTCCTCTCTTCTTTGGTTCTTCTTTTGCTCCCTTACCCTTCTTGTCTCTTCTTCCCCTCGCTCTTCTTGCACCTCTCTCTTTCGGGAGTGTCAAGACCTTATGAACACTCTCGAGAGATTTGTAGGAGGCAAGAAGAAGCTCAATCTTATTCTAGACCAATCTAAGATCTGCAGATTTAATCAGGGTCTAGGATATGACTTCTCTGAGGACATGAGGAAGCATCCACCGCCGTGCTCGGACTCCATAGCACTGTGTGTGATCGAGATCGAGCCAGTGACCGAGAAAGTCCATTTCAAGTCAGCGGGCTATGTCCGTGGGATTTCGACAAGAAGGTAATTTCACATGCCGCTTCTACCTCTCGAAGGTGAAGTATCACCGCACCTTCATCGGAAGGATGGACACACAATGATCGATGCTTCAGCGCGCCAAGATCGCACAGAGACCATGTTGAGTCTCTTAGGCGCATCTGTGGTCGGCCCTGGACCTTGAGTGCACCTAAGACCAACACGAGGTCTAGGCTTGTTTCTTCTGATGGGTTTGTGCAGATCGAGGACTTGGTTTTTCCGAGTTTTCTGGTTTTCGTCCTCATGCTGCTTTCAGTCGTGACTTCCGCCGTCCTGAGGGTAGATCTCGTTTTCCCCATCGAGATAGCTACCGGCGTGTTCAAGATGTTGCAGTGCTCGACTTCGCTCCTTCAGCGATCGGACCCAAAGAACAGCGACCGGTCTACTCTTAGACCTTACGCTTTGAGTTACAGAGAGCGAGGGTAGATAGAGGTCATCGTGCTTGACTACTTCATCGCCGACGTGTTATTCAAGATTAGGTGCCGAAATCATTGTTGATTTATCCCAAGATCGAGACTTTACTCTGCTTGACTCAGTTCGCGGGTAGGGAAGGAGAAGGTTTGGCTTGTAGACTCGGTTGTTCTCGTCATATGACCGGAGACTCCGTTGGTTCTCCTCCTAGCCCGCGCTCGGTGATGAGACGATCACCTTCGAGACGCTTCGTGCTGGGCGCGTCATCGCCAAAGGTACTTGTCGTATTAATGCTTCTTTTATTCTTAAGGATGTTGCCTTGGTTAGTAAGCTGCAAAGACAATTTGCTTTCGTTTCTCACTTCTCGATGACGGTTTCGAGGTGAGCTTTAAGAAAAACAATTGCAAAATTCTTGACTCTTCTAGTAGTCCGGTTTATGGATTTCTCGTTATGGGAGGATCTTTCGTGCTGATTTTTCCGATTCTTCCGGTGATCCTCTCGGTGTTTAGTTGCTTACGAGTCCCGCGATCTCTCTTTTGGCATAGGAGACTTGGTCATATTGATTTGACCATTTGACCCGAGTTAGCGTACCATGATCTCATTCGTGGTCCGCCAAACTCAAGATGGTCAAAGATCTTGTTTGCACTCCATGCCTAAGACGCGGAAGATGGTTGCCGCTTCTCATCCTCCCGGTCCGATTATTATGACCGATGCAAGACAATTGCTCCACATGGACACAGCTTGGACCAAATCGAGTCTTGATCGGCAGGAGGGAAGTGGTATGTGCTTGTTGTGGTCGATGACTTCTCGAGGTATTCTTGGGTGTTTTTCTTAGCCTCGAAGGATGAGACGTTTTCACATTTCGAGGTCTTTTAGTAGGTTTGTCTGTTGAGCTCCGGGTGCCTTACGAGCGATCCAAGTGACAATGGCACGGAGTTCAAGAATTCCTACTTTGAGAGTTTCTGCGGTGAGGCAGTGTAGAGCACCGTTCTCTTCTCCATACGTCCCTCGGCAAAATGGCGCTAGGAGAGGAAGAACTGCACCTTGGTTGAGATGGCCAGACGATGCTTGATGAGTACTCTACACCGAGGAAGTTTTGGGTGAGGCCATTGCGACCGCGTGCCATGTTTGAATCGAGTTTTTCTTCTGCACTCTACACCGCACTTCTTATGAGTCGAGATACGCGAAAGCCAGCGTCTCTCATTTTCGTGTGTTTGGTTGCAAGTGCTTTATTTTGAAGTCCGGGAACCTAGATAAGTTCGAGTCACGTTCTGTGGCGGTATCTTTCTAGGCTACTCGACTTCTTGGCGGCTTATGGGTGAAGGCGCGAGGCTAGCAAAATGTTAGAGACTGCGAGGTGATTTTTGACGAGGCCACCGGGACTAGGCCAGATATCTCGTGTTCTTTAGAGCAGTCCGAGACCATCTTTGTGGATGATGAGGACGATGGAGATGACGGTTGTCTACGATCCTGTCCCTCATCCACTCCTTGAGGTGCCGTCTTCCACCGCACCTCGAGGTGATCAGCCCTTGCCTTCTGCTTCCTCTGGAGCTAGTGGCTCTGTTCCTACCTCGTCAGCTCATGAGGTAGAGGCCACTTCTTCATCTCTCCCAGGACCTCCTAGACACATCCAGAGAGTTCATCCTTCAGAGCAGATCATTGGAGATCTTTTCGAGCGTGTTACCCGCTCAAAATCTGGCTTATCTCAATTCTGTCTCCATTCTGCCTTCATTGCCTTTTTTGAGCCCAAAGATGTTTCTCATGCTTTATCTGATGAGTCTTGGGTCAATGCCATGCATGAGGAGTTAGAAAATTTCGAGAGGAACAAGGTTTGGTCGCTTGTTGAGCCCCCACGAGGCTACAATATCATTGGAACCAAGTGGGTGTTCAAGAACAAGCAGAGTGAGGATGGGGTAATCATCCGAAACAAGGCGAGATTGGTAGCTCAGGGGTTTTCCCAGGTTGAGGGTCTAGACTTTGAGGAGACCTTTGCCCCTGTAGCTCGACTTGAAGCCATTAGAATCCTGCTTGCCTTTGCAGCTTCTAAGGGTTTCAAGCTTTACCAGATGGACGTGAAGAGTGCCTTCCTCAATGGCCTTATTGAGGAGGAAGTCTACGTCAAAGCGACCTCCGTGTTTCGAGAACCCCAAATACCCTAACCATGTCTTCAAGCTTTCAAAGCAACAGATGGACTTAAGCAGGCTCCCGAGCTTGGTATGAGAGGCTTAAGTCCTACTTGATAAGTCATGGTTTTGAGATGGGTAAAGTTGACAAGACCTTGTTCATCCGCCAAGATGGCATCGACCTTCTCGCTCGTTCAGATCTATGTCGATGACATTATCTTTGGCGGCTCTTCCCATACTGGTTTCCCGGTTCTCGGATGTCATGAGCACCGAGTTTGAGATGAGTATGATGGGTGAGTTGACCTTCTTCCTTGGTTTCCAAATCAAGCGGACTCGGAGGGTACATTTCTTCATCAAGGAAAGTACACTCGTGACCTCTCAAGCGCTCGACATGAGTGATGGTAAGCGTGTCGACTCCCATGGCTTCTACTGCCTATCTTGACCTGAGATGAGGATGGCGAGCCGCTTGATCAAAAGGAGTATCGCAAAGATGATTGGCTCCTCTTGTACCTCAACGCCGAGACCGGACATACATTTTTACGTGTGTTTGTGCGCTCGCTGTGCTTCTCCTCGCGCTTCTCACCGCCAGTGGTGAAGCGCATCTTCGATACTGCGAGCTACCATTGACTATGGTATTTGGTACTCTTCCTCATCCTGTCTTTCCTTGAGGCCTTCTCGGATCGACTTATTGGTCAGAGGATAGATAGGAAGAGCACTTCCAGCACCGCCAATTTCTTGGCACTTCTCTTGTTTCTGGTCTTGAGGAAGCGATCCGGTGTTACCTGATCCACCGCAGAGGCCGAGCGTTCGTTGTGCAGCGATTCTTTGTAGTCAAGTGCTCTGGATGACTTCGACCTGCGGGACTTTGGGTTAGTTATCGATGTTGTTCCACTCTTTTGTGATAACACTTCGATTAACATTGCCAAGAACCCAAGTCAAAGATTCCGGACCAAGCACATCGATATTCGCTTCCACTTCCTTAGAGACCATGTAGAGAAGGGCGATATAGTGCTCCAGCCAGGAGAGTGACCACCAGTTGGTGACATTTTCACCAAGCCATTGGATAGTTCGAGGTTTTCACTCATGGGAGAGCTTGGGGTGGTTTGTCCTTATGGACCTGTAGTGAGGGGGAGCTTTGGGTTTTACTGCTTTACTATATTATTTATGCTCTTGCTCCTTACTGTTGCATTGCATTTTGGGTGCATTTGGGATTAGTCCTCCTAGCATAGATTAGAGTGCTTCTTTTGTCTAGTTGTTTAGATTTCTGCTCTTATCTTGTGATTCTAGGATGCTGCTTATTAGCTGTCTCTTCTCACTAGGTTGAGCTTACTCACTTCTTATAGGTTCTAGCAAGGGTTGGGCCACCCTTGGGCAGACAGGAACGTGTTTGCTCCTTAGTGTGTTAGCGGGCGCTTGATAGTCCTAGAGTCATATGGGGTAGATGAGAGTCGATCGAGCCATAGTATTCTCTATATCTTATCTATGCTTTAAGGACTGCATTTTATGTTTTCTTTGCCGACTTCTCGATTTATTGTTTTGGTTCAAGGGAGTTCTTTTGGGAGCTTCGAGCTTAATTTTGACTTAACTCAACTTGAACTAAAAGTTGCATCTATTGTTGAGGGAGCTGGATCTTCGCATTTCTAGCATTCTCGCATTGTAATATAACTACATTGAGCCTTGATTATTATCACGCTATGACATGTTTACAATGCTTTACACCTTGCCATGACTTGTGCTTATTTGCTAGATTTATCATGACTTCATATGTGTAGCCTAGCTTTTGCCATGATAAGATAATTAAAATTGCTCAACTTAAACTAAAACTTGTCATGTTAGCACTCGAGATTAGTCTTTCTTGAGCTATCCTTTTATGATTCATGCCATGTCAAATATTTGGGTAGAGTGATGAATCTATATTGAGCCTTAGATTGATTTGTTTTAGTCTCTTGATGATACATGAGTTAGTACAACTTGTTAAAAGGCAAAAAGATCTCTTTTGTCTTGTAAAAAGCGACTTCACCAATTCTTCCCTATGAGACGGCTTGTCATTGCACTTGACATGAACTTAGGGGAGTTTTGGATGACCTAGACTACCTTCTTAAGCTTCTCGCTTGAAGTAGTCGCATAAGGCTTGAGGTCTAGCACATGATAAAACAAAAATCTGGTTGTCAACAACCTTGAATTTCAAAGATAATATATCATTTGTGCTCAAATTTGCTTAAAGCTATCAAAAGAATCAAGTACTTAACCAATGTTTCAATCTTGAGCTTATAGCACTCTTTTTGGTCTCAATTTAAGCTTCTTAGTTCCGCTTAGCTTATTGACATGGCTGCATCATCCTTGGATATCTCTAGCGAGACTTTGCTCATTGATGACTTGACTTGCTCACATAATGTACCTCATTTTCAGATTGTCATCTATGTGTTCTAGCTAGCTTATACATATCTTGTCATGATCTAGATAGCCTTTTATTAAGTTATGGCTTGGTGTATTACATGTTGGTCATTATGGATAATTCTCATGGCTCAAAATGCTTAAATAAACAAACTTCAGCCATTTTCATCCTTTAACATGTCATATTCTCTCTTGAGCATTCTTGATGTGTTTATTGCCAAAAGGGGGAGAATAGAGAAGAAAAAGCAAGTTGGGATCATTTTAGAGCTTTGGAGAACAATTTGCTCTTTTAGTTGTTGCTCTAGTGTTCCTTACATCGACATGGTCAATTGTTTCACTCTTCTTCTTTGGACCATGTTGATTCTTCAAACTCAAACTCAACTTTGCTTTTTTCGAGTTTGTCAATATACTCATCAAGGGGAGATTGAGAGACCATGTGGAGGTCGCCCCGTGTGAGTGATGAGTAATTGACAAAGGTTTTAGGTCGGTCGAGTTTGGTTTGTGTGGTCGGACCTTGTCGTGCTTGCCGTTCACGCGCTGCGTGAAGTCAATCGTATCGTCGGGATAATCGAACGGCCGTGTTATGAGCGATACGACAGCAGGCGGTTGTACCGATTGGTAAATGGCGTTGAAGAATTCCAGAGAAGTTGTTTTCGTGTTCGTCTTCATTGGAAATCGAACGACCGCAGTATTGGAGCAGACGACCGAGTGCGGTTGATCCGCCGGTAATGGCGGTTGTACCGATTGTATTGTGAGGTTCGCCATTTTGGTGTTTTGAGTTTTGGATAGGTCATATCCAGTGTGTTCATGCATATGTGTTGCATATTGCATGTTTGAGCTAACGTTAGGTCAAGTTGTGAAGAACTTGTTCGGTTTCGTGTTTCTTGTCGTGTGGTCGCAGGACGCCGAGCGGAGTCGTGGCGAGACACGGTGGATCGGACTAGGCGCAGTGGCGCCGAGGTCGAACGGTCAAGATGTGTCAAGACGACGTGGACTCGAGGTGGTTGCGAGGCGGCGAGACAAGGAGCTTGAAGCTTCCGGAAGGTGCGTAGGCGAATCGAAATTCGCAAATTTCGCACAAGCGGGCTCCGTTGGACTTAGCGGGCGAACGGGAGGAGACCCGTTAGCCAAGGCTATATAAAGGATTGAGGGGCTGCATGCCCTCTTGAGCACTTGAAAAGGAATTAGGGTTTGCTAGAGTCAAAAGAGTCTTTAGTGGTGTTTTTGCTTTAGGCTTTAGTGGTTGAGAGTGTTGGTAGAGGCAGTGGGTGCTCCTCGCTTGTTCCTTTGTAGCTCTCCCATGTGAGTTCTTGGCTTAGGAGAGGGAGAGGATGGATTGGTGAACTTGTAATCATTCCTCTTGTTTTAATGTCCATGCGTATGGGGATGTATCTCTTTGTATTTCGCTCTTGATTCAATGAATGGAAATCAAGTTTTCTTCTATTCGTGTTTCTCGCTCTTCGCTCTCCTTTTTGTGATTTTTGGGGCTTTCTTCAATTCGGGAGTTTTTGCTTGGTTCTTCCTCTTGATCTTGCTTGTGGGACATGTGAGAACCTATCTAAGGTCATCTAGATCATCATCCACCCACGAGCAAGTCGTTAGATCAAGTTTTGTTTTTGCGCTTTTGAACCCACCTTCGCTCAATTGCAAAAGGATAGGAACCTTGGCATGGATCTCTGAAATCGTTGCTTGGAATAGGTTCCTAATATCTTCAGGAAGGTGTGGTTCAATTTTGGTCAAGTTTGGCCGCCAGAGATCAAAAGTTACGTTGATTTTGGTTTTGAAACCCGAGCTGATTTTACTCGCTCCAGACAATCGGACGACCGGCCGTAACACTACGGTTGTATCAAGATCTTGAACGAACGACCGTCCGAACACTACTTGGTTGTCAAGATCATGGAACGACCGCCGCTTACTGCGGTTGTTCCGATTTCCGAGTTTCTTCGTAACCTCCGATTTTGTTTGTCGTTTGTGAGGGTGAGGAGTGGATTCAACATAAGACTTCCTCTGTGCTTAATCTTTGATCTTCATAGCTCTCATAGCTATTGGAGTGATTTACAAGTTGAATCCATTCTTTGCGAAAAAGTTTATGTGCTCCTATTCACCCCCCCTCTAGTCGCCTTTCCGGTCCTTCACTTAACATCCTGGTACATCTTAGTACTGCCAGGGTGAATTGAATACTTTGAATCATGGGCTTCTTTCAAAATCAGCTGTCTCAAACCATCAACATCTGGTACGCAGATACGTCTGTAGATCCATAGTATACCTTGATCATCTAAGGTGAAGTCTTTGAACTTTCCTTCCGCCATCTTCTTCTTGATATCAGAAAACTCTGAATCCTTCGGTTGAGCTTCACGAATCTGCTTCTCCAAAGTAGACTACACTTCTAGACTGGCTATAAATCCTTCAGATATAACTTCTAGCTTCAGCTTCTTAAATTCCTCTTGAAGTTCTGAACAAATCCCTCTTACTTCCAAAGCATTGCAATAGCTCTTGCGACTTAAAGCATCTGCAACTACATTGGCTTTACCGGAATGGTAATGAATTCCGAGATTATAATCCTTTATTAAATCTAGCCATCTTCTCTGTCTCATGTTCAAATCCGACTAAGTGAAGATGTACTTCAAGCTCTTATGATCCGTGTACACTTCACAGCGATTACCGATGAGGTAATGACGCCAAATCTTTAAAGCACGCACTACAGCAGCTAATTCCAAATCATGGGTAGGATAATTCTCCTCATGAGGCCTTAATTGCCTAGACGCATAAGTTTACGCTCTTCCTTCTTGCATCAAGACACATCCTAATCCTTGACGCCAAGCATCACAATAGATATCAAAATCCTTGCGTAACATCCGCAAAATTAGCATGAAATGAAGTCAAACGCTTCTTCAACTCTTGAAAACTTTCTTCATAGGCTGGGGTCCAAGTGAACTTTTTCTCCTTTTTCAACAACTGTGTAAGCGGATTAGCAATCGTTGAGAATCCCTCAATGAAACGGCGATAATATCCTGCCATTCCCAAGAAACTACGAATCTGAGTGACAGTCTTGGGCTATTCCCAATGTAGTACTGCCTTGACTTTACTGGGGTCAACGGCTACTCCCTCGGTTGTCATCACATGGCCAAGGAAATCAACTTCCTTTTTCCAGAACTCACACTTACTAAACTTTGCATACAACTGATGCTCCCTGAGTTTCTCTAGGAATAATCTTAAGTGTTCAGCATGTTCCTCTTCTGACTTGGAGTAGACCAAAATATCATCGATGAACACCACTACAAACTTATCCAAATATTCCATGAATACATTATTTATCATGTTCATGAAATAGGCGGGGGCATTAGTCAGACCAAAGGACATGACTAAGAACTCATAATGTCCGTACCACATTGAGAAAGCGGTCTTAGGTATATCCTTAGGACAAATCTTCAATTGATGGTAACCCGATCGCAGATCGATCTTTCAGAACACTCCGGCTCCTTTCATCTGATCAAACAAATCATCTATCCGAGGCAATGGGTACTTGTTCTTGATGGTGACTTCATTGAGAGATCGATAATCGATGCACATCCTCATGCTTCCATCTTTCTTCCCGATTTAACAAAACTGGTGCTCCCCATGGCGATTTAACTAGGTCTCACAAAACCTTTCTCCAGAAGTTCTTCTATTTGCTTCTTCATTTCCACTAACTCATCGGCTGGAATCCGATAGGGTCCTTAGAAATAGGTGTTGTTCCGGGCACTAGATCGATGACAAACTCGATGTCACGGTCTGGTGACATTCCGGGTAATTCCTCTGGAAACACATCTGGATAATCTCTGACAATAGGCATATCTTCCAAAGCAACTGCCTTCAAACTATTGACTACCAGGTGTCCATCACGCACCGAGGTAGCTTGAAACTCTACCTTGTTTCCTTTAGTATCTTCGATTGTAACGGCTCTTCGGCCACAATCTAACATGGCTTTGTGCTTGGTTAACCAATCCATGCCAAGGATGACATCTAAGGTCTGGGTGTCTAGGACAATAAGGTTGGCTAGAAACTCAACTCTAGCTATGAGTAACTTAGCCCCTAAACATCCCACTTTAGAACTTAGCTCTACTCCAGGCGACTGGACTAGTAGAGTATGCTTAAGGCGCATAACTTCCAAGTTATTCTTAGTTGCAAAAACTCTGGAAACAAAGGAATGCGAAGCTCTAGAATCAAACAAAACTGATGCAGGTACTGAGTTTACTAGAAACTTACCCAGTACGACGTCCGATGCTTCCTGAGCTCCTTCCAGAGTGACGTGGTTGACATGACCTCTGACCACTGTTTGTGGTGCTCCTCCAGGCTGACCAGTAGCTTGAGAAACTCCTTGGCTATTGCCCGGTGCTAGGGTTTTGGTGGGTGTAGCTCCAAGGTTGAAGCAAGATGGAGTGATTGTCCCTTCAGGACACCGGTTGGCTAAATGCCCCGTTGTCGCAAGAGTAACACACTCTCGATCATCTCGCCTGTTGTTCCCCGGGTTGGGATTGGTCGGTCCGGGGCTGCGAGAGTTCGAACAATTGACGAGGTCTTGAGTTTGGTGCAAAGGCCCTGAATGAACTCTGCGCGTGACACGATTATGTGCTGCAGTAATCGTCCTTGTTTTTGTCGCGATCGGTGACTCACTTGCTGAGCCATCCTGCGTTTGCGGTTATCTTCCAGTTCCTTGCATTTATCTTCGATAGCCAATGCCTTGTTCACTAACTCTTGGAAATCTGGAAAAGTATGAGCAAGCAGATTGATTTGCAGTCCATTATTCAAACCCTTCAAGAAGCGACTCTGACGAGACTTGTCATGCAGACATCCTCTCGGAGCATAGCGAGCTAGTTGAGAAAAACTTATTCAGTAGTCAACAACGACATGGCTCCTTGCTTCAAGGCACAGAATTCATCCTTCTTCAGATCCATTATTCCCTTAGGTACATGATAATCGATTTTAATGTGCGTAAAATTCTTCCCAAGTGATATTTTGCGGCGCCTCGATGTGTCAGTCAGAAATTCTCCCACCATTCGGCAATTTATGCCTTCCATCCGTGAGTAGCATCTGAGAACTTTCTCATGGTCGCTGCATTGAGTGATCAGCAACTTCCTCTCAAAAACCCGAAGCCAATCATCAGCTTCAATTGGTGAAACATTACCAGAAAAGGTTGGAGGACATGTCCTCATAAATTTAGCAAGCTTGGATGGCCCATGATGACCATGAGCGACTGGGGCTCCATTATGATGATTGTTGCTGTTCTGATTGCTCATATTCTGCAGTTGATTCATCATCTGTGTCTGTGCTGCCATGAAGGCTCCAAAGTTCTGCAAGTCAAGAGGGGGTGCTTATGGTGGTACTGCTCCCATAGGGGTCTGCTCGTTGCCTTCTGATCCTTGGGTTCCGGGTCCACTTGCGGCGTGTAACATCCCAAATCTAGGTCTGTGTTTCAAATGTAAAAAATGAGGAGAAATTAAAACTTTTCTTGCATCTTGTAGTTTTTGAACATTTCTGAAATTCTTGTAAAGGAATTATGGGAAATCAAAAACCAAAATATCAGTTGATTAAAGTCATGGCCTCTTTAAAACTTTTTAAGAAAAGTTTGTGATTAACATCTGGAAATATTTTTCCTTGGTCCTAGGGCTGCTATGTAAACCCTCTGATAAATTTCATAATTGTTGGGAATTATTTGATAAATTTTGGGGGTCAGTCAAACCAATTCGTCGATTGGTCAAACCCTAGAACAAGCTTTGTTAAATTTCTAGAGAAAAATGTTGTGCATAAAAACCTCTGGAAAATTTATACAAAGTTTATCCTGGGCTAGAAACCCTAATTTTCATTGTGTCGGCTTTTCCACCCTCGTCAGCAGTCAGGCGCCCATGCCCCCGCCTCGTCAGCATGCCGTCGTCGGCTCGGCGTCACAGGATCGCGGCAACAGGCGCGGCTGCCTCCATGCCGTGGGAGCTCTCTGCCATTTCTTGTCTACAAAATCACTACAACCCTACTGCCTTTATCTCCTCACCCCTAATTGTTTATTTCCAAAAAGCAGTCAAAGTTTCCTCCCACCTTTTTTTTCTCTATGGGGCACTACCCAACAGCTTTTTCCCCAAGCCATTTTTCCCCTTTTCCCATTCCCCCACCGAATGGAGCCGTTGCTCCTGGCCTTTCTTCCACCTCCCATCTCCCCCTGGTGGTTCTCCATCCTGGCGTCTCCTTCCCCAACCTGCCGCTGCTTCCCCATGGCACTGCCGTTCCCCTGGCCGGCCACCTCCCTCCGCCGCCCCTACTCTGGCTCCCCCTTCGCCATTCCTCCCACCTCCGGCCCGGCTCCTCCCTTCTCTCCCCCAGATCCGGCCATGGAGCCACCGCCCCCAGCTCCTTCCCACCCGGCACTCCCCATCCGGCGCCTCCTCTCGCCGTCCTCACCACCAAGCGCCGCCGTCCCTTGCGTCCCTGCCGCCCAGCCCGGCCACCTCCACCACCCGGCCCAGATCCGCCGCCTCTCCTCCTCCAGTGCACCGCCGCCGCCTCGCCCGGTCCGCCAACCCGGCCAGTTCCTCCTTCACTACTACCGCCACCTCCAGTTCGGCCGCCCTCGGTTCGCGCGGCTGCCTCCCAAAGACTCGACACGGATCCGCCTCCTCCGTTCACGTTCGCCGTCGCCGGCTGCTCCTCCGCTTGTCGCCATCGATCCGCTTTATGCGCCCTGATCTACGCCGACTTCGGTCTTCCCGCTACCAAGCCGCCGACGGCACCTCCATCGGCGTCACCCGCCGAGCCCCTTCGGTTTCTTCCTCCCTGCACTCTATGTGTTTGTAAAAATGCCTCAAAGTGTATCTTGTGTTTCTCTACAGGTAGGCCTCACTCACTCGCTGTGGGTATGAAGGTGGCTGTCGTCGACCCTCCCTCGTCGGCAACGATGCCATGCCCGAGCACGCCCGAGCCATTTGGCCTTGGTGTTTTGATTCACTGCCATTCATCCAGTTGTTAGCTACAGTTTTCTTTCTATACACTTGTTGCTCTTCTCGGTGTGTATGGTTTTGGGAGCTTCTAATTAGCATGTCATTTGGCTTGTTTTAGCGTAAGTGAAGGCTAATGGCATTGGTTAGTGAGATTAGTATAGAATTATTGTTGCAAAGGCAAGACTAGATGAGAGGAGCCATTTTCTAGTTAGAGAGTAATGACCTTTAGTGTTTATTTGAAACATGTCAGTGATTAGAGGATGTATGTCAACTATTGATAAGTTAAATGATATTTCAAACCTGATGTGCTATCTTGCTTCCTAAGCAAAGTAGTTAGTAATGCTTTTGCTCTTTTAGCCTTGAGCACTTGTCCAACAGTAGCAGTTTAGTTTAGATGGTTGTGCAGATGTAGGATTTGTGAACAGTAATCTGACAAATTTCAGAATTGTTAAAAGACTAATAACCTGACCAATTCAAGTAGTTAAAAGTCTGCCTTTACCATAGTTAATTGGCCATTTAGTTGGCAGTAGCATTCTAGCTTAGAATTTTTGCTTTTGGCTAGATAGTTGAGTAGAGGAGTGAAGATGTTGAATTTGGCAGTAGGGCTCATTCCATTAAGTTGGTTAGTAGAAGCATGATTAAATCACTTAACTAGTAAGTACAATTTCTTAGTAACTAGCTCTTGGTAATTCAATCCAAAAGAGTAAAATTTATCATAAGTCAAGAATTGAGTTATTGGTTAACTAATCAACTATAGACCTTATGCCTTAGTCTCTTTTTCAAAAAGTTTCTTAACCAATTCTTTTCAACTCCAAATCCATTGTATATGTCTCTAAATCAATCCGAAATCATTATCTTTCTTTTGTATTAATTTCTTAATTATTGGAGACTTTTTGGTATTCTGGTGTTTATTCGTTATTTTTTCGCTTTGGCAGTTTTTATCGTTAGATGACGTTGATTGCGAGAGTGATCCTTTGCAGCATAATGAGCATCTCTAGCAAGGCAAAGGCAAGCAGTTTGATCATATCCCATTATTGTCCCATTACTTTAAAGCTTAATACTTTGTTTCACTTATATGTATGCATGCTACTTTGTGTTAAAATGTCGTTAGTAATCCTATAGATGCATATTCTGTAGGTAAATGTTCATTCTCTACTACTAAGCCTAGGATTATCTTGCTGTGATTTAGAGTTCGATAGATGGACTCTCATCACTTAATAGCTTACGTTGGTAATGCTTAGCAATGCTTAGATAACGGTAGAAATGGGCGGTTGTCGACATTATGTCGATGACCTTGATCACACAAAACTATTATTCCATTATGTCCATCTTGTGCTTTGTTACTTTGTAAACAAATAAAACAAAAATGTTTGACTTGGGCACAATGGATGTTGGTGTGATTTGTTGGGTGTGAACGAAATGGTGCCTAAGTCCCCAAGGACCGAGTTACTTGCGCCATTGATCCAAGCACTTTTGCGTGCTAACCACACGAGGGGGATATGGGACCTCTCTTGACTAAGTACTTTGGGAGGTGTTAATTATGAGCTGGTTGGTGGGTGTGTTGAAAATAAAATGTGTGTGTGTGGTGTGGGGAGGGAGCATTAGCAGACCGGCTAGGCTGTCTAATGTATCCTTACCCCCGTGGGTTGCGGCTCTTAATTAGCATCATCCATTGGAAATGTCTCGTAGGACTTAGTCGTGCCAGCATACCAAAGGAAGTGTGCTAAATAGCTTGGCGAAAAGGCGGTCTGACATGTGGGTACATTGGTACACCCCTGCAGGGTTAAATCTATTCGAATAGCCTCGTCCTAGGTTATGGACACGCTTGGTGATTTCCCACAAGAACTAGACTAAACACTTAATTAAAACTTGATGGGTGGTATGAATTGGGTAATTCATGCTATTGTTGTGGTGGCTATTGGGTTAGTCACTTCCAGGTTGTTCTTGTTGTTGTTATTATTATTGTATCATTGTTACTTCAACAATTAAAAATGCTTTGTCCAAATTGCTTTCAATCTATTACATTATTGCAATTGAAAACTTGCTTTATGCTAAAATTGAGTCCAAAGCCTCATCCACTTAAATAAAGCTTGCATGTAGCTAATTATAGTTCAGTTACCCTTACACGTCAGTCTTGCGAGTACATTTTTGTACTCATTTGCTTTGCTTAACTGTAATTGTTGCAGAGGAAGAAGTGGATCCCCAAGGGATGCACTTTTGTGAGATGTCTTCATGGGTTCGACGACTAGGTTGGTGGTCGGTTGGTTGCCTTGTGGGTTAAAGGCACACTAATTGGCTTTTTTGTTTATCGCCATCTTATGGCTTTTGCTTCATTGTTATTTATCTCTTTAGTTGTTTGTTGTTATTTGGCCTCGGCCTCTTTTGTAATAACTCTATTATGTATGTCTTTTGTTTAATCTAGTTCGTGCTTGGTTCTATGTTTGTATGGAATTGATGCATAATTTTGTAAAGGGTGTATGTACAAAGACTTACGGGATGTACATATTTTCCTCGAGGCACGGATATTTTGTTTGTGATGCTAGGGTTAATGATAACTAAGCATTACAAGCTAAATACTGAGGGTCTCCTGGCATGACATAGTCCGAACCATCTGGTGAAGCTCCATGGATTAGATAAGATAGCAAGCACAAGATGAGTTAATAACTAATCTAGGGGTAGGTTAAACCCAACAAACATGTACCAAGAAAACCAAATGAAACACCTTTATTTATTAAGGGTCTTAGTATGGCTTGCAACAATGCCTAAGGGCTTTTGCAGCTCATACCTGCACACAAGAAAAAAAAGACGAACCTAAGCATACAAACTACTGCCTAAAGGGCGACTCAAAAAGAAACTGGCTAAGCCTGACAAACTAAAACTCTAGCGAACTCAGCTGCTAAGGTAGCCTCCACAACCACGACGGTGCTCCCGCCTGCTGTAGACCTGGAAGTGAGCTGGCATCCTCGTGAACTGATCCTGGTGCCCTAGGACTGATGCAAGTACAACTGGTTCTTCTGGCTCTACAGCCTCTGCTGGCTCCTCTGGGACCTCCTCGGGATCTTCCTCGGGATCTTCTCCAGGGTCCTCCTCTGGTTCTTCCGGCTCTTCAGGATTAGGATCTTCTTCTTCTTGTTCCTCCTCAAGGTCATGCTGACCGTAGAGGGCTTCTTCCAGCATGGCGATCCTTTCTTCAGCTCTTTGTAGGGTCTCATAGGCGCACTCCAACTCGGTGGCGACTAACTCCAGCGACTCCTCTTGAGCAGCTACGAACTGGGCGAGGTGCACCATTGTGGCATTGTCTTCTCCATCCATAGACAGGTAGCATGCTGGTCGATCCACGGCTGCAGCTCTGGGATGGCAACGGAAGACGGTATTTTGCAGCTCTCGCGCATAGATGTGGCAAATTCTGAGGATGGCTAGGCGTGACGACTTTTGAATTCCTTGCGTGAAGGTGATCCTTCTAACGGAGATGTTCAACGGCTGGCTGGCTTTAGTGTTATTCCTGGCGTAGACTGCCAGATGGCAGATCACTCCTCGATCTCAGCCGTTTACCACACATTCGTTGCCACGATACATGGGACGATCAAAGCCTCCAAGTACCTGCAACAATTTCCACAACTCTGCTGCAAGTCCGCCTTTGCGCTCACCGTAGGTATGAAGCATCTATCAAGACAGACAGGAGGATGGGAACCAAGTTAAAACAGTGGGGAGAGGAAAAGATTCTAGCAATAGTTGAGTCGAGAGAGACATGAGAGAAGTTAAGCACTTCATTTAATCTTGCAAGTTATTTTTTTTGTTTAGAAAATAATTTGGACTCTCTAAGATGGCCGATCTAAGGGTAAGCCCTACAGTCAGTATGGCTCTGATACCACCTCTGTCGGGACCCAAATTATGCAATTCTGGACCCTTTGTGTATAATGCACTAGTCTAGGATCAAGCTAGTGCACACAGTGTCAACACAGATGAATATCGATCCACACAAACGATTAATAACATAAACGAGTAATTTGATAACAAATAGTTGTTTTGACCTTATGGTCGAGTTTATAATTATTAAGCCACACGGGGCTAACAAAGAAAATAAAATAGCAAATGAATAAAGAAACTTCAATGAATCCCAACAATTCACCACAGTAACCGATCGATCAAGACCCACGATCAAGCACCTTCGATGAACTCCTCCTCAAAAGCAAAGCGATGACTACTCCTCTTCATTGCATGTTTTACAACAAGCATGAGTACACAATCAGATTTCGCAAGTCATACCACGTATCACAAATTATAGATGCGTGCTTATTCCAAAGGAATGGCTTCGTGGCTCTTTTGCGTAAATCTGAGATTTGAAGTTTGAATACAATTAATAGATTGAAAGCATAATTCAAAACAAATAGACAATAATTGTGGATATCATGGGGATATGCCCGAGATCTTAGGATGATGTTACAATTGGCAATGTCGCTACGGTTTGTCGAAACACGTTTTTGGCAAAGTTGAGAATCTTGTCGGTCGGTGTGGTCGACCGCATTGCCATGTGATCGACTAGCGATGGTCCGACCGACCATTTTGGCGATCGACCGCCCCGCCGAGTGGATTTTGGCTAAGTCGGCGGTCCGACCGCCAAAGTGGCGATCGACCGGTTTCACTTGTTTCATCGGCCAACCGGTGGCGATGATTGTTGGGTTAGGTCAAGTTCATGGGTTTCATGGCATATGTGCTGCATGATGCATGTTTTGACTAACGTGTGTCAAGTTGTGAAGAACTTGTTCCCGGATTCGATTTCCTTGTCTATTGATGTGCAGGTTGCTTGGAGGTCAATGACGGTCAACGGCAAGGATGATCGGGACTAGGATTGGAGAGCTAAGGTCCAGAACGATCGGGGATGCCGGGTGAGGTCAATGGAGTCAAGCATGGCGCAAGAGGGACAAAGGTGACCGAACGGGCAGTTCGGTGCAACGGGTTGGATCAAGCGGCGCGGGGGTCGGTGCAAGTGCCATGGTGGTTTCGGTGAGAGCCGGATGGGAGAGACTTGCCGACATGATAAGAGCCACTGGATCAACCTACACGTGGCAAAGCATGGGAGGTGCTTCACGCAGTTGGGACTCGGTCTTTGCAAAAAGATCGAGAAGGGGTATTTTGGTAATTTCACCAAATACCGCCTTGGTGACCTTTTGCCAACTCACGGCGCAAGATGGTACAAGGTGAAGAGGATTAGGTCAAGAGATGAAGACGACGCTTTAAAAGGCGTGCGTATGTGTCCCATTTGTTTTGGGCCTTAACGGGAGCCCATTAGGGTTCAATCTTCTAGAAGGTCTAAGCCTCCACTATAAATAGAGGAGGGAGGTGGCTGCACCCCCTCAACCCTTCCATTGTGTTTGAAACCCTAGTTTGCTTAGGGAGAGGATTAGTTGAGGTTAGGGTTCTAGAGAGTTAGATTTGGTTTCGTGCTCATGTATTGAGTCTTTGTCCTCCATTGATGGAGTGGCTGTAAACCAATACCATATCAGATCAATCCAAAGAAAGTTCCCTCAAAGATGAGTCTATTTGCTTTCTTTCTCTCTATTTGGTGATTTGTGGTCTTTATTTAATCCGCGAGTTTTTGCTTAGTTTCTTGCCTTGATCTAACTTGCAGTGACATGTGGGAACCCATCTAGGATCATCTTGATCATCAATCACCTACGAGCAAGTCTTTAGATCATATTTTCGTTTTGACTCAGTTTTTGAACCACCTTCGTTCAAACTGAAAAAGATAGGAACTTTGGCTTGGATCTTCATGATCTCCGATTGGAATAGGTTCCAAATATCTTTGAGAAGGTGTGTGTCAAGTTTCGTGGAGTTTACCCTCACGGATCAAAAGTTAGATCGTTTTGAGCTTTGAGTTTTTGCCGTTCTTACGTTTCGACAAAATCGGTCAGACCGAAGTTATAACGCCGGTCAGACCGCCCTCCGGTCTGACCGCCCATAAGCCGTCGGTCTGACCGCTCTTTAGGGTTTGAACCTCATTTGATCTTTTGTCTTGGGGATTTTGCTTTGGATTCAATATAAGTCTTCCGCTGTACTTGTAGATTGATCTTCATAGCTTCTATAGCTACTGGAATGAGATTGGTGTTGAATCTGACCTTTGTGAAAAAGTGAGTGTGCTCCTATTCACACCCCCCCCTCTAGTCACCTTTTTGGTCCAACAAGTGGTATTAGAGCACGGTTAGTTCAATCTTGATCTTAACCGATCACTGAACTTGGCGATGGATAAGTACTTGACAAAGCCGCATGTCTTCGATGGGCTCGACTATGCCTATTGGAAGAATCGCACGCGAGTTTTCCTTGAAAGCGAAGGACAAGCTATATGGGAGGTTGTTCGAGCCCCGCTCGTTTTGCCCGAAGTTGCTACGCCGGCTTCAGCAGCCCTCTTGGCTAACAACAATAAGGCAAAGAACCTTCTATATGCTGGGCTTGGTAGGCAAGAGTACGATAGGATTTGCAACCTTGCGACCGCAGATGAGATTTGGCACACCCTCGAAACTTACCATGAGGGATCATCCCTGATCAAGCAAGTGCGCTAGACGGTCTACAAGCGAGAGTATAACAAATTCGAGATGCGTCCTGGTAAGAGCATCGATGACGTTTTTACTCACTTTAACAAGGTGATCAATCAGATGAGAGCTGTTGACATTGAGTACTCTCAATATGAGAATGCCACCCACCTCTTGGCTGCAATCAACACCAAGGAGTGGGAGATCAAGGCTACTGTCATTGAGGAGAACGTCGATCTCTCTACTCTCACTTTGGAGCTGCTTTATAGTAAGCTAAAAACTCATGAGATTAAGAGAGGTAGCCTTCCTAAGAAGGATAACATGGCTTTGGTGGCTGATCCTCTCAAAGGGACTCCTGATGGTCCTTCTGAGTCTTCTTCTGGTTTTTCTCTTGCGTGTTTATCTGCTGTTCAAGGAGAAGAGTTTGAGAATCTTCCTGATGCTGATTTAGCTCTTTTAGTCAAGAAAGTCACACGGGCATATAACAATGTTAGAAACAAAAAGAGAGGTGGCCCTGTGACATGCTATGAGTGTGGAGAGCTATATCACATCCAGGGCAAACTGCCCTAAGCTGAAAGGTAAGGGCAACCGCAAGGATGAGAAGCCTGCTTGGAAGAAGCCTCAAGGGGGCAAGCCTAAGTATGATGTTGCCAAGCTCATGAAGGCTGCTCACCGAGTCCTTGCCGCTTTTGGAGATCAATCCATGACCGATGTGGACTCCAGGAGTGATACGGGGTTCCTGATCTTCTCGACGTAGGATCGAAGATAACTTGCACGCTTGACTTGACAAATCGTAGTTGCTCACCCGATGCCAATGCATGAACTTGCAACTCTTTAATTCGTCCAATCTCACGTGTACTCCACCCGACCACAAAGTGGAGTTTTATCGATCCCTCAATTCCCAACGGAAAGATAGAACGGTCTTTGGAAGAAAACGCCCTATTCCCCTTCAAGTCGTTGGCCTTCACCAAACTACTTGGAAGAATCAAGCATTGATGCAAAAAGCAATCAAAATCTTTAATTGTGGTCTGAAGATACAATGGGGGTCTACCCCTCAATATATAGTACCCTTCTCCACCTTATGGCTGGCCAAGAGGCCCTACTCCTATTCTATTTTGGAATTAGAACTCCTACTCCAATTCGGACACAATCTAAAACAAAAAAGGAAACTCTGAGTTTACAACCGTCACATTGTTTTAGTCATATCTTTTGATACGTGATGAATCTGAGGCTGAGCGAGTATTCGTTGGATCGGTCTTGAAGTTAGCTTTCCAACAAGTACAAGAAGACCCAAATCAGACTCCATTTGTGAAAGTTATGACCTTTTTAATCCAGACTGTACTGCTGATTCCGAATCCGATTTTGATGCTGATTCCGAATCCGAATTTAATCCAAACCTTTCTAACTTCAATTTCATTAATTGAAACGACTTGAATCCGTGTGAAACTTGAGAAAGGGACTCTTGTAAGCCTTTGAAAAGTCATGGCAAAGCTGGATATCTTCCCAAGATGTCGTACATGCCGCGAAATCATCAACTTTGTCAACTCTCGCGCGTTGGTCGGTCTGAATGTGGAGCATGCACTCGAATAGCCATAACTTTTTATAGAAAGCTCCAAATCACGTGCTGTTTGATCCTTTGGAAACTAGACTTGATAAGCTTTCCAAATATATATATTGTTCATGCTAGATCCTTCCGAGTTGCTACGAAGATCGTCATGAACCCATACCTTCCATGCGTCCCACAGGCTGCATGCTATTTTTGTGAGCATCAAAACACCCCGAGAAGCATCGTGTTCTTGATATTCACATAAGGCATCTCCTTCAAACCTAACAATAAGTGATGACCCGCTATTAGGTAGTATAATATTCTCAATTAAACTTAAAGGAAATTCATGGAACAGATTCACCTGTCAGTTAAGCTTCTTTGGAGAAGCTTCACCCAGAAGCTTCTCTTCTTCTTCAACTCTTTTAGTAAGCTCATGTTGTTCTGAGGTACTTGTTGAATTGAAAACACTATATGGAACAACATAGCTAAGGATGTTCGCATTAGGGAGCGAGGAGGACAAGAAGGAAGAGATCCCTCAAGACAAGAAAGGGAAGGCCAAGGACTTCACCGGCATGTGCTTCATGACCGACATCGTCGACATCAATGACAATGATGAGGTACCTCCTTCATATGATGTTCTTTCTGCGAGATACGATGACATGTTTGAGCAACTCATGAGTCAGGATAAGGCCTTAGAGTTTACCATGGTTAGGAACAAGGACTTAGAGTCACAAGTAGATAATTTGACATTAGATCTTACAAATGCTAAGACTCTTGAATCTGATGAATGTTCCTCTTGTCATGCTTTACATTCTGAATTTGCTAAACTGCAATCTGCTCATGATATTGTTGGAGATATGCCCTAGAGGCAATCATAGAGATGATGATATTTCGTTGTATCCATGATTTAATAAATGTTCCTTGAATATTGCCTTTGTGTTGATTAACAAGTATGTGACTTGTTTGTGAAACTCTTTACTTATATGGTTATTCTAAAGTTGTCCCTAGTCGGAGTTCATGTGAGGACACACGTGAATGATGGATTAGCACATGTATCGGTTGATGACCATGTTTCACAGGTCATAGACATGGAGATGTCAAACCAATAATGTGGACACATGTTTAGAACATGGGGTTGGACCGACCCAACATGAGACATAACAATTATACTTATGGTTCTCTCTACACAATGTGTACGCCTTGTCCTTAGACCTGAGATTGTCGCATGTACTTGAGATGTGAATCGACCTACTTAGGGGCTATCAAACGCTACTCCGTAACTGGGTAGTTATAAAGGTAGCTTTCGGGTTTGTCATGAAGCATGCTACGAGGCATGGTTAGTCGAGATGGGATTTGCCCCTCTCTACCTGAGAGAGATATCTCTGGGCCCCTCGAGTGATCGGATCCAGAAATGCATGGCCATGCTACTTAAGGTTAAGAGTTAACCTAGTAAGGGATTCCGGATCACAGGATCGAGATAGAGTGGTCGCTTGGAGCTCGAATCGAATATCGTGAGGCAAAGGGATTGGCATGTACATAACGTTGTGATGGTTCATCCGATATGATCTTTGTGTACGTTTAGGAGTTGGCACGTCTTGCTAGAGGCCGCTACCAACTATTGACCAAGTATGTATACTCGCGTCATGTCTAAACATACGTGAACCTATAGGGTCACACACTTAAAGTTGAAGCCTAATTCGGATTGGATCCGAATTAGATCAAGCATTGAGTCCTAATGGGCCTCTATTAGTAGAAGCCCATTGTAAGGACGCCTATAAAAGGAGGGCAAGGGCGCATGTGATTGGTGATGAGTTTTTCGTGACATCCTCAAACCTCGCCGCCACCCTCCCACGCCCTAGTCGCCGCGCGGATCTAGTAGTCCGGCGTCGCCGCTTCCTCCCGCACGTGTGGATACCTTTGAGGTATTTGCATCAGTAGCGTTTGGACGAACCGCAAGAGAGGAGGCTGACGTGGGGACGCCGCGACGAGGACGAGGAAGTAGTACGACTACTCTGCCCCGACGTGCTGCATCAACTTAGTACGACTACTCTGCCCCAACGTACTACATCAATTTCCGCACCTGCGCGTCTAGTGGTAAGACCGTGATCTATAACTACAGTGATCTTGGTTTACGGGTAGAATTTTTATTAATTTACGCTAGTGTAGCCTACCCGTAGCCCTTCAGATATTGCTTTGCATCAACTTGAAAATGCTAGGACTGAGCTAATTGATGTTAAATCTGCTCCCTGTGAAAAATACTTAGAGTCTAGCAAGTTGGATGCTTCAGGGAATGTTAAATCTAGCTTTTGCTCTTTCTGCATAGAACGTGAACATGAAGTCAAGGACATTTTAGAAGCAGTTAGAGCTAAATATTCCAAGTTTAAGGACACAATTGAGTCTACACCTTGTGCCTCTTGTGCAACCTATAAGCTTGAAGTTGCTCATCTTAAGGAGAAACATGCTAGAGCCATTAAGGCCAAGACTTGTAAATCGTATGTTAACTTTGGGAAAGAAAATGCTTACCTTAAGGACACTCTAGAAATATTTTCTAAAGGTAAGAAACAGTTAAACATGATTCTGGACACGTCTAAAACTCGTTATAAGAAGCAAGGTTTAGGATACAACTTTGCCCAAGACATATCCAAGCCTAATATCATTCAGGTCTTGGAAAATGGCTTAGTTGAATTCAAAACCCAACCTGCAAAAACTGTTTTTAAATCTACAGGGTTTGAACAACCTTCTTTTGAGGCAAAAGGTGCTTCTCCCAGTGGTACCAAATACCATTGCACCTATTGCAAGAAGAGTGGACATTTGGTAGAGTTCTGCTGGCGTAGGTTGAAAAATGCTAGGAGAAATTTTGCTAGATTTTCATCTCATCAACCTAGAGCTTTTATGAGACATGGTCACTTAGAAAATAAGAAACCTGGACTAGGATTTGTTTCACATGCTCATCATGTTCCTAGACAGGATGCTTCTCATATTAAAGTAACCATTGCTCATAATAGAACTTCTAATAAAATCAAGGATAGCACTTCTGCTTTGCATACTACTCGCAGACGTGTGTCTCAGTATTGGGTTCCCAAGTCGCTTTTAACTAACCCCAATATTGAGACACATCGTTCTTTTGTGCCTTGATTTTTCAGGATCGTCGCGGAAGGAGGAAGAACACGTGATTCGTCGACTCCGGCTGTTCACGCCACATGACCGGAGACTTAAGATGGTTCACTTCCGTCACGCGATCGACAGGTGATGACTTCATTACCTTCGGAGATGATACACAAGGGCGGATCGAAGGAATTGGATCGATCAGAGTGAACGACAAGTTCATTCTCAAGGATGTCGCTCTTGTGGACAAGCTAAGGTACAACTTGCTTTTTGTTTTGCAGCTTCTTGATGATGGCTACGAAACTCGTTTTAAGAAAAATGCCTATCGTGTGCTTGATTCTGCCGATGAGCTTGTTTTTGGGATTTATAGAGTTGGTAGAATTTTTTAAGCTGATTTTTCTGAATCTCTTGCTGGATCTCTCAAATGTTTAATTGCATCTTCTTCTAATATCTGGCTTTGGCACCGACGTTTGGGGTACACTGGTTTTGATCATCTAACACGAGTTAGCGACCTTGATCTCATGAGTGGTTTGTCTAAGCTCAAAGCTGTCAAGGATGCTGTTTGTGCACCCTGTAGGCATGACAAGCAAGTTACCGCCTCACACCCTTCATTGACTATGGTCATGACTGACGGACCGGAACAGTTGCTTCATATGGATATTGTTGGTCCTACTATGGTTCGGTCAGTTGGTGGCAAATGGTACATTCTTGTCATAGTTGATGATTTTTTGAGATACTCTTGGGTGTTCTTTCTTGCTTCGAAGGATGAGGCTTTTGATCATTATCATGATCTTGTTCTTTGTTTAGCTTCTAAACTTCCTGGTGCCTTGAGAGCAATCTGCAGTGACAATGGCACGGAGTTCAAGAATGCTTCTTTTGCCTCTTTTTGTGTTGAGCGCGGTGTTGAGCATCAGTTCTCTTCTCCACACGTCCCTCAGCAAAATGGCGTTGTGGAAAGGAAGAACAAGACCCTAGTCGAGATGGCTAGGACGATGCTAGATGAGTATAGCACTCTGAGTAGGTTTTGGGCCGAAACTATTGCTACAGCTTGCCATATTTCAAACCGTGTCTTTTTGAGACCGTCTTTGGGCAAGACTTCTTATGAGCTTCGATTTGGCTGAAAACCCTCTGTTTCGCAATTTCGAGTATTTGGTTCGAAGTGTTTCATTTTGAAAACGGGAAACCTAGATAAATTTGAATCAAGGACTTGTGATGGTTTATTTCTGGGTTATCCTGGTCATTCGAGGGGTTTTTGGGTTTTTAATGTTGAAACTAATACTGTCCAGGAGACATGCAATGTCACTTTGGATGAGACTAGCCCTGGAGCTAGATCCGATGTTTCAGGTGACTTACAGGTGATAGAGAGCATTTTTGTTGAAGAAGATGAGGATGAACTTGATACTGCTCCTCCACCTATTGCTGATGTTCCTGTACAAGCTGGCCAAGCTCCAGAACCTGCTGCGACTTCTTCATCAGCAGTACCTACGGAGGTCGAGGAGACGCTATCTCCCCTAGGCGCTCCTTTGCACATTCAGAAGCAACATCCTCTGGATCAGATGATTGGTAATCTCCATGAGCGAGCCACTTGCTCCAGGTATCATGATCCGAGTCTTTTCTCTCACTCTGCTTTTGTAGCTTCCTTTGAACCCAAAGATATATCACATGCTTTATCTGATGCTAGTTGGTTCAATGCTATGCATGAGGAGTTAGAGAATTTTGAAAGAAATAAAGTTTGGAATCTTGTAGAACCTCCTAGTGGTCATAATGTTATAGGAACCCGTTGGGTGTTCAAAAATAAACAAAATGAGGATGGTTCTATGGTTAGAAACAAGGCTAGATTGGTAGTTCAGGGCTTTAGCCAGGTTGAGGGGTTAGATTTTGTTGAGACCTTCGCTCCTGTTGCTAGACTAGAAGTCATTCGCATCTTGCTTGCATTTGCTGCATCTAAAGGTTTTAGGTTGCATCAAATGGATGTTAAGAGTGTCTTTTTGAATGGTTTTATAGAAGAGGAAGTGTTTGTTAGACAACCCCCTGGTTTTGAGAATCCCAAGCATCCTGATCATGTTTACAAGCTATCCAAAGCCTTGTATGGTCTTAAGCAAGCCCCTAGAGCTTGGTATGATAGGCTTAAGACTTTCTTGCTTAAGAATGAATTTGAAATGGAAAAAGTAGATAAGACTCTTTTCATTCTTAGGCATGGCAATGACTTCCTGTTTGTTCAGATTTATGTTGATGATATTATTTTTGGTGGTTCTTCTAATGCACTTGTTTTCAGTTTTTTTGAGACCATGTCCAGGGAATTTGAGATGAGCATGATGGGAGAACTCAATTACTTTCTGGGGCTACAAATCAAGTAGTGCAAGGAAGGGATCTTCATCCATCAAACGAAGTACACAAAGGATTTGCTCAAGCGTTTTGAGATGGGTGACTGCAAGCCGATCGTCACTCCCATGGCGACTTCGACTATTTTGGATACAGATGAGGAAGGAGAAGCTGTGGATCAACGCACGTACCGTAGCATGATCGGCTCCCTTCTGTACTTGACGGCCTCAAAACCGGACATCCACTTCGCGATCTGCCTCTGTGCGAGGTTTCAGGCATCACCTAGGACTTCACATCGCCAAGCCGTTAAGCGCATCTTCAGGTATTTACATTCTACCCTTCAGTATGGCATTTGGTTTTCCTGCTCGTCTTCTTTGTCCATTCGGGGGTTTTCTGATTCTGATTTTGCAGGCTGTCGGCTAGATAGGAAGAGTACATCTAGCACATGTCATTTCTTAGGCACTTCTCTTGCCTCTTGGTCATCTAGGAAGCAGTCTTCTGTTGCACAATCCACTGCTGAAGCTGAATATGTAGCTACTGCTAGTTGCTGTAGTCAGATTTTGTGGATGGTGTCCACTCTTAAGGACTTTGGGTTAAACTTTGCTAGTATTCCTCTTTTCTGCGATAACACTTCTGCTATTAACATTACTAAGAACCCAGTGCAACATTCTAGGACCAAGCACATAGACATTCGCTATCACTTCCTTAGAGACCATGTTGAGAAGGGTGATATTGTGCTGCATTTTGTGGAGTCCGAGGCTCAGGTGGCTGATATCCTCACCAAGCCTTTAGACCCAACAAGGTTTGCCACCTTGAGGAGTGAGTTAGGGGTAATTTATCCCTATGGGTTGGTTTGAGTGGGAGTTTGATCTTTTCTGATCTCACCTTGTTCATTTGATCTTTTCTTGATTTTCTTTTGAACTTGTTGATCTTTTTGATCTTTTTAGGCTTTTTGAGCTTTTCTTGTATCTCATTGTATCATATTGCATTCACATGAAAAATACAAAAAGATGTATTGTAATATAAGCTTTTCTGCTTATCTTTTAATTGATGAAGCTTTGCTTATTACCCTTTGGAGCTTTAGTATTTCAATTCTTGCTCAATGTCATGTCTTGTTCTCCGACTTGCTAGAATTATCATGCTTTCACATGTGTAGCTAAGTCCTTGCTGTATGAGCTAGAACTTTAAGACAACTCGAACTAAAAACTGCAATCTGTGGATGTTTTAGTTAGTTGCGCAATAGTGCTCTTTTTGTGACATTGGCCTTGTCAAAATTGCTTTGTTAGCTCTTGAATCTAAAATTGATCATTACTTGAGCTTCTTGTGTTTCTGAGAATCTAAAAATGCTCTTGTGAAAATGAAAAATGAAAAATCAATTTCAAGATTGTCTTATGCTTAAATTGTACCAAACTACTCTTACGAGACTGCATGTCGTAGACATGAACTTGGAGATAGTTTGATGATCCAGACGATCTCATGGGGACTGCTTGTCAAAACTGACATGAACCTCAAGATTTGTCGCCCTGGTAGAAGCTTAGGAAGAGTTTGTGGATGGCTCTTAGTCCGGGATCTTCTTCACTAAGATATACCTTTAATCAACTTCTGGTCGAAACTTAGGAAGATTTTGTGGATGGCTCCTAGTCCAAGATCTTTTCACTAAGTTAGACCAGTAGTCAACTTCAATATTCATTGCAAATGAAAAACTGTTGAAAAATGGGCGTTCGAGAAAATTGAGCAAAATGATTCAATTCAGGACTTGTTTGTCTCTTAATGTGGTCTTTGTTAGCTTTTTGATCTAACTTTGACATTTTGACATGGCCACTATCATTTTATGATCCCTGTTGACGAACTTGCTAGATTTGAAGCTTTGCTTAAATTGATCAAATTTATTGCTTTACATTAAGCCTTCGAGCGTAGCTTTGATATATATGTCTTATCATGATCTTGCTAGCGCTGTTAGGCTTGATATGTTGTTTGTGCAATTTTAGAAATGCTAGCTTGTTCTTTTGGGTAATCTCTAAAGCTTCTTGTAATCAAAAATTTTAAAAAAAATGAAGCCACTCCATTGCATTTCATGCATGCTCCTTCTTATGCTTTTTCCTCATTCTGCATTTGTTATCTCTGGACGAGAGGAAGGCGTGATTCCTTGATGACTCTATTGTCAAAGGGGGACAAGATGGCTGAAAAAGGGGAGAAAAGGGGGAGTTACTTGGAGAAGAATTGAAAATTTAAGATTTTCTGAATTTTGAGGATTATAGTGAGGGGGAGTTTCTTATTTGCATTCTTATGGTCTTATTGCTACTTCTGAACTTGAATTGCAATTCTTGATCCTCACAATGATCAAAGGTCATATCGAACAATTGTTCTTTCATATAGATCTTAAGTGAGATTTTGCCCTTGTGGGGACCCTCGGGTTATCTCTGTAAGACCGAGACTAATCATGGTCTTATGGAGATAACTCTGGGCCCCAAGTAAATGGATTCTAAGTTAACTCCATCTAAGTGAGAGATCTTTATTGAAACTAGAGCCCTGATGATCATGCGTACTGCTCCTCTGGAAGCACTACATGATTATCAGTTCTCTAAACAATCAAAGACCACACTTAGTGAGTTAAAATGGAATCCATGAACAGCAAGCATGAGGTCATGTTGGCTCCCAAGATCAGCGACCAACATGCCCCAAACTCACACATAGCATTGATCACATCCATACAACATTCATACATTCATAGGTCAAAAGACATACAACATAATAGTTCAAGTCTACATCTATTACAAGTGGCCGACCGGCCAAATTCAAATAAGATCAAAAAGTAACAGCGAAAGCAAGTAAATAAACCAAAATATCCAGCATGGTATGCCCCATAACCCATCAGCAACCGACTGGGAGTTAAATAACAGCACTACTCGTGAGCGTCGCCTAAATTGGCGCTAACGAGCTCATCGGGCTCAAAGTCTTCCTCACCTGAAATTGCAGCAACCGGATTGAGTACAAAGTTGTACTCGCAAGTCTTACACAAATAAAAATTAGTTATGCTAGAGGTTGTTCCAAAGGATGGCTCATATTGGCTTAGTTTTGCGAAAACGACGCAACAATTTACAACCTACACATACTAGTTTTTCAAGTGCCATTTCGAAATCAGATTTGAAGTGGAAGTAAAGTATGTGAATAAGTAGTAAATTGAATAACAACTGAATCATACAAATAACAAAGTGGCTGTCCACTTTGATACAACAACAAGCATGAACATCCCATTCATGACGAATACCAAGTTATAACCACAAATTTTAATTCCAAGTCTAACAATAGCAACCATGTAACTCAAGTTGTCGTCCATAACCGTGGACACGGCTATTCGAATAGATTTATACCCTGCAGGGGTGTACTACTTTACCCACACGACTTGATTAGCCCGTAAGCCTCCAAATGCCTCCGAAAATAGCATACTTCCTAAGGTATGCCAGCCGGGTAAACCATGACTTAGTATTTTTCAGCAAGTTGATATCGTTGAGTTGACTCACCCATACGTGATGTAACCCCGTTTAAGTGTAGGCTACCCACCTACAACTAAACGAGCACGCAATTTGTGCCGGAAATGCCGACCCAATTAATAAAGCTTAAATAGGGCTCACCCTCACAATAAAGAATTGCAATCGGCACCCTTATGAAACATATATGCGATGGAACACATATACGCCCTCACACCACCAGTCATCAACTCAACAATACCAACCCCTTACTTAACCAAGCAGTGCCCATACACCGCGTGTGGTAGCATGAGTTTTATTTGAATCAAAGATGTTACCAAAGTTCGGTCCTTAATTGTCCAGACAAGTCAACCACTTACCCAAGTCTCGTGCACAAAGTCACCATCACTAACCATCACTTGTCTAGACCAAAAGCTCATTTAAAATGATAAAATTTGACTCATAAAATAGATACGAAGATCTGAAACAAAAGTATATAATGAAAGTGGTGTTTATCCCATAATTGTCGGGTTATTTCCGACAATAAACTACCAGTTCTAGACTCGCATGTGTAATACCCCGAATATCAAATAGAGAGAACATATTATTCGGAAGAGAAATTTATTCAAATTTGAATGCACTAAAGTTTAGAGGAAAATTAAAAGAAAATTCAAGATTTGAGGGAGGATTGGACCTTGGGCTTTGCCCAAGACGCCCCAGCCAAGTGGGCGGCCTTGTAGTGGAGTCAAGAAGGGGTGCCCTTCCCCAAAACCCTAACCTCTGCTACAGTACCGCGCCAAGACTGTAGCATGCGGTACTGTAGCAGCCCCCCCCCTCCCTGCTGCTCTACCAAGATGAAGAAGAAGCTCCGAGGTGCCGCTGGCCATGGTGGAAGGAGAAGAAGGGAGAAGAAGAAAGGAGGAGAAGAAGAAGATCATCTTCATGGGTTTTTGTTCAGCATTTCACGCGTCTCCAAGGATGGTGAAGCTTCGGGTTTAGGAGTATCACCTTTGCCTCATAATGCGTCGCATCACGAAAGGCAAGTACCTTGATGTTCTGATATTTGGGAAATGTTGAATGCTTGATGTTGACCCTATGTTTTTTTCTAAGATCCATGATAATGTTTAAGTTCATGTTCCTTCCACATGTGTGTTATCTCCATGATTAGAGAGCATGTCTTTTCAATATACATATTTCATTCCATGCATTCATTTTTCATGTTCCATCCACGGGAGTGGATTAAAAAGACCCATCAATTCCAGGATGGGCATGTAAGACCCACCATTCCAATGTGGGCCCCACCATTCCAATGTGGGCATTTTGGGTCACCCATATGAAATGTTCTTCATACGGGACTTGGATCCCCGTATTTTTGTTAAGATGCGGGCTTAAGTGAACACCAACGGGTGTGTCACTAGCAATATCGGTATATGCATGTTTGTAGTCCCTCCATTCCATTCATTCAAATACTCGTTCTGTGATTTCGTCATATTGTTCAATGATGTTGACTTGTTAATGTTTGTGGTATGTTCCATTTATTCACTGTACTTGCTGAGTCTTGGACTCATTCTTGCGTTGTTTGTTTTTTTAGGTAATCATTGATGTTGACTCACTTGGGAGGGAGTAGACACACACTACTCATTCACATCATCCTATTCAAGTTCAAGATTATAAATTAGTTCTATCTTTCATTCAATATTGATGAACTGTAATAAATAAATCTAGATGGGAAGGAAGGATACCTTCTCCATGATACTGTTGATTTATTACTGCTTGTGAATCTAGATTAATGATGAACTGTAATAAATAAAATTAAATGGTGAAGGAAGGATACCTTCTCCATGTTTTAGATGTTTTATTTATGCCTTTATATGATATCTTATTCGAGTTCTTCCGCAATATGGTTGTATGTTAGTGTATTTAGGTGACATCTTGGTTTCCAAATAGCCAGGGTGTTACAGCATGGCTAAGCAAACCCGAACCATATATTTCAACCATTCTAACTTAAGCATGTGGTACTGCAATAATTCAAGTATAACCTCAATGAATTAGGAGATAACTAATCTACACATCACAAAAATAGCGACATTATCAAAAATAGCATGCAAGCAATTATCATTGCACTAACCTAACAAAACTGGGATCAAATATGATGCAAAAGAAAGTTCGAATGATGCTTGTCTTTCAGGGAGTTCACTTGCTCACTCTCGGTTACATACTCTCTTACTTCCGGCAACTCGGAATCTAAAGAAAGATGATATCGAATAAACATCGAGAAAAGCTGAAAAATTCAAAGTGCTCAAAAATGCATGAATTTTCTACAGTAGCTAGATGATTATTTTAGATGAATTTAGGTGAAAGAATTATTCTATTTGGACTTAGTATGTGAGAGTTATGAAGGTTTGAAAATCAGTTTTCAGGAAATTCCAATTTAATTCAATTCGGTTACTGTTCACTTAATTTAATTATTTGACCAAAATTTGTAGAGAAGTGGTGAGGATGAGGATTATATGGATGGATAGAGAATATTAATATAAGACCAAAATAACTTGGTTCATCCTATTTGGAGTTTTTATGAAATAGTTATGAATTTTTAAAGTTAAAAGCATTTCTAGTGCAAAAATAATTGTATTCCGAATTTTTCCAAATCATTTAATAATTTTTGCACACATATTAACCTAGCCTCTATCATGACAAATGAGGCCTACAAATATTATTTTCTATTCCATTTAATTCCTAAGGAAAACATCTATCGGCAAAGCTAATATTCTCATGATCATTGACTTAACTGATTCTCCGGTGTTGAATCCACTCACATGCATAACACTCTCCGATCATATTCGCATACCTTGATCTAAATCCCGTACTAACCTTCACTAAGGCATTATCAAGGTAGTCAATCCATCGAGTGATGTCCGAACTCACGATACTCCAACTATACAACCTATCCAATAATTATACGAAATCCACCGACTTATGGGCATATGACCATGACTAAATCCATCAATCATTCTCCGATATACTATTTAAACTAATACTAACTATCTAGCTTTACTAGTCTTGCCTCGGCAAATCACATTTGTAAACACCAACATTTCCACCGATCAAGGTTTGTTTGACTTACCGACACCTAATGAGCTTTACAATTATAATATATAACACATCCAACATTTAATAGCTCACTAATAAATCAACTTACATCCATTTCACCGGACTAGTCACGTATGACAACTACTAATCCAATCACATATGCGCCTCTACGATCGACTAATAATCATTTAGCTACTAATCTAATAGAGAATACAATTCCACCGACTCGGCACATAGGACTTACCTACTAAGTGCATGGCAAATCCAAATATTTATTTGCAACCAAATGATCAATTGCTACCTTCTCCAAATTCTAGCACAAATGACTCACATAACTATTACTTAAGACACCCGATCAATCTACTCATGATCAAATAAATTATTCGAGTCAACCTCCATATCTCCTTCAATATCATCACAAGAGCTATCCATCAAGTAATAAATCATAAAATTCTTATATATTCTATCTCCTAAAATTACTAGTCCAACATGAGGAAAAATCTCCAATTTATATATATAACCTAGCATCTACCAAACAATAACACATGCATTTCACCACAATAATATAATTATTCGCATCCACCAATGTATCGATACATAATCACGCCTACGCACAATTACGACCTTACTGGAGAATTATACCGGCCTTAAGTTATGAAAACATTTTTATAATTAAACATGCATAAATAGATGACATGCACATGACTAATATGCAACATGCACGACTAATGTCATAGCGCGGTAACAAAAATAACATTAAAAATTTTACCCCGGCACTAGGCGTGCATATCGTCGTTGCACGACGTCTTCTCGGCTCTGCATCCACATCCACCGTAGTCGTCCCCGTCCCGCTCCGCATCGGCGCCGCCACATCAAGCCGCCTCAACTCGCTCGGGTCGCCGCGCCGCTGCATGCATGCACGGCTCGCTCGCCGCCGCTTGATCGCCGCCGCCGGCATTGGATCGCATGCCGCGGCTCCAACACTATGCGCGCTTGCTGGCCGTGTCTCTTGCTCGCCCACCTCGCCGGCGCCGCACCACGTCAAGCTCCGTTGTACCCCACCATGCCGAAGCCGCCACTCACCACCTCCGCTACGCCGTTATGCCGATGCCGCCGCTGCACTAGATCTGAATCGCTGCTACCGCCATGATCTTGTCTTTGCGCGTCGCGCCCTCGCTGGCTCTTGGTGGGCTGGCCGCCTCGCCCACCGCCACCTCGCCGATCTGTGCCGTGTCTCGCCAAGCCGCTGGCACTCGCTTAGGCGCCGATGCGACCTTGATTCGGCCTTGAGGCCGCACCGTGCTCCACTCGGCCGCGTGTCCACACCGTTGCCTTGCCACTACGGTGCTCCCGCCTCGGCTTTGTTTGGTGTCAGATCGGCCGATGTGCCGCAAGCTCCGCCTCCCCTGTTTGGGTTGTTGCTCAAGCCGCTGGCGAGCTGGTCGCCCACCTCCGCCGCCGCTACTCCTTGTTAGCTACTATCGCCGCAACCCCACCGCCATGGACAGCTCCATTCGCCCGCTTCCTTGGCCATGCCGCCACAGAAGCGCACCACCCATCCTCCTTTCCTTCGTCGCATGAGCGAGCCGCCGATGGAACACCATCGATGCCATGGTCAGATCGAGCCATGACAAGACTGTGCTTCTTCCTCTTCCGAACGCCCAAGACTTGATGCATGTAGATGAGGTTTGGATGGATGGAAAGCTTAGGGATGGTGATTGTGATGGCATAGCATGCATTAAGGGATTTGTGGTTCTTGGAAAAGATTGAGAGAAGAGAAGGTGAGAGCTTGAGCTCTTGAGTGAGAAAGAATGGAGAATGTCATTGTTTGGTTTAGGGAAGAAGTCGGTTGTGAGAAGAAGATGGTGTGTCTGAGAGAGAGACTAAAATATAAGGCAATGAAGCATATAGTTCGGATGGGAATAAATTATCATGGGTTCAATCTGTTGGAAAGGAAAGAAAACGTAGGGGTTGCTCTGTGCGGCCGGGAGTGAAAATCACAGGAGATGGTGGCTCTACCGCACAAGAAAGAAATGAGGAGGGTGTGGTTCATTGGCAAAAATAAAAAGGGCAAGTGGTTTGCTAGGCTTTGTTTGGTGAGTTGTGGAGTGAGAGAAGAAAAGAATGGAAATGGGCATGTCTGCAGTGAGCAAGGAGAGGTGAGAGAAAAAATGCTAAGGAAAGAGAATAGCAAAGTGCATTTGATTGCTTTGTTGGAGAGAGAGAAATAAACAAACAAATGGACTGGGCAATGATTTTGCATGTGTCGGCAATGGGAGAGAAATAAACAAACAAGAAACATGCATGGCAGTTAGAAAATTGAGAAACACATAGGGTGAAGGAATGGAGATGGGTTAGAAAAAAGAATTGGGAACACGGATGTTTTACCTGCAACTTCTTCTCTTCCTCGGCAAAATCGTGCAAACTGCCATGCATGCGCGAACTAACCACCAAAATTGAACGCTCTCTAGACAATGATCGCAACGGTATAACATGCGTTGTTCGGTTCTTGATTCTCGGTTGTGATTGCGAGGAGAGAAGTTAGGGAAAAGAAAGGACACGCAGGCGTCTCGACTGCAGTCGGTCGGACTGAAAAAGAGCGTCGGTACTAATGCATGCATCATGGTATGATTTTTAAAATGCATGTGAAAACAAAGAGATCAATACAACTAATTATATTTTTTATACAGTCTTTCAAACAATTTGATTTTTTTAAAATAAAAATTGCAACATTTTGATTAAACACTGAATTTTTTTTTAAAACATAGTCAAAAATTTAATAGATCTCCAAATTAGATATTAACATCCCGATTCTGAAAATCGGGGTGTTACAGCCCTTTTCTGCAAATTGAAGCTTTCTCGCTTTCTTTTGTTGTATCTCACTTGCCTATGCTATTCTGAAGCCAACTTGGTCATTTCCTGTGCTTTCTCTTGCATTTGGACCAAGTTGTGCCTTTGTGCGAAAACGTTGTGTTTTTGCTTTTCAAACCTCTAAATTTGCATTTGTGGAAAATTGCCAATGTGTTCATCAAGGGGGAGATTGTGGATATCATGGGGATATGCCTGAGATCTTAGGATGATGTTACAATTGGCAATGTCGCTACTGTTTGTCGAAACACGCTGCAAAGTTGAGAATGTTGTCAGTCGGTCTTGGTCCGACCGGCGTTGCATGCTATGATCGATCGGCCAACGTCCGACCGCCATTTTGGCGGTCGACTAGCCCCGCCGATTGGATTTTTGGCTATGTCGAGGCGGCCGACCGCCAAAGTGGCGGTCTGACCGGTTTTCACTTGTTTCATCGGCCAACTGGTGGCGATGATTGTTGGGTTAGGTCAAGTTCATGGGTTTTATGGCATATGTGTTGCATGATGCATGTTTTGACCTACGTGGGTCAAGTTGTGAAGAACTTGTTCCAAGATTCGATTTCTTTGTCTATTGATGTGCAAGTTGCTTGGAGGTCAATGACGGTCAACGGCGAGGATGATCGGGACTAGGCTTGGAGAGCTGAGGTCCAGAACGATCAGGGATGCCGGGTGAGGTCAATGGAGTCAAGCATGGCGCAACAGGGACAAAGGTGACCGAACGGGTAGTTCGGTGCAACGGGTTGGATCAAGCGTCGCGGGGGTCGGTACAAGTGCCATGGTGGTTTCGGTAGGAGCCGGATGGGAGAGACTTGCCGACAAGATGAGAACCGCTGGATCAACCTACACGTGGCAAAGCATGGGAGGTGCTTCACGCAGTTGGGACTCGGTCTTTGCAAAAAGATCGAGAAGGAGTATTTTGGTAATTTGACCAAATACCGCTTTGGTGACCTTTTGCCAACTCACGGCGCAAGATGGCGCAAGGTGAAGAGGATTAGGTCAAGAGATGAAGACGGTGCTTCAAAAGGCGTGCGTATGTGTCCCGTTTGTTTTGGGCCTTAACGGGAGCCCATTAGGGTTCAATCTTCAAGAACGTCTAAGCCTCCACTATAAATAGAGGAGGGAGGTGGCTGCACCCCCTCAACCCTTTCATTGTGTTTGAAACCCTACTTTGCTTAGGGAGAGGATTAGTGGAGGTTAGGGTACTAGAGAGTTGGATTTGATTTCGCGCTCATGTATTGAGTCTTTGTCCTCCATTAATGGAGTGGCTGTAAACCAATACCATATCAAATCAATTCAAAGAAAGTTCCCTCAAAGATAAGTCTATTTGCCTTCTTTCTCTCTATTTGGTGATTTATGGTTTTTTTTAATCCGCGAGTTTTTGCTTGGTTTCTTGCCTTGATCTAACTTGCTGTGACATGTGGGAACTCATCTAGGATCATCTTGATCATCAATCACCCACGAGCAAGTCTTTAGATCATATTTTTGTTTTGACTCGGTTTTTGAACCACCTTCGTTCAAACTAAAAAAGATAGGAACTTTGGCTTGGATCTTCACAATCTCCGATTGGAATAGGTTCCAAATATCTTTGAGAAGGTGTGTGTCAAGTTTCGTGGAGTTTGCCCTCACGGATCAAAAGTTAGATCGTTTTGAGCTTTGAGTTTTCGGGCTGTTCTTCTGTTCTGGACAAAATCGGTCAGACCGAAGTTATAACGCCGGTCAGACCACCCTCCGGTCTGACTGCCCATAAGCCACCGGTCTGACCACTCTTAAGGGTTTGAACCTCGTTTGATCTTTTGTCTTGGGGATTTTGGTTTGGATTCAATACAAATCTTCCGCTGTACTTGTAGATTGATCTTCATAGCTTCTATAGCTACTGGAGTGAGATTGGTGTCGAATCTGACATTTTTGAAAAAGTGAGCGTGCTCCTATTCACCCCCTCTGGTCGCCTTTTCGATCCAACAATAATAATTTGACAGTTTTATTTCACAAAGACACATAGCCTAAACAAGTTATTCACAAAGCCATATGACTTAAGTCACACAGCTCCCTTCCCAAGGTTTTCGTGAAAATCTACCCCTCGTGTGAAATCCCCGAGCATGTCCATGACCGCGAACGCGGCTATTCGAATAGATTGATTAACACTCTGCAGAGGTTGTACACTTTACCCACAAGATACAACTAGTGTAGCTAGCACTAGCCGTAACAAAACAGTTCAGAAACTTCATCTCGACATTGATACTCCCGGTATGCTTAGCCGCCACAGATGCACACCGTTGGACAGGGAAATGACGAACCGTCCCGTGATGTAACTACTTGGTAGTACACACCTTCACCTAATCCAACACAACTAACCTACAACCCGAGTAATCAATGTCAAGACTCCATAACTTACTAAGTTAGGCTCGTCCCATACCAGGCATGTGGTTGTACGAAAGGCCCAGTTCAATGGTGCACAAGGTTAAGTCCTTAATTGACTGAGGCAAGACTTCCAAATTCTAACCTATTATTCCCACCAACACAGATCCACCATAAAAGCACCCAGGACCACTTGCCCCCATCTAAAACCTTTTCCCACCCTATTGGTTAAGTGCAACACATGCCATCAACAAGTAATGACACATAGTACACACAGTTTTTATCACATAGTTCTATAGTCACTTAGTCAAGTTTATATTTGCAACTTACATAAGATGATGACTCGTAGCATAGCTAAGCAATCTAATCGCATCTAACCATCCCACGTTGGTAATACAATAGCACCAACTAAATGAACCAAACTAGGGTGACAAAAGATTATGACATACAATTAGACAAGGTGGTCATAACAAATTGGATATTAACTAATCCCAAAAGCATTTAAATAAATACTTTAAAGTAAATGCAACAATTTGAATCAAAGTATTTTGAAACTGGGTTCAATATGATCAAATGTATAACTTGCTTGAAATAGGTCTAAGTACTGATCTTGCTCTTGAGGTGCCCCTTCTTCTTCAAATCTTCCCGAAGTATCGACATCTACTCGCAAACGAAAGCAAATAAACAAAACAAATAAATAACAAAGTAAAAAAAAACTCCAAAGATTAAATAAAAATCTCAGATAAATAGATCTCGAATTTAGATGAATTTAGAAATTTGAATGGGCTCAATCGGAGTTCGGATGCAAAAGATATGAGCTTGGGAAGTTTGAAATAGAAGAAAAACCCTAAAACTGGATTTTCAGAATTAACCCAAATTATTTCTCTGAAGAAAAATCAGATTATTGCGCAACGATGACGTCAGCGCTCGGAATAAAAGAATTAAAAGAAATACTGACACGTGGGACCCACACGTCAGTGAGACAGTCCACAGTAGACCAAGTCTACAAAGTTTTTGGATCTGGAAACCGGTGGACTGCCACGTATATGAATACGTGGGCGCTGACACGGCTGCCACGAGGGCGACACGTGCGCAAGGATGCCGGTGTGGCTGCTAACACGACGATGCCACGTCGACTTGACGGCGGTGACACTCGGGTTCGTGCGAAAATGGCGAGCGGCGGCGCTCCGGCGAGGGTGAGTGCTACCAATGTACAGCTGAGGCTATTGCGCATCTGTTGAGATACCTCCTGGTGGTCGAAGACGACGGTGGTGACCAATGGCGAGGTTGAAGCGGCGGAGTAGATCGATTATTGTCGGACGAGAGCTCCAGCGCGACCTCTGGCGATGTGGGTGGTCTATGGAGGTAGCTACGGTGACGGCGGACCCGATGGCGTGCTCCACGACGACGTGGCGGCGACGGCGGCGGCGCAATCGAAGAAAAATCGATGGCGGCGAAAACCCTAAAGCTCGGATTATGGCGGCGCTGGAGCGATTGGGCTCAATGGGTGGCGGCTCTAGGATGCGGAGGCGAGGGCGAACCTCAGGGTGCTATTTATAGGGCCGGGATGGCACGGGATAAGGAATCCCCAATTTGGGATTTCTTCGAGTTCGTTTCGGTTTAAGAGATAGAGTCTGATTCAGTGCCGATTGAAAGCAGATACGGACGCAGTGAGATAGGAGATAAGATTTGGCCACGAGATCCAGAAGGTTTTAGATAGGAAGTCCGTTTGTCGAACGATCTTCTAGAAGCTCCAATGGCGGCATGAGCAGGACTCCGTGAAGACGAAGGCAGCACGGAGATGAAGACGAAGGCGGGTCCACTGGCAGCGAGATAAAAGAAACGAGCCCACCTAGCGGACTTGTGGCCGAGGTATGTGACAGGATTGGGCCGATGCGAGTGGGCCGAATCGAACAGGAACGGGCCGACTGGGTTGGAAATCGGCCCAAGGAGTTTTAATTGAGATTTTAATAGGTTTTCTTTTTAAGAAAATACTAGAAATTCAAATAAGCAATAGGAAATAGCAAATGAACTTGAAAAAATTCTAGAAAATATATCCAAGCACATAGAACCCGAATAAAATAGTTTTGGACACTTTTCATGTTGAATTTAGTCATATTAATTTTTTTTTGATGAACAAAGTCCATGTTTAAGCTTTTAAATTAAATTCAAATAAAATCCAAAAGGTGAATTTTCTCCTACTAACTATTCAAAAGATTTTTAAAGCTCAGAAAATTGGGATGTTACATGAACCTACCCTTAAAGAAGTAAACTCAAGAACAAAACTGCAACAAAGGCTACTAAAGCTCCTCCGGAGATAATTTATACAAATACTACAATAGTTATTTGGAATTAAAATATTTTTCCCAAATTTTTGGTATTATTTTCAAACCTTAGAAAATTCAAACTCAAATCCATCAACCTATTTTGGTTGTGGATTTATTTTGTACAAAATATTTTTATGAACTGTGAGGTTTAGTGATTTTTAGGGACACTAGATGTTCCCAGGAACTCCTCTGAATTATTTCAGATTTTTAGGAAATTTATTTCTATTTTTAGAAGCCTAGTCAAAGTAGTGGTTTGGTTTTCAAACTCAGTCAAATGAGTTTAACTAGAACCTTTAAGGACCGTCCGATCTCAATCCTGCGGCTCGTACGCGTGGTCCGATCCGCACCAACCCAGCCCAAAAACAACTAGGGCTATTATGGACCGTCCGATGGAAAAGCTACGCCCAAGATCAGATGGGCCGTTCGGACCATCCGAAGGCGCCATGCGTGTGGATCGTCCGATACAAAATCAATGGACTAGATCAATCGGGCCGTTCGGACTGTCCGAACGCGTCGTGCGTATGGATCTTAATCTGACGGTCCATGTGCATGGTCCGAAAGCTAACTTGCGCGTGCACCTAGCTGTGTGTCACTGATAAGGCGGGCCCGCCTGTCAGCCTTATCTCCCTTCTCGCGCTGGCGCTCACGCAGAGCTTCAATGCCACGTGGCTGCGATGTTCTGAGCTGCTCCGTCACCACCGTGACCACACCGCCCATGGGAACAATGCTGGAGCTCCTTCATTTCACGCCGCCTCCTTTGCCGTTAGTATCCGAGGATAAAACCTCCTCCATGGCATCCTTTTTCCTCACTTTTCCTCTCAGTGGCTGAGGAAAAGGAAGCTCTCTCGTGTGCATCACTAGGGTAAGTTTCAACCGGGTGGTTCCCCTCGACTTTACACTCAATACCATCTCCATTTTTGCTAAGCTCAGCTCCTATGGTTGCTTGTAGCTTTCAATCCAACTCGGTGCCGTTAAGGTTGTCAAGAGCACGCTCCCAAGGGCACCTAGTGGTTTTCCTTGTCTCTGGTAAGTTTCTTGATCAATCTTTTGTTGGAAATATGCCCTAGAGGAAATCATAGAGATGATTATATTTCATTATGTTGATGACATTGGATAATATGTTATCTTGTTCCTAGAATAATATTGTTAATATTTATTATCAAGTATGTGACTTGATTGTGAAACTCTATATTTCTGCGATGATTATTCTTAAACGTTCCCTAGTTGAAAACATATGAGGACACATATGAATAGACTAGCATATGTATTGGCTGATGACTATGTTTCACAGGTCATGGATATGTAGATATCAAACCAATAATATAAACACATGTTAGAGAACATGATGTTGGATTAGACCCACCTTGAGACACTTTTGAGATTGTTATGATTCTATGTGTCGTTAGTTGGTCTCAAGCAATGATGATGTATAATCCTTAGACCTGAGATCAGCATGGTTTCCTACATGTGTAATAGCACTCTTAGGGGTTGCCAAACGCTACACCGTAACTGGGTAGTTATAAAGGTAGCTTTCGTGTATGCTATGAAACATGGGGAGGAATGTGACTGGTCGGATATGGGATTTGCCCCTCCTAACATAACAAGAGAGATGTCTCTGGGCCCCTCGTTGTGGTCGAATAAAGAAAGTGCATGGCCATGGCACTAGTGGTCGAAGTGTTCGACCACGTAAAGTTATCCGACACTCGATCGAGAAAGTATTGAACAGTCCATGGATGACACAACATCTCATCTAGAGTTCAACCAGATATCGTGAGGCAAAGGGAGAATACACGAGTAGGTCGCTTAGTTCGATCAGTTATGAACTGGTCGTATGGAGATACGAGCTGGTCGTAGACTGGTCGAACGTAATCACAGAGTGGTCGTAACCTGGTCGTAAGGAGTTGCGATCTGGTCGTGACCAAATACGAACTGGTCGTATAGAGATAGGACCAGGTCGTAAGTGATGAGGACCTGGTCATAGATCATATTGCATTAAGGTTCGTCTGATATAATTTGTGTGTATTCGGGAATCGCTATGTTCTACTAGGAACCGCTACGACTCGTGGTCGGAAAGGGTTTCCGAGTCACAACCGATTACGCATGAACCTACAAGGTCACACACATAATGGGTTGGAACTAACCAGTACGAATACGATTCATCAAACGTGTTCGGATAGGATCCGTCACGAGCACTATATAAGGAGATGCATGAGGCTGTTTGGGGAGGAGAGAATCACCACCGAAACCCTAGCCGCCATCTTTCTGAGAGCTTTGCCGTGCGACTTGGTGCTAGTACACCGGCGTACGGTTGTTCCTTCCCTGGACGTGTGGATACCGTAGAGGCGCTACTGCGACTGTTGCGCTTGAGGATGATCCGCGATCTTCACAAGGAACTGCAGAGGTTGCTGGAGGAGACGATCGACTCGCGAGGATGCTGGACGATCGACTATGACCACTGCATCAACTTGCTCGATGCTGGACGATCGACAACGACCACTACATCGATGCGCTCTACGTTGGACTAGGCTGCTCCAACCCTTCTTCTGCTGCTCTGTGCGTCTAGTGGTAACAATCTGTGATCATCTACTTGCTTGGCTTCCTGGTTTGCATGGTAGAATTTTGTATTTGTTACTATCGTAGCCTACTCGTATCCCTACATAAATTATGTAGTCACTCTACATTGGATGCTACTACCACGGTGAGATAATCAACAACCACATTATGATGACATGCATATTCCTTTAAAACAAATAAGCATATTAGTAGAATTAGAACAACGAAGTATCTTAGCCAATAGTTCCTACTTCTATAACATTAGGTGGTAATTAAATGGGTCATAAAATTTGTTCATTGACCTAGCAACACGTCTATTAAGTGTTGTAACTTACACTATAAAGTGTTGTAACATACTAGGTGTTGAGTATGTTTGGAGCTTTCTACACTTGGGTCGTAGCAACATGAGAATATGTGTTGCAGTTGAGTTTTCCTAGAACATATGCTATATGTGTTGGTGGTGTGTGTTGGAATAGATTGGTCTTGTTGTAGTGACATGTCATCCACCTAATTAAAAACCATAATTATTTCTCTCTCTTACATGTGGGTCCCGCATGTCAGTCAACCTTTGGTCAACCCTCCTCCATAAGCTTGGTCCACCATAGACTAGCATATCTCCATGGACCTAGTCCATAGACCAGTGGCCCACATGTCAATCCCTAATCCTATTTTAGAGAATTAATTTAATTCTTAAAAAATCCTTTTATCTTATTGGTCCCACGTGTCACTCTTCTACCTTATTTCTGGAATTATTTTAATTCTAGAAATCCATAAATATTAGTAGGTCACACATGTCATACATTTAGCCAATTTCCAATATATCCGAATACATTATTCTGGGAATATTCTGTAGACCCCACATATCAGTTTCTCTCTCCCTTTTCTTTTTCATCATTTCATGTGAATTTCAATCTTCCGAGAGTTCGTTCTTTCTCATACGAACTTCGATTGAACACATTCATGTTTCTAAATTCATTATCTACCTTCCAATACCATTCAATTTTAATTTGGAGTTTATTTGATTTATCTTTTTGAATTTTGTTTGGTTTTGCACTTTTTTCTGGTTAGACGTTGCAGTCCTAGAATCGTCCAAAGAAGCTGAAGGTCAAGGAAGTAGAAGATCAAAGATAAATAAGATCATTATTGCTATAGCAAGGTAAGTTATACCTTTGATCATGTTGAACCTAGTTTTCAAAATTACTTTGATTCGAATTACAGCATTTTCTTTAAGTATTTATTTAAATGCTTTTGGGTTTAGTTATTATCCATGTTGTTATATCTATCTTGTTTGTTGTTATGTAATAATCTTTTGTCACCCTATATTGGTTTATTATTTAGTTGGTAATATTGTAGCACCAACGTGGCTTGGTTATATGAGTAGATTGCTTAGCCATGCCACGAGTCATCATTTTGCAAATATGAATCTGACTAAGTAATTATGGAACTTTGTGATAAAACTATGTGCACTGTGTGTCATTACTCATTGGTGGCATGTGTTGCACTAAATCAACAGGGTGGAAAAGGATTTAGACTGAGGCAAGTGGTGGATACTGTGTGAATTGGTTGAGCTGTGTGAATGGGAATGATAATCTTTGTGGCATAGTTCGAAATTAGAAGTCTTATCTTAGTCAATTAAGGACTTTACTTTGTGCGCCACTGAACTGAGCCTTACTCCACGACCACATGCCTGATATGGGACGCGTCTAACTTAGTAAGTTACGGAGTCTCGACATTGATTACTCAGGTTGTAGGTTAGAAGCTCAGCGATGGGTGGAGGTGTGAACTACCAAGTAGTCACATCGCAGGACGGTTCGCCGTTTCCCCGCCCAACGGTGTGTGTTATGTCAAAGCACTGTGTTTGGGTTGGTATGACGGTAAAGCACACCGGGAGTGTCAATTGTTGAGATGAAGTTTCGGAAAGGTTTTGTTGTGATCAGCTCTGATCTAGTTGATTGCATCTTGTGGGTAAAGTTATAACCTCTATAGAGTGTAAAACTATTCGAATAGCCACGTCCACGGTCATGGACATGCTCAGGGATTTCACACGAGGGTTAGTTTTTCATAAAAACAATTGGGAAGGGAGCTGTGTGACCTAAGTCGTATGGCTGTGTGAATAAATTGACTAGGCTTTGTGTCCTTTATGAAAACGATTGTTAAACTATTATTGTTTATTTGTTTTGAATTATGCTTTCAATCTATTATTTGTATTTAATTGCTGCTTATGTGTTGCTAGGATGGATAGCAACACATATGATAAGTGATGTTGTTAGTCGTGTTGCTATCAATTAGGTGTTGTTATACAAAAGAAAAGGTGTTGCAAAGTTTCAACATGATTTTTTATTTGTAACAACACATGTTTTCGAAACATAGCTAACACCTGTTAGCAACATATAATTGATATATTGTAACACAAATTAGTATACAGGAAAAATATGATTCATTTGTGTGCTACGTACGTAGAAATTACAATTGCTACAAAAAAAATTATTTGCTAATTAAGCATGTCATATTGCAGAATGTATAACACAACTTAACATGGTCAATGTTTAAAAAGTAGATTACGTTGCATTAAGAAAATAAATATAGGTATTGTTAACATCATTCCACATTACAAAAACAACTGATTTGTTGTCAACACAATAGCTTTGAATAAGAGTAAAATTTGAGCTCTAAAATATAAAATCTAACTACTACTTTCTTTTCTTCATGAAGTTCCTTGATTATTGATCCGTCGATCAAAGAGATAAACATCCAAATATAGTAATTCAAGTATTGATCTTTTCAACCTGCAGGGATAACAATAAATTGCAAGGATGTAAATATGATGTAGGGCAAGTGAATCTGAAGTAAATTGAATCTAGCTAAAATTAACATACACAAATTGAAGGCCAGACAATCGCTTTTCCTTTGGTTTGACCAATTGTCTTGTAGTTCTCCCATGGCCTTACCAGCACCTCATGTTCTTCAATAGGATAATTAACACGCACTTTCCAAAATTGGTTACCAAGTTTAAAACCACCAACTTGTGCTTCTGGATCGGTACTCAAGAAAGTAGCATATGCCACAGGCTCTTTGTTTGGATATCTGTTGGCAGACTTGAGTAGTACGGTGGTACCAAACTGTATTGGAATTTAATAGTCATTAAAAGAAATACTTGAATTAGATCTATCACAGTTAAGAAGGAACATTTCTACGATTCTTATGTACCTCCATTGCAGAAAGACAGATATTCTTTTGAGTCAATTTTTCTTGTCTCTTTTTCATGGTGTGTTGTAATTGCTTCTGCTTCCGCTTCTTATTTTTCTATAGTTAGACAAACAAATGTTATGAGACCCAAATATGATTAAGGATATAAAATTCATATTCCATATTTCCCAATCAACAAAAATTTTAATATTCATAATCTTGCCTGCACTGCCATATTTTTCCTATGCTCAATAGAGTTTCTTCTCTGTGTATCAAATTGAAATGAGGAGATAAGTTTAGCTACATCATGCAATGTGAACAAGCTAGAAGAAATATGTTTCATGTGAAGGAAATGCAGTAATGTTTTATATGTAACATGATCTAATTACATCCAACTGAAAATGGAGTGGCAAATTCTGCATTATAGAGATTCAACACAACATAAATACCTATTCACGTGGAAAATCATGAGTAGAACATGATGATGATGCTTCTTGATGGGTTACTTCCTTGATATTTAAATCCGCATGTTGCTAGTTGCATCATTTAGTCATGTAAATCAACTAATAATGGTACGATCTTTCCTTTGGTTTGACTAATTGTCTTGTAGTTCTCCCATAGTCTTACCAGCACCTCATGTTCTTCAATAGGATAATTAACACGTACTTTCCAAAATTGGTTACCAAGTTTAAAACCACCAACTTGTGCTTCTGGATCAGTACTCAAGAAAGTAACATATGCCACAGGCTCTTTGTTTGGATATCTGTTGGCAGACTTGAGTAGCACGGTAGTACCAAAATGTATTGGAATTTAATAGTCATTAAAAGAAATACTTGAATTAGATCTATCGCAGTTAAGAAGGAACATTTCTATGATTCTTATGTACCTCCATTGTAGAAAGACAAATATTCTTTTGAGTCAATTTTTCTTGTCTCTTTTTCATGGTGTGTTGTAATTGCTTCTGCTTCTACTTCTTATTTTGCTATAGTTAGACAAAACAAATGTTATGAGACCCAAATATGATTAAGGATATAAAATTCATATTCCATATTTCCCAATCAATGAAAATTTTAATATTCATAATCTTGCCTGCACTGCCATATTTTTCCTATGCTCAATAGAGTTTCTTCTCTATGTATGAAATTGAAATGAGGAGATAAGTTTAGCTACATCATGTAGTGTGAACAAGCTAGATGAAATATGTTTCATGTGAAGGAAATGCAGTAATGTTTTATATGTAACATGATCTAATTACATCCAACTGAAAATGGAGTGGCAAATTATGCATTATAGAGATTCAACACAAAATAAATACATGTTCATGTGGAAAATCATGAGTAGAACATGATGATGATGCTTCCCGATGGGTTATTTCCTTGATATTTAAATCCGCATGTTGCTAGTTGCATCATATAGTCATGTAAATCAACTAATAATGGTACGATCTTATAACATAAGTAACAACACTATGCTAACCTTTTTAGCAGAAAATATATTATTTTTCTCTCGTGCGTTGTCTTTGTCCACATGACGTTTTTTATTCTAAAATTAAATGGGTACACATTAGTTATTTTGTAAGTACAGAATGTTGTAGTTACACTTGAATATAGAAATGAAATAGTTGTAGTAATAAGAAATTTACCTGTAATGTATCTTGTTCAGTGAAAGAGTTGTTTAGGTTTGATACATTGCACTCAACTATCTGCAAATTTAAACAATGATAAAACAGAATACCAAAAGGATAACACTTGATCAACATTTTGATAATACCTTTCTTTTCGAAAGTATCAGTTGAGTTAAATTTCAATATGAATGATAAATTATTATTTTTACCTCTGCTGGTTCTATGTTCTCACGGCATGCCAACTTCTTTACCAAGCTTGAATCAATTTATCTTGCTTTTTGACATGTTCCTCTAGCTTTCCCACTTTTTCCAAAACATGTGTGTCTACTTCAGATGAGGACCCATCTATTGTAGTAATATTTACTTGCTTGAGATGATGTGATGTCCGACCATAAAAATAATTTTGGGTCTGGAAGCAATCCCATGCCATGCACTTGTCCAGGTTTTTCTTCTCCTAAAACTTTATGTAACGCATCACCTTCCCATGCAACTGTTCCCTGGTTATTTTCTCCCAACTCTGGTTGATCATTTATGAGATTTTCCAACTCAGCCTGTAAGTGAAGAATGCATGCATAATGTACTCGTGAGATCATATTATAACAGGATACATGTAAAAGCATTGTCTGTATATGGCATACCACAAGATCATCTCCATGTTTGCTCCTCTTTGTGTGTTGCTATGTAAACCTTCGCTCTATGTGGCTATTTTTTTTCAGGATCTTTTTGTCTCTATAAACAATAGGAGTTACAAAAATATTAAAAAAATAGATTAGAGTATAAAACAAAATAAGACGACTCACTAAGTCCTTAGCCCAATGAGCATAACTCATTGCCCCTGCCATATGGTTTGTCTTCCTCATTACACGACTTCTTTTGTTTCCCTCACTAAGTACCTTTTATAAAACAAAGTAACAGTTATGTAATTACAAACAAATAAGGAAAAAATACAGATTAATCGCATGATACAAGAACAATCAAAGGAGAATAAACCACCAAATAAACTAGAACTCCCCAGCATTGATATGATTAGTTCATTTAGTTGCTCTTTTTTTAGTTCAACCTACATATCTGATATTTCTTATTCTCCCTTACTAACTTAGAATGTTTCATTTTTGTCTTAGAATGTTTCATTTTTGCATTATATAGTGTGTTCACTCTTCTGGCAATGTCTATCCTAGTTATGTCAAACTTTGAAAAGGTGAATACACACTGCAATTGTACATAAGGTACAACCAACACTGAGTCAGAACTATAACTAAACTGCTAAAGCTTGGTTAAGTCCAAGAGGGTGATACTAATTGTGAAACATCTAGCCGCAACAGGGTACATATTGAGAATGAAAAACTGGAGCATACTAGGGATTGATAATCTATAGTTTTGTTTATTGAGAGGAAGCTAGAGAACAAGGTATTACAACTAATACCCATGTTGTTAATGAAACCTTCATTTCAAGGTGACATCAACAAAACTAATTTCCAGCTTAAACCAAAACTTGCATGACAAAACAAGGAATCATCAAGAAGCAAATATGTTATATATGTTAGTTAGTGTTTGGAGATAGTACTTCAACATTGGTGACCAGTTCCATATTTTTACTACCAAACTTTAATGCATGCAAAAACTGCACTCTACACAACATACATACATCTAGGTATTTTACAATATTTCCCCAAAGGTAGCTCACTATATATAAACTCAACTGCATGCACTGTATTCTAGTTATTTAACACTACTGCACTCTATACAACATACATACATCTGTTCCTTATTTACTGATTGAATAAATAAGCAAATTAAGAAAACTCACTAGTGGGGGTGTCCATAGCAGGTCAAGGACAATATCAGGGGGCGCAAAGACGTGCCAAGGAGATGTAACTAAGTCAACACCACCAGCAGTACTGATCAACAAACGGTGCAACCCGATGACCACACACCAACATGCAGCTGAAGAGCAAATTAATTGAACGGCCATGTATTGGAATTAACAAATCATAAAAATATGCAAATTATCAATAAAAGTGAACATAGGGGGTGAGAAGAATGGAGAATGGAAAGACAAATTGGCACAGAATAGATCAGTCTCGAAAGGGGAAACGAACCGTACGCGTTGCCCAATCGGGGTCATGAAGCACACCAAGCGACAAGGAATTGGTACCGATGGGCTTGACCTACACGATGTGGGAAGGAGTTTCGTGGCTGTTGATGGCTGAGAGCCTAAGAGGAATGATTGGGAACAAGGTGGGGGAGGAGGTGATGGGTCAAGATGTGTATGACGTGAGGAGAGGGTAGTTATTAGAGATTTTCTTGTTAGACTAATGAGGGGAAAGTTTTATAGTAGCGGGAAAACATTGAACCTGTTTTGACATACAATTGAGGCAGTCACATAGGGCCTCACATATTATTTTGTCAACAATAATATGAAAAAACCACAACTGAAATACCTGGACAAAGAACGAGCATTGAGGTCGCGGGGGCAGGTGCGGCGGTGGGTGGGATTCTGGACTCCTAGTGTCACCGTTGGAGGGAGGGAGAGGGAGTCACCAGCGGCAGCGTGGAAAGGGAAGCAACTATGGTAGCAGAGGGAGGGAGAGGGAAGCACTGGCGGCAAGGGAGGGAGGGAGATGGAAGCACCAGTAGCAAGGGAGGGGGAGAGAGAAGCACCGGTGGCAAGGGAGGGAGGGAGATGGAAGCACCACGGCAAGGGAGGGGGGAGGGAAGCACCGACGGCAAGGGAGGCGGGAGAGGGAAGCACCGACGCTAGGGCGTAGCCAACTGCCTTCCTCATCTGTTCTTCTAATGCGAGCTGAAGATTTGGGACAAGAAATTCAACCTGGAAGGGATAAGGCGAGGTGGCTCCATTGATAAGCATCTTATACATTATATCCTCTCCCTGGAATGTAAAGATGCATTGCTTCGTTGGTTTCGGTGTTGGATGCAACCGGTGAGGTCCTGGGTTTGAATATCATTGAAGCAATGTAAATTGCTTTTTTTGTACACATTTGCTTGGTTCAAACTTGAACAAGGTCTTGAGAGCTAGACACCAGGATGAGAGAGACAAAGCTAGCTTTCCACAACAGGTAGACCTGTAATTTCAATTTTTTACTATTTGTTCCCCAGCCAATGTGGGTGGCTTGAGATTCCGCAAGGCAAAAACCATTCTTTCTTTTGCACAAGGAATTTTGCCTGTAATTTACTTGTATGTTTTTTCATGGTGCTCGCAATTTTAGACTATCAAAGGCCTCTAGAAATAAATAGTTCATGCTGTGCGGTAGCCTATTGCTCGACAACAGGCGTACGATCATGAAATGATGATCCAGTTTCTCAATCTCGAGTGCTGCTCAATCTTTGTTCCAAATAATCATGAGCAGTTTACACCCCAATGAACTAATACAAGTATTTAGACTACAAGACGCCATAGGCGAGGCGACCATTTCACAGCAATATCTCAACTACATCAAGAACATAGTGCCACTGTATCTAACGCTACCACAGCATCATATGCAATCTCCTAGTACGAGGTATCTCTGGTCAGTCCTCGTCCAGCATATCAAGAGCAGGTATTCATCGAAAGCATCCTCCGTGCCTTAGGTCTGTTGATATGTTCGGTGATCTTGCCTCAATTCTTCTCTTCTTGGGCGTACAATGTTCGCCGGTTATTGATTCAAAGAGCTCTCCCATATTTTACATGTTGGGCCTCTTCTTGTCGACCTCCTTTCAGGAAACTGAATGCATGCATCAAGAGAGGAAACGCTAGTATGTTTCAAGTCTACACTCTACAATCAGATACAAAGCGCAATTTTACTTAAAACAGATTTTTAAGTCACTGGAGCAGGTAAGCGGTATGCCACTAGTGGTCAGAGCAAACCCAGAAATAAAAATTTGCAATTCTAAGAGAAGCAAGAAAATGTACCTCTCCCGGATGATTTTAAATGCCTCCGTTGTTGCATAAGGTAACCCTGTCTTCGGATCACGGTATCTACAAGTAAACCTTAGATAAACTTACCCATTTAGAATACAAATAATGGAAACATAACCCACTCACAACTCTCAACACAATGCGTCAGTCCGGGTCTACTACTCACAGTGGTTAAATAAATATATCGAATCCTATTTCAACTCTACTTCCGTAGGATCATTTCAAATTGCTTAATCAAGAACATAATACTATTTCACCAAGATAGGAACAAGGATGTGCACAACTAAATTCAAGCACTATAGTATCTAAGGGTTGTCAGTTCATACAAACTCTGGTAATCTTTAAGTCCTCCAGAAAGTACATCCTAACAAAACAAACCAGCATGAACCAACACCCGACTGTAAAAATGTGTAGCTATTAAACAAAAGGTGCATGTGCGCATAATTTTAGTCAAGCGAAAAGTGTCCTTAATAAACACAACAAAGAAATTTCAACTTCACATGTGAGGAAAGGAACATTGAAGGCCGATAAGCAACGCTGTAGATAGGTATTCAGAAAACATACTTGGCAGGAAGTCCTGTTACTACACAAACAGATTTCTCTGGATCTGTAATCAAAAAAAAATTGTAAGAGGAGGGTTTCATGCAGTAGTTTTAACTCAAACAGCCACACACACACAAACACACACACAGAGCTAGAGACAAAAAGAAATTATACATTATATCCTCTCCCTGGAATGTAAAGATGCATTGCTTCGTTGGTTTCGGTGTTGGATGCAACCGGTGAGGTCATGGGTTTGAGTATCGTTGGAGCTATGTAAATTGCTTTTTTGTACACATTTGCTTGGTTCAGACTTGCATTGTGCCACTGTATGAGATTTTCTTTTCTACATGTCTTGACCAATGTCATTGGAGTCTATGATGAAGTTCATCATTCTTAGGGCATGTTTTATGACTTATAATCTTTTGGTCATGTTGTGCCATATTTTCACCCAAATTCGAAAGTTTTACTAAAAAAAAACATACATAAACATACGAAGCTCATAACAAAGGTTCTAATTCAATGAGTATCATAACAAAAGTTCATAACAAAGATAAACATAATACTATATCAAACAACACATAATCAAATCAAATATTGTATCACCTCGCAAATATTTAGAACATCCACCAAAATAATGTTGTCGGTGCATGTCACCAATAGGCAAGTCATCTATCAACCGATAAAAACAATAAAAATATTGTGGGTGCTAGAATCTTAATTACAATTTGGGGAAGAATAATCACGAATGTACACACTGCCAGCCAGCCGGCCACACGCCTGCAGGAACAACATTGATGAGTAAAAGCAAGTTTTGTATAATTAATAAAATAGGACAAATAGTGAAAATGCAGAGTGCACTTATGAATCATACATACCTTTACGAAATAATTTTCCCCCTCTGCTATGCTTCATTGTTGGATTCATTATTATTAGCATCCACAGTTATGCTCTCAACATCTGTCCTAACCCAATGTTGATCATTATTTGTGTTATTAAACATCCTCCCAAGGTGTGAAACATGGAATGGCTCACTCTCTATGTCATCTATCCATTCCACATTGTTGGTGTCATATATATCTCTAGGTTTCATCTTCATAACCACAGACCACCCTGGGTTTATTTGGTTCTCGATATAAAATAGTTGATCAGCTTGATTAGCAAAAATAAATGGCTCATGCTCTATCTTTTCCCCCTGTATGTATTAAATGCGAGAAGTTGACGAGTGTGTAGCCATATTTGTCCTTTTTAATCCCTTTTCCAATGAGAACATCTACCCATTCACATTTAAACAGTAGTACTCAAAATTATTATTATTTATTTGTTTTGAATTATGCTTTCAATCTATTATTTGTATTCAATTGCAAATATTGCATTTATGCAAAATAACCACAGAAGCCATTCCTTTGGAATTAGCCATTATGTATACATTGCATTTTGTGGTATGACTTGCGAGTACGGTTGTGTACTCATGCTTGCTATAATCAATCAACAAAAGTGGAGGAATCGTCGGTCAACAAGGTCTACTTCAAGGATCGTGAAGAACTAGGTCGCGCTACCCCAACCGATTGCCTATGGGCATATGGATGAGCTTCACTGAAGTTATTTTGTTTCGTTCCGCTGAAGCTTATTTGAGCTATTCACCTTCTGGGGCATTAATTGTAAGCTTTGATCTTAAGGTCTTTACTCTAATATTTATTGTTATTTGCCTATTTATTAGTCATCTTTATATATGGAAATAATATTTCATCGATATTGCCACTGTGTGCACTAGCGTGATCCTAGACTAGTGCAGTACACATAGAGGGTCTAGAATTGTATTTTTGGGTCCCAACACTTTCCGCAAGTGTTCAGAAGAGCAGTCCCATCAATGTCAAAGCAGTTTGAAAGAAAAAGAGAAACCGAAGGCTGAGTTCCCTAACCTATTCCATAGCCAGCCTGAATCTCGGGGTCGAGACTCCTTTAAGGGGTGGAGGTTTGTAACTTCCCAAAATTTGGGTTTTCAAAAATCTTTTGAGTAGCTTAGGTCCCTGAAAGACTTCACTAATCTTCCTTGAATTAATAAAGCTTAATTGAGAATTTCTAAAATTAAAACTATTTAATTTGACTAATGTAAACATCAATTAAATGAAAAATAGTAATAGTTGGGTTCCTTGTGTTCCAAGGAATTTTCCTGTATTTTCTTGCTTTTTCGAGTTTGTTTGCTATTTATTTTGCCTCATTTGAATTTCAGCCATTTCCTAAATTCCTAATTCAATTCCTTATTCCTATTTTCTTGTGGGCCGAATTGACTCTGTAACACCCTGGCTATTCGGAAGCCAAGATGCCACCTAAATAATCTAACATACAACCATAATGCGGAAGAATTTGAACACTATCTCATCTAATGACATAAAGAGATCAATATTCAATAGAACCATGGCATAAATATAGTCTGAATTCAAGCAATTATATCGAAGGAATGATCAAAGATCACAAGTAATATTTAATCAACCATAACATAGCACTAGGTATCATTCACCATCTAAATTTATTTATTACAGTTCATCAATAACGAATGAAAGATAGAAACTAAATCGTAAGGTTGAACTTGAATATGGTGAAGTGAATGAGTAGTGCATGTTTACTCCCTCCCAATTGAGCCAACATCAATGATCACCTAAAATAAACAAACAAAGCAAGAATGAGTCCGAGACTCAGCAAGTACAATGAATAATTGGACATACAACAATCATGATCATGACAACATCATTGAAGAATATGAATATAACACAGAATGAATATTTGAATGAATGGAATGAATAAAATGAAGGGACTGCACACATGCATATACCGGTATAGCTAATGACACACCCGTCGGTGCTCACCTAAGCCCGTATTTAACAAAATACAGGGATCCAAGTCTCGTATGAAGAACGTTTCATACGGGTGTCCCAATCTGCCCACATTGGAATGGTGGGTCTTACGTGCCCATACTGGAATTGATGGGTCTTTATAATCCACTCCCGTAGATGAAACATGAATAATGGATGCATGGAATAAAATATGAATAATGAAAGACATCCAACTATAATCATGGAATACTCGAATACGAAAGGAACATAACCATTGAATTTTATTATAGGTCATAGAAAAACATAGTGCGAACAATAAGAAATTAGCATTCATTAGCTTTAAGAATATTAAAGTACTTGCCCATGTTGGAATGATGGGACTTCACTACCCAGTTCAGTGGTGAACACGAAAGAAAGAACGAATGTATATGTTGAACGTAAACATATTATCGAAGGATCAGGGTATATCAACCATGAAGGAAAACAAGGAGTACCGAAATTACCCATTTCACATTCATCAATCAAGTGGAACAAACAACAAACAAGACAGATCAATTGTACTTGCCTTAACCGTGATACGGAAGTCAACAATAGAAAGCTCTAGCCCTAGGGTTCACCACCATCTAGCAGTCGTAAAACAATATACTAAGTACACCAACCAAAAGTGTACAACAATACAATGAAACAAAAAGAGAACAAGCGTCCCTAATCGCAATCCCAACTTTTAATCAAAACACTCTCAAATTCCCATATCTGTCCAAATGAACACTTGTTAAGGAAAAATTCATAACTTTTGAGTCAAAACTCCAAAAGCCATGAATCTAATTTTCCTAGAACCTACACAAGCCTAGCTACAACTTCTCAGGTGACCAAAAGATCAAACTAGTTCATCTAAGCCTTTGTTTGTAATCCTGAAGACCGATCTACCATCTTCAGTACTATTAACTTGTGAATTTCATAACTTTTGTTTGGTTCAACCAAACACATTGTTCTAATACTCTCTAGAAAATAGAGGAAACCAACTATCTCAAAAAAATTATCTCAAATATTTTCATTATGCAACAAATGTTGCAAATAGTCAAGTAAAACTCTTCTGTCCACAACAGAGAGGCAGATTACAGCCTAAGCTTCTAAAATTCATAACTTTTGATCTAAAAATCCAAAAATTATGAAATTTAAATTTATGGAATCAAAATGAAAATACCTACAACTATCAAGGAGACCAACTGACCCAATTCGGCCGTCTCCCATATCATATTTACAGATCTATGTTCGCTGCACAAATCCTGAGACTGATTTAGCATCCTGTCTTCCGAAATTCATAACTAATTAACCGTTTATCCAAAAATTATGAATTAGCATTTTCTGGAAAGATAACGAAAATTTCCATCTATCTCCAGGAGACACTAATCCCTGAATCTGCTTGGATCTAACCAAAACTGCGTGTCAACAAAAAGACAGATTCAACCGATCTACTACAGAAATCTCAGAACAGCTAATGAATACGAATCGCATACGAATTATCTATCAAAACTAATTGGGATCACGAATTTACCCACAAGAACGATGCGAGATGCCACTGAAACCTTCACGATGTCCTCGCGAAGATCACCCCCACCTTCTTCTTCTTCCTCTCCTCTCTTCTTCCCTCTCCTTCCTCTTCCTTATGGCCGGCAACAATGGAGAAGCACCGGAGGGGAGGGGCGTCCTACAGTAGCGCCGTGCAACAGTAACATCGGTGCTACAGTACCGTGCTACAGTACTTAGGTGCTAGGGTTTAGTTCCCCCCACATGGGCCCAAAGAGCTAAGAGCCAAAGGCCCGAGTTCTAAAACTCCTCTAAAATTCTGAATTTTCCCTTTCTAATTATATTTAATTCTAATACTAGTCACTTATATATTTTATATTTGAACGGGATATTACAGACTCAGCCCATTTCTCGTTTCTCCCTCTTCCGGCCCAGCCTCCTTCCCCGCACCAACCCACTTGCATCACATCCGACCCAACCGCCAAACCCTAGCGACACGCCGGCGGGTCCACTTGCCAGCCACCACCTTTGCTTGGTCCCGCTGTAGCTGCCAGCTCACTGCTCGCCATCTCCTTCGCTCAAGCCCATGTGTCAGCCAACTGTTGCCACCCTAACACGTGCGCACTGCTGTGCATGTTCAAAGCGGACTCTACGCTGCCGCTGCCTTGGCGTCCACGCCCACACGCTTCCCATGGTTATAAAAGCCCTGAGCCATCCTCGTTTCATGCGCCCTAGCTTTGCCTTACACCACCGCCATCCGTGCCCTAGCCGCTATCGCCGGAGTGCCACCCCAAGCTCTTCTTCTCCAGAACCGGTACTGTCTGTGCTGAGCCCATTCTCCATCATTGCCGCTCCTCAAGCCGACGTGCCCGCATAACGGTTATCGCCTCGTCCTCCTCCTCCAATTGTGCGCTACCACTTGAGCTCCCGAGCCCTTGTTCGCTGACGCCACCTTCATCTGCTTCCTCTCTGGGCACACCCGTGACAGCGAAAACACCTTCGGCATGTTCCTTGTCTCTCCGGTGAGTTACTCCCGAAACTAACCGCGTCACCGTGTGTCTCTCTTCCCGATCTATCCATCCCATCTTTCTATTTCATGTTTGGATCAATGTGCACTGAGAACCAAGCTTCCTCTCCAACTCGGGCCACTGCCCTTCATCGCCCTATCCTCATCACTCCGATGAGTTTCTGTCAACACCATCCACTCCGTTGGGTTGGCCATTCGACATTCTATGCCATGCTTCCCTTCCCTTCACTGCAAGATCACTGTGGTGCCCTCGTCGCTGTGGTCAAGCTGTTGTTGCCGCTTGGAGCTCATTGCCAGCCATCTCTAGTGACCTTTGAACTTCACACCCGTGTCATCTCGATCACCTCATCGTCCTCTTTCCGTTTTGCCCCTTCCTAGCCTTCGTCGTAGCCAGTGCCGCCAAAGTTTAACATCATGAGTTGTTAATCCTATCATCATGTATTCATATAATCCAATATCTAATAATCACGTGATTCTAATAACCCACCGGAAAGCAACACGGAACTCCTCCCAAGAGACAGTGTGGCCTGCGAGCTGCATGGCGAGAAAGTTCTCCCACCATGAAAGAGCTGCACCCTCTAGCTGATGAGATGCAAAAAGTGTCTTCTCCTGGTCCTAGCACTGAGCAATGCTGAGCTTCCGCTCAACCAGACGAAGCCAGTCGTTTGCATCCAGTGGGTCCTCAGACCTGGAGAAAGTGGGCGGCAGGGTGCGAAGGAACTCTGCAAGTCCCCCACGCGACTGATGCCCACTTCCTCCCCCTAATCCAGAGGCACCGGAAAGGGTGGCGGTGTTGCGCGCGATAACCTCCAGAATCCTGGTCTGATCCATACGGTTTTGCTCAATCTGAGCAAGAACCGAAGCCATGGTCGGAGGAGGTGGAAGCTCCTCATCCGGACTAGCTGGCAGACCCTGACCACTAAGAGTTCTTCCAGCCATCCTGCTGAAAAGATAAGGGGGTTAGCAACGAAATCCGAAAATTAGAAGCTACAAAAAGCGAAAAGCTATCGACTAGGGGAATGGAAAATCACCCTAACCGAAAGCCAACAAGAACACAACTCTAAAAGTTTACAAAAAGGCTCAAGAAATAACAAGGAAACACAAGACTAAAGCTCAACTTCTCGACACGACAAACCCGTATTGAATGAACGAGTAATCGGTAGAGAAGGCAAAATTTCAGCACACTACTCCAATTTCTAACACTTCTACAAAGCAAGGTAAAACCAGTAAAATATGTGTTAGATACCTAGCTAACTAGTATCACATCTTACCCTTTTATTCCCACAAGTTTTAGTTGCATTATCCTCTCATTATCTATCCTGTTTAGAAACCTTGATATTGCTGTCCGGAAATTTGATGCTTGCTGTCCAGATTTTGCATCCAAGCTCTTAGCCGAAATCACCGACTCCAGAAACTTCAAAACCTTGAAAAAGGGCAGCTAACACTTCAATTTGCAAATCTCATTGTTTCCCAAAACCCAATTAAACGATAACGCTATCTTTTGACGGAAGGAGAAGGAAAACAACTTTTAAAACTCAAATTAGAGTGAGATGAGATGAGAAAGCTAAGATAGGTAACGAGTAAAATTAGAGAATGTACTTAAGCTTTCATAAACCATTTGATAATTTCAACTAAGTTTTTTAAAACATCCTAAGGACGACCAAGCTAGGGTTACTACGGTCAGTATGGCTCTGATACCAACTTTGTGAGGACCCCGGTTTATTTGACTTGTAATGTTTAGTCCTCCATTGACCCTAACATCACAAACAAAATAACCCGTGTCTTCGAGATATGTATACTTCCCAGAAATGCAGTATACACACCCCTTTACAAAATCATGCATCAATATCATACAAGACATAGAACCAAAGCACGAACTAGATTAAATCAAAGACATACATAATTTAGAGAGAGTTATTACAAAAGGGGCCGACCAGCCAAATAACAACTAAGAAAGGTAAACAACAGCGGAAGTAAAGCCATAAGATGGCGATAAACAAAAGAAGGCCATAAGGTTTGCCTTTAGCCCACAAGGCAACCGACCGGGCCTTTAAGATAGTCGTCCCAACCACAGCACATCTCACAAAAGTAGGGCCCTTGGGGCTCTACCTCCTCTGCAACAAAGTTATTAAGCAAAGCAAATGAGTACAAAAATGTACTCGCAAGACAGACGTGTAAAGATAACAGACCTATACATATGCTACATGCAAGCTTTGTTTAAGTGGAGGGCTTTAGGCTCATTTTAGCACAAAGCAAGTTTTCATTTGCAATATTTAAATAGATTCAAAGCAGTTTTGCAATTCATTTTTAATTTGCAAATAACAAAGAGACAACAACATAATAACAATAGATAGATGACAACAATAATCCTGGAAGTGACTAACCCAATAGCCACCACAGCAATAGCATGAATCACCCAATTCATACCACCCAACAAGTTTTAATTAAATGTTTAGTCTAGTTCTTGCACGACCTTACCAAGCATGTCCATAACCTAGGACGAGGCTATTCAAATAGTTTTAACCCTGCAGGGGTGTACCAATGTACCCACACGTCAGACCACCTTTTCGCCAAGCTATTTAGCACACTTCCTTTGGTATGCCGGCACGGCTAAGTCCTACGAGGCATTCCAATGAATGATGCTAATTAAGGGTCGCGACAACCCGAAAGGTAGGAGACACCGGCCCAGCCTAAGCAACTGCGGGTGCTCTTTCCCTTATAAAAACAGTTTTAACCACCTGCGACCCACAATTAACACCTCCCAAAGTACTTAGCCAAGAGGGGTTCCAATACCCTCGTGGTTAGCACGCATAAAAGCGCTTGGCTTAGTGACACAAGTAACTCGGTCCTTGGGGACCTAGGCACCATTCCATTCACACCCAACATATCACACCAACATCTATTGTGCCCAAGTCATGAAACAATTTTGTTTTCATTTTTATTTTATTTGTTTACAAGGTAACAAAGCACAAGACGGACATAATGGAATAATAATTTTTGTGTGATCAAGGTCATCGACATAATGTCGACAACCGCCCATTTCTACCGGTATCTAAGCATTTCTAAGCATCATCAACTCAAACTACTAAGTGATAAGAGTCCATCCATCAAACTCTACATCACAGCAAGATAATCCTAGACTTAGTAGTAGAGAATGAACATTTACCTACAGAATATGTATCTATAGGATCACTAATCGATATCATTTGACAATAAAATAGCAATGCATACAAACAAGTTAAACAATATATTAGACTTTAAAGTAAAGGGACATAATGGATATGGTCAAACTACTTGCCTTGCTGGAGCTGTTCACTATGCTGCAAAGGCTCACTCACGGGATCAACACACTCGTCAGCACCTAACGAAAAAGCGAAAAAGAACCGATAAGAACGAAGAAAACTGAAAGGACTCCACAGCAAACTTTCTCCATATGCTTGGAAAATTTTACAGAAGCAAGGGCATGATTTTTAAAGAATTTATCAACAAGAACCAATTGATTTGGATTCTCAATGCAAAAGTTATGGCCAAAACAATTCTGCTCAGCCTGGAAATTGCTGAAAAATTCAAATCGGTTACTGTTCATCCGAATTAAATTCCCTAGTACAATTTTCCAAAGAGGTGCTGCACTTGGGATTTTTGTGGTAATACCAGCACCTCATGAGATGAATAACACAATTAAGTTCACCTCATTTGGAGCTATGATGCATGTTTTATGATTTTTCAAAGACATGCAAAAGAGCACAAATAAAATGCACCCACAATTCTTTTGAAAATAGTGACATGCCTAAATCCTATTCTACCATTCAGTACACTAATAGAGGAAGCCAACAAAGTTGGATTCACTCAAAAATGATCTATAGAGAAATACTTATGCATTTAGCAAGTTAAATGCAAATTTTGGAGCAACATTTAAAGTTAATTTTGAAAACAATTTAACATTCCATTTTCTGGAGCCGAACTCAACTTACAACCATTTTTAGATTAAAGCTTAGTTCAAACTAGAGCCACCAAAATTTAAATCATCTCAAAAGGAGCTAAAATGAAATAGTTATGCATTTTCAAAGTTTATTACCTTTTTCAGTTCACAAATAAATCCACCCGGGAATTTCTAAAACCAATACGACGTGGACGAACCTGGGCCGTTGATCCTGGATCGGACGGCCCAAGACCTCGGGGAAAAAGCACACTCGTCCGCGCGAGATCGACGAACGGGGGTCGTGGATCTTGGATCCAACGGCTCATGTCCTGCGGCATTGTGCGCTCGCGCCCACGCGGAACCAGCGAATATGGGCCGTTGATCTTGAATCCAACGGCCCGAGCTGGATCACGCGCGGCGCGTTTGGATCTCGCGCGCGCGAAGGGGGCGGAGGTCATGGCCGTTGATCGCGAGGTGGACGGTCCGCGACCAACGCACACAGCGCACGCGCACGTCCCGAGAGATCTCGCCCGCAGATCTAAACATGGACGGCCTGAGGATGTCGCTACAGTTGTCGGTTTCGTCCGACAACGAAACCGATGGCAAAGATCTCCTCACCGCCGGTGACCTACGGCACGGCGGTGCGAAAGGGTGCCACGTACGGGTGCGCCATAGCAGTGCGCACCCACTAGTACCACTCACACCTACGGTGGTGGACCAGCGCGCCGGCGAGCCGGAGGAGAGCGGTGCAGTAGCACACGGCCAAAAAGCAAAATGGAAATAGAGCTCCGCAGCGGTCATTCCAGCGGGTGCCAAACAACTAGGGGACTACCAGGAGGTACCTGGAGGTCGCAGAGGGACCGAGTAGGACCGGGGAGCGCTGGCGGCGGAGGACCTTGCCAGCGCCGAGGAGGACAAGTGGAGGAGAGGACCTGGGCAAAACCAACAACGCCGGGTCATCACATTGGCTCCAATATAGCTTAAGAATGGTCCATGAGCAAGGAATTGAGAAGTGGAGGTCCTTATCGGCGATGGGGAAGAATGGTGCTCCACGGTCGAAAAGGGGAGAAACTCCAAATTAGGCCACCTCTGAAAATGTCCAAACCAATCAAGTTAGGGTTTTGACCACAGAGGGGAGAGGCTCAAATTGAAGCAAAGAAAGGGAGAGGAAAGCCACTGGGACCCTGTGCCACCGAGGAGCTCCAAGCTTCAACAATGGCGGCCGAGGAGCTCTTTGACGATTTGAGCTCCACAAGCCGAGAGCAAGTAGGGAAGTGTTTAAAGGATACCAAGAAGGAACAAGGGAAGGTTTTATAGCCCGGGGAGTAGAGGCAAGGAGCTAGGGTTAAGCTCCATGGTGATCTTAGCCCATGGCTCGGTCCATGGCTCACAAGGAAGTGGAAGTGATGGGGACAGGTCTGAGCATGGCCTAGGGGGTGGAAGGCTGACCAGCATTTAATGCTGGCAACAAAAGAGCGGTTGGGAGTTGACAGGGCACTGCCCTCCTCCTGCCATGGCGCACGCGCGCGAGCCCGAGGAAGGAGAAGAATAGGCGCTGCCCTCAACCGTTCGATAAGAAACAGGGGGGAGGTCGTGACCCTTGGATCTGAAACGGTGAGGTCTGAAGAGGAAGGGGGAGGTCGCGACCACAGGATCTTTATCGCACGGTGGCGCAAAGAAAAGGGGAGGTCACAGCCGTTAGATCTCCATCGCACGGTTGCAAAATGAAAAGGGGAGGTCGCGCGCGGTAAGGGGGTAGGAGGTCGCGGCCGTTGGATCTACATCCAATGGCGCGGAACCGATGGGGGTGGTCTTGACCGTTGCACGCGACGATGACAAGGGATGGGAGGTCATGGCCTTTAGATTTACATCCAAGGGCACACAACCGAGCTGGGAGGTCGTGACCATTGGATTTACATCCAAGGACACACAACAGAGGGTGGAGGTCGTGGCCATTGCGCACGACGCGATGGGAGGTCGTGACTGTTGAATCTTGATCCAACGGTGCACAAAAGAGGTGGGAGGTCGTGGGGTTGCGCACGACACAATGGAGGTCGTGGCCATTGGATTTCAATCCAAGGGCACACAACAGCGATGGGAGGTCAGGACCGTCGGATTTACATCCAAAGGCGCTGAACCGAGGAGGGAGGTCGTGGGCGTTGCGCACGACGCAAAGGGAGGTCGTGGCTGTTGGATTTCAATCCAACGGCTACGAACATAGGTGGGAGGTCGTGGCGGTTACGCACGACGCAGAAAAGAGGTGGGGAGGTCGTGGCGGTTGGATTTGGATCCAACGGCGCACAACATTGATGGGAGGTCGCGGCCATTGGATTTAAATCCAAGGGCGCACAACCTGGAGGGGAGGTCGTGGCCGCTGCGCACGACGCTAAGGAGGTCGTGGCCGTGAGATCTTGATCTGACGGCGACGCAAGGAGAGGGTTGGTCGTAGCTATTGGATCTCGATCCAACGGCAACGGGCTGAGGTGCGGGAGGTCCGGGCCGTTGGGCACGACACTGAAAAGGGGAGGGGAGGTCGTGGCAGTTGGATTTTAATCTAACGGCGCATAATAGAGAAGGGAGGTCGTGGCGGATGGATTTTGATCCAACGGCACACAATGTAATATCCCGTTTGACTAAATAAGAAATTGAGGAAAACGGAAGTTGTAATTAATGTTGAATTTCAAGATTGAGGAAAAAAAAAGAAAAGAAATTAGAATCTGGGCCAAAGGCCCATGTTGGGCTTTATCCCAAGGGGAGGCTGGTCATCCTTAAAGTGGAGCCAGGGGGTGGCATTTTTTCCCCACAAACCCTAGTTTTAATCACTGCCCTCCCCCTATCCAGCCGCCTCTCCCACTCCCTGCCTTTGCCGCGCTCCCCTCCAGCGGATGCCGCCGCCTCCTCCTGCTTGGCGGCGCCGCCCCTACCTGTTTCTTGGCACCATCGCTCAAGGCCTCGGCCGCTCCGCCGCTGCTGCTCGCTGCTGTTGCCTTCCCCTACCCTCGGCTCCTGCGACTCCCCTCGCCGCCGCGCCTCGATCGCTCTCGGACGGCCTAGGGCCAAGCATCTCTGCCTGCCGCTGGCTCAGGTGCCACACTGACACTACTGCTTGTACGCCTCTGGCTGCTCCGCTTTGGCCGGGCTGACTCGGGCAAGCGCCGCCACTGCGCCGCCGTGCTCTCGCCTCCTCCCTGCCGCCGCCCCTGTTGTCTGTATTCTTCCACCCAGTGCCTCCCCGCCCGGTATGTGTTGGATGTGAATGCAGTGAGGGCGAAGGATGTGGTGATGCTCCAGCGCCTGCTGGAGGAGGCGCACGACCCGGATCGGCAGCCCGCCTTGTCGGTACGCATAGTTCAGGTATTAGGTTTCTTGATGGTGATTTGGATGATTCTTTCCATCATGTGATGGGGTAGATGATTGGGAAGTAGGTCTGAAGCTGCCGAAGTTTGGGAACAAGGGTGCATCTGGATCAAATGGTGACCTGTTCAGTGGATCATACTGCAGTCAGGATGTAGCAATTAAAGTGGCGAGACCTGAGCGCATCAGCGCAGATATGATCCGAGATTTTTGCGCAGGAGGTTTACATTATGAGGAAGATTTCATGTCAAGAGGGAGTATGCATGACTACCTCCATAAAGAGAACGGTGCTTTCAAGCTTCCAAAGATACTGAGAGTGGTTGTAAAGGTGGCAGATTTAGGTGTTGCTCGTGATGACCTCTCAGATGCGTACCCAGTGAGGTCTTTGATTGAGGACATCAGGGATGTCAGTTCGCACAATGGTTGAGACCGGATTAGAAACAGTTTCAGGCATGTACTCAGCTCGGCCCTGATCCTCCTTCTTGTTCCTTGTTAAATCCATGTTTAGTGTTCGAGGTTGAGTCAAGTTCTAATGCTAGATGACTTTTCATGTATGCATGTTCATGGTGCTTTGTTGGAGGTGGAGGTGGCTCCTTGGAGGTGATTGTTTCATGGTCTGATGGTAGTGGGGTTGCACAAGCTACCATTGAATGCCACGTCCCGGTTACTGTCCTATATTAGATTATTAGGTAAGACATAAGACGACAACATATATGATCTTTTGTATGCTTGCCTTCGAGAATTTGATGCTTGGTTGATATGCTTGTTTGATGGTGGTGGCACGTGGGTTGCTATTTGCTTATGCATGTGGGGAAGGATGGTGGTGACTCGGTGTGGCTAACGTTGAGGTGGTGGTGAACCCCGGTGCTAGAGCGTTCCGTCTTTTATCTTCTGTCTTACGGTTAAGGCAAGTGCAAGTATTATTAATGGGTTGTTATATTACATACTTGATGAATGCTATAGTTGGTTGATGTTGATTGCTGCCTGGTGATGATGATGAACCTGTATGCCCTAGTTTAATGATGATGCTTACTATTTGAAAATGCTTACATGATGCTGCATGCTAATGGTTACATGATGATACGTATCTATTACCGTTTATATGGTAATGCTGCATGATAATGGTTATATGTTGGTGGCAAGAATAATGGGACAAGGTGAGCAATGAGGCTACCTTGTTAATGATGAATCATGATAATGATAATGGACATGTGCATTTGCATTTCTGCATGTTCATTTCTGAACCTTGGACTATGTGGTAGCCAAGGGGTTGTTTCCTTGAGGTCCCTGTCAGGTATTGGATGGGCGTTAGGTCCCCATCATGCATTGGACGGGCTTTGGTCCCCACACCCGTGGAAGGTCATGTAACTAATCCGGTGAGGTCAGTGAGAATTGTTACATGACTTGGAGTGTGGGCTTTGGATCCCTGTGCCTAGAGGGCACAGGCTTAGAGTATGTATCGATGGATACACTACTCGGCATTACCGGTAATTGCTAAGAAGTGAAGAGATGCATTCATGACATGTTCATCGCATTTCTGCATAAGGTTTGGATTTGGTGTGATTGTTTATTCCCTTCGAATACTTATGATGCTATCATAAGAGATGTATTTGTGGTATATAATGCTGTTGTACATGGTGTGATTGCTTATTCCCTTTGAATGCTTTTGATGCTATTATAAGAGATGGATTGGTGGTATATAATGATGTTGTTCATGATGTGATTGTTTATTCCCTTGACTACTTATGATGCTATGTTTGATTTACTCTTGCACTTTGCTGAGTCGTGGACTCACAATTGCTGTGTTGTGCTTGCTAGGTACCTCTCGAGGCAGCGACATGCATGGGAAGGGGTAGACTTGGTGCACGCCACATAAACACAACTCACACTGAATAACCTGAGTCAATTATCCACAAATTCGTACTGTTGATAATTGCTTTAGTTTCAGTTTTGTGGCCATCCTTCGTGGTGGATGTTTTAATTGTGGTCATGATGACCTATTTATGTTCTTATTCATTTGTTGATTGAGTTCATTTAATTGTCGTGATGGGTTAGATTGTTTGGTTGATGGTTTATTGAGTTGATGAAATTAATTGGTTCAGTAGAATCTCAATAATTTGTAATAGGGTTGTTTAGAAGATTATGGATGCCCTTTTGATTATGCTATAGTTGTTTAGCTTATCCTGGATGTCTTTTGATGATTCGTTAAATTGGATGATTTGATTGTTGAATGATGCTATTTTAAACTATTTGAACCTCAGGTATAGTTATCTATACAAAGGAGGTTCTGCCTGATTTTAGAGAAATATCTTAGTTCTATTTGGTTAAAGCATTATTGTTTGAAAAATGGTTGAATTTATTCCGTATTGCTGTTGTACGTTAGTCTTTTAGGTAACATCTTGGCTTCCGCATAGCTAGGGTGTTACAGTTGGTATCAGAGCGGGCTTTAGGTCCGTGGTAATTGAATATTAAATTGACACACTGCACAGTAAGATGGGAATGGGTCAAGCATTGCATTTACGTTTTCGTTCTGTCACTTTGAGCTTTGCTGTTATGAGTTGATTATGAATACTTATGATATGCCTATTTGAATATTATATGTTATAATAGTAGATGACGAGAGATATAAGTCGTGGTTGTAGCCTTGGGTTGCGAGGTTGCACCACTGTTTGGGGTATGCGATTAATGGAGTGTCTACCTCGAATCATCTAGTTCTAGGTGTTGAGTATGAGATTCTTTGGGAAGATTTTTGTCTTCTTTGAGTTTGGAATGGTGGTTCTTGTTCAGATACGGTGGACGAGTTTTCTTAATCTAGTGTATCATTGCAGTTGAGTGGAGTTCATCGGTCTTTATTGGTTTTTTTTAAGCAAACCGTTGATCTCTTGATTGACGAGTTGTTTTGCTGATTATAAACGTAGTTGATTTATAGGATTGATCCTTTATTTGGAAGTTCTGTCCTTCTTGTTGGGAAGCACAACTCGTTTAATCGCTTGGTACTTCGGTTATTGGAAGCTTTAAACTGCATGTTCTTAAATGTATGAAAGTTTTGGGCCCCAATGTATTCCTCTCGTGGTACTTTGAGTATGAAGTTTAATGCTCCTCTTTTGAGAGGAAGCGTCAAGCTCTTTTGCATTGTCTTGCCTTGGTTAAGGCAGAGAAATTGTTGTCTCTCCTATTGATGAGCTATCTTTGCTACGTGTAAACGCTGTTTTGTCAAGATTGTTTTTTCTCTTGTAAGTCCTACATTTCTTGTGGGAAAAAAAATGGTGATCTGGTGGTTCGTTTGGTATTTTGGCTAATAGAAGTTATCTTTTACAATCTTCATTGAAGAAAGTTTTGAGTCTACTCGTTTCTTTTGGAGTATTTGGAGTGTTGGAGTTTAGAATCTTTTCTTTGAAAAGGAAAGTGTCAAAACCCTTTGTAAAGTTTTGTGGTGTTTAGTGAGAAGTTGTAAGTAACGAAGATAATTGATAATATTTATGACATCAAGTTGGGTCTTTGGCATGATGCACAATTAACCTTAACTGATGTCCTCAGTAGCGTAGTCGGTTGATTTATTGTTGCCTTGTAACGATTGCACGACGAGATGTGATTTAGTATATATTAAGTCCTAATTAGAATCAACAGGGTTACTAAGAAGAGTGAATATTGATATGGAACTATCTTGTAAACATCTGCTTGAGGATCTTACATAGACGCTAGATTTACCTAATTTCTGACAAGCTAAATTTGTTGAAACATGTATAAAGGACTAGAAGGATGTTGGTGTATCAATTTGTGTAGCCTTGTTTTATAGAAATTATGTTAGCAAATTATTAATCATGTTTTGAATTGGTTTCTAAACATAAGTGAAGTGTTGAATCTATGTTTATAAATAGTTATGTGATCGCAAATAGAAATCAGCATCATATTTATACACATGATTAATACAATGATCTACTTGCTTTTCGTGATTTCCCGTAAATGAAAGTGCTTCGAGTTTTGCGGCCGAGATTATTTGGATCTCATGATTTATGTGGAAGTTGAACTGTTCTGAGCAAAATGACGTGGCGAAGAATTTTATTGGTTATTAAGTGGTTCTTGAGGTTTGAACTAAAGAACTTATCTTGTTCATTGTAGCAAAGTGACTAAAATGGTTAATTTCAGTGTTAAAAGAAAGAGTGCAGAAGGAGTATTTGAAAATTTGAGTCCAGTCTTATAACTTGTGGTTATTTGAGTCGTGCCCAAACTTTCTGCTCTTTCTGCACAAGGGTTGTCGAGTTTCATTAGCATTGTCTTAATCTTATTGGTTGATATTTGCTATTCTCTTTTGAGGGGTGTGTGCCCTCACCCGTGATCTCAACTTTTGTTTTCCAAGATCATCGCTATCGGATTATTTCTTTTGGTTTCATGCTCGCTGTGAGGAGCAACGTTTTCCTGTGTGACGAAGCTTGTCCTTGTCCGCCTCTTTCTTTTGAGAAAGGATCAACCTTTTTTGTGTTGGTAAGTTTTACAAAGCGTAAATTGGCAACTCCTTGGCGATGGTCAAGTATTTGTAATGGTGAGATTTTGCTACCCAATGATTGGAGTAGTAGAAGATGAATTGGTCTTGACCTGTACCTCTTGGGGGAAATTTGATTCAAATGGTATGATTGTTGCTGAAGTACAATTAGATGGTGTCGCGACCAAGTAACACCTATGGTAAAGTGTAGTCCGTGAACCCTAGTGTATGTTGAAATATTGGGAACAACGAGGGTATGGAAATCTCGATCAAGTTATAGTGTAACGCAATTGGATTGTATTGCGAGATTGTGTGGGTGAATCCTGATGGTGTCAATGAGTGATTACGTTGGAATTATGGGAATGCTAGAGATTTGATCTGATGATTTCTCTATCTGTCATAAGAGAAGTTCGTTGTAGAGGTCTTGGAGGTTAAATTTGAGCTTTGCAATTTTTATGCTAGACTTCTGGTCGCCCAATGATTGTGTGTAGAGAAAATAGAATAATGACGTATTCTGCGCAGTGGAATGATCATTGATAGAACACTTTCGATGTAGTGCATGAACGTGTGTACTGAGGATTCTGAGTTGTTATTCTTGAAAATTGGAGATGATGTGATACGTGAGATCTATTTTGAGGTGCATTGGGTGCCACCTGTCAAATTGATGCCGTTAGTAGAAGGAGTTGACTAGAGTGTTTCGGTGGGATCAATAGAGCCTTTTCACAAAGGTGTGGATGATGTATTTTGGATTGAGCATATCTTTGAGGATGCTAATTTAAGGGATTTGAACTCGTGTAGTATGTGATGAATCCGAATTCGAAGGTTTGAGATGAATTTTATTCCGAAAAGAGAAACTGAGAAAGTGAGTGTTTCCACGGATAGTGAAGGGTTTTTTTATTCTCGTTTGAGTTTTGTGTTGTTGACGGATGTCTTTCGCAATTCGGGCTTGGCTTTTTGTTGGCTTGTAGGGTCCTTATCGGTTCAAAAAGAAGAAAGAAAGTATTTGATTTGGTGTTGAGCGGTTGCTCTTCCGGCTTATGGGGTGTTTATTTGAAAACTGCCTACTTGGAAAGCGGAAGGGATTTCAGGGTAAATCTTTGCTTTTGAGTTGACCCCTTTTTGGAGCAAAGTTGTCGTTTCGTAGTTGCGATGAGAATATGCTATTTTCTTTTTGGTTCTGGTGACCAAAGAGTTGTTTAAAGCGAGTTCTGTTGTACTGGTTTGTGCTTTAGTACCAAGGGGGAGGTTGGCCCAGGGTACCTTAGTTTGTTTTCGTCAGTTACGGGGTTTAATAAGTGGGCGTATCGCCATGACCGTCTCGGGTCCATACGCGAGGTACGCAACGTTGGGTATGTGCTAGTGCTAAGTGGGTACCGGGTAAATTCGGGGTTGAGGTTTTCGTTAGAGCCGTTGACCAGCGAGTAAGGCCTCACGTCCAAGTCTCGTCCGGTACGTATACTGCAGAGGTTGGGACAAGCTTGGGGGCATAAGACGGTAGTATTCGTTGAGGTGCCACGGGGCGCGTCTGTGTGAGCGAGAAGCGACCTGGGAGCTGGAGTCTCGCATGCGCGAGCAATATCCTGCTTTGTTTACATCAGGAACGTGTTAATTGTTGTTTCGTTTCAGAGGTAGTTGTTCTTCTGTTAAGAACGACGTTTAGAATTCAGGGTCGAATTCTGTTAAGGGGGGTAGAATGTAATATCCCGTTTGACTAAATAAGAAATTGAGGAAAACGGAAGTTGTAATTAATGTTGAATTTCAAGATTGAGGAAAAAAAAGAAAGAAAAGAAATTAGAATCTGGGCCAAAGGCCCATGTTGGGCTTTATCCCAAGGGGAGGCTGGTCAGCCTTAAAGTGGAGCCAGGGGGTGGCATTTTTTTCCCCACAAACCCTAGTTTTAATCATCGCCTCCCCAGTGTCAAAACCGTTTCTCCCACTGCCGCCTACTACCACGCCCCCTAGCAGATGCCGCCTCCTCCCGCTTGGCTGCCGCCCTACATTGCTTGGCACCGCCGCTCAAGGCCTCGGCCCGCCCCTTCATGGCTGCGTCTGTTGCCTTCCCTACCCTCGGCTCCTGCGACTCCCGCCGACGCCGATCGCTCTCTCGTTGCTTCAGGCTAGCATCATATCATCGCCGCTTGGCCCTCACGCGCCACGACACTACCTACGCTACGCTTTTGGTTGCTCCGTGATGGCAAGACGGCTCGGGGCCAGCCATGCATCTTCCGCCGTGCTCTCGTCTCCTCCCCGCCGCCTGTTGTCTATATTCTTCCACCAGTGCCTCCCCTTGGGTATCGTTGGATGTGAATGCGGTGAGGGCGGAGGATGTGGTGATGCTCGGCCCTTTCGGAGGAGGCGACGACCGGATCGGCAGCCCACCTTGTCGGTACGCATAGTTCAGGTATTAGGTTTCTTGATGGTGATTTGGATGATTCTTTCCATCTTGTGATGGGGTAGATGATTGGGAAGTAGGTCTGAAGCTGCTGAAGTTTGGGAACAAGGGTGCATCTGGATCAAATGGTGACCTATTCAGTGGATCATACTACAGTCAGGATGAAGCAATTAAAGTGGCGAGACCTGAGCGCATCAGCGCAGATATGATCCGAGATTTTTGCGCAGGAGGTTTACATTATGAGGAAGATTTCATGTCAGGAGGGAGTATGCATGACTACCTCCATAAAAAAAACGGTGCTTTCAAGCTTCCAAAGATACTGAGAGTGGTTGTAACGGTGGCAGATTTAGGTGTTGCTCGTGATGACCTCTCAGATGCGTACCCAGTGAGGTCTTTGATTGAGGACATCAGGGATGTCAGTTCGCATAATGGTTGAGACCGGATTAGAAACAGTTTCAGGCATGTACTCGGCTCGGCCCTGATCCCCGTTCTTGTTCCTTGTTAAATCCATGTTTAGTGTTCGAGGTTGAGTCAAGTTTTAATGCTAGATGACTTTTCATGTATGCATGTTCAGGGTGCTTTGTTGAAGGTGGAGGTGGCTACTTGGAGGTGATTGTTTCATGGTCTGATGGTAGTGGGGTTGCATAAGCTACCATTGAATGCCACGTCCTGGTTACTGTCCTATATTAGATTATTAGGTAAGACATAAGACGACAACATATATGATCTTTTGTATGCTTGCCTTCGAGAATTTGATGCTTCGTTGATATGCTTGTTTGATGGTGGTGGCACGTGGGTTGCTATTTGCTTATGCATGTGGGGAAGGATGGTGGTGACTCGGCTGCGGCTAACGTTGAGGTGGTGGTGAACCCCAGTGCTAGAGCGTTCCGTCTTTTATCTTCTGTCTCACGGTTAAGGCAAGTGCAAGTATTATTAATGGGTTGTTATATTACATACTTGATGAATGCTATAGTTGGTTGATGTTGATTGCTGCCTGGTGATGATGATGAACCTGTATGCCCTAGTTTAATGATGATGCTTACTATTTGAAAATGCTTACATGATGCTGCATGCTAATGGTTACATGATGATACGTATCTATTACCGTTTATATGGTAATGCTGCATGATAATGGTTATATGTTGGTGGCAAGAATAATGGGACAAGGTGAGCAATGAGGCTACCTTGTTAATGATGAATCATGATAATGATAATGGACATGTGCATTTGCATTTCTGCATGTTCATTTCTGAACCTTGGACTATGTGGTAGCCAAGGGGTTGTTTCCTTGAGGTCCCTGTCAGGTATTGGATGGGCGTTAGGTCCCCATCATGCATTGGACGGGCTTTGGTCCCCACACCCGTGGAAGGTCATGTAACTAATCCGGTGAGGTCAGTGAGAATTGTTACATGACTTGGAGTGTGGGCTTTGGATCCCTGTGCCTAGAGGGCACAGGCTTAGAGTATGTATCGATGGATACACTACTCGGCATTACCGGTAATTGCTAAGAAGTGAAGAGATGCATTCATGACATGTTCATCGCATTTCTGCATAAGGTTTGGATTTGGTGTGATTGTTTATTCCCTTCAAATACTTATGATGCTATCATAAGAGATGTATTTGTGGTATATAATGCTGTTGTACATGGTGTGATTGCTTATTCCCTTTGAATGCTTTTGATGCTATTATAAGAGATGGATTGGTGGTATATAATGATGTTGTTCATGATGTGATTGTTTATTCCTTGACTACTTATGATGCTATGTTTGATTTACTCTTACACTTTGTCGAGTCGTGGACTCACAATTCTTTGTGTTGTGCTTGCTAGGTACCTCTCGAGGCAAATGACATGCATGGGAAGGGTAGACTTGGTGCACGCCACATAAACACAACTCACATTGAATAACTTTGAGTCAATTATCCACAAATTGCATCGTTGATAATTGCTTTAGTTTCGCTTTGTGGCCATCCTTCGTGGTGGATGTTTTAATTGTGGTCATGATGACCTATTTATGTTCTTATTCATTTGTTGATTGAGTTCATTTAATTGTCGTGATGGGTTAGATTGTTTGGTTGATGGTTTATTGAGTTGATGAAATTAATTGGTTCAGTAGAATCTCAATAATTTGTAATAGGGTTGTTTAGAAGATTATGGATGCCCTTTTGATTATGCTATAGTTATTTAGCTTATCCTGGATGTCTTTTGATGATTCGTTAAATTGGATGATTTGATTGTTGAATGATGCTATATTAAACTGTTTGAACCTCAGGTATAGTCATCTATACAAAGGAGGTTTTGCCGGATTTTAGAGAAATGTCTTAGTTCTATTTGGTTAAAGCACTATTGTTTGAAAAATGGTTGAATTTATTTCGTATTGCTGTTGTACGTTAGTCTTTTAGGTAACATCTTGGCTTCCGCATAGCTAGGGTGTTACACACAACCTCGAGGGGTGGGAGGTCTGATGCGCACGACAGAGAGGGGAGGTCGTGGCCGTGGATCTGGGATCCAACGGAGCACGACCTCGCGCGGGGGAGGACTTGGCTGAGCTAGGCCGAGGTTGGCTATGGCGGAGGTCGTGGCTGTTGGATTTTGATCCAACGGCTATGACCTCGCGCGTGGGGAGGACCTCGGGCTGGGCGGAGGGATGCGGTTGGGTTTGACCCGCTTGGAAAGCGGCTCGGACCCAAGGAACAGTGCCAGATTTGAATTTAAATATGAAGGCTGAGGTTGGAGGAATTTTTAGAGGTAGCAACTAACTCCAAAAATTCTGAAATTTTAACTGGAGCTTCCTCACTCCAGGATTAACCTTACATAAAATTTCCAGAGGTTTTTGTGCAATGCATTTTTCTCCAGAAATTCATCAAGGTTGTTCTAGGGTTTGACTTACCTCCAAAATTTATCAAATAATTTCTAAAAATTATGAAATAATTCAGAGGGGTCACACAACATCTCTAGAACCTAGGAAAAATATTTGCAAAGGTTGGCACAAGATTTGTGACAAAGTGGAATAAGAGTTTGACTTTGATCAACAGGAGGTTTAAGTTTTTGAACTCCACAACTCTTGACAAGAATTATGGAAATGCTCAAGAGTTTCAAGATATGAGAAAAAGTTTTAATTTCTACACATTTTCTTACATTTGAAACACACACCCATTTATACATTTGGGATGTTACATTCTTCTACACCAACGCCTACTCAGCCAAGACCCACAAGGAGCAGAGAAATATCCACCTATCTAGATAGCGATACGGTGGATTTCAACTCAGAAGGCTTCGACATCTTGCAATGGTGGCAAGCCCATAAGTTAACATATCATGTGCTATTCATACTTCCACGTGATGTGTTAATTGTTCCTGTCTCTACGGTTTCCTCCGAGTCTGTTTTCAGTCTTTTTGGAAGAATATTGGAGGAGAGAAGAACAAGTCTCATAAGTGAGATGGTGGAGATCCTTCTAACTGTGAAAGACTAGGAACAAACTGATTAACGAACACAACACTCTGTGGAAAATCTAGAGTTGCCAGAGGTGTTCGAAAATCTGTACTTAAACAATAACACTGACACATAGAGCAAAGATGTATCATGTATGTAGAATTATAGAGCTATAGGTTGTACTCTTTTTTCTTTGCAAATGTTTTCTCGTTTTGAGTTTTTACTTGACGAAGGTTTTAACGAGGCAGCTAGTTGGACATTAATAAAACTCTTTATTACATTTTCAATTTGATTGTCTCATATTTTTCAATTTTTATATTTACTTCTGAATTCTACACATTTTTCTAATTTTTCTAGATTTTTTTTTGACAGGCCAAACAGGCCACACTTGGCCTGACGAACTAAACGAGCGTGAACCGATCCGACACGGGATGAATGCCTGATAGATCGTGCCTGAGCCGCAACCCGGCCCGTGAGCTGATCCAACCCAATACGAATAATAGCCGAACTAAAACGTGTCGTGCCTAGCTGGATCATGCTTAGTCGGGTCGTGTCGTGTTGGACGGGCGGCTCGTTTGGCCCGGAGGCCTAGGACTGCGAACAACCAGCCCACGCACCTCCCAGTCGCAGCTTATCTATCCTCTCATCCGTTCCGTAGACGCCGCCCCCCCCTTCCTCACCCCAGCTGCACTCCATGGACTCGCCGCCCCCCTCGCTCCCGCCGGAGCCGTCGCCGCCCGCCCTCCCCTGGCCGGACCTCCTCGCCGGCGCGGCCGCCGCCACCCGCCGTCTCGTTGCCGCCCACTCCCGCCACTTCCTCGCCCTCTCCTCCCTCCTCCTCCTCCCGCTCTCTCTCCTCCTCCTCAACCTCCCCACGCCCTTCCTCCCCGCCTCATCCCCCGCCGCCCCTTCCATCTCCCTCCGGTCCCCGGAAGATTCGCGACGTAACCCCATCCGCGCGCCCCTCCCGCTCCTAGCCCTCGGCGCCGCGCTTATTTACCTCTCCGCCTTCGCCGCCGCTGCCGCCAGCGCGCACGCCGGATTTTTCGGCCGCCCCGTCAAGATCCTCGCCACCCTTCTCTCCGTTCCAGCGTCCCTCGCCCGCCTCCTCACCACCGCCCTCCCGGCCTCCCCCCTTCTGCTTCTCCCCCTCCTCCCACTTCCCGCCGAACTCAGCACAGCTCTCGCTGTTCTTGGCGTCCTGTTCTTAGTACCCTTCTGGTCTCTCGCCGGCGCCGCCGCCGTCGTGGAGTCCTCCGCTGGGCTCTCCCCGCTCCGCCAGAGCTTCCGGCTGCTCTCCGGCGCGCGCCTCGCGGCGCTCTTCGCGTTCTTGGTCTTCACCACCGGCATCGGGGTGACGCTCGGGGGGTTCGGCGGCGTGGCTGTCGAGACGTATGATGCTGGCGCCGGGTGGGCGGGGATGGCGCCTGTGGTGGTGAAGGCGGTGGTCGGCACGGCGGTGCTGGCTGTGCTTATGCTGTATGGAATGGTGGCCAACGTGGTTCTGTATATGCACTGCCGTGCGCTACATGGGGAACTCACTGAGGAGATCTACAATGAATTTGCGGGCTCGTATGTCTTCCTGCCGTTCGACGAGGGCAAGGATCGGCATGCTGTGTTGGTGGTCACTGTGTGGCCATGATTGGTTAACGGTGAATTTGTACATTCCAAGAGCAGTTTTGACCACATGCTGTATGACTGTGTGTGCATCACTGTTCTTGTGTTCATAAGTGTGTGTTTAATTGTGCAGATGTTAAGATCATGTACTGTAATATTAGCTTCAGACAGCTGTGCTCTTGCTTGTGTACTGGGAATAGAAAAGGATTTGTTATATGTACGCAATTATCTCAATGTGAATTGAATAGTAAAATAGTAATTTTGAGGATTTACCTTGGAACAATATAGAGGTAGATTAGTTATAACATTAGTGGTGTAAATTGAAAGAGTTTTGAGTTACTCATTTGCTTGAAGTAATCGTTAGGATGCATTTGTCTTTGTTTTGCTGGCAGAGTGATAACCTAGAAGAAGGAATGTCATTCTTAAAGGTGTTTGAATTGCATTTATTAAACTGAAACTGCCCAGTTCCTATTCAACACTGCTGGAAAAAAATGTTCTTGATAGTTTCAGAGCCCTTTAGAATGTATTTGTCTTTGTTTTTGTTGGCGGAGTGATAATCTAGAAGGAATGGCATTCATAAAGATGTTTGAAATGCTTTTCTTAAACTGAAACTGCTTATTCCTATTGTACACTGCTGGGAGAAAATTTTATTCTTGATAGTTTCAGAGCTACCAAAAGGACCTATTTTCTTTAAAATTTACCATGCATATGAAGAATTATCGCTAGGATTTCATATCTGATTCTGTTGTATGATCCAGTCATTGATATGTAATGCAAATGTAACCTGCAAAACAACTTTGCCAGTGACAACTTCATGTATTTTTACAGAGAATCTGTGTTGTGATCCTTAGATCATAGGGATAAACATTACTAGGAGGATAGTCGGGTGGCGTCGGCTGCTTGGGGAGAGGGAAGACTACAGCTTGGGGGGGACAAATTGAGGAAGGAGAAAGACTATTTCATTGTCACTGCTTGATATCAAATGACATAGCCAAGTGCTCCTTTTATAGAGCTGGCTTCACCTAACAACCTTATCTAACTAAGCCAAAGGATAAGAGATATGCCTAACAAATAGCTAACAAGACTAACAATAGAATAGCTAATACTAATCTCTGCTGCTCCTTGTTCCTCATGTCCACAACAGCTGCTGCCCCTCCTGTTGGATCCTAGGGAAAACAATTTTGTTTTGAAAAAAAATTCGGAGGGGAACGAATTGAACGAAATTACCGAAATTTCGGTTCAAAATTTCGGTGAGTTTTCAAACTGGACGAAATCTGACCAAACTTTGATTGAATTTTGTCCAAAATCAAATTTAGGATGTAATTTGTCCAAATTCAAATATTTCCGAAATTTTTTGAACAAATCAATGAAATTTCAGAGGGGGGGGGGGTGAAATCAACGAAATTTCGGCGAAATTAATTTCCCTGTTGGACCCATGGCCATAACACTTCACTCCTCCCGAACGAGCAGCTCGTCCTTGAACTAAAGGGTGGTGGCCATGGCTACAACCCGAGGTGACCCCTTGTCGATAAGAGGTCGCTACTACCTTGGTGAATCTATGGAGTCACCTCGGGTTGCAGCCATGGCCGCCGCCCTACAGCTTGTCCTTGAGCTCCTCGTCTAGGAGGGGTGAAGTGTCATGGTCGTGGGTCCAACAGGAGGGGCAGTAGTTGTTGTGGACGTGAGGAGCAAGGAGCAGCAGTGATTAATATTAACTATTCTATTGTTAGTCTCGTTAGCTATTTGTTAGACATATTTCTTGTCCTTTGGCTTAGTTAGATAAGGTTGTTAGGTGAAGCCAGCTCTATAAAAGGGGCACTCAGCTATGTCATTTGATGTCAAGTAGTGATAATGAAATAATCTTTCTCCTTCCTCAATTCGTCCCCCCAATCTATAGTCTTCCTTCTCCCTAAGGAGTCGACGCCATCCAGCTATCCTTCCGGTGATGTTTACCTCTATAATCTAAGGATCACAACAATGTGTTACTTCTATTGTGTGACTACTGCCTTATTATTTATTGCAAGCTTTCTTCACCTAGCAGCATGGCTACAGTTATCCTTAGCATTACCAAAGAATTAAAACAATTACATCATAAGGACTAACAATCTCTAATGTTGTAAAACATGTCTCTATTTGTTATGACCTATGATCATAGGGGTAAACACCACCGGGAGGATAGTCGGGTGACGTTAGCTGCTAGGGGAGAGGGAAGACTATAAATTAGGGAGACGAAGGGGATTGGAACATAGACTATTGTATTCTCATTGCTTACTGAAAGAAGATACAATGTCAGTTCTTTTATAGGGATAAGTTGAGTTGACCCCTAAGAAAAAATCTCAAAATTATAGAAATAAACTAACTGAAGATAAGTTTCCAAACTAACCACATCAATCTAAATCCCTAACAAAGGAAACTATTTGTGGGTGAACAGTAAACACGTGAACAGTGCATACGTGAACAGTACCCACGCCCATGACATTACACCCCCTCTCGGTGAGACAACTCGTTCTCGATCTACAACATAGGGCGATAAACTCCTCCGATGGGGTGGACTAAATCTGTTGGAACATCATCTTCAACGTTGTCTTCATCGACTCCATCAGGTTATCTAGTAGGGATAGCTTGGCGGTAGAAGCTATGGTGTTGGCTCTGATACCAAGTTATTATGATCCTTAGATCATCGGGGTAAACACCACCAGAAGGATAGCTGGGTGGCGTCGGCTGCTAGGGGAGAGGAAAGACTATAAATTGGGGAGACGAAGGGGATTGGGATTTAGACTATTGTATTCTTATTGTTTACTTAAAGAAGATACAATATCATCTTTTTTATAAGGATAATTTGACTTGACCCCTAAAAATGAATATCTAAATTATAGAAACAAGCTAACTGAAGATAAGCTTCCAAACTAATTAAATCAATCAAAGCCATAACAAAGGAAACTATTTGCGGGTGAACAGTAAATGCGTTCGTGAACAGTGCACATGCGAACAGTAACCACGCCCATGGCACCATTATTTCTGTATTGCTAATGCTGAGAGATGTATGGCTTTGAATTATTTGCAGGGACCAAAACTTTAAGACACAGTCTCTATATGCACCTCAATTCACATCTTAATATCTTTTTATGGCAATATTATGATGTGGAGAAAAGAATGATCTGTTCCTTTTTCAGTTTATCTGTTCCTCTATATTTTTGCTTATCTACAATGGCTCGAGTTTTGACTTCTCTTGAAAAAAACAATGATGGTTTTTGACTTTTTTTATTAGAAGTCTTTGTCAGTTCTCACCCGGACAAGAGAATTTTGATGTGTTGCATAGTTTTATTAGAAGTCTTTGTCAGTTGTTCTCACCCGGACAAGAGAATTATGATGTGTTGCATAGGCACTGTATTATCCTATTACATGTCTGATACTGCAATTTGTCTGAATAATATGTAGTAGTGTCGCAGTCCCTATGAATTTGAAGATATTCCATTGAAAAGAATATAATTAGCTTGTAGAAAAGATGGAACAAATAGCATAAGAAGCTCCGTTCATGCTCAATCATCTCTTTGGACATCATATTTTTTTACAGACGATCAAGACTTGTCACTGATGTAGAAACTCCTCTTGTAATATGAAAAATTATTCTTTTGCGAACCACAAAGCAACACTTTTCATGGATAACACAAGGAAAATAAGAAAGATCAATACAGGATCAAACCTGACTATGCTTATGGACATCTAAGTGGAGAATTGTTTTTTATCAGAATATGGTAAAGGATGTATCTGGCAAATTATGGAAATGGCTAGACAGCATATTGGTTGTTGTGATACAGTCATGACTGGTGCAGGCAAGAAAGATGAGCTCACATTGCTGTACATGCCAGGATCAGTTTTAGCCATGCCCTTATATTTTTGTGGCATTTGTGAGCTCCAGCCCTGTATATATTTTGTGGGCATTCGCGCTCTCCTGTGCAGTTGTTTAAATTTTATACTGTACTGTCAGCCTTAGATGTGCTTTTACTTCTGCAAGGAGTCTGACTAGAAAGGGATTTTTGACATGTACCCTGTTGACCCAATTAGAATTGGATAATTTATGTAGTGTGGTGCTGTTAGCATTCAATAATAGGGGAATACACGGTTGGTTTTTTTGGTGCTACTCAGTTTACTTTTGGAAATGCACAAAATATTGTTTAGGCCCACTTGCCTCATAGTTATAAGATGTTGAAGTGATGTTATCTTCACTCAAGCTGGGCTGTTTCTGTAATAGTTGAGAATCTCCTTTGAGCTTTGTTTCCCTCTTGATGAACTGGTTGTGTTATGGCTCTTGTATCTACGATTAATGACATCTGTTTTGACCAGCCCCTTGCTGTCAAGGAGACAAAGGAGGGCCAATTAAGTGAAAGGGAAACCATCAGTAGACAAATGTTTGTCTATATTTCACTCGTCTGCTAATGCCTAATGGCCTATCCTCTCCCCATTATTGTGAGAAGCGGATGGTGGAGGTGGACGCTGATTGCCTAAGGCGCCTCGAGCTGCAGTTTTATAGCTTCAAGTGACCACTCTCGATTGACCAAAGCCGAGTGCTCGTTTTTGTCACACGGTGTGTCATGAGCAGGGTTAATGTTCATGTGTGTGAACAGTACCCACCGTGTCATGAGCAGGGTTAATGTTCATGTGCGTGAACAGTACCATGGGTACTGTAGCATTAGGAAGTTATGTCTATTTCCCTAAATAGTTGATTAATTTCCTTGTATAAGGATTAGTTAATTGAAAATGTTATCTGTTGGTTAGAAATGTTATCTGTTAGTTAGGAAAGTCATCTATTAATTAGGAAGGTCATCATTTAGATTGATTTTATCTATAATTGTTAGAAAAGCCCTTTATATATGAAGGTTTATTGTAATCGTTGGCATTAAGCAAGAATATGAAGTAGTCTCAAGAGCAATTGATCTTTTCCTACGACTTCTACTACCATGGTTATGGCGACATCATACTATCAGACCTATCGCTCAGTCGTTGGTCATGATAAAAGCTAACGCTAACAAGATGACCATGAGTAACAACGACAACGACAAGAAGATAGTGGCTATCTTCCTCGATATGCATGCTACTTTAGAGAAGATGATCGCGGATCAGAAGGAGAAGAAGGGGCAATAAGAGGCGGCGGCGTTTCTAGCAACCACAGTGATGTTGTCGGAACTTGCCACGCATCGCATCCTACCATGGTGTCGCCGAAGCCTATCATGGCTCTGCCGAAGTACGTCGTGGCCATCGCAGCGCTGCCAGAGTTGTTGCTATGCCTGCCGCAGCAACCGGTGAGTTTGCCGCAACCATACATGGATGCAACGATCTCCAAGGACTCATGTAGCCATTGCAACCTCTCGTCACCATAGGGTCTCCTAGGGCTTCAGCCATGGCCGCCACTGCAGCTCGAGGACGAGCTATCGCGAAAGGATGGGAGTAGTTGTCATGAGCCGAGTTTACTCCATGGGTACTGTAGCATTAGAAAGGGATTACCTTCCTCAATAAGAATATCTATTTCCCTAAATAGTTTACTAGTTTCATTGTATAGTGATTAGTTAATTGGAAATGTTATCTATTAGTTAGAAGGTTATCTATTAGTTAGGGAAGTCATCTATTAATTAGGAAGGTCATTATTTAGATTGATTTTATCTATAATTGTTAGAAGAGCCCTCTATAAAAAGAGGTTTATTGTAATCGTCGGCATTAAGCAAGAATATGAATTAGTCTACTCTCAGGTCCCTCTCTCTAATCTAGATCCTTCATACCCTAGCAAGGCGCCCTTTGTTCTAAGTGTCGTTCTACCTTTAACCATCGCCGTCAATCTCCTTTCCACGGTGTTTATCCCTGTACAGTGTGAGTCTCTTGTGTTCTGAGTTACAATTTTCCTTGTTTGCGATATTTTCTTTCTGTGCTGGATCTCCTAAGATGGGTTGGATTTATCTCATGGACATAGTTTATCTGTATTCCAATTGAGACTCAATGCGTATTAATCATTTGGAAGAGAGCCTTTAGCTTGGATTTGTACTAGTGCAAATTTGATAAAAACAGTTGCATTTGTTTTGAAAAGAAAAAAAAAAGATTGCATGAGGCTCCTACTTACTTCTCTGTAAAATTTTGCTTATGCATATTAAAGTATTTGCATAATCTGAAGTTCGGCTGTATCATACACTAACATATATGTGAAGCTCTGCATAATCTGAAGTTCGGCTGTATCATACACTCAATATAAATGTGAAGCTTTGCATAATCTGAAGTAAGGTTGTATCATACACTCAGTATATATGTGAAGCAAAGATTATAAGACGCTACATAGGATGTGGCATGAGCCGGAATTATTATTGTCTCCCCCTAAATTCCTTTTTTTTGAAGGAAAAAGTCCTGATTTGTATTAAAAGGAGCACAGTACACAGCCCCGAAATTTACTTTGCAGTCCAGAAAATAAATAAAAATTACATCAGTGATTCTAAGGACTAAGATGCAAAGTTATGATTCTTCCTTTGCGCATCTCGTCAGTGATAAAGTTGACGGCCGGCGCTGACCCAATGCTGAAGTACTTGCAGCCAGAGATATGGAGGACGGTTGGCCTGAATCTGACGGGGTATCTACTGGGTGGGAGGTAGGGGTGCAAAGGGAGCGGATACGGACGGATATCACTTATCCCGTATCTTTTTTCATATTTTTTCTCGGATTCGGAATCGGACATGGACAGTGCCGGATACGAATACGAATGCGAATAGTCTCGGTCACGAATATGGAGCGAATACGGGACAAACCGAATATGAATTGTCTCGGTCACGAATACTTATTCGGATATTGCGCGAAAACAGAAACCATATATGTCGCACAAATAAAGATCAATCATCCATACTACATGTCCAAAATGCAACTAGATTAGTAGTTTAACAAGCAAATTTAAATACTTCACACGATGACAGAGGGTAGTTAACTAGTTAAACAAGCAGTAGTAACTACTAACTAGCAACTAGCTAGTAGCAAGTACATGACAGAGGCTATATTCAATACCTTGAATCTGTTACCAATAAGGGAGGCAATGTTCTGTTGGTAATTTTCCTATCCCCAATAGAAGATTCCAGATCCCATTCTAGATCAGGCATCGACGTAAATCCATATCAAAGTTGATCAGAAGGATGCTTCAGATGTATGCGCAAGATACCCCAGATAGTGGAACCTGTGCAAGAAGAAAATGTATCACATTTGAATATTTCTAGTGATTACTAGTAACATCTAAGCTCTTGAGATTAACTTTCTTATGTGCTTTCACCGGGCTAATGCATAACTGGTCTACTAACATAATGCATCAAAAACACATAGGAAAAACACATGCGTGAAAACAACTAAGAATACAAAATAAAGGATTCCTGTAGAATTCATTTAAATCATCATATTATCTACTAACAACAGGGAACTCCCCTGCTGTATTCCCTAAAAAATATTATCTACCATAGATCCAAGGGAAGCATAAACGTTAGTACACCCCAAAAGCTGGCACTCAAATTTATGTCCCACCTACTTCTATAATATTATCGTCACATCAAAGTTGTAATCACTAGCTACCAAGCTCTTTGGCACTAGCTTTTTATTTAATAATTACAGATATAGTGGTTAATAAAAGCGTATGACCGTAAGACCCAACAATTTCTCAAGCAATGAATCGGTAAAATATATGGGTAAAAAGTGAAGCTTTCAAGAAAATCAAGCCTATGGCTCGCATTAAATTTACTATCATTTGCGTAACCAATATCGCATAATCATCTCAAGGAGACTCCTTAGGGATTCACTCTTGAGCCCCGAGATTTGAGAACATTCATCGATTCTAACCCTTTTGCGCTTCAGGACCCATCAGTATGACTAACATGCTCAAGATCTTTTTGTATGTTAGTCATTTGTCTGATTTTCCCAATTCCTTCAAGAAGCTCATTTGTTTTGTCAAGGAGCATTTTCAAGCGTTCATTCTTGCTCTCCTCAACCATCCGCATATACGCTTCTTGGTCACCTGCTTTCAAAACTTGCAATCTACTTTTTTCAAGCCGGGTGATACGTTGACATGCTCGAACATGCCATGCCTATGTTCAGTACTTCAATTAGTATAAAGGCTCACAAAAACTTAAATCGGCAAATCCAGGAAAGGAATATTGATAGGAATAAATGAATATAATAACTTAAGAAATGTAATATACTGTGAAAAAATACAATGATGTACTAAGAAAGTAGCAAACAAGATGGTAAACATCTTCTCTTGAGGCTCGACTATACCATCCACACAAAAATACATTTTTAATTCAGCATTACACCATGCACAATATATTTCATCAACCATATAAAACACTTCACTTTTGTTCTTGTGATTTCATACATGCTATTTGAAATCTTCACCTTTAATAATCACTAGCAGCATCAGAAATATTATTCAGAGATATGGCATTAGTTTACTGAGGCAAGACCATTTCAGATAGACCAATGGATAACACATAAACAAATTTTAGAGTTAAACTAAAGAAGCATTTGCCCATATGGGAGGGTCATCAAACGGTATTGTAGGAAAGTTTGTTTTCTTAATTTTGGAATCTGTTGATTCATGCAATACACAACAAGCCATTGCTAAAATTTTACGCATGCATGACAAGTTCAATCCACAAATTCTTAATTCAGTGAGCTCTATGGAGATTGGAGAATATCTACCATAAATCCAATCTATTAACACTATACTAAAATTTAGATGGGAATTACGATAAACAATATAAAATTACTGATGAAGAGTGTATTTGAAAGCTGGTAGTTACCAAAATTCCTACAAGAACAATATATTTGGGAAGCCCCCTTTTTTAACCAACAAAATCCTTGTGGATGCTCCTTACCTCTCATAGTTCCAGTGTGGCACTTTGAGAAAGATAACCCCAGCAAGCATTTCTGACACGTTCTCCATGACTACCATAATCTTGACTCTCTGCAAACAACTACGAACATTAAGAAAAGAATAATTCCAGAGAAAAATGGTTAAGGAGGAGACAAATTATGATTATTTCATTAAAAAAATATTCTCATCAATATATATGATCCCAAAGACAAGTCACTTAACAGTAATGGACTAACCTGATATTGTAAAAAGTTTGATGTCCAAAGCTCAGAAATTATAAAATCTGTACATATTGTACATAAATCCTACAGTAGACCATTTGTAAGTACACAATAATAACCAAGAACTGAGGCAAAGAAGAAAACTCTCGAATATAGTAGACCTGATAGTCATTGTATACAGAACTTGTTTAGCAATTTTAATTTTTTTAACCACAGTATCAATCTGGCAAAATTTGACTATGCCACTAGGAAAAGATTATAATCCAGCGAAATGAAGATGTTTGGCTGCAGAAGTAGGTTCCCTTCTATATTGAATGAACAACTGAAGGCATATACAGAGGATATAGGCACTGACATACGGCTTATTTAAGAGCGACGGTTACTATACAAACCATGCATGTCTCTTGTAGGTTCCGAGGACTGCTCTGCAAAGACCTAACTAATCTTGCATATCAAGGGATCTAGATATGGTAGGATATCTTCACCCATATCCTCACAGAAATCTGCCAGCACATAATATGATTTCTCCTGCGAGATCGCATCGCATTAGTTCATTATTGCAGAAAATATCATCCAAAGTTGCTCAATTCAGTAGAGGATTCCTAACCAAATGCTAAAAATGCACAGTAGGCCACTCAAACATATTATGATTATACCAATAGCTTGACAAAGATGTATAAGCTGTAACATTGTAAACAATTTCAGGGTAAACATAACCATCAGAATTTCAGGACAGAAGTTTACCTTAGTCGATACATGAGAAACTGGAATAATGCAGTTTGGTTGTGTGCAGAGAAACCACTCCTAGACCAGCAATGGATTACCGATTACGTAAAAGAACCCTCTAAATACGGTCAACTTTTCCACGGTTGAAGCTTGGTGAATACGCAACTCATGACTAAAAACCGCTGGATAGTGAATAAACAATAGAAGATTCTACCATCAAGTGGCATAAATGGCGAATGCATCAAAACCATGACCATCAAAACCTGCAGCGGTGAGGGAGGATGGCAGCTGCAGCGGCGGAGGGCGTGGGTGGGAGGAGGCAGAGATGAGGACAACACCTCACCTTGAGGAAATCCGTGAGCGACCGGACCACAGGCGGCATTCCGACCTTCCCAACCTTGTCGACCTCTAGGCCCACCTCGCCCCAAAGATATGCATGATCGGCTGACGCGAACTCCTTCCGCTCAGCGCCTCGACCTCCTCCTCCTCGAACCTCAAGACCACCTCCTTGACCCTCCATTCTCCTCGCCGACGCTGCGTCCTCCCCTTCCCTTCCCTTGGCCTTTCGCGGGGCTTCATCGAGCCAGGGAACTCAAGGAGCAGTGGGGGACGACGGGCGTGGCATCTGCGAGGAGGAGCAGTGGGGGTCAAGGTCAGGAGAGAAGCACAAGCAGCGCATGGAGGTGGGGTCGGCAACGCGCTTGCAGAGAGAGCGAGTGGAGAGGGCGGATGAGAGGGGAGGGGAGGCGGCAAGGCGAGGAGGGGGAGGAGCTTGGAGAGGAAGGGCGTGGGGGCGAAGGACTGCGGCCAGAAGGGTGGCAACAGGAAGGCGTGGGAGGCCAGGAAGGTGAGGAACGGGGCGGGAGAGGCGCGCCGAGGGTGCCGGCAGGGAGGAGGCACGCAAGGGCGATGAGGGAGTGGAGGTGCGGCAGCCGGCGGGGCGCAGCGGGAGGAGAGCCAGGTGAGCTTGTCGGCGAGGAGGAGATCCGGGTGCACGGCCACCAGGTCGCAGCTCGTTGAGCGCCTCCATGGGGTTCCGCGGCGGCAGATCGGGAGGGAGGAGAGCGATGGGGATTGGGGACGAGGCGGAAGCGGAGATGTTTTATTTTTTTGACGCGAGAGTAATTCGTGGAGCCGAGGCTGCGGGAGATCTCCCGCTGTGTTAGGAGCTCTGTGCGCGAAAAATTCGGATAATCGTCGGATAGTCGTCGGTTATATCCGAATTTAATTTCGGATAGTTCCGAATAAACCGGATACCTGACTATCCGAATCCGAATATGTATCTGGTGAAAAATATCCGAATCTGAATCCGGATCCGAAAAAACCATCTGGATATCCGAAAAAATATCCAAATTTTGCCCACATTTATTCGGTCGGTCGGTCGGTCGGGAACTATCCGCTCCGTTTGCACCCCTAGTGGGAGGCGTCGCTCGATTCAGACCGCCGATCGACCACCCGCAGCGAACTTTGGCAGAAAAGCCACAGCTGCTGTGTGCCTTCACAGCAGAACACGTCTGTGGTGAAGGTAAAAATCAGAGGGCGCCATTGGTGCAGTGGATGATTGAGTAAGCATACTCCCCAACGTTGAAGGTTGGAGACATCAACGTGTGGTTGATGCGTAATGTGATCTAATCTTTCACGATATTTGAATTTTAATCTTGATCGAAGCAAAATCTTAGCTTTTCTCTTTCTTGGTTCAACCAAAAAGAAGAATAAGTGTATCTCCAAAGCAAGTAATAATATTTGGTTGATATTGAATCAATTCGAAACAATAAACAAAACAAAACCCAAAGAACAACACCAAATCGTGCACCTTGTACACGAATTGATAAGTTGATTCACACAAGATCACGGAGATTAGATGGACGAAGCTCTTCTAATCCTTGTGCCAAAGCCAAGAAAACCTAGCTCGGTTCTCCTCTCCCTCAAAGCAAAGCCATATGAGCCACAAAAACATGACTTTTCTATTTATTCCTCGACTTTAAACTTGCTTACAATGGGGTGTCTACTCCTGAATATATAAGGCTTCCTCTCCTTGTTACGGCTGAACAAGGGGGTTGTTTTTGTTAAGAAACCGGGCCCAGGCCAGCAGTTCTGGCCCACGATGGGCTTCTCATCCATCCAGTAGCCTATATAAAGGAGGGGGATCCTAACTATTGTACTATAGTTTTACAGAAGAGCAATAAAGAGAAGTCAGAAGTCCCCTCACATCTATGTGTTAAATCTACTATTCTGTTCTTGTGTTCTTGCATTATTCTTACGATTTTGAGTTTGTTTACGAGGTAATCGCTCGGGCTGGACTCGCTAGCGACAATTCCTCAACACATTATCAACACGATCGACTTCCCTCGGATCAAAAGGTAATCGTCGTAGCACGACGCTCGTAGATCGAATCGATTTTCTAGATCGCTTTCAATTCCCCAATTGTTGCTTTCTAGATTATTATATCCTATGGTGTAAATCCGCTCTAATCTATCTTGAGCCGACTTGAAGTCACCGGCATAATATCGATCGATAGATTGCATGAAAGAGTAGATGATGATTACACTATGGATTGCACATCCGTTCTAATCTACCGCGAGCCGACTTGAAGTCGCCAACCAAGCCGATCGGTGGATTGCATGAACAGTATCACAATGAACAGTAAACAAACAAAAAAAGGGGGGACGGCCGACGACCTCAGACGGGCAAGGCCGCCATCGACTTCTTGCCGGCCTCCGCCTCGACGCTCAAGTCACGCAAGCCAAAAGCCACGCGAAGAAGCGCCACGGCCCATTCTGCGGTAGCTCACACCACCGAGCACCTCCATGTGCCACAAAGTCGGCCGCCCACGCTTGAAGTGCCGCCTACACAGGCTTCATGCCACGAGCACTCACCAGTCGCCCGCGCGCAGCCACTAGCACCGCCGCGACGCCGCCGCCGCCGCCGACCTGCGCAGAGCCACCAACGCTGCGTTGGCTCGTAAGCTGCGCCATCGGGTTGCCGCGTCGCAAGACAGTGTGCCATCGTCGTGCGATTGACGGCCTCATGCATGGGCCTTCGCCGCGAAGTTCACCGATCGCACGCGATCGCCACCCGACTGCACCGTCGGCTGCCTATCTGTTGCCACCGCCGGCCAAAGACGGCCTCGCCGGTTGCCCATGCAAGATGCCCACGCCGCCTCGGCCTTGCATACGCCCTCGGCCTCCCAAGACGGCGTCGCCGCCGGCCACACGACCGCACTGCAACACTGCTGGCTCCTACGTGTTTTCCCATGCGCCCGCATTTGCGTGCTGCCGCTGCTAGCAAACATGGCGCTTGGGAAACCCTAGCGCCTGTATGGAAGCGATCGGCTTTTAATGAGTGGGCGAAAAAAAAAAGGCAACGGGTTAGGCTCCAATGGGCCAAAGGGAAAGGCTGGCCCAAGAAAATTTTCGGCCGGTCCGAATGTTTTCGGAAAGAAAAAAAGGACAAACCCCAAAAAAAGGAGATTTTGCAAAAAGGTCCTTCGGGATTCTAAAAATTTCAAGGATCCTTACGTGAATAAGGAATTTTTGCAAAAGGTCCTTGGGATTCTGAAAATTTCAGAAAATTGCGCGAAAAATTTCACAAAATTGAAATTTAGCGGTTTAGCCCCTGGAAATTGCAGAATTCGCCGAAAATTCATATTCCAGCAGAAAAGGGAATCAGGAATTCAAATTTTGAATCGGTTTTTGCATTTGAAGCATGTTTAACTTTGTTATTATTATTTCTATGCAATTTATGTATTGTATTTACTTTTTTTTATTATCTGTGATTGTTTATATTGCTTTTAATCACTGAAAATAGCAGTAAATCATGAGAAATGCATAGAAAAATACGGGATCACGAACCGGGAGTTCGAAGAGTATTATAAGAATTTTACAACCATTTTATGCAAATTACCAACAGTAATCTTATGAACTCTTTGTATGAATATGAAGATGACTAGTATTACGAACCGGGAGTTAGAAGAGTTGGCCCAGCATGGCCAGAATTATTTGACTTGAGCATCAGATGTCGAGATTGTACTTGGAGCCAAGAAGCTCTGTGCCACTATCGCACTTGGCACCTCGAAGGATGCCACTCCAACTACTGAGGAAAATGATTAGGCACTTTATTTCCTTAGACATCATCTCTACTTAATGCTCAAGAATGAGTATATGGCGAAGAAGAATGAACTAGCTTTATAGATCGCACTAAAGAAGCGGTTCGAGAAGCTGAAATACACCATTCTTCCTCGTGCAGAGTAGGAATGGAACTGACTACGTTTTGCTGACTACAAGACCGTGAGGGAGTACAACTCTGCTTTGCATAGAATTTGTACCAGTCTTCAGCTCTATGGTAAGGCAATCACAGATGAGGAGAAGATTGAGAAAACCCTCTCTACCCTTCACTTGAATGAGGTGCAATCCGTACACAACTATTGTCAAGATGGCTACAAGGAGTATGCCGAATTGATTGACATTATGCAAGTTGCGGAAGCTCAAGATGATGTTCTAAGGAAGAACTACAACTCACAGCCACCTAGTAGCAAGGTTGGCTATGAAGCCAATGCTAGTAGTGTAACATCCCAAACTTTTGATGTGTATTTCAAATGTAATATTATGAGGATGAATTAAAAACTTTTGATGCCTCATGGTGTCATTGGAAATTTTCTAGAAATTCTCCCTAGTATTTCCTATTTCCATTAGTACAATGTTCTATTGTTGGAAATAGTCAATCTTTAAAACTTCATGATCTTGTGTCATGATCATCCTCTGGAAATATTTTTCCTATCATCTTGATCATCCTAGTAACCTCTCTGCAAAATCTTATAATTTAAAGATTTTGTTTGCTATTTCAAATGGGCTAGTCAAACCCATTTGAATTCTGGTCAAACCCCTAGCCCAGCAGCTTGTGAATTTTCTGGAGAACATTGCATTGCACAAAAATTTCTGGAAAAATTACACAAGGTTGTCCTCTGTTCCAGGAAGCTTAAATAAAAATTTTAGAATTTTTGGAGCTTCGGAGATATCTCTAAAAATTCCCAAACTTCTCAGCTATTTGAAATCCCAATCTGAAATTACTGTTCTTTGGGCTCGGACCCTACTCCGACCCGAGCTAACCTGGCTCAACCAAACCCACTAAAAGTACCATCACATGCAGCCGTCCGATCTACAATCAAGCGCCCTGATTTCATGGCCGTTCCGCACGGTCCGAAGGTTCCTTTCGATCTGAGCCGTCCGATCGTGCATCCACGGTCGAAAACGCGTACCGTTTCGGCCAAAACTTAAAACCCTTGTGCGCGTGGCTGTGACGCTGACACTGCGACCCCACCGGTCAGATCCGTCCCTTACCTCGCTGGCGAAGGCAGAGCTCGGCGCCACGCCGCCGCGCCAGGCCGCTAACTCCGAGCTGCTGCGGCACGGCGTCAATCCACCGCCCTCGAGACCCAATGGGCGGCATCGCCTTCTCACGCCGCCTCCATCTCCGTTAGCACCCGAGCTTAATACTCCTCTCACCCCTCTCTTTTCGCCATTCTCCCTCTCGGTGGCCGAGGGAGAAGACGCTCGTTCTTGCTCTCTTCCTGGGTGAGCTTCGCTCCTTTGCATCCCTCTCTTTCTCTATGCCTCACCCTCCCTGTGTGCACCGGTCTGAGCCCTTACCTTTGTGTGTAGGTCCCGGAGCAATTGGAGCGCTCCCTGCTGCTCTTGAGTGCGCGCTCCGAAGGCCTCCACCACGCCATTAGTGCTCCCTGTAAGCCCTCTCCTCCTTAGTGCGCCATGTTGTGTTCCGAGCACGACCAAGGTTTCTCACCTAATTTCATTAGTCTTTCACAGAGCTCGTGGAATTTGGTTTTCCTCATTTTTCGGCCACCGTAGCCCCCTTCGTCTCCGACTCCGGCAGGGTAAGTCTTGGAGCAATTCCTCGCTCCAGAACCATCTCGTGCCCTCACTTGAGCTCTCTCTACCACTCACTCCTCATCTCCTTCACCAGGTTGAGCTCCCCTCAGTGAAGCCATCTCCGCCGCCTCGGCATCTCGTCGCCGGCTCATCTCCGACAAGCTCCCCTTCTCCGGGTCATCAGGGTGAGTTTTCTGAACCTCCTAGTGGCCCATGCGCGCATCATTTTGCCACGGGTGTCGTTGTGTCGCGATGTGCCATGTTTCCGTGGAAGCTCCTCCGCCTCTCCACGTCGCGCGCGCGCGCCGCCGCCCGCCTCGCCGCCCGCACCGTCGTGCAGCGCCGGTGATGGGCTTCCCATTTTGGCACCCACTCGCGCCGCCATGGCGCAGAAGCGCCGGCGGGCGGCGAAGCAAGTCATGACCACGCATGCTGCGCGGCGTGGCGACCGGACACGACCGTAGCAGCTTTGATTAGGGTTAATGACGTTGATTAGGCATTAATGGCGTATCTTTGTCGGAATGGGTTTGATTAGCTGAGTTTTGTCTCTATTACATGTGGGCCCGAGGCCAATTAGTGCACAGTGACCCGGCGGTGAGCCCGTGGTCCTTGTCCATGGCTCTCGGTCCATGCACTATGCATGTGGGCCGTGCCAATGACAGGCGGGCCCCACCTGTCAATCCATTTAAAAATCCTTTGGAATATAGGAAATCACACTGTTCATGGGACCCCTCTGGTCAGTGAGTAGAGCTAGGATTGGCTGGGTATTAAAAGTATTACTTGTATTATGATTTTCGAATTGCTTTATTTGTGAACTGAAAATTGTTTAAACTTCAAAATTTCATAAGTAATTCATTCTAGCTCCAAAATTGATGATTCAAATTTTGTTAGTTTCATTTACAAATGTACTTTATTACAAAAATAAATTGAATCATGTTGCTGTCCCAGAAAACACATTTTGTAAAATTACTTTAGGTTTAGTATTATTGTTGTACTAAAAATTGCTCTAACTTTGAAAATGCATAAGTATTTCTCTGTAACTCCAAAGAGAGTAAACTCAATTTTGTTAGATTCCTCTGTTACTGTAGTTTATCGTAAAATAGGTTGTAAACATGATACTGCTACTGAGAATCTCATTTTGTATGTAACTTAAGTACTACTTTCACAACTTTGAAAAATCATAGGAAATTCATCTTAGCTCCAAATGAGGTGAATCACATTCCATTGTTCATCTCATGGGTAGCTCTGCATGCCATAAAATTTCCATGTGCACCACTGCTCTGGAAATTTTCACCAAAATATTTAAATTATGAACAGTAACCGGTTGCATTTAAAACTGGATTTTCCTGAAAACTGGCACTAAAACTGTTATAACTTTTGCATATAACATCCAAATGAATTAATTCTTGTTGCTAAATTCATCTAAAATCATGCTTTACTTTCTGTGAATTTTTCATAATTTTTGGGTGAATTTGAGTTTTGCCTTTTTTTTTGGTGTTATTCGTTCTTATTGTGATTTGGATTTCTTTCGCTAGGTTCTAACGATAATATTGATAGCGAGAGTGCTCCTCTGCAGCAAGATAATCCACCACAGCAAGGCAAGCAGTTTGATCATTAATGTCCTATTATTTTCAAGTCTAATACTTTGTTTCAACGGTATGTATGCATGCTTTTGTGTCAAAGTAATTTTCCCGATTAGAGGTAGCTATTCCTATTGCATTGGTTGCCCTTAAATTGTTATCCCCTGCCACAAACATAAGTTATTAACATCGCTGGTGAATTAGAGCCCGGTGATTTAATTATGCTCTTTTACTGTCTTTTCGGCGTCATGCTTAGAAATGCTTAGTTACCGGTAGAATCGGGCGGTTATCGACTTAGTCGATAACTGTGATCACACAAACTTATTATGATTATTATGCTCAGCACCTTGTGCTTTGTTACTTTGTAAAGTCAAAAACTGAAAAATAAAAATGAAATGTTTTAGACTTGGGCAAGTGGTTGGATGGTGGAATATTGGGTTTGTGAATGTCTTGCCCAGGTCAACAAGGACCGAACATCTTGGACACTAAGCCAAGCGCTTATTGCGTGCTAACCACATGGGAGACATATGGGACCTCCCTTGACTTAGTACTTTGGCGTGTGTTAGCTTGGTCGCATGGTGGATGTGTGCGTTGTGTTGTGTTGAAAAAGAAACTTGTGTGTGCTTGGGTGAGTAGTAGTGGGAGTTACCCATCATGAGGAGCATCGTCCTTTAAAGGAGATGAACATCTTTGATGACTCGCATCAACATATGGGGCTTCCTCCCATATGGGCGACTCGTAGTTAATACACAATATTGGAAAGGTCTCGAGGACTTAGCCTTGCCAGGCATACCAAAGGTAGTGTGCTAAATCTAGTGGCATAAGAGGCGATCCGGCGTGTGGGTACATTGGTACACCCTGCAGGTATAAACTATTGAATAGCCTCGCCCTAGGTTATAGACATGCTTGGTAAGGTCTCAACAAGAGTTAGACTACAACATTTAATTAAAACTTGATGTGGGTGGTATGAACGGGGAGTTCATGCTATTGTTGTGGTGGCTATTGGGTTAGCCACTTCTAGGATGTCTTGTTACTTTTATTATTTAGTATATCGCTGTTTGTATGAAATAAATTCAGATTGTAAAGTTGCTTTCAAATCTATTACATTATTGCAAATGAAAACTTGCTTTATGCTAAAATTGTGTCTAGAGCCTGCTCCACTTAAATAAAGCTTGCATGTAGCTAATTATATAGGTCTGTTATCCTACACATCAGTCTTGCGAGTACATTTTTGTACTCATTTGTTATGCTTTAAATTAAATTGTTGCAGAGGAGGAAGTGGAACCCCAAGAGTTGTACTTTTGGGAGATGTGTTGTGGCTTCGAGGACTAGGTCGGTGGCGTGCTTGGATTGGTTGCCTTGTGGGTTATGGCACACTAATCGGCTTTTGTTATTGCCATCTTATGGCCATTTGCTTCCGCTGCTATGTTAACTCTTTAGTTGAATTTGGCCAGTCGGCCCGTTTGTAATAACATTATACACCATATGTCTTTTGGATTGTTATGTCGTATTTTGGATTCTATGTGATTGAATGGAGTTGATGCTTAATTTTTGTATGGGGTATGTGTACTGCATTCTGGGAAGTACATATACGCCGAGAGTCGTGATATTTGATTTGTAATGCTTAAATCATCTTTATGGTTAAGTATTACAAGTTAAATACCCCGGGTTCTCACAAGCAGCAACAAGGTGAAGAAGCCTCTCAAAAAGGAGAGGGGCAAGAAGGGTAAGGTCGTGGGTCAAACGTTATTAATGCTTTCTAGTCTAAGAAGAAGGGCAAAGGACAACATGTGGCACACCTCGCCATTGCAGGCACGGAGGATCCATTAGTTACACTCATGGATGTGGACAGCCCTGTAGAAGTCCCCATCACCCCTCCTTTGGACATCGCAGCGGTCGCAGTCGTAGTTGCCCAAGAGGAGAAGATCGCCATGGAGCAGATTCAGGCAGAAGTTTCTACATACTTCGCCGACTCGATCTGGTGCACGCATTGCACTTAGATCTTTTTACAGTCACTTGTAGCTTGTGATTGTGATGAAACTTTGAATAATGGTTGTAAGCTCTAGGAGAGCAAAGAATTAAATTCTCATGATGAGTCCTGCAAGGCTTAATTTTCCCATATTTGTAATAGCAAGTTATGTTTTGATATCTGGAGTATTTTATTTATATGTTGCTTGCTTCCTACTGCATAATAATAAAGTACATTATATTAGAATGCGTGTAGCGCCCTATGGAGGAAGTGTGCTTAGCAGGTAGCGACACAATGAGTACCATCTTGAGAGAGATGAAATTCGTTCAGTCGATTAGCAAGAATGCTGGTAGTCTTATGATAATCGCAAGCAGCGATACTTGTATAATAGGCTCAGGCAGGGCCACAATTATACTCCAAATGGGCATAACTTTGGTCATTAAAGAAGCCTTGTTGTACCCAGAATCGACTAGAACTCTTAAGAATATTCGTGCTAACGGTTTCTACGTAGAGACTAAAGAAGAATATGGTAAGGAATACCTACTCATTACAAAGCGTGAAGAAAGTAGAAAAATAGTATTAGAATGACTTCCTTCATTTGAAATTGGGCTATACTACACTAATATTAAGGCACCTATAGTCTATACTGCCCTGAAAACCATATTTAGAAGCTCTGAACTTTTCTATCTCCGGCATGATAGATTATGCCACCCAGGTCTTAGGATGATGAGAAATATAATTAACAATTCACAGGGACATAATGTCAATGTAATGAATTTCCTGAATCAGAAAGATTTTGTGTATTCTGCATATGCCACCAGAAAATTAATTACTAGACATTCTGCTTTGAAAGCGAATGATGAAATCCCTGCATTCCTGGACCATATCTAGGGAGACATTTGCGGTCCTATACAGCCCCTGTCAGGGCCATTTAGGTATTTTATGGTGCTCATCGATGCTTCCTCTAAATGGCCGTATGTATGTTTATTGTCTACGAGAAACCACGTTTTTGCAAAGCTAATCTCGTAGATAATTAAAATTAAGAATAATTTCCCTAATCATCATGTGAAGTCCATCAAAATGTACAACACTAGAGAGTTTATTTCGAAGGCATTTGATGATTATTGCATGAAAATGGGAATTAAAGTTGAGTATTCCGTGCCACATGTCCACACCCAAAATGGACTAGCAGAAGCATTAATTAAAAGAATTAATTTTTTGCCTGACCACTTTGAAAAATTGTAATTTACCAACTGCATGTTGGGGACACGCAGTCCTACATGCAGCAACACTTATCAATTTTAGACTACTAGCATATAACATCCATTCACCTATGCAACTAGCGCAAGGGTCAGCACCGAAAATTCCTCATCTTCAAAGATTTGGTTGCAAGGTTTATGTACCTATACCACCACTATAGCGAACTGCAATGGGCCCTCTCCGAAAGTCTAGGATATACGTTGGTTATGAGACAACATCCATAATCAGGTATTTGGACACCATGACTGGAGATTTGCATGCAGCATGCTTCGCTGATAGCATATTTGATGAGAATTGTTTCCCATCACTAGGGGGAGGAAATCAACCCCTTCATGAAAAATATCGGGAAATAGAGAAGTCCAGAAGATAATTGAAATCTATGCACATGACCCGCGCACTAGTGAAGCAAATAGAGAAGTTAGAAGATAATTGAAGTCTAGAAGACAATTGAAGTCTAGAAGACAACTGCAGTCTAGAAGATAACTGATTTGCAAGCATTAGTGAATCAACTACCTGATCACTTTAGTGATTTGAAGAGCGTGACCGAGTTTCATATGCCTTCACGCAATGCACCGGAGAGGGTTGAAATACTTATGACGGTATCCCTAATCCCGTCCTAAGGCCTCAGAAAGGACGAGAACTCCGGCCCGTCGAATCCGAAGTAATCGGGGATGCCTAGTGAAAAAAGATAAGAAGGACTTGACACAGCCGATCACCAAAGTTCTCGAGAATCAGAAGGGGAACCAGTTGAGACCTGGCACTAGTATGGAACCTTCAGAAAAGGCATACCGGATTTGAACATCTCCATAAAAGGAGACATCAGCATGGATGTGTGTGCACACATCGGAGCTGAAAAACTAAAGGGACTTGCCCCGCAATTGGGAGCAGTGGTGAGCAAGTAGAAGCACTAGAAGAATTGCCCCATGAAGAAATAGCTATAAATTATGTGACCACGGGAGAATCTATGAATAGAACAACAGCCAATGTCGACATTTATTTTGCAAAAAGAATTGTCACAATCATCAATCTTGATCCAGAGCCTACATCGCTCACTGAATGTAAGAAAAGATCAGATTGGGAAGGTTAGAAGAAGGCAATAGAAGCAGAATTATTATCTCTGAATAAAAGAGTGGTGTTTGGGCCTATAAACCGCATGCCTCCCCATGTGCACCCCGTAGGGCATAAGTGGGTATTTGTTCAAAAGAGAAATGAAAATAAGCAAGCCTTATTGCACAAGGTTTCACTCAATGTCCAGGAGTTGATTATGAAGAAACTATTCCCCGGTCATGGGCGGAATTACCCTTTAGATATTCAATCTCAATGGTAGTAAAATTTAATGTAGAAACAAATTTGATGGATGTGTAACTGCATACCTATATGGAAACTTGGATTTGGACATTTATATGAAGATACCTGAATGTATCCCTGTCCCGAACCAAGATAGAGCAAATAGAAATCTGTACAGTGTGCAACTCAGAAAGTCACTTTATGGACTGAAGCAATCAGGCAGAATGTGGTATAATCGCTTAAGCAACTTTCTTTGCAAGAAAGGCTACATGAACAATGAGGATTGTCCCTGTGTATTTATATGACGATCCCAAGATGGATTTTGTATAATCTCAGTATATGAAGATGATCTGAATATCATTGGAACCCTAGAAGGTATTAAGAAAGTAAGCTCTTACTTGGAGTCGGAGTTCAAAATGAAAGATTTGGGTAAAACCGAATATTACCAAGGCTTGTAGCTTGAGCATGCCCCTAAAGGGATTTTAGTGTATCAGTCAACCTACACTCAGAAGGTGTTAGAAAGGTTTGGTTTTGAAAAGGCATATCCTTTGAAAGTGTTGATGGTCAGAAGATCCTTGTAGCAAGATAAGGACCCGTACAGACCTAGAGAAGAGGGGGGAGGAAGTCCTGGGACCAGAATTCTCATACTTGAGCGCAGTAGGAGCACTCATGTATTTAGCAAACTGTAATAGATCGAACATTGCATTTTCCGTGAACCTATTAGCAATCTATAGTGTAGAACCTACCAAAGGCATTGGCAATTCCACTTATGCATCTTTCAAAGCTATACGTGGGGAAATTCCTGTTTTCGTCACATATATCGAATGCGGATTTAGGTTGCCAGTTCACTCCTTTCTTCCCAAGATTTTGGAGCATTACAGAGTTGAATTGGTGAATCTTGCCCCAAACGCCATCGCCAACCTCAGCGTCTTCGTCTATCTCTATGAAGCGTACTTGGGGATTGCCGCAAATCTAGACCTCTTCAAGTACTACTACAGGATGGCGAAGTCGGGGAAGACGACCGGGACACCTGGAGAGTGCACCTTGCGCCTCCACGATGGAAGGCCGATGAGTACATTCGCATGTACTCAAAGTCTTCGTGGTCATCATGAAAGAAGAGCTGATTCTACATGTGAGTCACTCAAAAGGATAGCGTTTACTATACCGGTAACAAGGTGGTCGAGAATCCAGAATGGCGCTCCTCCATGGAGAAGGAGGGAAAAGTGGGGAGATGGGTTGAAGCCATCCAACTCCTTAGTGTTAGGGTTTTAACCTCCTGACACGTAGTAAGGGATTTTTCCATGCGCCGGATTTCCCCCCTAAAGGCCCGAGCACATTCGATGCTCTAGTACATTGGTCATGACAATGAGACCAAAGATTCCAAGGAGGGTAAGTCCTAACAGATTCTGATCAGTTTGCTTACATTGGTTGATTATTTCTGTGATCCTAAAGTCTCTTGTTTACCCATACAGCTCTGTCTCCTAATGAGATCAGAAGCCAGATCAAAATGATCTGTGCCAGAGAGCCTGGCAAGAAGGCTGATTTCCCTCGGATCTTAGCAATTGTTTCCGCAGAAGAGAGGGCTGAGAGACTTATGGTAAAAATATCAACCACTTTTCATCTTTTGTATGTTTTCCAATCGGTTTTACCATAAATCCTCTTTGATGCGCAGTCGGTTGGATTGAGTATCGATGAGGCCACTGAAAGTTGTGAGCCGATTGATGCTACGACCACTCCTACGACCACACAAAATGTTGGTCTTATAGAGGTAGGCAACTGAACAGAAATGTATATTCTATATGAAGGATTTTAATCACCTAACTAACTTTGATTATTATTTTAGGCGGTTGTCGTGGACTCCAATGTGATCACTCAGGACCTACCAGTTGCTACTGAAATAACTGTTTTGAAGGTCAATGAATCCGCACCCTCTGACCAGATGGTCAGGGATCTTATTCTCGATTAACTGGTCGAGAGTATTTCTTCTAACCTCCAGTTGGAGGACGTGAGGGGTCTGACCAGCCCTACCGATTCAGGACCGATGAAGTTGGTCGAACAGAAGAAAAGAAAGGTGAGCGCAACTGATTTTGCTTCAGCGCGCTTCAAACTAAAGACCAAGAAACGACCAGGTACATATACATGAAAAGAAGAACTTATGTAAATCCTTACCTTTGGTGTGTTTTTCTTTTAGATCCTTGAGCTTCTTTTCTTCTTGTCATTTGTAGATTCTCTGGTATTCCGGTCAATTCCGACCAAAGCACCCCTCAGGAGAAAGCTCCTGAGGAGGAAGAGGTCGAGCTAGTCCCCAAGCAGGTGGCAATGCTAATGCCTGCTCAGGAACCCGTGGTGGCTCTAACCCCACCTGCAGAGGTGGTAGTTCCTAAAGAATCTCAGCAGGTTCCAACCCCTGCTAGGAATTCTCCTTTTGTAAGTCGTCTTTCCTCATCGCTTCCGAATCTTCGAGGATGAAGATCTTAATGAAGCATGGGAAAGAATTTCAGATCGTCAAGCAAAGACAGGTCCTGATTCTATTTTTGCCGAATATAACAACATGGCAATCCAGGTAATCTTCCATGACTACTTTTTAATAGCTTTTCCCTTAAAAATACTTAAAGGAGTTTGCTATTTTTGTAGCATACGGTGGAGACTTTCGCCGTGGTCGGAGGACTGACCCAGCAAATAAAGCTCTTGGAGAAAAAAAACTCTGAATTAGAAAGTAAGCACCCTTTTAGTGTCTTCTTCTCCCATTCTTTACCATTTGGCTCTTTTTCTATTAACTAATTCCTTCCTTTATCATGTTTGATAGATTCGGAGAAACTTAAAAAAGAAGTTATAGCTAAGGGAGCCATAATTGCCAAGCTTAAAGAAGAATGTCAAAACAAAGACCAGTCGATAGAATACCTGCCGACCAGGCATAAGGAAGTCCTTGATACTATTGAAAAGAAGAGCCAAGGTCACTACTACAAAACAAGCTATAGAAGACGCCTCATCAGAGATGGTTCCTTTGGAACCGTATGTGATGTGATAAAATTATCACAGACGGTTTAAAAGGAATCGTCTGTGTTGGTTTTGTCGGGGCCAGGTACCAGCCTATCACAGACGGTTCTTATTAATAACTGTCTGTGATAGCCATATATCACATATGGTTCATTAATAGAACCGTCTGTGAACTATCACAGATGGTTCGATTAAAAAACTGGCTGTGATAATCCCCAGTATCACATACGGTTGTAAACACAGACTGTTTGTGAACTATCACAGACGGTTCGATTAAAAAACTGTCTGTGATAATCTCCAGTATCACAGACTATTGTCAACACAGACCGTTTGTGAACTATCACCGGCGGTTGTATTGAAAAACCGTCGGTGATAGTTGTATATCACAGACGGTTCATAATAAGAACCGTCTGTGATATCCTCGTGCTATAAATTCCTGGACCAGACCCCCTGCCCATTCCCATTTGAGCCGCCACCCAGTGTTTGCCCACTGCGCCGCCGACAGAGAGGGAAGGGAGGAGAAGGAGAGGAGAAAGGGAGAAGGGGAGGAGAAGGAGAGGAGAAGGGGAGGAGAAGGAGAGGAGACGGAGAGGATTCTCGAGAGGTTTGGTATTTTCGTTGTAACAATCTATAACCCTTTAGAGCATCTGCAATGTACGTGCTTAATTAGCCACTTCAAATGGCTAGATTTAATGCTAGGAACTGATTCCACACGTTGGAAACTGCCGATTCCGAAGCAAAACTCTAGGAATGGAGAGAGAGAGAGAGAGAGAGCGGTTGAGAGAGATTTTATTTCTTTTTTGATTTTTTTAATAAGATGTTGGTCCCACTTAAGAGTAAGAATCGGATCAATACATTGGGGGAAAATGACTAGTTCTTTGAATGCTTACGTGGCATCTCTTTGAATCGGCATCGGTTCAATACACTGGAGATGCTCTTATGTTGCTATAAATTAATCGCTAATCAATTTAAGTATGTTTGGTAAATAGGAAGCCCATTGCGCCACCGACAGAGAGGGAAGGGAGGAGAAGGTGAGGATTCTCAAGAGATATTAGGTATTTTCATCGTGAGCTCCGAGGGTAACGATCTATAACCCTTTATGTTTGCTATAAATTAATCACTAATTAATTTAAGTACGTTTGGTAAATAGGAAGCCCATTGCGCCACCGACAAAGTGGGAAGGGAGGAGAAGGAGAGGAGGAAGGGAGGAGAAGGAGAGGATTCTCGAGAGATATTTGGTATTTTCTTCGTGAGCTCCGAGGGTAACGATCTATAACCCTTTATGTTTGCCATAAATTAATCGCTAATCAATTTAAGTATGTTTGGTAAATAAGAAGAGTATGTACTTGCGGTTTATTAATCTAATTTGACACTAATTTGTTACATGCGTAGCGTAGATGGACCGAAACTGGATGTACGGTGCGAACTGTGTGAGTCAAGAGTACATTAATGGCGTGGTTGCTTTTAGAAGAGCCACTGAGCAGGATATGTTGAAGAAGGTAATAAATTTTATGTACTGTCTATGCATTGATTGCGGTAATCTGAAGATGTTTAACAACTCGGCGTAGATCGAAGCGCACTTGATTCGAAGGGGTTTCAAAAAAGGGTATACATGTTGGACCAGTCACGGTGAAGAGCAGATTATACCAGAAGTTAATAATGACGACATTGCCCATTCGAGAGGTACATGGGAATTCTCAAGTCCTACGTACGGAATTGATCTCGACCGGTGGGCAGCATCATCGAAGGTTATGCAACCGAAGAGGTCATTGAGTTCTGCGTCGACTACATGGCTCAGGTGGAACCGATAGGTGTGCCTCTATCTCGTCATGAGGGGAGACTGGATGGTATCGGGACCATTGGAAGGAAATCAATCACTCCCGATCTGGATACGTACGCTCAAGCCCATTTCACAGTCTTGCAACACATGACCCAAATGTCCCTGTACATCGACGAGCACAAAGACATGGTAAAGGTGTGAATCACTGGGAGGTCATCAAGTGATGAAACGCTGCTATGGTTGGCACAAGGGCCACAATTTACAATTGTCACATGGCAAGGATACGACATAAATGGGTACACATTTTATACGGTAGCTCAGGATAGGAAGAGCACAGTCCAGAATAGCGGTGTCCGCATAGATGCATTCAGTACTGATGGGCTGAGGAGCTCCTACTATGGTCAAATAGAGGAGATATGGGAGCTGACTACGTGCTTTTCAAGATCCCCCTATTTCGGTGCCGTTGGGTCTATGTCCCACAGGTGAAGGTCAACAAGTACGGCATCACTACCGTGGACCTCGAATGTTGTGGATATCATGGGGATATGCCCATGATCTTAAGATGATGAAACAATTGGCAATGGTGCTTTTGGTTTGAAGTTTCAAATGTTTTCGACAAAGTTTCAGATTTGTCAGGTCAGCGGCGGTCTGATCGGCTTTTGTGCTGAATGTTGATATAAGTGGTGAGTTGATTATGGGTTAGGTTATATCCATATTTGTTAATGCATATGTGTTGCATATTGCATGTTTTGAGCTAACGTGGGTCAAGTTGTGAAGAACTTGTTCCCGGATTCGTGTTTGCTTGTCTATTGCTGTGCAGGTGGCTTGCAGGTCAATGACGGTCAACGGCGAGGAGGATCAGGACTAAGCTAGGAGAGCTGAGGTCCAGAACGATCATGGATGCTGGGTGAGGTCAAGTGACTCAAGCATGGCGCAGAATGGACATGGATGACCGAACGGGCGGTTCGGTGCGACTGGTTGGATCAAGCGGCGCGGGAGTCGTTGCAAGTGCTCAGTGGTGCCGGTGGGATCCGGACGGGAGAGACTTGACGACATGGAGCCGTTGATCAACCTACACGTGGCGAAGTAGGCGATTGCTTCGACAGGATTGGACTCGGTCTTCGGAAAAGATCGAGAAGGCGTATTTTGGTAATTTAACCAAATACCATCTTGGTGACCTTTTGGCTAAACCATGGTGCGGGACGGCGCAAAGGAAGTGGTTTAAGTTAAGAGAAGTGAAGACGACGCTTTAATTTGCGTGCGTGTGTGTTCTGTTGATGTTGGGCCTTAACCGAAGCCCATTAGGGTAATTCTTCTCTAAGGTTTTTAGGGTTAGAAGCTGCCCTACAAAAACAGAGAGATGGAATATTCTTGGGTCTTCTTTGGAAGAGCCATGGTGGCGGCAAGACTTGCAGTGAGAAAAGCCCCGCAGAGAAGCAGAGGCTCTGGCGGCCTTGATGGCTCGCTCTCTCACCGAAAAAATCTGTGCCTGCTTTTGCTTTTGAGTGCAGAGAGGAAATTAAGGGTCGGCAGATTGTAGTCTCGGGTGATGATAAAATCAAGATCGGTGAGATCTTTTTGGAATTGTTTATTCCAGTTGCCTTCTTGATGTGACGGAGTCCTTGTTGTTGGTTTTATGGTCGCAGAGTTTTGAATCATCGATTTGCTAATGAGTCTTGGTGAGATTTTTGGTTCTCTGTGATTCAGCTTTGCTTGTCTTCTGCTAAAACGGATCTGAGAAATAAGCGGCGGCTTCGCCTGTCAGACGGACAGAGAAATCGATCTTTGTGGCGGCTTGTATGCATCGGCTTGTGTAAAATCAAGCTTCTAGCGATTTCTTGTTTGAGTGTTTTCTATTAGCTTTGGCTGCAACTTTTTGATCGCTCTGTAGTTGCAATCGGTGATGCGATTGAGTTTTGAGTGCACTTGAAGCCTGCGAAGTCGGATTCTGCGTGGCGGCAGTTCCACCCTCTCGTGTTTGTTTGATCTGAAGAGCATTGTTGATTTGATCAGTTGCATTGATAGCTATTTTTGCTTTTTCTTTGTGTGCGGTTTCTATCGCCTTCTTGTGATTTGTTGAGGTCAGAAGGGCGCCATGGCGCCCTCAAGAAACCAGATCTGTGGCGATGGCGATTTTGATTTTGTTTCTTTCTTTGTCGCCGAGTTAGTACTTGGTCGTTCCCTCTCTGCGCGTGTGGGCGTCCGGATTTACCTTGTTGTTGCGGCTGCTCTACTGCAGATCAAGAAAAATGGCCGGTGGTGGCTCGCCTCGCTCAGTAGAAACTACTGACAGTAGCCAAAAATTCAAGAGCGTGGCGCTACCGGTGTCCCTCTGAAAAAATCGAAGACTCTAGGCGGTGGTTATTTTTGTTTGGTGCGGCATCGATGTCGGCGTTTTCTTCTTGGTTTTCATGGTTTGATGCATTTGATGTTTGAAGATTTAGCTTGTCCCATCTATTTGTGGATCCAGTTCATGCTTTAATTTTTGGCCTTCTTTATTACTTATGCGCTCATTAGAATGATGGCAATTTTTCTTTGACTATTGCGTGTGATGAAATAGCGGCGTTATGGCTAATGTTTGTAAGGGTCGAGGTTGTAATTGATCTGCAGTTTCTTTCGTGTCTGTGTGGTTGGATTGGTAGTGCAATGCCAACATTGATGCGACTGATGGATGTCATCCACTAGTTTAATTTTGTGCTTGCAGTTGTGAGTTGTTTTTGGTCTTTTGTTTCAGGGTGTGATCGGATTCAACACAGGTTATCCGCTGTGTCTGTATACAGATCTTCATAGCTTTTATAGCTATTGTAGTGAAAGTAGAGTTGAGTTCGATCGAGGTGAAAAATAGAGAAAGCGTCTATTCACCCCCCTCTAGTCGCCTTTCCGGTCCTACAATTGGTATCAGAGCTAAGTTTGCTCTTTTGTGATCTTTATTGATCTTTGAGCATGGCGACAGATATGAGGACTTGTGAGCGCTTCCTTGTATCTTGTCGTGGTTCTTTTACCAATGGTGTTGGTCGTAACAAGACATTTGAATGTATGATAAGTCTAATGGCGATGGAGGAGGAAGTCTCCTGTGATATCTGTGGCAAATCCTTTTGTTTTGATTGTCCTAGTTTCAGGGATGAGTCACTTTTAGAGCCCGAGGAGAAGAAGCCCAGTGGCGTATGTGCAGCAGTTTTTGAGGATGAACATGATGGAGAGGATTTTGATGATGAGCCTTTTGATGACAGTGATGACTCTTCTAAGGACGATCCCCTACTCAAGCTAAACAAGGTGAGCAAAGAAAAACTCATTGATGGCTTGATTTCATATGAATATAAATTGCATGCTCTTAGGAAGAAAATGAAATTGCTAAAAAGTGAAAAGAATGATTTGTCTCATGAGCTCTCCGAATTGAAAACTTCCATGAATGCTTATGATTCATTGCTTGTAGACATGGAGAACCTGAATAACTCTCTTGCATGCCTAAAATCTGAAAATGAATTATTGAGATCAAATGCTTCTATGCCATGTGATTCTTGTGTTGCCTTACATCATGAATTTGACAATGCTAAGTTAGAAATAGGCAATCTTAGATCTATGGCTAGAAATAATTGTGATTCTTGTGTAGGCATGCTTGCTGAAATTGAGAAGCTTAGATTGACTAATTCCATGCATCTTGAGCAATTAGAAAATGCTAGGGCTGAGATTATTGAAATTGAAGCTAGGCCTTGTAGCATGTGCTTAGAATATGAAAAATTGCTTAAGGATGGTTTAGTCTCTTGCAAGAATTGTGCTTGTTTAGAAACTGAAATTGATGCTTTGAACTGCATGCTTAATTCGAAAGCATCATTAATTTCTTGCACATCTTGCATTTCTTTGAAGAGCGAGGTTAAGTCTTTGCGCGATGATATGAGCGCCAAATCTTGTGACTCTTGTATTTGCCTTCACTCCGAAATTGATGTTCTCAAGATTTCTCTTGCTTCTTTGCATTCGGAGTTGAAGTCTTCTTGTGCTAAATGTGAGTCACTTGATGTTGGTTTTTGTGGCATCGCTTTGGATAGCTCTTCTTTGGTGAGTTCGACTCTCACGGATTCTTCTTGTGTTGTCCAACGAATTTCAAGAGACAAAGGTGCTTCTCTCTCAAATGGTACTAAATCTTCAAAAAAGAAGTACCATTGCACATTTTGTAAGAAGAATGGACACACTCTTGAGTTTTGCTTTCGCCGTTTGAAACATGCGTCGCCGAAAAGGTCGTCAGACCTCTAGGAATACACATAGCCTTTCTCATGGTATGTGTGGGTCTAGTGTCGATACGAGGACGAGTCATGATGCTAGTTTTTCTAGGACTTCTTCTTTGAGCCATAATGGTGCTTCGTCCTCTCAGACCGTGTCTACTAGTAGACCTTTACACCATTGCTCATTTTGTGGGAAGAATGGACATCTTGTTGACTTTTGTTTCTGGCGTGCAAAACAGATGCGTCGAGCTCATGCTTCTAAGTCTCCTAGTGGGCATAGTCTTTCTCATGACATGCACACTAAAGAGCCGAGCACGAAGACTCGCTTTGTTGATGGCTTCTTTGACACCTTTTCTAGTGGTGTTAGACAGCATCGTGGACTTGGCTTCCATGATTTTGGTATTGGTCCACGAGCTGCCCCGAGGCAGGATTTCCGCTGTTTTCCAAGAGGTGGACCTCGTTTTGTTCATCGAGGTACACACCCACGGCGAGGATGTGTGAGTTCTTTTGATGTTTCTGTTGGTTCTCTTCATGGTGCTTTCAAGCAAGGATATCGCCGTTTTTCTAGAGATGGATCTCGTTTTCCTCTTCGAGTTGTCCACTCGCGGTGTGCCTCTAAGGATGAGATTGGATCTTCTTGCATGGACCATCATTTGCATCATGCTAACTCACATAATGGTTCGACTGCCTCTAGTGGTGGTGTGTCCAAGGTTTGGGTTCCCAAGCATTCGCTCTCTAACCCTTCGGGACCCAAGACTCGGACACCTTGCCTTTCTCATGTGTAGGTACCGAGAACGCGGGTTGGAGAACATGGACTTAAAGGATTTTGATCTTTTGCTTCATTACATGATCGAGACACTTGATGGTTCTCCACTCCAATGATGGCCTCCAAGAGGCATGTGCTTTAATGATCGGAATCTACATCTGTTTTGTGAGCTATCTTTTACCTTCATGATTATTCATACTTGGCATGTTGTGCTTGTCTTTGTGCTCACTTGTATCATATTGGCATGTGTTATTCCCTTGATATCTTTCACCATGCCTTTACCTTGCTTGTATATCCATGTATCATATTGTTGTTCTTAATTTTCATGGGTGTATGTGCTTGGTCTTGTCTTCATGAGCCTGTGTTATCTGTACATGATTTATCTTGCTCATGTTGACTTTTGCCTTGTGTATCCACATGTTCACTTAATATCCATGTTAACATACATTATTCATGATTTGTTCTAAAATGCTTTATGCTTATATGGTTATTGTGCTTTACTGTTAATTGTGGATGCATGAGTCTTGCCATAGCTTTCACTAGCATGTTTTATCTATGACTGTATATATGATGGGTGATATGCTATGTGCTTGTTTGCTTGCTCCTATGCCTTATTGTGGATTAAGGATAGTTTGAGCTTTATCATATCTTGGATAGCATGTGCTGAAATTGATTTGTCTATCTCTATGCTCATGTCTTAAATTATTGATTATATGCTTTTATGAGTTTTGGATCATTTGCTACTATCCTTGCTAGTCATGTGTCTTGGTACTGTTTCCCTAGATATTGTTTCACTAACCCAGTACCAAGGCATAGACTTTTTCTGTCTCTTTGGTGTAGTCTGTCACCGAGAAGAAGAACATGTGGTCCAACAAGTGTTATCACCTCAAGTCGTTGGTTCTTCTTCATTTGTGCCTTCAATGATGACTATCACTTCTGGAGACGAAGGAATTTGAGATGAGGATGATGGGTGAGCGCAACTACCTTCTGAAGCTTCAAGGATTGGATCTTCATCTATCATGACTACATCTCACTGCCAAGCAGTGCGACTCAGGTTCGAGCTTCTAAACCTTACTTTTATGTATGGTATCCCTAGTCTACCTTGCATTGCATCTGGTTCGTGTCAGGTGTTGGGTTTGTTCGGTTCAGGGTAGATAGGAGGCTCTGTTTTAGCACGTGTCCTTTCTAGGCACTCTTCTTATCCCATGTTTTCTAGGATGCACTTCTCTCACAGCCTAGGTCGAGCTTGTCTCCCAATCACTTGTCTTAGCAGGTTTTGAGCTGCCTGTAGGGCTTTTTAGTGTTGGTGTTTCGCTCCCTAGCTTTTCGAGTTGCTTTCCCTAGAGATCGTGTGGTGTTTGAAGTCCTTGTGCTAGCTTTTGTGGAGTCCATAGCACTTTTGGCAGGTCTCCCCTCAAAGCTTTTTGACCCAACAAAGTTTGCCACCTTGAGAAGCAAGTTAGGGATAATTTATCCCTATGGATTGGTTTGAGGGGGAGTTGGTTCTTTTCGGAACTTTCTTAGTTCTTTTCTGAACCTTTCTTGTTCATTTGAACTTTCCTTGTTCATGTGAACTTTTGTGTGGATCTTTTCTGATACCTTCTTCAAGTGGTATCTTCTTTGGATCTTTTTGATTCTTGTGATCTTTTTAGGCTTTTAAGTCTTTTGTGCATCTCATTGTATCATATTGCATACATATGAAAAATCCAAAAAGATGCATTGTTATATAATCTTTACCGCTTCTTTTTTTTTAATTAATGAAGCTTTGCTTATTACCCTCTTGAGCCTTAGTATTTCAATTCTTGCTCAAGATTGTGTCTAGTTCTTTAATTTGCTAGAATTATCATGCTTTCACATGTGCAGTAATGTCTTTGCTAAATGAGCTAGAACTTTAATATAACTTGAACTGAAAATTGCAATTTGTGGATCTTTTAGCTAGTTGCACAATTAGTGATCCTTTTGTGACATTGGCCCTGTCAAAATTGCTTTGTTAGCTCTGGAATCTAGAATTGAATATCTTTGAGCTTTTAGTTCATTAAAGAATCTAAAACAGCCCTTGTGCAAAATGAAAAATGATCTCTTTTGTGCGAAAAAACTGATCTCACCAATTCTTTGTCATGAGACTGCTTGCCATTGTACTAGGCATGAACTCAGGGGGAGTTTTGGATGACCTAGACCACTCTTTTAAGCTTTTATTGCTTGGGATGGTTGTAGTGAGGCTTGAGATCTAGCATAATGCTAAAAATGCAAATTGTCAAATTGGTTGAAGCTTAGGAAGAGATTGTGGATGGCTCCTAGTCCAGGATCTTCTTTACTAAGATAGACCTTTTATCAACTTGAATATTCATTGCAAATGAAAAATAGTTGAAAATTGGGCTTTTGACAAAAAAATTGAGCTAAATGATTCAATTCAGGACTTTTTGTCTCTAAGATGGTCTTTGCTAGCTTCTGGATCTCACAATGACATTCTGACATGGCCATTATCACTTTAGGATACCTATTGTTGAACTTGCTAATTTTGAAGCGTTGCTTAATTTAATCCAACAACTTGTGGTATTTTGAGCTCTTTAGCCTAGCTTTGCTATATATGTCTTATCATGATCTTGCTAGCTTTGTCAGGCTTGTTGTATCTTGAGTAATGGTAGAAATGCTAGCCTGTTCAATTGAGTAATCTCCAAAGCTTCTTTTACCTTAAAAATTGAAAAATCAAAACAAAAATGAAGCCACCCCATTGCATTTCATGGATGCTCTTTCTTTTGCTTCTTCCTTGCTTGTGCATTTGTCATCTCTGGATGAGAGGAAGATATGATTCCTTGATGAATCCATTGTCAAAGGGGGAGAAGATATAGCGAAAATGTAATGTTAATAAAGAGCTTTTTGGTTATGGGGGAGAAGTTTTGTAAAGGGGAGAGGAAATGGCTGCTTCTCATTGTCAAAGGGGGAGCTTTAGCTTTTTGGAGAAAATTGATTATTGGTGATCATAGTAAGGGGGAGCATTCTTATTGCATTCTTTTGGTCTTATTGCCTTTTCTGAACTTGATTTGCAAATCTTGAAGCCTCACAATGATCTAAGGTCAAATAGAACAATTGTTCTTTCACATGGACCTTAAGTGAGATTTTTGTCGATTCTCTGGAATTGAAAGCTTTCTTGCTTTCTTTTGTTGTATCTCACTTGCCCGTGCTTTTCTGAAGCCAGCTTGGTCATTTTCATTGCTTTCTCTTGCTAATGGACCAAGTTGTGCCTTTGTGCGAAAACGTTGAGTTCTTTAATTTTCAAACCCCAAACTTACATTTTCTGAGAGATTGCCAATGTGTTCATCAAGGGGGAGATTGTGGATATCATGGGGATATGCCCATGATCTTAAGATGATGAAACAATTGGCAATGGTGCTTTTGGTTTGAAGTTTCAAATGTTTTCGACAAAGTTTCAGATTTGTCAGGTAAGCGGCAGTCTGACCAGCTTTTGTGCTGAATGTTGATATAAGTGGTGAGTTGATTATGGGTTAGGTCATATCCATATTTGTTAATGCATATGTGTTGCATATTGCATGTTTTGAGCTAACGTGGGTCAAGTTGTGAAGAACTTGTTCCCGGATTCGTGTTTGCTTGTCTATTGCTGTGCAGGTGGCTTGCAGGTCAATGACGGTCAACGGCGAGGAGGATCGGGACTAAGCTTGGAGAGCTGAGGTCCAGAATGATCATGGATGCTGGGTGAGGTCAAGTGACTCAACATTGGCGCAGAATGGACATGGATGACTGAACGGGCGGTTCGGCGATTGGTTGGACTGTTGGCGGAGTCGTTGCAAGTGCTCAGTGGTGCCGGTGGGATCCGGACGGGAGAGACTTGACGACATGGAGCCGTTGATCAACCTACACGTGGCGAAGTAGGCGATTGCTTCGACAGGATTGGACTCGGTCTTCGGAAAAGATCGAGAAGGGGTATTTTGGTAATTTAACCAAATACCATCTTGGTGACCTTTTGGCTAAACCACGGCGCGGGACGGCGCAAAGGAAGTGGTTTAAGTTAAGAGAAGTGAAGACGTCGCTTTAATTTGCGTGCGTGTGTGTTCCGTTGATGTTGGGCCTTAATGGAAGCCCATTAGAGTAATTCTTCTCTAAGGTTTTTAGGGTTAGAAGCTGCCCTATAAAAAGAGAGAGATGGAATATTCTTGGGTGTTGCTGGAAGAGCCATGGTGGCGGTGCACCCGTGAGAAAAGCCCTGCAGAGAAGCAGAGGCTCTGGCGGCCTTGATGGCCTGCTCTCTACCGAAAAATCCTGTGCCTGTTTTGCTTTTGAGTGCAGAGAGGAAATTAAGGGTCGGCAGATTGCAGTCTCGGGTGATAGTAAAATCAAGATCCCAGTGAGATCTTTTTGGAATTGTTTATTCCCACATCTGCCTTCTTGATGTGACGGGAGTCCTTGTTGTTGGTTTTATGGTCAACAGTTTTCTGAATCATCGATTTGCTAGCTGAGTCTTGGTGAGATTTTTGGTTCTCTGTGATTCCAGTTTTGCTTGTCTTCTGCTAAAACCGGATCTGTAGAAATAGGCAGCAGCTTGCCCTGTATCGGACAGGAGAAATCAGTGCCGTGGCGGCTTGTATGCATCGGCTTGTGTAAAATCCAAGCTTCTAGCAGTTTACTCTTTGAGTGTTTTTCTATTAGCTTTGGCTGCAACTTTTTGACTGCTCTGTAGTTGCAATCAGTGATGCGATTGAGTTTTGAGTGCACTTGAAGCCCCACGAAAACTGGATTCTGCATGGCGGCCGGTTCCACCCCTCTATGTTTGTTTGATCTGAAGAGCATTGTTGATTTGATCGGTTGCATTGATAGCTATTTTTTCTTTTTGCTGTGTGCGGTTTCTATCACCTTCTTGTGATTTGTTGAGGCTGTAGCGGCAGCCAGCAGCGCCCGCAAGAAACCAGATCTGTGGAAGTGGCAGTTTTTGATTTTGTTTCTTTGCTGCTCGAGTTAGTACTTGGCTGTTCCCCTGTGCGCGTGTGGAGCGTCCGGATTTTACCTTGGTTGCGGCCTGCTCTACCTGCAGATCAAGAAAAATGAAGCCGACGGCGTCCTGCCCTGCCTGTAGAAACTACGGCCTGTAGCCAAAAATTCAAGAGTCGGCGGCGCCCTGGTGTCCCTCTGAAAAAATCGAAGACTCTAGGCGGCTGGTTATTTTTGTTTGGTGCGGCAGTCAGTAATCGCCGTTTTTCTTCTTGGTTTTCATGGTTTGATGCATTTGATGCTGTAAGATTTAGCTTGTCCCATCGGCTGTGGATCCAGTTCATGCTTTAATTTTTGGCCTTCTTTATTACTTGTCTGCTCATTAGAATGATGGCAATTTTTCTTTGACTGTTGCGTGTGATGAAATAGCAGCGTTATGGCTAATGCTTGTAAGGGTCCAGTGCTGTAATTGATCTGCAGTTTCTTTCGTGTCCTGTGTGGTTGGATTGGTAGTGCAATGCCAACATTGATGCGACTGATGGATGTCATCCACTAGTTTAATTTTGTGCTTGCAGTTGTGAGTTGTTTTTGGTCTTTTGCTTCGGGGTGTGATCGGATTCAACACAGGTTATCCGCTGTGTCTGTATACAGATCTTCATAGCTTTTATAGCTATTGGAGTGAAAGTAGAGTTGAGTTCGATCGAGGTGAAAAATAGAGAAAGCGTCTATTCACCCCCCTCTAGTCGCCTTTTCGGTCCTACAAATGTGTCGGATACGAAGACGAACCATTCGTACTCGCTAACCAAGTTGTTCAAATCTTCTATGTAACCGACCTGGCAAATAAGAAGCGCCACGTAGTTATTTATGGAAAAAGGAGGATTGTCGGAGTTGAGAATGTAGTGGACGAGTAAGAATACAATAAATTTGATGAGTTGCCTCCTTTCGGAAATGACATCAGGCTCGAGGAAGAACCCAGTGAGGAAGCTAGCTATATGCGCATCGATCATCATGAAGGGCTATATTTTAATTAAGAATTTACTCCATTGTAATTAATGTATTCCATAACATCATGTGTTATGGACTTGTATTCTCTCATATATTTTGATGTCAACGTGAAATTGTCATGTGTTAATGTGTTATGGACTTATCATCTTTGATATTGATGTCAATGTGGACGTTCATTATAATGTGGAGTATCAAAATTGGTTTCACTTGATTTAGAGTTGAGTTGAATTAGATATGATTTTTTGAAGTCAAATGTGTTATGAACTTGTCATCATACTTGTCACCAGGTTCATATGGACTTGTCATCATACTTGTCACCAGGTTCATATGGACTTGACAATCACTTGTCACCAGGTTTTGTTAGGATATTACAGATTGTCAGGTTTTTCGGGCTATCACAGACGGTTCTATTATAGAACCGTCTGTGATAAGCTGTGATAAGAAATCATAGACGGTTCTTAAGAACCGTCTGTGATACGCCCATATCATAGACGGTTCTATTATAGAACCGTCTGTGATAGCCTTTTTATAAGGGGGGAACTGCTAGGGTTTTTGCTCTTGCTCTCCACTTCCACTACCTGCGCCCCTTAAGCTCTCGTGCGCTCGTTCGCCACCTCTAGGGCTCGCCGCCTCCCTGCTCCGACGTGCGGCCTCCTCCGACTCCAGCCCGACGAGCGGCCGCCTCCCTGCTCCGACTCCAGCCTGACGAGCGGCCGCCTCCCTCCTCCGACGCGCGGCCTCCTCTGACTCCAGCCCGACGACCGGCTGCCTCCCTGCTCCGATTCCAGCCCGACAGGATACTGAGCTAGGCAGACGACGACAAGGCGAACGCATACATACACACGATTGCTCGACCACCTCCTCCTCCTCCGCCTCGAATCCTACCGTGCCCTAACCCCGATCCACCACCTCCCTCGGCGGCGGCGGCGAGATCAGAACCCACCGCTCTTCCCGAGCCTCGAGGTACACCCCCCTCCCCTCCAGACTCCACCCGCAATTCCCCTTGTGTAGGAGGAGTTTCAGTTGGCGCTCTTCAAGACTAGCAAGAAGGAGAGCCTGTTCGCTGATCGCGTAAGTCTGTGTTAATTGCATGCAGTTGATAGTTGTGTGCTGCTGCTTGTTATGGTATTGTAGTTACAGATTTGGTATATTATGCGCTTCGCATTATTGGAAATTTTACGAATCGATGAGAGTTAGGGGTGCTCAATAGTTAATGTTGCATGGGCAATTGAACGCTATAGAATACTCATGGGTAGCAATACAAGAGATAATTCACTCCAGCTAATTGCATGGAAATAGTATTAGTTATCTAGGATTCTATTAGCCTACACTTTGGATATCTGTGCTAGTTCTATATAATGCAGTAGCTTTGAATTAGGATTTACCCTTCTTGTACTGTTTTGCCGCCAAACATCTTTCTAAATAATCTCAACTGTTGGTTAGTCATGTGAGTGTGATACCTACTTGTTATCTAACTTGAGCTCTATTGTGTTAGTTGCTACTGTCTTTCGATCATCTGTCATTTTTGTTCTGTGATGAAGTTATTCATACACTGAAATTGATTATCATCTTGGACATTGTGGGTGTTCTGATGGTTAGGGTGAATTTTGTGGGCTTAATATTGCTCTGTGATTGGAATGGTCTAATTTTGAAATTGGTAGAATTACCAGTTCAATTTTGAGCTCTACAAGATTGCTTGTTGCTGTCATAGTAATCACCATAAGAAAGTTTTACTTGATTCTATTTTGTTTCTATATCTTCATTAAACCTTTGCTTAGTATTTCCTTAGAGAAGCTGGTGATTAAGGAATGTTAGGAGTGTTAGAATAGGAGCTAACTCGAGGCCTGAATTCAGCTAGCTAGCTCGCTCCTTGGGCGTTCATCCTAAACGTTCAGGTGAACCACAGCCTACTTCATCGATCCTGACACACTTGAGTGTATGTTTGCTTCATGCCAATCCTCCACGGCATGAAGTAAATCGTACACTCCATTGTGTCGGGCTCGATGAAGTAGACTCGGGCAAAGATGGGCTTGGGTTCTATCTATGCAAAAGATTCATATCACTAGTTTCTGTCTATACAAAGATCACAAGAGATTGTTATACATGTGATTGTTATGTTAGTCTAGTTAAGCTTTGGATAGAGCTCAAAATCTGAATTTTAGTGTTTTTACCCAATTTATGAACAGAATAGAACTTAGTGCTAAGATGGCCAAGTTTGTTTCTTGTGTAACTCGTCATATGAGAGCTCACATTAATTTCAAATTTTTGTGCTCTATGCTAATTTCATTCATATACATGTCGTACATGTTTTGCATTTCAATCAATTTAAATGACTTGAAGGATTTACATTTGATTATGTTAATTTGGTCCTCCCTCGTGCCTTGTTTGGAATTAATTATGCAATTTCATTCATATACATGTGGTATATGTTTAGCAGTTTAAATGACATGGAGATACTTCATATGTATATGTTAATTTGGGACACTTGCAATCCATTTTATTGCATATGTAACTTATATAGATAGCAAGTAAGCGAGATGGCAGAGGCACCGTCTTCGCCACCATCACCGACACCGCAGATGACAGAGGCACCGTCTTCGCCGCTGTCACCGACGCCGCAGATGGCAGAGGCATCGACGAGGCCGCCGTCACCGACACCGTAGATGATACGGAAGCGAGATGGTAGAGGACAATCGAAAATGCCTGTGGGCCGACTGGTCATCACGAAGGTCAGTGACTTTGGGGTCCCTCTAAGTCCCAAGAAATCAACGGCGAGATTCCGGACCATTTGCGGGATACTTGCAAGGGAACGGGTCCCCATCACCTCACCAAGGTGAAAGGATCTGATGAAAGAAGCGAGAGGCGCGCTGTGGACAGAACTTTCAAGCAAGTTCACTATCCCAGAAGCAGACATGGCACACGTGGAGTGGACGGCGATGCTCACGATGGATAAATCGTGGAGGATCTTCAAGAGCACTCTTGTCACGAAGTACGTGAACATGGGTCAGACGCCCTTCGCGAAGTATAGATTCTTGATGCGGGAAGCATGGGACGCCTTTGTGGCTATGAAGATGACGATCGAATTTAAGGAGCAAAGTGCGGCGCACAAAGCTCTCCAGACACGAAACACTCACCCGCATAGACTCGGCACCGTTGGGTACGCGGGTAAATACGAGGAATGGGCGAAGGCGGAGGCGAACGCAACTGGGCCATTTGCTGACATCACAGACCTGCGTTACCGAAGCTGGTTTCAAGCGAGGGCAAAAGTCTCATCTTTGGGCAGCATCTCTTTCACAAACCCGGCAGACCAGGAAGTGTCCCAACGTGTGGTAAATATGTCGAACTACCTAGTTGTTAATAAGTCCATAACTTCATAGTGTCTAGAATAACATAATGACCTCTTGCAGCGTGAATTGACTGCCCAAACTTCCCAAGACTCCTTCCAAGCAGACAGGGAGAAGGATATACTATCTATGGACCTGGGAAACAAGGGGCACCCGTGTCGCACGCGAGGCTTTGGGGTTAACGTACCTTGGAGTCATGGATTCGTAGACGACTACTGCACGTATAGGAGTAGGAAGAGATCAAAGGCTGAGCACAAGGGCCGGTTGGTACAGATGATTACTAAAATTTTTGAAGGAAAGCTAGCAGCATTGCAGGATCAAATGAATCAACTCCTGAGCCAGTCGCAAGCCGCCCCTGTTAATTTGGGAGCCAGTCCTGCTCGACATCGGACTAGCATCGCGTCCACGCATAATTCTGAACATGACGACGTCCAATTACCAATAGACGACATCAAGGTAATATACATCTATGGAATGCACCAAAGATAGACCTATAGGATGCCTTAGCTAATTGCGTATCGTTTTGTAGGGGCCGGCGCCCTGCAAGCTCCAAGTGAGGATGGATGGGTCCCTTTCTATTGAGGCTGTACGGGGGATGGTGTATCCATACCAGGAAGGGGCAGTGCAGCACGGTGCCCAGCTGGCGTAGGGTTACGCTAGGGTCGAGGTGGATATGGTACATGACAATTTCATGGTTGTCCCACTGAAGATTCGCCTGAACGAAGACATCAGAACACTAGGGGATGCTGTGCACACTTTTATCTAATGACCCAAGAAGGACATCGCCCTGGACCCAGCAGTGCCACGATCTGGACACGATCATTCCTCTCCAACGGGACCCTCGATGACTCGACATCATGTTTCGCCTCAGAAGGCCGCCTCATCGGTTCCCGTGGAGAAGACACCGAAGGGACAACAAAATCGTGCCACCGTATCGATTTCCGAGTTGTCTCGCAGGAAGACGCTGCCAATCGTTAAGGTCAAATTGAAATCGATGAACGTTAAGGCGCCTCCCAAGTCCGGGAAGTCCGGGAACTACATCATTGGAAAACCATTGTGCTCCCACGCAGTTTTAATGCGTGCTGGATATGCTTGTCAGGCTTTGCATGCCTGGTACATGAAGAAGACCGCAAAGAAGGGGTGCGATACTGGAATCACCGTCAGATACAATGATAAGCATTTCTTCAACGGGACGAACCACTTTGTCGTGGGCTTCAACGACTTATATGACCTATTCAACCTCGTTGGCCTTGACGCCTCGCTTCTACGATGTTGGACACTGTAAGTGCGTACAATCAAGTTCTACATTCACATAATACCGTAAATATCAGAACTCATTGCTTGCGTATAGATACATGTGGAAAAAAGTCCGAGAATGGAAAGAACCGGTGGGTTTCCTCGACCCACACGTGGTATCTTTGCAAACCATCGAAGCAGACTCGTCCTTCGTCGAGAAATACATAGCGGCAGCATTGCTTCATCAAGTAGACAAGAAGTACATAGTGGTGTCTTACAACGAGGGGTAAGTGTCACTACTTGCTATACAAATTTTATTTGTACTTTATACGCAGCACGAACTTAGGTTTAATGACTATAGCGACATACATGAGTAGGTACCACTAGATCCTTTTAGTAATTATACCAAAGAGGAACCATGTGGTATACCTTGATTCCCTATTCTGCAACAACCACAAATTCAGCATTCTGAAAGGAATACTCGAGAGGTATACTCATTTCCTCCATACATAACTCTATTGTAGTCTTCATTCGTTTGAAATGACCGAGAATAACTTTTTGGAATCATGTAGGTCGTTCATCGCCTATGTTGCCAATGAAGGAACATACAATGGAAGCAGCGTCGATCTAACACACAGGACGAAATTTCCGGTACGCACTACAACACGATAATCCTATATCATACTTCATAATAACGTGTCTCGAACTGACTATACCTATATATGTAATTCTATTTTTGTAGTGCCACCAGCAAAAAAATGATGAGTCATGTGCAATCTACGTTTGCTATCATATGCAACAAATCATTAGAGCTAGGAGGAAGGATCCCGAGGTTTGTCAATCTCAAAATAATTATTTCCTAATTATAAATTTAAATATATATGCTTACCACTTTACTCTTGCTAGCGACATGACTTGATGATACATTTGGATGGAATCGTTGAGGATGAGATCACAGACATTCGAGGGAAGCTCTGTGCCTTTATCATGTCAGATATCGTTGACGATGACGGAGATTTTCACTCCGTCACTGACCAAAAGCATCACCCCGCCGACACCTCTCAACCACCTGCAAACAATTGACTCAATTGTAATCCAATTGTAACTATAGCGACAATACTTGAACAAATGCGATCTTTTGTATTTTATTTTGAGTAATGATCATTTTGAGTTTGTCAACAATTGATTATCTGTGATGTATCTGTTTTTGTGCATGCTTGTTTTTAGATGGCATGGCTAGCAATTCCTGAGGCTAGCCAAAAAACAGCAAAAATGTAGTTAGGATGAGTCACTATGATAGACAGTGTTGTGTTGGAACCATCTGTGAAGGCTAGTATCACAGACGGTTTCCATTAAGAACCGTCTGTGATACGTAGCATATCACAGACGGTTCTGTTAAAGAACCATCTGTGATACATAAATATCACAGACGGTTTACTTTACAAACCGTCTGTGATATTTCTGTATCACAAACGGTTCTTAAATAGAACCGTCTGTGATATGTACGTATCGCAGACGGTTCTTAATGGAAACTGTCTGTGATACTAGCCTTCACAGACGGTTTCAACACAAAACTGTCTGTGATAGTGAGTATCACAGACGGTTTTGCACCGTCTGTGATAACCGCCCGTTATCACAGACCAACAAATACAGATGGTTCGGAAACCGTCTATGATGACGGTTCCGAACTGTCTGTGATGGGGTGATCCGTAGTAGTGGGTAACCAGTCGTAAACTTGACTAGTGTGCTTCCTTTTTTTTAGTCGTATGTACTTATCTTTTGGTTTACTCATACAGAGCAAACTCAAGCATTAAAGAGAACAAACAAAGCTCTTGAGTTCGAGCGCGGCAAGGAGGCAGCCTTTGGGCAAAATCTTGAAGAGAAGGTCAAAGCTTTCAACAAGATGCTCTTCGATATGGGATCGGGAACACAACTGCTCAATTTAGGAGATCCCATATAGAAGATCAACTACCTTGTCCAACAACTCGAAGACCTTGGGAGTGTCCTCAAGACAACTCAGGAGAACCATGCCATCCTTGTTTGAAGCTGTCAAGAATAGACTCAGTTTTGCTTTAGCAAAACTAAAAGTCTCCGACCCCTCCATAAATCTCCATGCTGTTGAGGAAGACTTCAAATGCTCAGGAGAGGAATCAACCAAAGTATTCGAGGAAATGGCACCACTCAGACACAAGGTTGTAGAGGAAATGGAGGTCAGATCTCCAACGCGCAGCGACCAATCTAGTGGCTCCGAGAAGTTAATAATTGTAATATTTAAACTGTTGTAAATAAAACTTACCTTTTATCATCAATGAAGTCTTTGTTTTGTCTTCCTAAATTCACCGAGCACTCATATATTTCCTAGCCTCTGACTGCTTGTATTAGTAGAAGAACTTTACTAAAGAACCAGTAGACCAAGAAAATGAGAAATAGCTACGACCACGGTATAAAGTACATGCTGCTTATGTTATAAAAATAATCTAAGTATCACTAGTAAATCAATGTGGTCAGAACCAGCGTATGACTTCGACTAGTTTCAAATCTTTTCCATAATCGAAATACTGTGTAGTACCTTGTGTGGTTGGAAGATGTATAAGACTTGTATTGATGATAAGGAAACATGCAAAAATGTATGCAAAAATCACAAGTGAACTTGTTTATATATCTTATCCAAAACTGATCGTAAGGGTTGCTAAGGATCAGAGACTAAGAGAAATACTTTGCGAGACGTGCTCTTACTCAAGTTCTGACTGGCAGCGAGGATCGTAAGAAATGGACCGTCACTAGGAAGCTCCTTCCAGTGGGCAGGACCGCGTGTGAAGAAGGAGAGACTTCGACTAGGAGGCTTTTCATGTCCTAACCAGTAGCCAAAACAAGAGTAGAACAGAATGTTGAAGGTAAGAAATGTAGTCCCTAAAATCTAAAGCGTGTAAAGTACTATATGTAGTTGCCTGTGTGATGATCCTGTTACTTGTATATTTCTTTAAGAAAATAGTGTTGGTCGCGTGTGAGAATCATTGTCTGAATGGTCATGACTAAGACCCTTACGGTGTTTGACTTGTATGTCATAGCCATAGAGTAATAGAGATCCTTAAAAAGGATATCGGAGAGAATCTGGTCTTCTCCGACCAAGTAGACAACAATAGTATGCGAACCAGATGATGAGACAGACACATAAACAACGTCATTCGTCACAAAGTAAAGGAAATGCATCTTTATTAATAAATTGAAAAGAAAATGAAAATACATTTATACAAAGAACTTATGCAATTGGTCAATATTCCAAGAGTTTGACAAAACACACCCGTCTGACATAGCTAGTCATACTGAGCCAGGTCTGGTGACTTTGACCACAGTGTATGGGCCTTCCCATTTGGGAGAAAGCTTATTGCGATTAGCCTAATTATGAATTCGTTGTAGATCTAGATCAGCTACAGCTATGCTGCGAGGTTACACCTTACGACTGTGGTACCTTCCACTACTATAGAAAAGGTCTTCACAGAAGGTTCAAAAATGTCATCACAGACGGTTTTGTGAGCCGTCTAAGTTTATGGGTCAGTGATGACATGAGTCATCACAGACGGTTTTTGAACCGTCTGTGAAAAAGCTATCATAGACGGTTTTGAATAAGAACCGTCTATGATAATATTATCCTGAGCGGTTCTTGTTGTAACCGCTGCGTGATAGTTTTCCTATTGCAAAAAAAATCGGATTTTGAGCCAAACCAAGCAAGTGCTAGACAGTAGTGTTCATATGCAACCTCTAGCAAGACAACTAAAATCCAATTAAAATTTTGATGGCGAACACATTATAGGAAAGGGAAACCAAAAGGTTTCACAATGTCCCCTCCGAATGGGAAAAAAGAATAAAGTTACAAAGTTAAACTAGCTAGAAACCATCTATGCGTCCAAGCTCCTGAAGAACTCAACGACTTCTTGGATTGGTCTTGTGAGCTCCTCTCTGTACCTCACCAGCATATCACAAGATGTTCTTGCATGTCATCGAGTTCGACTCAAGCTCGTCGGCAAGGAGAGACAACTGAAAACCTCCAGCGGCGCTCCGACCTTAGGTAACACAAAATTAAGATAATTTTCTTTACAACAAACAGCCAACAAATTATGTATGTTATGGGGATGTACACGTACCTTCTAGCATAGAAGGAGCTCCTCTGCATTCGTCCTCATCGTCGTCATCAGCTGTGTCTCCTCGCTGAACCACGACGGGGAATCAAGGGTGGTCGCTGGAGCTCGATGTGGGGAGGAGAGAGGGAGAGGCAGATGGAAAACAAGGCTGGGGTGGCTATAATATATAAGAACAACGCCAAAACATTTTGCCTCCCGCGCTCGCCTTCAAAATTGTTCGAACTCCCGCGCTGCAAATCACAGACGGTTTCATACAAAAACCGTCTGTGATGACATATCATAGACGGTTCTTAATACGAACCGTCTGTGATAAGATACTTATCACAGATGGTTCGTATTAAGAATCGTTTGTGATATGTATCTTATTAAAGACAGTTCGTATTAAAAACTGTCTGTGATATATATCTTATCATAGATTGTTTGTATTAAAAATCATCTGTAACTTGGAATTTTCCTTACTCTCTAATTTTACCATGGCTTGACAAGCCATGGTAAAATTAGAGTGTTAGTGATGTCAAGCCATGGTAAAATTGCAGAGTAAGAAAAATTCAAAGCCATGGTAAAATCGGAGTGTTAGTGATTTCAAGCCATGGTAAAATATTCAAGCCATGGTACAGAGTGTTAGTGATTTTAAGCCATGGTAAAATCTTCAAGCCAAGGTAAAATCAGAGTGTTAGTGATTCCAAGCCATGGTAAAATCAGAGTATTAGTGATTTCAAGCCATGGTAAAATCTTCAAGCCATGCTAAAATCAGAGTGTTAGTGATTCCAAGCCATGGTAAAATCGAGTGTTAGGCATTTCAATCCATGGTAAAATCAGAGAGTTAGTGATTTCAAGCCATGGTAAAATAAAAAATACTTATCACAGACGGTTTTTAATACGAACCGTCTGTGATGATGATGGGAAGTCACAAACGGCTTGTGTTGAAAACCGTCTGTGAAGTATCACGAGCGGTTACAACAAGAACCGCTCGTGATACTACTAAATATCATAGACGATTCTTGTTGTAATCGTTTATGATACTTCACGACGGTTTTCAACACGAACCATCTGTGATGAGGATAGGAAGTCACAGACGGTTCGTGTTGAAAACCGTCTGTGAAGTTCCTGACGGTTCTGAACAAGAACCGTCTGTGATATTTAGTAGTATCATAGACGGTTCATGTTGTAACCGAAATCGTGATACTTCACGACGGTTTTCAACACGAATCGCTTGTGATATTACTTCTTCACGAGCGGTTTTAGTGTAGCGATGCGTGAGCGGTCGCTAAACCAAAAGCGTCTATGATTGTATTTATCTGAGCGCTTTTGGTCAACCGTCTGTGATGAGGCATCCAGTATTAGCCTTTTTGTAGTAGTGTTCGCATGGCTTGTTGGTATACCAGCGACCGTATGAGGGCTTGATTTCGTCGTTTTTCAAGGAAATTAACGTCATCGAGTCTTCATTCAATTTGATCATTTTCATTGAAACAATCAGTTCGAGCAGAGCCGATTTTCATTTCTGGAGGAAGCATGGCTTCAGCACTGTAAACCAGAAAAAATGGAGTTTCATCGGTCACACGACTGGTCTTAGTTCGAATGGCCCATAACACAGAAGGAAGTTCTTGAACCCAAGCTTCTGACCATTTGATTAATTGGTCGAACACTCGGCGTTTCACTCCTTGCATTATGATACCATTGGCTCGCTCAACTACTCCATTGCTCTACGGATGATCGATAGAAGCAAAATGTATCTTGATACCTAGATCCTCACAGAATTCCTAAAAATTTCTGCTAGAGAATTGGGTACCGTTGTCTATGATTATACGACTAGGTATGCCAAATCGTGTAATCAGATTTTTTTTTGTGAGGAACCTCTTAGTGGCTTTATTTGTTGTTTTAACAACTGGCTCAGCTCCTATCCATTTTGTCAACGTGTCAATCATGAAGAAAAGGAATTCGAAGCCCCTAGGTGCTCTTGGGAAAGGTCCCAGAATGTCTAGTCCCTAGGTTGCAAAAGTCCAAGAAAGATGCATGGTTTGCAAAGCTTTTGCTGGCTGATGTACTTGTCGACTTTGAAATTTACATTATACGCACTTCGTCACAAGCTCTTTTGCATCATGAAGGGCAGTTGGCAAGTAGTCCTTGCCTGAAGGCTTTACGGACCAATATTTTGTAGGAATGATGTGCTCAATAGACTCCTTCATGAATGTCGGATAGCAACTTAATACCATCCGTTTGAGATATGGATCTCATCAACACTCCGTGAGATCCCCATTTATACAAGGTACTTTCGATTAGAGTGTATGATTTGAATTTTTGAGCTATACAATCAGCCTCTACATCATCTTCAGGAATACTATCATGCAGAAGATAATTGTAGATCGACGCTACCCAATCTCTACCGTGATCGTGCTGTACGACCTGTGGAGCATCCATTCTCTTATGATCGATTTGTACGACCTCTAGTGGAACATCTATGTCCTCAGAATGCTCGACTACCGAGGGTGAATCGAGTTGATCAAGAAAAACTCCGAGTGGGACATGTGACCTGGTGGAGGCCATTCGTGCCAACTGATCTGCCAGAAAATTTTCCTTTCTAGGAATGTGTTGGATCTGGAAATCGAAGAAGTGATTTTCGAGTTTCCGTACTTCCGCCAGATAAGACGACATCTTGGTACTTGAGCATTGATACTCTTTTCTGACTTGATTCACTACTAATTGAGAATCGCCTTTCACTAGTAATCTACAAATCCCGAGCGCACGAATTGCTCGGAGTCCTGCTAGTAAACCTTCATATTCTGCTACGCTGTTTGTAGCAGAAAAGTTTAACTGGATGGCGTACTTGATGTGTTCACCAGTAGGGGATATCAATACAACTCCAGCCCCCAAGCCTTTGAGCATCAAGGTACCAACAAAGTGTATTGTCCACTCATCATGGTGTTCGTACTCGGTCCTTGGGTGGGTTCAGAGTTTGTCCATTCGGCAATGAATTCTGCTATTGCCTGGGACTTGATTGCTGTTCGTGAAATGAAATGGAGGTCGAACGCCCCAAGCTCAACCGCCCATTTTACTATTCGTCCTAATGATTCCCTGTTTCCAAAGACTTGACTTATGGGATATCCGGTTGGTACGACCACTTTGTGGGCCTGAAAGTAATATCTTAGTTTCCTTGAAGCCATAAGGAGACCATAGAGTAGCTTTTGTACCCGTAGATATCGTTCCTTTGGTCTATGTAAGACTTCGCTTACGTAATATACCAGTTGTTGGACGTTCTCACATTCAACGACCAGTACACCACTGACCGTTTACGGCGTTGCAGCCACGTAAATTAGCGATGTTTCTCCCGATCTCGGAGAGACTAAGATTGAAGCACTCGTAAGGTACTTCTTAAGTTCTTCAAAGGCATCGTTTGCCTCTTTAGTCCACTCGAAACTTCTGTGTTTCCGAAGGAGTTTGAAGAAAGGGAGTCCTTTTTCACCTAACCGTGCTATGAAACGACTTAGCGCTGCTATACGACCGGTTAGTTTTTGGACTTCTTTCTTTGTGTCGAAGGGCGCATCTGGTTGATGGCCGAAATTTTTGCTAGATTTGCTTCAATCCCTCTAGCCGAAACTAGGAACCTAAGAAGCTTTCCAAAAGAAACTCCAAACACACACTTCTCTGTATTTAACTTAAGGTTATGTCTTCTTAAGTTATTGAAAGTCTCGTGTAGGTTGGAAATATGGTCGCCAGTGTTGATGCTTTTTACAACCAAGTCATCAACATAGGCTTCTAGATTTTAACCTATCTGAGGATTAAAGGTTTTTCACATCAACCTTTGAAAAGTCACACCAGCATTTTTGAGACCAAATGGCATCTTAACATAGCAGTAAGTGCCATATGGAGTGATGAAGGAAGTTTTCTCTTCAGCTTCCTTACTCATATTAATCTGGTGGTACCCTGAGTATGCATCTAAAAACATAACAACTCACACCCGGAATTAGAGTCTACAAGTTGATCAATGCGTGGGAGGGGAAGTCATCCTTCAGACAAGCTTTATTAAGATCTGTGAAGTCAATACACATTCGCCATTTCCCATTATTTTTTCTAACCATTACAGGGTTGGCAGGCCACTCTGGGTGGTCAACTTCACGAATAAACCCAGCCTTGAGGTGCTTGTCGATCTCCGACTGGATTGCCTCCTTCCGATCAGGTGCGAAATGTCTTAGCTTCTGTTTGACCGGTTTTTTGTCAGGCTGGAGAGCTAGCCTATACTCGATCACCTCCCTGGGGACTCCGGGCACGTTAGACGCATGCCAGGCGAATACGTCCTGATTTGCTCGAAGGAAGGAGATGAGCGACTGTTCCTATTTGAGTTCGATTCCTTCCCCGACAAGTACCTTTCGGGCAGATGCATTAGTGTTTCTTGACCCAGACAGGGTGTTGGCGCTTTCTAGAGGAACATCTTTGCCAAGTGGTATTTCCTTAGTCTGGTCGGAAGGCTTTGGTGCCATCTTTGATCTCGAGTACTTGACCTGCATGGTAGGCGGATTAGTTTCCCTAGTCAGAAGCTCATCGACCAGTTCTAAGGACTTTCGATCACATGCATAAGCCATTTTTCGGTCTCCTTGAACCGTGATGACACCTTTTGGTCTTAGCATCTTTAGACTCTGATAACCGTAGTGCGTGGCTATCAGGAATTGTGCTAAAGCTGGACGACCGACGATTCCATTGTATGCGGTTTCGAAATCCACCACATCAAATGGAATTTTTTCTGTTCGGAAGTTATCGGGTCTTCCAAACTTAACCGGTAGGGACAGCTGTCCTATCGGTTTGGCGGTAGACCTAGAAACTATGCCGTGGAAGGCATATTTCATAGGTTTTACCTTTGACCTGGGGATCTGCGTCTCTTCCAATGCTCCTGCAAATAAATTATTTAAAGAACTATCTCCATCTATTAAGACTCGATTAACTTTACAATTATTAATAGTAGGTTCAACTACGATAGGAAACCTACCTGATCGAGTCGACGGGATGGGACAGTCTTCTTTGCTGAAGGAGATTACAGTTTCTGTCCACCTGGGTGGCTTGATGGTGAACGGAGACTCGGCAAGGTTGACCTCCCGCTCCACAGCCTTTAGATGACGTCTCGAATCATACGAGGAGGATCCTCCGAAGATCATATCCACCGTATGCTGTGGCTCCTGATAGTCTATCTCTTCGTCGCCATCTTTATCCTTCTTGGAGCTTGATTCTCCGAGTTCTGTTATGGAGGGGAAGGGTCCTTTACCGGAGTAGTAATCCTCCAATTTATGTTGCTAGGCCCGGTAGGTGCGTAGATTGTGCCCTGCTGCCTTGTGAAGTGGACACCACTTCTTGGTTTTCTTGAAGTCACTAGTCGAAGCCTTAGCCTTGTTCCAACTAGTGAAATCTTTCTTGCCCTTGGCAAACTTTTCTAGAATCACGAGGACTTCCTTGTTGTCATGCTTGCATTTTTTCTTATTTTTGAGGGACTTCTTGTTCTTCTTCTATTGCTTCTCTAGACCCAACCGGGGATCTTTATCTTTCCGATCGATAGCTTCATACCATTCGACCGCTTCACTAATGGCCATGTACTTGTCTGCCATGTCGAAAAGTTCGACGGTTGTTCGTGGAGGATTATTACAATATCCTCCGTAAACTGACGATTCCACAGTCTTGCTTTAAAGGCCTGGATGATAGAAGATTCTGCGATCTTTGGGATAGAATTCCAAACCTGACTGAATCTCTTGATATAGTGTCGAAGAGCTTCATTGGTTTTCTACTTCATCCGATAAAGATCATCCTCCTTTCCACTACTAGAAATCCCCGTTTTTCCTACAATTTAAAACGTTCCCTAGTAGTGGAATTGTAATCCAAAGGAAAGTATCTATCCTTGGGGTAAGGTAAAAAAAACCTAGGGAATGAAATTGTTCCCTACTGTTTACATAAATTACTAGGGAAAGACTATGGAGAGAGAAATAGACTATGCCATGTCAGTGCCATGGTGGCAACTTTCCCTGCTCGGATGGACAAAACCGTAGGGAATGTATTTCTTGTTTTTGCCTCTTTTTTTTTGCTGCACGCTACTTTCTTTTTTATGTGCCAATTTTTTTTGCCGCACTACTTTTTTTAGGCGCCAATTTTTTTCTACCTGCTACTTTTTTTAGGCGCCATTTTGTTTTCTACGCGCTACTTTATTTTTTGTTTTGTGAGCTAGTCTTTTTTTCTGCCTTACTTGCCTCCAAATTTCTACCCAAACTCCCTTTGCCGTGAGTAGTGGCGCCCACGACCGCCTCGCCTCGGCAGCAAAGGCCGCCCCTTCCTCCTCCTCCCCCGAGCCGCTTGCCTCTCATCCTCCCCCGAGCCACTTGCCCCTCCTCTTCGTCCTCCTTGAAGCGCCAGCTGCCTCCCGCTCCCTTCTTCTCCTCCTCCCCGAGCCGTCGTCGACCCCGACGCAGCAATCGCTCCCGACGCCGCCCAAGAGATCCTCCACCTCATCCACCCTATCCGAACCGCCCCTCTCCCCCTAAAAGCTAAACCTAGACGCTCAGTCGCCGCCCTCTACTGCATCCCGCCACCGCCGACCGGTCCCTCTCGCCACTGCTCCTCACTCCTAGTGCTTCTCGCTGCCATCGCAACTCTGCTTCCTCTCTGGCTCGTCATTGATCGATCTCTCTCACTCTGGTGTTGTTGCATTGCTCCGCCTAGTAACATTTCCTTTTCTGTCATCTTGCATTTGCGCTGTGCTAGTGATTGTTAATCTCTAGTGCTGTGAGAAATAGCAAAGTGAATTGTGGATTCGGATTGAATTGCTCTAAGGTGATTGCTGTCAAATAATGAATTTGAAATGGTTACTAGTATCAGACTTGAGTTAAACTAGAATTTCTTACTGTTGTCCTTGTGTTTCTATTAGTATTGTGTTCTACTCTATCATTTTGACTTTTGATATTTTTCGGCTGAGACTAGGCAGAACTTGATCATCTATTGTGCGTTGTGTTTTTACTGGTACTCTGCTTGCAGATTGTATTAAGTGCTAAGGTTGTGGCCTTATATACTATATCAGATGTTCAATTCTCCAAGCACTACCACAAGTCTGGCAAGCGCCGCATCTGCGAGGGCATGTGCTTCTCGCTCCCCGCACCCGACGACCCCTTCAACGAATGCCACAGAAAGAAGCACAAGAGCGATGAGCCGACAGAAGACACCGCCGCCGCCGAGGACGATCCCAAGAAGAAGAAGAAGGACTCGAACAACACCAAGAAGCCGCCACCAGAAAAGGATGCGGCATAGTCCAAGTCCAAGGCCATACTTGGTGTTCGATATGCAAACCACTAAAGTCTCTTGGAATCCATTCAGTAAGCTTGCACCCTGGGGCTTCCATTGAACACCAGATGTCTGGGTATGTTTTCCCCAATCATTACCATCCTCTTGAATGTGAATGTGTTATCTGTGAGCATAGAGCCTATGGATATGATAACTGCATTTGGTATGTTCAGTTCTAATTCATTTTGCCTGAACTTCTCTATCAGACTAAAGAGTTGTGAGCCAGAGTTTCTTATATCTACCCCAGGGAGGCTTCTCAAACTCATTTCGTTAAAGGCAATTGACATATCGAGTGTATCAATGCTGGTGAGTAAATATGGTAATTGGAGTCATCTTTGTCATCCTTTTGCTCTATGTAATTTCAGTATTCCACTTTGAAAGATACATGCTTTTCAATAGTTTTAAGTAGATGTACAACCTTAACACCCAACATGCTTAATTATCTGACAAAACTCCCAATATATTTGGTAATTTAGTTATCCTATCATCAAGTTTCATCTAAAGATGCTCAACTTCCTTTTACAGGTTATTGACGGACTAAAATGTTTCATGGACCTTAATATCAGCGACAAGCTTTGTTCTATTAGAAATGCCATATTGAGCGATCCTCAGATAACTATCTTCAGTGACCCATTTGTCCAAAGTGCCACTACAGTGGCAAGAAATCTACCCCGTCGAAGAATTACAAAGCTCACTATCAATGATTCTGTTACTTCTCAAAGTGCATTTATGGCACAATATGTACACTTCTATCCATCAGAGGAGAAGAAGACATCAAAGGTACTTGGAGCATGTAGATATGGCCCATTTCTGTCTTACTTAAATATCATTCTTTCTTTCTTTTTGTTGCATGCCTTAAGCATTGCGCTCGATATTCATCGAAGTGGCAACACTTCAAGTAAGTGGTTCCTCTTCTTCGAGATTGTGTTGTTTAGGTTGTCAAACCGTAGATGTACTCCGACATTAATGACCTGGGTAGGCATTTGGACCCTGCACTCTGCTAGTTAACTACCTGCATGCATGTCCTGATTTCATGGATGATAGTTGTTTAGCACTTCAAACTTCATAAATGCAGCTTTGGTGAATGGTGATTATTCAAGAACACTGATGAACTCCTATTTATAGGTCAAGGAAATTCTTGAGCATGTAATAACAGTGCTAGAAAGATAGCAAAGGTTTTGCTAGTAGTTGCGAATGATCACGAAGCACAGAACCTTTCATCGTCCCTTAAATTGGAAAATTGCATAGTGACTGATGATGACTCACACGGCAGCTCTTTTACCATATGCAGCAGGTCTAGTGAACCATTCTAATGTGTAGCTTTTGTGACAATCTCTGAATACAAACTGAGAACATGTGCAAAGCCTATATGTATTTTTTGAACTTCTCATTTTGAAACCAGATCGCCAAGACTATGGGTTTCAGTTTTCAGAGAATATTAGTTGCGCCATTTTAGCTGCTATGCTGTAAGTTTGTGACTCTGACGACTTACGTTCCTCTGTATTTTCTGTAGTGTGGGGCTGATTAATGTCCCTGTGAAAAATCAGGAGAGCATGGCAATGGTAGAGGTTGAGGAATTTGAGATTGTGTTGGTTGTGGAATTGCCTCCTTCTGTTGACGAATATGTTGAAATCCTCACAGGAGCAACTCATCATGTAGTTGTGGGGGAGGTTCATAGTATCTTCTCTAACACTGATGCTCTTCTTGTAGACATAAAACTTTGCATTTTGATGTCTGAAACCTTGCTGGTCATTTGTACTTCAGTATGCATGTGTGTTGTGCACTTGTGGTGCAAGTGTGGGTGTTGTTTTTTGGACTTTTTGGTAGGGTGATGTTTACACTTGTATATGTTGGTGCAAATGTGCCTTAAATAGTACTTGATGGTCTATTGGAAATACAGGATATTGTTATGTTTATCTCTTGCATAAACTTTGTTTTGAGTGATAATGTGAATTTAGCATCTTTGAATATAAATAAGTATTTGAATAATGTATGTATATTTAGAAAAAAACAATAAATTCAGTACCCCTAGTGTTCATGCTAAATAGTAGGGGATGAATTTTGAATTAGCAATAGGAAAATAATATTTATATAAAAATGTCCCCTAGGGTATACAAGAAATAACGTAGGGAATTTGTTAATTTCTTTCCCTAGGCTGGCAGAAAAGGAATGTAGGGAAATAACTTTCCACGTTAGATGACAATGCCACGTGGACGAGATTTCCCTGCCGTTTAAAATCCTAGAGAACGATTCTTTCCCTAGGTTTTCCAAAAAAAATGTAGGGAACGTTTTCTTTCCCCACATTCTTTCCCCTAGTATTTGTTCCTTATGAATACCACTAGGGAAACCAATTCCCTACAGTTTTGGGCATGTTCCCTAGTATATTACTCACTAGGGAAAATGGGGATTTCTAGTAGTGTTCTGGGGCGGTCGTACGTTCCTTGAAAGTTGGCAATCAGAGTATCGTAGAGCTGCTCCCAAGTATAGATAGACCCGACCGGTAGGTTAAGCAACCACGACCGGGCAGACCCTTCAAGGATAGTGGGCAAATAATTTGCCATCACGTTATCATTACCACTAGTGGCCTTGATGGCAGTAGAATAAATTTGAAGAAATTCTAATGGGTTCTAAGTCCCATTGAACTTCTCTATGTTGGCTAGTCGGAACCTATCCAACCAACGAACAGCTTGGAGACCCACCGAAAACGCTCGGCAGCCCGTAATGGAGTCGTGGCACCTTCTCTAAAAAGGAGCAGGATTATAATTAGTCGGGGATCGGTTCCTTAGATTTTCATATCTAGGATCCAGTGTCTCAACCCAGTCGTGGACATTATAATAACGTCTTTGACCACCTACCTGGTTCAAATGATGCCTGAGATCGCCTGAATCAAGTGGTCATTCCTCTTGGTGAGGAGGAGTGGCTGCTGTGAAGAGTCGTATCCCCTCATTATTTCCTGGTCAGAACTTACGAGGGGGGTCTTGGCATTGATCGATCCTCTGCTCGACCATGTTGTCTTCTACTGAGAGAGGAGCGTTGGGACGAGGTCATCATGTGACTTTACGAATTCCTCTGCTCTCGGTACATTTCTGTACGCTGCATGGTTTGTTAGAGGATCTCCGACACCTGACCTACAAGCTAAACATAACCTGGAGTTCCTGCTAAAGCAGGGTCTGGATTATTCAAGATATCCCAGACTTGCTGTGCATTTTGTATCATTACCGAAGGTCGTGGCAGATTTTCGCTTGTAGTGGGCATCTGATGAGTCGAGTTTTCCCTCATCCTTCCGGTTAGCCCTGCCTGATTCCTTACTCGCGATGGGGTAGGAACAGGTGAATTAACTGATGCATGTCCATCATCTCGGTTGCCTCCGATAATTGGTGCTTGAGCATTCGTACCATGTCCATCAGCAAGTGGTGGCGAGTTAACCCGTGGAGGATCGAGCATGACATCTGGATTGGTATTTATGATTGTGTTAACTTCATGGCGCCAACAGTGATCTTCCAAGGAACTCCCGTCGTAGCTAAGGGAGAGCCTTCTAGTGCTTCCACAAGGAGCCTCCATGACGGGGAGCGGTCGGAGATTACCGCCTCTGGTGGACTTAGCCTGATCCGACGGATAGCCAATCGTATGCTGAGTTTCACCATGCCCACTTGGCCTACGATCGGTGATAACTTCATTGATACCCTTACCAAATGCTGCTTGCTCCCCCGGAATACGTAGGAGCCGTTGGCGAATACTGGTTGCCCATGACAATATTGAGAGTACATGGACTCCCTGATTGTAGTACTAGGCTTCCATTGCCGCTTTTTCCGATCAGATTGACTAGGCTTGTTGAGGCGTTCAGACATTCTGAATTGGTCAGAACGAGCGGTTCCTCTGAGAGCGCCATTATTGGTGGCGGTGTATCCTCATCCATCTGGTCGATTTCGTCAATCTCTATGACTGGCGAGCTAGCAGAGGAGGAGAATGATGATGACATCCTATTTTCTTTCATGGCGCAGATGTATGCGTCCATGTCGAGGTTGGAGTAGTCCGCCAGGTTGAACTAGTTTTCCTTATCCCAAGTCCCTACCATGTTTGCATGAGCGATGATGGATAAAAGGAAGTGGATGAGGAATGCTTGAGCGAAGTAATCTTCAAAAACTCACACCTTCTTCCCCACAGACGGCGCCAACTGTTGACGATCGAGTCGTTGATCTTACGAAATAAATAGAGAAAAATGGCAAAGAGTTCTTAGGAGAGAATGAGACTGCTCTTTTATTGCTATGAACTGGCTATTATAGGAGGTATCCTCGACAAGGCAGTGGACTAATCCTAATTACACTAGGTGTAAAGCTTGCTATATTACAGAATTAGACTTGAAACATGAAACTAATGCTGACTGCTGTGCTTCAATCTGATCCAGCCTCTCCTTGATTTGCTCCATCCTCCATATTTAAGTAACCGTCGAAGAGGTGGCAGGTATTCGTTGAAGAGACGCCTGTTGGAAGTGCCGCGACTGGTCGGAGCAAGACAGCGGTTGATAAAGTACCAACCATTCTATGAGACACTCAACCGTAGGGTGGTTATTGTCAGTGTCTTAGGACCATGAAACATCGCGTGGTATGGAGCAAATATGATATGTGTTCCATTCATCACACGGTAACGAATATACCCAGAATTGGATCCAAATGCCAGTTCATGGCTTCTACGAGCAGACATCTGGTCAGGGACTTGGTACAGGACCTCATCCGACCAAGATACTTATTATGCAACCTCCGGAATCCTTACGACCACAGTGGTCATTAGCCTTAGGGGTTACGACCACGAAGACATATGGTCCTTTATTATGTATTAGCGTAATACATAGAGATTTCAATCCTTGTTAACGACAGAACGTGTTTCATGTACTCTTTCTCCAAAATTTTCCCACTGGGTTTTATGGGGTTTTGACGAGACATAAACATGACAGATGAGTGCCCAAGGGGGAGTGTTAAGAAACTGGGCCTAAGCCAGTAGTCCTAGCCCACGATGGGCTCCTTATCCATCCAGTAGCCTATATAAAGGAGGGGGACCCCAACCATTATACTACAGTTTTACAAAAGAGCAATAAAGAGAAGTAGAAGTCCCCTCATATCTCTGTGTTCAATCTACTATTATGCTCTTGTGTTCTTGCATTGTTCTTACGATTCTGAGTTTGTCTACGAGGTAATCGCTTGAACTGGAATCGCTAGCGATGGTTCCTCAACAGTTTCCCTCCTCAATTTTGGAATAGGGGTCCTACTCCCTTCCCAAGTCATATTAGGGTGGGGTAGGGTGGGGGAAGAAACCCTTTCCAATTCAGAATTAGCAGTAGGACCCGGACTTAAAAAGGCCATAACTTCCACATACAAAGTCCGTTTTTGATGCACGGGTACTTGTTGGAAAGCTTATTTCGAGGTCTTCGACACGTATTCCACTCAGATGGGGGATTCCACTTGGTTTTGGCCATATGGCTGAATGCCCTCTCTCCCTTATCTATAAATTAAAAAATAAAAGCTACTCTAATTCAGAAATTAAACTAACCTAAATTCTAAAAATAAATAAACTTTTAAATGAAAATTCAAATAGGGATTAATCCAATCGAATCCAACGCAGACATCTCCTTGGCTTCTTTCTTCTAGATTTGGTTGAAATGCAATTCTCCATGGCTTGATATCCCTCTTCTTTGGCATACCTCCCTCTCCTTTCTCTCGTTTGAAGCTCCTTCTTGTTTTTTCTGCTTTGTTGCAAAACAAGCTCAAGTTGTGGTTTAGCACTAATTTGTAACTTAGAGATATTTACCACCGTAGTAGATGCACCTAAGGCCTCATCATCCTCCCCTTCTTGAAACAAAACCGCCATCAGCTTTAGTGTATTTTTTACAGCCTTCTTTTTGCTAACCACGACCAAATCACTTAATTTCTTAATCGGTTTGGACAACAAAACATGAAACTCTCCCTTGTGCATGAAAGTGTATCAGTTGGACAGTCCTTGATGTGTAGCATTTAAGTCAACTTGCCATGGACGTCCCAACAAGATATGTCCATCATGCATAGGTACCTAGGGTTGGAAAAATAGCTCGAGGCTCACGAGCCTGCTCGGCCTCATCACGGCTCGGCACGGGCTTGTGAATTTTTGAGCCAAGCTGAGCCCAATTTTCAGTTCACCAAAAAAACGAGCCGAGCTCGAGTAGGCTCGTGAGCCGCTCGGTCGGCTCGTTCGACCCATGTAGGCCCAGTGCGGTCGTGCCCCCCAGTGCACTCGGTAGGTCCAGGAGGCAGCCGCCCTAAACCCAATCCTCTTGAAGTCCTACTCCTAACCTAACCCTTACCTCCCCAATCCTCCTGAAGCCCCCCAATCCCCTTCTGGAGTTCTTCCCGATCCCCTTCTTTTACACCTCCTCCTCTCCCCGCTCGCCTCGCCTCCTCCACCTCCAACCCCACTCGCTGTCTCCCGCCGCCTCCCCCTCACCCCGCCCAGCTCGCCTCCATCTTCGCCCCACTCGCTGTCTCCCGCCGCTTCCTCCTCACCCCCTCGCCATGCTCCACTCGCCGCCTCCCCCTCGCCTCGTCCACCATGCCGCTCCCCTCGTGCTTCCCCCATGCCTCCGCGTCGCCGCCCCGTGCTCCCCCAACTCCTCAATGCGACTCCCATAGGCGATGTCGGCGGCGGCGATAGGGACATACTCTCCGATGGGGGTTACTGGCGCTACCTCGTCGAGTACACCAACTAGCCCCGCTTCGATGGTCGCTCCTTCCATGACTGTCGACCCATAAGCTTTCCCGATGTGCTTGATAGATGCATGTTCATTTGAATTGGAGCTGTTCTGATGTGCTTGATAGACGCTTGTCTTGTTTGTTCTTAGTTAAATTCAACACTTTGACCATGTTCAACACTTTGCAAGTTGAAATTTCCTTACTAAACTATCATTTTGTGCGTTCTTGTCATTCAAGTGTGTGTTTGATGTGTTAGACTCGACATCTGAGATTCCTTACTGAATGTCATTTTGTGTGTTCTTGAGATTCTGGGACATCTGAGACTCGAAGGCATCCTCTCCTGTTCCTTGCTCGCGAGGGCTCGCGAGCCGGCTCGAGCCACCTTTCGAGCTGAGCCGAGCCGCCCTCTTGGCTCGATCCTATTGTTGAAACTAGCTCGAGCGAGCCTAGCTCGAGCCGGCTCGGCTTGACTCATTTCGAGCCCTATACGTACCACATTGCACTCCACCTTGTCAATATAGCCATCAATAGCAAGAGACACTCTCACCTTATGTGTGATCTTGACTTTGCCGACGTTGTTGAGCCACTAAATGTAGTATGGTTTAGGATGCCTCGATGTGGACAATGAGAGTGATTCCATCACATCCTTACCAATCATGTTACTCAAACTCCCGTTGTCAATAATCAGCTTACAAACCTTCTCCTTGATCTTGCAATCAGTTTGAAGGATATAATGTCGTTATCCTTTTTTGGCAATAACAGTGTTATTTGCACCATTTGAGCCATCAAGATAATACCAACCCCTGGTACATAAATGATTGGTTCTAGCTTTTTAGATTCATCTGAAGTTCCAATTTCTTCTTTTTTGCTCTCCGTTGCATAGTCGTCATGTGTAAGCAATATTGTCTTTATGTTTGGACAATCTTTCTTCATATGACCCCAGGCCTTGCACTTGAAGCACTCAATGTTGTTAGTTTTAGCCATAGAGAATACACTAGAATCAGCATGTTATGCTTATTTCCTCACGACACTTAAGGCTTTTGAAGCTTCCTTGAATGCACTCTGAACTGGTGTAGTGGATGCAATCAGGTTGGGAGTCGATCCCACATCACCCTCATTTGAAATTGGATGCCTCTAGGAGCTATGAGTGGTTCGACCACCCCTGGCTTAAGTGTCCTTCACCCACTGTTCAGCACGCTCTGCTTGATGAATTAGCTCTTGTACGGTGTTGTATTGCATCAAATCAATACGATTCCGCACATCGTCGTTCAGCCCCTCAAAGAAATGTGTCATAGTTGCCTCCGCTGATTCACGCACACCTTTATGAATCATGAGCACTTGCATCTCTTGAGAGTATTCACTCACCAACTTGGTACCTTGAACAAGCCATCAAAGCTTAGTATGCAATGTCCTTGTATAGTATGCCAGCACAAGGCATTCCCGCACAACTTGTTTCATCTCCTCCTATGTATTAGGATGCTCCCCTGCACGATTCAATTGATCCCACCAAATAATAGCGTTTTCGGTGAACTCAATTGAAGCACCACGAGCCTTCTTCTCCTCGAAGTAGTGGTGGTTGTCAAAAATTTGATTGACACGCATCTCCCACTCCAAATAATCCTCCAGATCAGATCTACCCTTGAACTTCGGTATGGTGATTTTGATTCTTCCAATACCGTTGTCCTCGCGGTCAACACCTCCACCCTGATGTCGTCCATATCCAACACCTCGACAATCAAAGTAATTACGTCGTGGACGTCGTTGATGTCTTTCACGGTCATCATAAACGGCCTCCTGTAAATCAGCAGTGTAGAAGTCATCTCCATTACGGTGTACAACATATTGTGTACATCCATGTTGTGGTTGGGGCAGCATCGGTACATGGCCTCTTCCCGGTGGTGGTAGACTTTCCTCCAAGTGACGGATAGCTACGTTCAAGTTGTCGAAACCCTCCATCACATGTCGTTCATTCGCATTGAGACAATCGTTCAACGTGTCTTGCACCCCTTGTATGTGTGCGTCAAGTTGAGTGCGCATCACCTCCTCCTGATGAAGAAAATAGCCGGTAGTAGTATCAAATTGAGCATGTACGCCCGGCGATAGTGTGTCACCGTACCTAGGCTCTTCCACCCCCTCAGCAAATCGACCATTGGATTCTCGCTTGCTAGTTCCCGTCATGATGATCAATATGAAATTAGCAGGAAAAAAATCGCTTACCATGATCAAATACGCTTTGATACCAAGATGATTCGGATCAACGTGTAGTTGATGCGTAATATGGTCCAATCTTTCACGGTGCTTGAATTTCAATCTTGATTGAAACAAAACCCTAGCTTTCATCTTTCTTGGTTCAGCCAAAAGAAAGAACAAGTGTATCTCTAAAGCAAGTAATAATACTTGGTTGATGTTGAATCAATACGAAAAATGTGAGACCCCGACGTTTTTATTAGGCTCATAATACTTAGTCATCCGATTGACCCTAGTATTATCAACCAAATAAACCCCGGTCTCGAGAGATGTATACTTCCTGAATGCAAGATACATACCTCACAACAAAAGAATGTATCAATTCCATACAACACATAGAACATAAGCAACAAACCAGAAGTTAAAATTAATATGGAATAGATATTACAAAAGAGAGGCCCTTAGGCCAAATAGCAATAAATACAAAAAGATAACAGCGGAAGCAAAAGTGCTATAAAGATGGCTATAACACAAAGCCAATCAGTGTGCCTTAACCCTAGGCATCGACCGACCGCCAAGCTAGTCGTCAAGAAAGCGCAACACGTAGCACAAAAGAGAGGCTCTTGGAGCTCTCCTTCTTCCTCTGCAACAAAAGCCACAAAAATTGCCACAACCACGGGCAGATGAGTACATAAAGTACTCCGCAAGACTTACGTGTGAGATAACAGAACTATAAATAGCTACATGCAAGCTTTATTTAAGTGGATGAGGCTTTGGACTCATTTTAGCATAAAGCAACATTTATTTGCAATAACATAATAGATTGAAAGCAATTTGACAAAGCATTTTTAAATGTTGAAGTAACAACGGATAATAACATAGTAACAACAACAAGAACAATCACGGAAGTGACTAACCCAAGTCACCACAACAATAGCATGAACTCCCGTTCATACCAACCATGTCAAGTTTTAATTAAAGGTTGTAGTCTAGTCTTGAACGACCTTACCAAGCATGTCCATAACCTAGGACGAGGCTATTGAATAGTTTTATCCTGCGGGGTGTACCACTGCACTCCACACGTCAGATCGCCTTTCCTTTACGCACACTTAGAAGGTGTCTTTGCACAGCTAAGTCCTACGAGACCTTTCCAAAGGATGAATGCTAATTACGAGCTGCACAACCCACGGGAGAAGGAGACATCACAACCTTCCGGAAGCTAATGCTCCCTCCCACACTATACATATACATTTGTTTTGAAAACACACCAACCGAGCTCGCTCATAATTAACACCTCCTAGAGTACTTAGTCAAGAGGGTTCCATATGCCCTCGCGTGGTTAGTACGCCAAATCGCTGGCTTAGTGACCCAAGTACTCGGTCCTTAGGGACCCAGGCATACCACCACATCCAAAAACCGCACCATCCATCCAATATGCCCAAGTCTAAATCAATCTTTTATTTTCAGTTTTTGATTTTACAAATTAATCAAAGCACAAGTGCTGGACATATAGGAGTAATAATCATTTTTGAGTGATCAAGACCATCGACTAAGTCGATGATCGCCCATTTCTACCGATAACTAAGCATGTCTAAGCAATTTATATCGAAACTACTAAGTGATAAGAGCTCATCCAATGAGCTCCCACCACAGCAAATAACCTAGGCTCATGGTAGTAGAGGATAAACAATTCCTACAGCTCATGCAACTATAGGCTCGCTAGCGACATTTAACACAAAGTAGCATGCATACATAGAATTAAAACAATATATTAAGCTTTAAAGTAATGGGACAATGATGGAAATGGTCAAACTGCTTGCCTTGTTGCTGGTGGTCAAATTGTGGCAGAGGGTCGCTCTCGGGATCACCACAAATGTCGAAACCTAACGGAAAAGCGATAAAGAACCGATAAGAACGATTTAAAGGCAACAAAGATAGCACAACAAACGAACTCCAAATTCTCTGAAAATTTTACAGCAACAAGACAATGATTTATCATGAATTTAGCAACAAGAACCAATTGATTTGGATTCTCAATGCAAAAGATATGATGAAATCAATTCTGCTCAGCCTATTAATTACCAAACTGCACTATTCACTAATTTAATTATGAGGCAACATTTTCTAGAAAGTAGCGAAGCTGAAATTTTACTGTAAAACCAGCACCTCATGAGATGAATAACACAATTGAGTTCATCTCATTTGGAGCTATATTGCACTTTCTACAAATTTTCAAAAACAAGAACTTGAACAAAATTATAATGCACAAGTCCTCATTTTCCTAACAGCAACATGCTCAAAACTAATGTTCACAGTGAGTTCACTAAGAGAGGAAACCAACAAAGTTGGTCTCACCCAAAAATAGTCTATAGAGCATTAGTTATGTATTTTACAAGTTAAGCATTGATTTAAGTGCACATTTTAAAGTTGGTTTTAAAATCTAATGGCAAACTGTGCTCTGGAGCTGAACTCAACTTACAATCATTTTTGGATTAAAGTCAAGTTCAAGACAGAGCTAACACAATTTGAATGACCTCAAATGGATTTAAAATGAAAGAGATATGAAATTCTAAAGTCTATACCTTATTTCAGTTTAACTAAGACCTCACTCGAATTCCTAAAACTCACAAGGGTATGGGAGGACGTGAGCCACCGATCTTAAATCCAACGGCTCAAAGATCTCCAAGAGAACATCACACGCCAAGACGTGAAAGTCCAGAGGTCCTGGACCTCTTAGCAACTCACATGCGCGAGGTGAGGGGAGGTCGTGGCCGAGATGCGAAATCAACGGACCACAACAGGAAGGAGGTCGGAACGGACCAGATCTATAGGGAGGTCCTCAACGGTGAGATCTTCCAAAGGAAGATCTAAACTATCAAGATCTCCCCAAGGAAGATCTACATCGTCAAGACCTCACGGGGAGGTCTGGGACGGTCCAGATGTTCCAAGGAGGTCCTCGATGGTTCAGATCGTCCGAGGGAGGACCTTGACGGTCAAGATCTACCCGGGGAGGTCATGAACGGCTGAGATAACCTAGGGGAGGTCCTAAGGGAGGTCCTCAACGTCCGCTGCACCTCCAGGAGGTGCTCGGACGGCCACGATGCGCAAAGGGAGGTCTTGGACGCTCCAGATCTCCTTCGGAGGAGGTCATGGAGGTCCCACCAGCGCCTTAACTTGCGCACGCGCTTGGACATGAATAAATGCGCGCTGGACATCAAGGAGGTCCGTGCGCGCGGGAGGTCTTAAATGCACGCATTAAAGGGTGGATTTAAGGCAGTTAAGACATCCAATGATTACAATGATTTGAGTAATGATGAACGCATTAATCGCGGCGGATCTTTGTCCTAAAAACGACAATGGCGCCGCCGTGTACGTCCGACAAAACCCGAGTTTGAAAAGATGGTTCTCGCCGGCGATGTAGGCCTCGCCGGCGACATCCAATGGTACCACTGAGTGTGCAATAGCCTTGCGCACCGGTGGACCTCCTTTCAACGGCGGCGGCGGTTTTAAACGCCATGAGCCGGAGAGGAACACGAAGGCACAACACGGCAAAAATTCAAAATGCGAATTAAAGCTCCGCGACATCCATTCAAGCGTGTGCCCAAGAGAAGCTCCGCAACAACATACATGCGGGTGCCCAGCGCTAAAGGACTAACAGGGGGAGTACCTGGAGGTCCTAAGGTGCTGGGGAGGTCGTGGAGGTGATGACTGGAGTTGGGGAAGAAAGGTGCTCCACGGCCAAAGCTCCAGCTCCAGATTCCACTTTGTCCACCTCTGTAAATGTCCAAACCAAACGAGTGAGGTCTTGGTCCCAGAGGAAGGCACAAATGGAAGCAAGGAGAGGAAGAAGAAATCTCAATGACCCTTGCCCACCAAGGAGCTTCAAACTCCAACAATGGCGGCCAAGGATGGTTTTGGTGGTTTAGAGTTCACAAGCCTGAGGAGAGCGAGCAAGGAACAAAGGCTTGTAAAGGAAGATAAAGGCACCGCAGTGGGGTGTTCTTATACTTAGGGCAAGAGGTTTTAGGCCCTTGGCTAAGCTCATGGTGAGCTTGGCCCATGGCATGGTCCAGCAGCATTGGACAGACGTAAAGTGGACATGGTGGCAGTGTCCGAGTGACCCATGAGGCGGAAGGTCGACTGCATTAAATGCGGGTCAAGAAAGAGTCATTGAAAGGACCTGATGGGACAAGTGGACATTAACTCCACCGCTCGAGCACGCATGCGCGCCAGAGGAAGGAGAAGAACAGGGAGGTCCTTATGACCGTTGGATAAGACACGGGAGGTCCTAACCATCGGATCTCATTTTGAACCGTTATGTTTTAAGTGGTGGGAGGAGGTTCCAGCCACACGATCAAGGATGGGGAGGTCGTGGCCCTCCGATTTCTTAATCGCAAAACGCGCACGTGAGGAAAAAGGGACAGAGGTCCAAAGCGTTGGATCTCCATCCAGCAGTCGCGGACCTCCGGTGAGGACTTAACGCAAGACGCGATCAAAAAGACATGAGGGAGGTCATGGCCTTTGGATTTAGATCTAAGGGCTACGATCTCACGTCTTGGCTGGGAGGTCAGTGCGCATGAGACAAAAAGGAGGTCGTGACCAGTAGATTTTAAATCTAACGGTGCACAACAAAAGATGGGGGAGGTTGTGAGTGCTTGATAGCAGGGGGAGGTCGTGAGTTGTTGGATTTGATCCAATGGCTACGACCTAGGTTAAGTGGAAGGTTTGTTTAGTTTAGGTTGATGAGGGAGGTCGGGGCCATGGATCTTGGATCCAAGGGCTATGACCTCGCAGTGGGATGACCGACCAAGTATGTTGAGGAGGAGGTCGTGGTGTTGGATTTGATCCAACGGCTCACGACCTCAACAAAGGTGGGATGACCTCGCTACGATGGTTTAACAGCTCGAGGAGGTCTTTGAGGTTTAACACAAGGGGAGGTCATGACCGTTGATCACGGATCCAACGGCAATGACCTCATGAGGTGGGAGGTCCTCATGGTGTGATCATGAGGAGGTCGTGGCTGTTGGATGTAAATCCAATGGCTGCGACCTGATCAAGTGGAGATGAGGTCTGCTGAGGTGCAGACCTGGTTGGGCTGGACCAACTTTGAATATGGCTAGCCCAAGGAACAATGTAGGCTTTAAATTTAGTTTTTAACAAATTGAAACTTAGCAGAATTATTTGAGATAGCAAATGAACTCCAAATTTGATGGAATTTTAACTGGAGCTTGCTAACAATGAGATCAACCTTGCATAAAATTTCCAGAGGTTATTATGCAATGCATTTTCTCAGGAAATTCATGAAGGTTGTTTAAAAGATTATTTTGCCTCCAAAAATTATCAACAAGTGTTATAACTCATGATATTTTTCAGAGGGGTCCCATATCAGTTTTGGGACCAAGAAAAATATATTCCAAATGTTTGACACAAGATTTAAGATAATTGGAGAATGAGTTTGATTTTTGGTCAACAAGAGCTTTGTGTTTTTGAATTACACAACTCTTGGACAAAAATCACATGAGATTTTAGGGTTTTTCAAGATGTGAGAAAAAGTTTTAATTTCTACACATATAATTATACTTGATTAACCCTAATTATACATTTGGGATGTTACAAAATCTCTCCCCCTTACAGAAATCTCGTCCCGAGATTTGGCTCACTCAGTAAAGAAAGATGGATAGTCCGCACGCAGACGATCTTCTCTTTCCCAAGTAGCCTCATCCTCAGAATGGTTTGACCACTGAACTTTAAGGAACTTGATGGTCTTATTCCTTGTCCTTCGTTCAGACTCATCGAGCACGCAACAGGTGCTCGCGATAGGTCAAATCTTCACGGACATCGAGGGTTTCAACGGAGCTTCCTTAGTTGGAACACGGAGGCACTTCTTAAGCTGGGACACATGGAAAACATCATGTACCCCTCAAGTGCAGTGGTAACTCCAACTTATAGGCAACAGCTCCTTCTTCTCGATAACGCGGTAGGGACCGACATATCGAGGAGCCAACTTGCCCTTGACGCCAAACGTTGATGGCCCTTCAAAGGAGAGACTTTGAGATAAACAAAGTCATTAGGCTCAAAACGTAACTCACGTCGACGGCGGTCCGCATAGCTCTTTTGCTCGATTGAGTGCGCGCAAACGCCACGAATAATTTGGACTTGGCGCTCGGCCTCATTGATTGAGTCCGCCAAAGAGAGGTCTCTCACGGTCTCGACCAGTTCAACGGGTTCTACACTTTCTCCGTACAAGGCCTCAAATGGTGCCATGCCGAGACCGCCTCGAAAGTCTGTTGTTATAAGAAAACTCGGCGAATGGCAAGCATTTCTCCCAATGCTTCCCATAATGAAAGGACACAAGCACGAAGCATGTCTTCCAAAACTTGGTTGACCCTCTCGGTCTGACCATCAGTTTGAGGATGATATGCCGTGCTAAAGGTAAGACGAGTGCCCATAGCCTCTTGCAAGCTATGCCAAAAACGAGACGTGAAAAGGGATCCACGATCCGACACGATCGTCTTCGGCACACCGTGCAAACTCACGATGCGGGCGATATAGAGTTCCGCCAAAAGACCTACCCGAAGTTCAGTCTTGACGGGAAGGAAATGTGCCACCTTAGTCAATCGATCGATGACGACCCAAATGGCATCATTCTTCTTCGGGGCGTGGGTAGACCGTGATAAAATCCATTCGATCGAATCCCACTTCCACTCAGAATTGGCAAAGGTCAAGCGATCGGCAGACGCCGATGCTCGGCCTTCACACGACGACACACGTCGCTTTTCGACAACGAACCGCAATCTCCCTCTTCATTCGGGTCCACCAAAATCTCTGGCGGAGATCTTGATACATCTTTGTGGCCCCGGGATGAATGGATAAAGGCGAATCATGGGCTTCGCGGAGGATTAAATTCCGCAACTCCATGTCCTTTGGAACCACAAGGCGCTGCCCGAACCTCACGACGCCATGCTCATCCTCAGAGAAGCACTTGGTCATTCCGTTCTTGACATTTGCCTTAATGTGGCTCACTCCAACATCCGATCGCGGGCGGACTTGATCCGATCCACCAAGGTTGGTTGCACAACCATGGCAGCGAGAGATCCATGCTCAACTATCTCCAAGTTGAGACATTTGGAATGCCTCGAGAAGAGAGGGCAAATGCTCCTTGAGCACTAAGGCATTACAATCGCTTGCGACTAAAGCGCATCGGCAACGACATTAGCCTTGCCCGGATGGTAGTGAATACCCATATCATAATCCTTGATCAACTCCAACCATCTCCTTTGCACGAGGTTCAGTCGGGTTGGGTGAACAAGTACTTGAGGCTCTTGTGATCCGAATACACTTCACAACGACACGATTAGGTAATGTCGCCAAATCTTAAGTGCATGAATCACAGCACCAACTCCAAATCATGAGTAGGGTAGTTGAGTTCATGAGGTCTCAATTGCCTTGATGCATAGGCCACTACCTTGCCTTCTTGCATAAGGACACAACCGAGGCCTCGACGAGAAGCATCGCAAAAGATATCGAAGCTGCGATGGATATCAGGAAGAACAAGGATGGGACCGGTGGTCAAACGCTTCTTGAGTATATGGAAACTTGCCATGCAAGCATCAGACCACAAGAACTTCTTGTCCTTCTTGAGCAACTCCGTCATAGGCTTCGCGATCTTGGAGAAGTTCTCGATAAAGCGGCGATAATATCCCGCTAAACCAAGAAAACTCCGCGCCGGTGACGAAGTGGGCGGACTCCATGACGAACATCGGTGACCTTGCTAGGATCAACAGCTACGCCTCCCGCTGAAAGGATATGGCCTAAGAAAGCCACTTCCTTCAACCAGAACGCACACTTGCTGAACTTCGCGTACAGCTGGTGCTCACGTAGCTTGCCTAACACAAGCTTCAGATGCTCGGCATGATCCTCATCGTTCTTGGAGTAGATAAGAATATCATCGATGAAGACCACGACAAACTTATCCAAATACTCCATGAATACCGAATTCATGAGGTTCATGAACAAGGCAGGAGCATTGGTTAAGCCGAATGACATGACGGTGTACTCGTACAAGCCGTAGCGAGTAGAGAACGCCGTCTTTGGAATATCCTCGGGCGAATCCGAACTCGATGATACCCCACTCTCAAATCAATCTTGGAGAAAACTCGAGCTCCGGTTAATTGATCGAAGAGATCGTCGATGCGGGCAATGGATACTTGTTCTTCTCGTCACTTCATTAAGTGGGCGATAATCGACGACATGCGTAAAGTACCGAATCCTTCTTCTTTACGAAGATTGCTTTGGACAACCCCAAGGAGATGAGCTAGGCGAATGAAACCCTTCTCTTGCAGCTCACTTAATCGCTTCTTCAATTCTACCAACTCGTTCGGTGGCATCCGATAAGGCCTCTTTGAGATAGGGGCGGTACAGGAGCCAACTCAATGACAAACTCGAGGTCTCGAGCGGGTGGCATCCTCGAAGATCAGCGGGAAAGACATCAACAAAGTCACAAACTGTTGGGACTTCGCTAATATCTAGAGCGGGCTTCGCTTCAAGCGCCGAAGAGATGCGGATCTAGCGACTTGCCAAAAGCTTAACCCTTTCACGGAGGACTAGATAGAGATGAGCTTCTGGCGCAATCGATTTGCCCCATGTGTTGGGACAACCAATCCATGCCAAGAATCACATCAAGACTCTTTGAATGGAGAAGGATAAGGTTCGCTAAGAAACCTACCCTTCGATCTCGATAGGACATCCCTACACTCAGATTCGCTCTCAACTCCGAACCAGAGAGCGAATGAGAAGCGGACCGACAATGGAGAGAAAAGAAGCTCTCCGATAGCGACAAAAGACTCGAAACAAAGGAATGAGATGCTCTGAATCAAACAAAACGATGAGCGGGATGAGAGTTAACGAGAAAGTGTACCTAGCACGACGCCGGGTGCCTCTGAGCCTCCTCTGTGGTGATGGCGTTGACGCGACCACTACCCACGCCTTGGGTAGCGGGACGATCTTTTGGTCTGGTGCACCACCTCGCCCGCGTCCTCCATTAGGACGAGGGGCGCCTCTGTCTTCTTAGGGCATTGGTTCGCATAATGCCCCTTCGGTTGCATGAGAAACATGTGACCCGGCGGCCGGGTTGCGGGGCCGCTCTGTGACTTCGCAGTGTGCGTGATCGAGACACGGCTGCGAAGGATGAAACGAACAAAGGTGACCTCGGGCGCCAAGAGTGAGAGTGGTACCCCGAGACCGCCGCAAGCGGGACGGAAGAAATGGCCTGGATGACTTATGGGCCTCCCACTTGCGCTATGGAGTCCATAAGCTCTCGAGCCGCATGCTCGATGACGATGGCCTTGTCGACCAAGGTCTGAAAATCAGGGAAGTCGACAATGGATAGCTTGTCCTTCAGCTCCTCAGACAAGCCACGCCTGAACTTGGCCTGCTTAGCCATATCAGTGGCCACATCCTCAGGAGCATAACGAGCTAGATGGTTGAACTCGTAGACATACTCCATGGTCGAGCACGCCTTGCTTGAGCGCAAGAAACTCCACGCTTCTTGATCTCCATCAAGCCGGCAGGGATGTGAGCCCGACGGAAGGCAGTACGAAACTCCTCCCAAGAGACGGTGTGGTCTGCGGGCTGCATGGCGAGAAAGCTCTCCCACCATGACAAAGCTGCACCCTCCAGCTGGTGCGATGCGAACAGCGCCTTCTCGTGCTCCTGGCACTGCGCGATGCGAAGCTTACGCTCCACAAGACGAAGCCAATCGTCCGCATCCAAAGGGTCCTCGGACCGGGGAAAAGGTAGGGGCTGAGTACGAAGAAACTCCGCGAGTCCTCCACGCGGTGATGGGCATTCCTCGCCCGGATCCCGAAGCTCCGGAAAGTGCAGTAGTGTTGCGCGCGATGACGCCGAGAGAACTCTCCGGTCATCCGCGGTTGCGCTCGATCTGAAGAAGAACCTCGGCCATGGTCGGAGGAGGAGGAGCTCCTCGTCCGGACCGGTGATCGCCTTGGCCGCTACGAAAAGGCCCGCCATCCTATTACAAGGAAATTTGGTTAGCAACTAGACCCAAAAACAAAGCCTTAAGGAAAGCAAAGCGATCGACTAGGGGAATGGAATATCACCCCAAACGAAAGCCAAACTCAGCGGTTATTTAAACTTTAAAAAGCTTCTAAAAGACCCTAAAACAGCCAAGAAACACCAAACGCAAGGCTCAACTTCTCAACTCAACTAACCCGTATTGAATGAACGAGTAATTGGTCGAGAAGATCAAAAATCAGATTGTAGGGTGAGAGTTAACGCTACTAAAGAGCAAGGTTAATGCAGCGAAATAAGTGTTAGATACTTAGCTAACTAGTATCACATCTTACCCTTTTATTCCCACAAGTTTTAGTTGATTAACCTCTCATTATCTATCCTAATTAGACACCTTTGAGACTGCTGTCCGGAAATTTGATGCTTGCTGTCCAGGTTTCGCATCCAAGCTCCTTGTCGAATCACCGACTCGTAACTTCAAAACCTTGTAGTGGGCAGCTCACACTTCAATTTGCCAATCTCATTGGTTCTCCCAAAAACCCAGTGTTAATCGATAACAACTATTTTGTAGAAGGGAAGAGAGGAAAACAACTTTTAAAACTCAAATTAGAGTGGGATGAGAAGAGAAAGCTAAGATAGGTAAGGAATAAAATCCGAGAATTTACCTAAGCTTTCAAAACTCATTTGATGCTTTGAAAATAGGTTTTCAAAATATCCTAAGGACGACCAAGCTTGCGTTACTACGGTCAGTATGGCTCTGATACCAACTTTTGTGAGACCCCGACGTTTTTATTAGGCTCATAATACTTAGTCATCCGATTGACCCTAGTATTATCAACCAAATAAACCCCGGTCTCGAGAGATGTATACTTCCCGAATGCAAGATACATACCTCACAACAAAAGAATGTATCAATTCCATACAACACATAGAACATAAGCAACAAACCAGAAGTTAAAATTAATATGGAATAGATATTACAAAAGAGAGGCCCTTAGGCCAAATAGCAATAAATACAAAAGATAACAGCGGAAGCAAAAGTGCCATAAAGATGGCTATAACACAAAGCCAATCCGTGTGCCTTAACCCCTAGGCATCTTGACCGGACCGCCAAGCTAGTGTCGAAGAAACTGCAACACGTAGCACAAAAGAGAGGCTCTTGGAGCTCTCCTTCTTCCCTCTGCAACAAAAGCCACAAAAAATTGCCACAACCACGGGCAGATGAGTACATAAAGTACTCCGCAAGACTTACATGTGAGATAACAGAACTATAAATAGCTACATGCAAGCTTTATTTAAGTGGATGAGGCTTTGGACTCATTTTAGCATAAAGCAACATTTATTTGCAATAACATAATAGATTGAAAGCAATTTGACAAAGTATTTTTAAATGTTGAAGTAACAACGGGATAATAACATAGTAACAACAACAAGAACAATCACTGGAAGTGACTAACCCAAGTCACCACAACAATAGCATGAACTCCCGTTCATACCAACCATGTCAAGTTTTAATTAAAGGTTGTAGTCTAGTCTTGAACGACCTTACCAAGCATGTCCATAACCTAGGACGAGGCTATTGAATAGTTTTATCCTGCAGGTGTACCACTGCACTCCACACGTCCGACCGCCTTTCCTTTACGCACACTTAGAAGGTGTCTTTGCACGGCTAAGTCCTACGAGACCTTTCCAAAGGATGAATGCTAATTACGAGCTGCACAACCCACGGGAGAAGGAGACATCACAACCTTCCAGGAAGCTAATGCTCCCTCCCACACTATACATATACATTTGTTTTTGAAAACACACCAACCGAGCTCGCTCATAATTAACACCTCCTAGAGTACTTAGTCAAGAGGGGTTCCATATGCCCCTCGCGTGGTTAGTACGCCAAATCGCTGGCTTAGTGACCCAAGTACTCGGTCCTTAGGGACCCGGGCATACCACCACATCCAAAAACCGCACCATCCATCCAATATGCCCAAGTCTAAATCAATCTTTTATTTTCAGTTTTTGATTTTACAATTAATCAAAGCACAAGTGCTGGACATATAGGAGTAATAATCATTTTTGAGTGATCAAGACCATCGACTAAGTCGATGATCGCCCATTCTACCGATAACTAAGCATGTCTAAGCAATTTATATCGAAACTACTAAGTGATAAGAGCTCATCCAACGAGCTCCCACCACAGCAAATAACCTAGGCTCATGGTAGTAGAGGATAAACAATTCCTACAGATCATGCAACTATAGGTTCGCTAGCGACATTTAACACAAAGTAGCATGCATACATAGAATTAAAACAATATATTAAGCTTTAAAGTAATGGGACAATGATGGAAATGGTCAAACTGCTTGCCTTGTTGCTGGTGGTCAAATTGTGGCAGAGGGTCGCTCTCGGGATCACCACAAATGTCGAAACCTAACGGAAAAGCGATAAAGAACCGATAAGAACGACGAAAGGCAACAAAGATAGCACAGCAAACGAACTCCAAATTCTCTGAAAATTTTACAGCAGCAAGACAATGATTTATCATGAATTTAGCAACAAGAACCAATTGATTTGGATTCTCAATGCAAAAGATATGATGAAATCAATTCTGCTCAGCCTATTAATTACCAAACTGCACTATTTACTAATTTAATTATGAGGCAACATTTTCTAGAAAGTAGCGAAGCTGAAATTTTTACTGTAAAACCAGCACCTCATGAGATGAATAACACAATTGAGTTCATCTCATTTGGAGCTATATTGCACTTTCTACAAATTTTCAAAAACAAGAACTTGAACAAAATTATAATGCACAAGTCCTCATTTTCCTAACAGCAACATGCTCAAAACTAATGTTCACAGTGAGTTCACTAAGAGAGGAAACCAACAAAGTTGGTCTCACCCAAAAATAGTCTATAGAGCATTAGTTATGTATTTTACAAGTTAAGCATTGATTTAAGTGCACATTTTAAAGTTGGTTTTAAAATCTAATGGCAAACTGTGCTCTGGAGCTGAACTCAACTTACAATCATTTTTGGATTAAAGTCAAGTTCAAGACAGAGCTAACACAATTTGAATGACCTCAAATGGATTTAAAATGAAAGAGATATGAAATTCTAAAGTCTATACCTTATTTCAGGTTTAACTAAGACCTCTTGGAATTCCTAAAACTCACAAGGGTATGGGAGGGCGTGAGCCACCGATCTTAAATCCAACGGCTCAAGATCTCCAGAGAACATCACACACGCATGTGAAAGTCCAGAGGTCTGGACCTCTTAGCAACTCACATGCGCGAGGTGAGGGAGGTCGTGGCCGTGAGATGCAAATCCAACGGACCACAACACAGAAGGAGGTCCGAACGGACCAGATCTATAGGGAGGTCCTCAACGGCTGAGATCTTCCAAAGGAAGATCTAAACTATCAAGATCTCCCCAAGGAAGATCTACATCGTCAAGACCTCACAGGGAGGTCTGGGACGGTCCAGATGTTCCAAGGAGGTCCTCGATGGTTCAGATCGTCCGAGGGAGGACCTTGACGGTCAAGATCTACCCGGGAGGTCATGAGCGGCCGAGATAACCTAGGGAGATCCTAAGGGAGGTCCTCAACGTCCTGCACCTCCGTGGAGGTCTGACGGCCACGACAGCGCAAGGGAGGTCTTGGACGCTCAGATCTCCTGGAGGAGGTCATGGAGGTCCTGCAGACCAGCGCTTTAACTTGCGCACACGCTGGACATAATAAATGCGCCGCTGGACATCAAGGAGGTCCGCTTGCGCGGAGGTCTTAAATGCACGCATTAAAGGGTGGATTTAAGGCGTTAAGACATCCAATGATTACAATGATTTGAGTAATGATGAACGATTAATCGCGGCGGATCTTTGTCCTAAAACGACAATGGCGCCGCCGTGACGTCCGACAAAACCCGAGTTTGAAAAGATGGTTTCGCGGCGATGTAGGCCTCGCGGCGACATCAATGGTACCATCGAGTGTGCAATAGCCTTGCGCACCAGTGGACCTCCTTTCAACGGCGGCGGCGGTCTTAAACGCCATGAGCCGAGAGGAACACGAAGGCACAACACGGCAAAAATTCAAAATGCGAATTAAAGCTCCGCGACATCCATTCAAGCGTGTGCCCAAGAGAAGCTCCGCAACAACATACATGCGGGTGCCCAGTAGCTAAAGGACTAACAGGGGAGTACTGGAGGTCCTATGGTCTTTGGGAGGTCGTGGAGGTGATGACTGGAGTTGGGGAAGAAAGGTGCTCCACGGCCAAAGCTCCAGCTCCAGATTCCACTTTGTCCACCTCTGTAAATGTCCAAACCAAACGAAAGTGAGGTCTTGGTCCCAGAGGAAGGCACAAATGGAAGCAAGGAGAGGAAGAAGAAATCTCAATGACCCTTGCCCACCAAGGAGCTTCAAACTCCAACAATGGCGGCCAAGGATGGTTTGGTGGTTTAGAGTTCACAAGCACAGGAGAAGCGAGCAAGGAACAAAGGCTTGTAAAGGAAGATAAAGGCACGCGGTGGGGGTGTTCTTATACTTAGGGCAAGAGGTTTTAGGCCTTGGCTAAGCTCATGGTGAGCTTGGCCCATGGCATGGTCGAGCGATTGGACAGACGTAAAGTGGACATGGTGGCAGTGTCCGAGTGACCCATGAGGCGGAAGGTCGACTGCATTAAATGCGGTCGACAAGAAAGAGATGAAAGGACCTGATGGACAAGTGGACATTAACTCCACCGCTCGAGCACGCATGCGCACTGAGGAAGGAGAAGAACAGGGGAGGTCCTTATGACCGTTGGATAAGACACGGGAGGTCCTAACCATCGGATCTCATTTTGAACCGTTATGTTTTAAGTGGTGGGAGGAGGTCCCAGCCACACGATCAAGGATGGGAGGTCGTGGCCCTCCGATTTCATAATCGCGCAAAACGCACGTGAGGAAAAGGGACAGAGGTCCAAAGCGTTGGATCTCCATCCAGCAGTCTTGGACCTCCGGTGAGGACTTAACAAGACGCGATCAAAAAGACATGAGGGAGGTCATGGCCTTTGGATTTAGATCTAAGAACTACGATCTCACGTCTTGCCTGGGAGGTCAGTGCGCATGAGACAAAAAGGAGGTCGTGGATCAGAGATTTTAAATCTAACGGTGCACAACAAAAGATGGGGAGGTTGTGAGTGCTTGATAGCACAGGAGGTCGTGAGTCGTTGGATTTGATCCAATGGCTACGACCCAGGTTAGGTGGAAGGTTTGTTTAGTTTAATGGTGAAGGGAGGTCGGGGCCATGGATCTTGGATCCAAGGGCTATGACCTCACGCAGGTGGGATGACCTGACCGAGTATGTTGAGGAGGAGGTCGTGGCTGTTGGATTTGATCCAATGGCTACGACCTCAACAAGGTGGGATGACCTCGCTACGATGGTTTAACAGCTCGAGGAGGTCTTTGAGGTTTAACACACAGGGGAGGTCATGACCGTTGATCACGGATCCAACGGCAATGACCTCATGAGGTGGGGAGGTCCTCGCGGTGTGACCGCGGAGGAGGTCGTGGCTGTTGGATGTAAATCCAACACTGCGACTGATCAAAATGGAGATGAGGTCTCCGAGGTGCAGACTGGTTGAAACTGGACCAACTTTGAATATGGCTAGCCCAAGGAACAGTGTAGGCTTTAAATTTAGTTTTTAACAGCTGAAACTTAGCAGAATTATTTGAGATAGCAAATGAACTCCAAATTTGATGGAATTTTAACTGGAGCTTGCTGACAATGAGATCAACCTTGCATAAAATTTCCAGAGGTTATTATGCAATGCATTTTTCTCAGGAAATTCATGAAGGTTGTTTAAAAGATTGTTTTGCCTCCAAAAATTATCAACAAGTGTTATAACTCATGATATTTTTCAGAGGGGTCCCATATCAGTTTTGGGACCAAGAAAAATATATTCCAAATGTTTGACACAAGATTTAAGATAATTGGAGAATGAGTTTGATTTTTGGTCAACAAGAGCTTTGTGTTTTTGAATTACACAACTCTTGGACAAAAATCACATGAGATTTTAGGGTTTTTCAAGATGTGAGAAAAAGTTTTAATTTCTACACATATAATTATACTTGATTAACCCTAATTATACATTTGGGATGTTACAAAAAAAGAAACAAAACCAAACCCAAAGAACAACACCAAACTGTGCAGCTTGTACACGAATTGATGAGCTGATCCACACAAGATCACGAAGATTATATGGACGAAGCTCCTTTAATCCTTGTACCAAAGTCAAGAAAACCTAGCTTGATTCTCCTCTCCCTCATGGCAAAGCAATATGGCCCACAAAAAACGTGACTTTTCTGTTTATTCCTCAACTTCAAACTTACTTACAATGGGGGTCTACTCGTGAATATATAGAGCTTCCTCTCCTCATCATGGCTGGCCAAGGGGGTGGGTTTCCCTCTACTTCCTTCCAAATTCGGATTGGAGGGTGGGGGCGGGGGTGTTGACCATTTCCAATTCAGAATTGACATCAAATTCGGAATCAGTAGTAGGACTCAGACATGAAATGTCCATAACTTCCACATTCAAAGTCTGTTTTGGATGCACGAGTACTCGTTGGAAAGCTTATTCTGAGGCCCACACGAGAGATGAGGTGCCAACCTCAGGTTCTACACGTATTCTACTCGGATTTGGAGGGCGGGGTGAATTCCACTTGGTTTTGGCCATGTGGCTGAATTCCCTCTCTCTCTAATTTCTAAATTTAAAAATAAAAGCTATTCTAATTCAGAAATTAAACTAACCTAATTGCTGAAAATAAATAAAATTTTAAATGAAAATTCGAATTCAGATACATCCAAACCGAATCCAATGCGGTTTGCCCTGATTGTGCTCAATCTGAATGCAATTCAAATTTGTCATGCCCTTGGCTTCTTTCTTCTTGATTAGGCAGAAATGCAACTCTCCATGGCTTGATCTCCCTCCTCCTCAGCCTAGTGCTTTTGCTACTGGCTGAAAAAAAATTTCGGAGGGGACCGATAGGCCCGGTTACCGGCGGTAACCGGTTTTTTCGGAAAAAATTTCGGCCAATTTCGGATTTTCAATTTGAAAATTTTGGATTTCAAATTTAAAAAAAAATCAAATTCGAACAAAATTCAAGCAAATTCGAATTTTTTTGGACAAAATTTATCAAAACCGAAATTTCGGGGGATGGTTTGAAATTTACCGGTCCCCGCCGATAACGCCGGTTACCGACGGTAACCGGCGAAAATCGGCCAAAATTTTTTTTCCATGCCTCAGCCTACCTCCCTCTTCTCCCTCTTGGCCAAAGCTCCTTCTTGTTTCTTCCCCTTTGTTGCAAAACAGGATTAAGTTGTGGTTTAGTACTAATTTGCAACGGAGGTATATTTACCACCGTAGTAGATACACCTAGGATCTCATCACCAAGCTCTTTTATGGCCAGATCCAGGGGAGTACATGTTTTGATGGAGTTTTTTGTGGGACTTCACCGGTAAATCGGGGAGGAAACGGCAGGGGAGAGTACACGGTGGCCTGGAAGAGGCGGCTGACCGACCAGCAGGCGATAAACACCAGATCCACATGAGAAAACTTACGTAGAGGGAACACACCGTTGAAGACCCGACGCCGAGCATGTGCAGGACCACCGCTGGCCGAGTATGTACTAAATCAAAGAAATGGCAACTCCTATTGGCCAACGATGAACCACTTCACTGCGAGAAGAGGTCGGGAACACACTTCTCGTGGTTGCCAACTCAAGCCACCACCGAATGGAGAAGAATCATTTGCAACTGTTTGTGTTGGTACTCTCTATATACAGGTGTCCAATCTGAAGCATTTTGCCTGCAATTCTGCAAATGATGGGCATAGGTGCATATACTGTTGGAGGGAACATATCTAGTACTAATGGGTAATTAAGTGCTAAGGTACTAATGCTAATATTGACCGTTGGATCTGAATTGAACAGCCAAGATTAATACGGGCTCCCACCTCTAAACCATTTAATCACCCTGCATGCTCCCACCTCTAATACACCTTCATTAATGTGCATTCATTAAACACCCTGCATGTTTTTACCTTCAATGCACGGCATTAAACACCCTGTATGATCCAACGATCAAGATTGATATTAGCACCTTAGCACTCAATTACCCATTAGCACTTGATATGTTCTCACTGTTGGAAATATGGACAATATATTAATTTTAGATTTTATAATGAGGCACAGATTACATAAAGCTAGAGACGCATAAAGCAATACTAACAACAGACAACTCATTGCACTTCTGAACATACGCAATAATAAGATTATAACAAAATAGTTTGGTTGTACAATCGACTTACAGTCAGGCTTGATGAAGAATAGGAAGCAACACAAACTCGAGACAGTGCAGAACATAGATGAAGCAGCACAGCAAGCGGTCGCGCAGATGCGCTACCTAGAAACCTTATTGCCGCCCTGTGTAGGTGAACTCCGCGACAATGGTTCAGATATACCCACTCACCCTTTTTCCCGGTGCACACCGAGGATAGGGACAACTTGGTTCGACAACACAACTATCCAACGCAGTAGAACAAAGAGGAAGAAGAAGAAAATGGAAGTGAATCAATCCATTGGAGGTCTAGACGTCTTCATATATTTTTAAGGTCGAGACAATTACTCTATAGTAACTGTATAATAAAGCACATATTAAACCAATGGTAACTGCTAATTCAAAACCAATTAATGGTAATTAAGCAGTGTTTATCAGTTCCTAATTACACACTGGTCTACAGTTTCGACTATTGGTTTACAGTTTCAAGCACTGGTCTACAACTTCGACCAGTGTATTTCGACTATATTATTTTGACCATATTATTTCGACCACATTGGTCTGTGGATCCGACCACTATATTTCAACCACTTTATTTCGACTACACTGGTCTATGGCTTTGACCATATTATTTTGACCACATTGGTCTATGGATCCGACCAGTGACCATTGTATTTCGACCACAGTGGTCTAACCAGTCTAAAAGGAGAGAGGGAAAGTCACAAGTCACGCGATTGCCACATGAATATACGCGCACATGCGTACGTGCGTGTGTGTGACTTTAGCTATAGTCTTCCTCATATCACTCCATATCATGTGTCATATGTTTCAAGGGGTGGTAAACACTCCACCTTATAAATTGCTCTCCCACCACTTGGCTAAGTAATATGGGATTAAGCCATGCATAATTTGAATGATGGAGGATGTGAATTCCTTGATCATCAAGAAAAAGCCTCCTTGCTCTGGGAAGCTTTCAAAGAAAGGCTTGGATCCTCGGATTCATCGGTTATGCACTTTAACTTGTCAGAATTACTTCCCCCTCCCAGAAATCTGGATTGGTTGGAGAAACCTTTTCAGCAACAGAAGATAGATGAGATTATCAAGCACCTCCCAATGGATAAGTCACCTGGACCCGACGGCTTTAATGGAGAGTTCTTCAAAAATTGTTGGTCAATCATCAAGCTTAATTTCTATGACCTCTTCCTCGCTTTCTTCAGAAATGAGTTAAACCTCCAGTCCATTAACTCCTTCTTCATCACTCTCATTCCAAAGAAGGACCTACCACTCTTGATTAATGACTTCAGGCCTATCTCCCTTCTTAACACCTCCCTCAAGATCTTGACAAAATTACTGGCAAACAGACTACAGCCCGTGATGCAAGACCTTGTGCATGCCAACCAGTATGGCTTCATCAAATCCCGCACAATTCAGGATTGCCTCGCCTGGGCTTTTGAGTATTTGCATCTCTATCACCGATCGAAAAAGGAAATTATCATTCTGAAGTTAGACTTTGAAAAGGCTTTTGACAGAATTGAATACAACGCGATCCTCGCCATCCTAAAGAGTAAGGGTTTCGGTGCAAAATGGATTGAATGGATCTCCAAGCTTCTAAAAACAACAACCTCTTCTTCCCTCCTTAACAGGGTGCCCGGCAAATCTAAGATATGGAGACCCTCTATCTCCACTCCTCTTTGTCTTGGCTGCTGATCTCCTTCAATCGATACTTAATAGGGCAATGGAACAGGGTCTTCTTCGTCCTCCAGTCTCTTTCTGTGCTTCTCCAGACTTCCCAGTGGTGCAATATGCGGATGACACTCTGATAATTATGCAAGCTTGTGCCAAGTAGCTTTTTTTTCCTCAAAGGGATCCTCAACACCTTTGCAGACTCGACTGGTTTGAGGGTCAACTTCCATAAGTCTTTCCTGATTCCAATAAACGTCCATGCGGTCAAATTGGAGTTTCTCTTTCGTACTTTTGGGTGCCAGCAAGGATCCCTCTTGTTCACCTATTTGGGCCTGCCGCTGGGAACATCAAAACCGAAAATTGCTGATTACTTTCCTCTCACTTAGCAGGTGGAAAGAAGGTTGGCGAGTTGTTCAAACTTCCTATCTATTGGGGGAAGACTAACATTGGTGAATGTTGTCTTTTCTCAATTACCAACTTTCTATATGTGCTTACGAAAGATCCCCAATGGAATCTTGAGACAGATTGACAAATACCGAAGGAACTACCTGTGGAGGAGCTCAACATTGGCCTACCGAGGTAAATCACTGGCAGCTTGGGATACAGTCTGTCTGTAAGCCGAAAAAGCAAGGTGGTCTTGGAGTTTTGAACCTAGCAACTCAGAACCAGGCTCTTCTGCTAAAAAAACATGCACACGTTCTTCAACCACGCTAACCTCCCTTGGGTAAGACTGGTTTGGGATGTTTACTACTCAAGCTCTCTTCCCCTGGATATCTCTCAAGTTGGATCCTTCTAGTGGAAAGAACTGCTCAAATTGATCCCTCTTTTCAAGGGTCTGGCAGCCTGTGAAGTGGGTAATGGAAAATCAACCTTCTTCTGGACAGACCTCTGGAAAGAGGGATGGCTCTGTCTTCGACCTGTCTTTCCTTTGTCAAAACAGACCTGTCTTCGACCTTCTCGGTTAAGCAAGTAGGGGACCTCTCAGCCCTGTTTCATACATCGCTGTCTGTGTAAGCTTTCATTTAGTATCAACAACTGCAACAAATGGTTCACAATCACGTTTTATTACTAAAGACTCTTGGCACTACATTAGGAATTCATCCCACTTCTCGTCGGCCGAAGCCTACCAGCAGCTCATGGGCACTTCTCACATTCCCTCCTTCTTCAGTTGGCTTTGGGCTAGCTATTGTCAAAAGCATCATAAAGTCTTCTTTTGGCTTCTCCTCAGAGACAGACTGAACACTAGAAACATTTTGTGAAGGAAATCCTGTCACTTGGAAGATTATACCTGCACCTTATGTGACCAAGGACTAGAGGAAACCCTCGATCACCTCTTCTAGACCTACCCCTTTGTCCAGGCCTGTTGGAGCTATATTTGTCCTCAGCGTTCTCACCTTAGTTTGACCTCTTAGGCAATCCTCCACCTCAGACTCAAGATCCAGAGACCCTTCTTCATGGAGATCATAGTGCTGATCGCCTCGGCGATTTGGATAACAAGAAATAACATTATCTTTCTCCACCTCAATCCTTGTTATGATGATTGGTGCAGCACCTTTACCAGAGTCTTTGCTATGGTTATCCATAGGGCAAGAAAAAGGCTTGAGCTGCGCATTTCATCATGGCATAGTAGCTTAGCTGTTTTGAGTTTCCTATTCTTCTTCTTTCTATTTCTCCCCTCTGGTTGTTTCTCTCTTCTTTCTTCCTCTTTGTTTCTCTTTGATATATATATATATATATATATATATATATATATATATATATATATATATATATATATATATATATATATATATATATATATATATATATATATAGAGAGAGAGAGAGAGAGAGAGAGAGAGTAGGCTCAAATAGCTCGAGTCTTTGATTGATATAGGTAAACAAATTTCCAATTTACATAAGGTCTTATCTACTTACTTGTAGGCACTGCACTTTGACTGGTGAAGGGTAGACCTGTTTCAAACCCTGAGAAAAGCCTGGCCTTGAATGGGTAGGTCTGAGACCGGCCCGAAAACTGAGTTTTCTAATAAAATAGTATTATTTTAATTTCTTTTTTGAAATAAAAACTAATATTTAATTCATTTCAAAAATAAAAAAATAGTTTTTTTAGTGCTATAGTCGGGTTTTTCCTAGCTTCGGGCCGAAAATCAAGACCCGAGCTCAGAAAAATTGGACCGGGCTCGGCCCGACCTGAGCCGCCTATAAACAGATCTAGTTCAGGGTAAATTTGTTTTCTCTAACAGGAACCAAACTTACACGATTTTGATTTGTGGCTAATAGTAGTACTTTGCACGTTTTATTTGAAGCGAAAATCGACTCTTCTTTCAGTGGATTTTCATCTTGCATGCATGTGACAGTGTGACACGGCTGGGATTGGGCGTCTCTGCCTAGGAGAACTCGCTTTGTGGTTGACCAGTGCGTGCGGCGCCGAATACTTCAAGCATGTCGGATTTGGAGCAACACAAGTAAAAGCATCGCTGGGTATCTGTCTCTTATCTAAAGCCCCACGCTCGTTCCACGGCTAAGAGCATGTACAATGGGTTTATGTCAGCCGTCTATAGCTATTGCCACGTAGGATTTTTGCTGACGTGGATGAAAGAGAATAAAGAGAGAGAAAGAAGCTGTCTACAATCCTGTAGTCGACTATAGCACAAGAAACAAGAAAAGCATTAAAGATTGTGTGTTCTATAAAGACAACTAAAAAGACAGCAGCCGTCTGTACCATTGTATGAGCTGTCTTTAGTGCTATCTACAAGTGACATGGAGAGTTGTTATAGACAGCAGCTGTCTATACCATTGTACATGCCCTAAGTCCTACAGACCCCCGTGCCAACTGGCCCTTCGTGGGACGTTTTATGTGCCTCCGCGTCCCTGCTCGCGCCGCCTAGCTGGCTTTTACTTGCGCCGAGCGGTGCCCTCCCGTGGCCTGCTAGTGCGTGGAACTTTTTTTATTAATTAACCTTTTTTTGAATTTTATTTTAAAGTTAACCTTCGACGTACTTTATTTCCAATTCTGACCTATTTGGTTACGCCACGTGGTGGCGTGACCAAATAACACTGTCACGCCACTTCTAGTGGCGTGACAAGAGTTTGACCAGAAATGGGCTAGCGTGACAGTGTTATTTTATCACGCCACGGGTGGTGGCGTGACCAAAGGGGTTAGAATTGGAAATAAAGTGCGCCGGAGGTTAACTTTAAAATAAAATTCAAAAAAAGGTTAATTAATAAAAAAAAATTCTAGTGCGTACACGTTGTTCGCCATAAATTTTTGTTGGAAATATGTCCTATAGAAAAATTATTATATTTAGTTATATCTATAATTTATTAGATAATATGTTATCTTGTTTTAAAAATAATATCGTTAATATTCATTATCAAGTATGTGACTTGATTGTGAAACTTTATATTTATTTTTGCGATGATTATTCTAAAGTGATCCCTAGTCGGAAACATATGATGACACATATGAATACACTAGCATATGTATTGGTCGATGACCATATTTCACGGATCATAGATATGGAGATATGAAACCAATAATATGAACACATGTTAGCGAACATGGGGTTGGATCGACCCACCATGAGACACTGCCAGAATGTTGTATTCTTATATGTCATCAGTTGGCCTCATTTACAATGCATATGCTATATCCTTAGACTTGAGATCGTCGCACGTACTCGAGATGTGTTGTGACTTACTTACGGATTGCCAAACGTTACTCCGTAACGGGTAGTTATAAAGGTAGTCAGTAACAACCCAATTTTCATTTTCTAGTTAAAAATAAAATATAATTAATTTATTGGAATTTATTGGATTTTTTTAAAATAAACTTTTCTTAATTATTTCAAAGCCAAAATAAAATTTTCTGTAAAAATTATTACCAATTATAAGTTGGAACTATTTTGTTTAAGTCCAAAATATTTCTATGAATTTTCTCATAATTTTTCGATTTTATTTGCTATTTTCTACAGCCATTTTGAATTATTAGAAATTATTTATTTGATAAATCAATTTAAATCGAAAATCCACCATTGGGTCGAATCTCACTCGACCCACTTCTCTTCGCACGCGCATGCGGCCCACGCGGCTCGCTTCACTCACGTGCTCCCTCCTCCGCTCTCGCTGACACGCGGGACCCACGCGTCAGCGCCTCCCTCTCTCATTCGCCTCTCCATCGCACTTACATGTGGGACCCGTTAAATCACCAGACGCCTGCTCGGGACAAATCCAACATCCCAAGCAATTTGGATGGTCCGATCAAATTTGGACAGTCTGAAGATTCCCCTCACAGATACACTTACATGTGGGCCCGTAGTGCCACATCATCCCTTTGTCTCCTTCCTTCCTTCTCCGCGCGTCCAGCTCGCCCCTGTCCGCCATTTTCACACGTTCGGACCTTGTAAAACCTGGCGAAATCCTCATTAAAGCCCTGAGATTTTGCGCGCATTAAGAACCCCGTATCAATTTGCGTCCGACCCGGCCTCGCCCATTCCATCTCTGGCTCTAAATGCCCTAAATCACGCTGCCATGCCGTTTGGACCTTGGTGCACTGCACGAAGCCTTGGCCTCACCCCAGGCCTATATAAGGGAGCTCCGAGACCGTCTTGGCCTCCGCAGCCCAATGCCGCCACCATCGTAGCTCCTCCCTCCCTCTAGCGCCCGAATTTCAGAATCTTTCGCCACCGCCCGAAGCTCGTATCTTCTCCAATCCCAGTGCAGTCTAAGGTCCTCTGCCGACATTGACCGTATCTTCGGCATCGCCTCGACGTCACCTACACCGTGCACGCACTCACTTTGCCCCTCGGGAACGTCTTCGTTGTCGATGACTTAGCTTCACCGCCACTTCTTCGCTCGTCCCTGGTGACTCCTTCACTCCCCTCTGCTGCAAGGAAGCGCATTAGAGTCGGTGTTGCTTTGTCAACATTTTGTGCACACCCGCGAGGCTCGCCATGGCACGAAGCGCCAACGAGCCCAACACCGTAGCGCTGCCACTTGTCGGTCCTACGTGTCAAGGCCACGTCAGTGACACGCAAGTGCCACATCAGCGCTTTACGCTGAGTCATCGCCAAGTGGCTGCCGCATGGCGCTTGCGCCAGAGCGTGCGCAACCCCGTTTACTGTGGTGTGCACTGGGTCCACCATGGACCTTTGACTGTTTGTGGACCTAGTCCATTGACTAGGGTGGATTCGTGTAGCCCCATCTAGGTGCTTAAGGACCGGCCTGTGGTGTGTCAAACCAAGTCTCACGTGTAACCACACGCCGGGTTTATGGACGATGGCTTGGCTAAATAATTTGTTGTGTGTTAGCTATCAGAACACAATTAGATTAACAACTGTTGTTGTTTTTGTTTAATTGTTGTGTTGTCAATCTAATAGGGGCATGTTAAGTTCTGCCTTACTTACCCTTTAGGGTCTCTTGTGCACAAGGGACATACTTACACAACGGGTACACCCATGGTGACGATAAGGAACTTTCAGCTATGGTGTTGTTTCCTCGGGTGGTTTGATAGTTAGGACATGACATTGTAACGGCCTCGTTATGATATCTCAGTCACACTCCTACGGAAGAGTGCATGGAGACAGTACGAGGTATTCATATCATGTGGGTAAAGCTATACACCTCTACAGAGTTTAAAATCTATTCGAATAGCCGTGTCCCTGGTTATAGACATCGCTTGGTGAAACCATGCATAGTTAGCTTACATGAATTTGGGTTGGGTTATGTTGATAGGTCATGTGTTGAATTGTTCAGATCTTGTATGTTAACACGAACAGGAATTTCGCGTGTTGATTTGTTAAGAAATGTATTGAAATGGAAATTTGAATTTATATCGGTTATCTCAAAGAAAAACTTGCTTTATGCTGAAAATTGCCTGGTGTAGTATCCTTCCTTTGACACTTGAATACATTTATTATATGTTGCTATTCGTAAGTCTTGCAAGTACGTTTTTGTACTCAGTTGGATTGTCCATGTTGCAGGTGAGAAGTCGTTCGAATCGGGTTTTATTACGACAGATGCTACGACTTTAACCCTAGTTGGTTGCTTGTGGGTTTGGGCATGCGAACTCGGTTTGTCTCTTTTTTATTTCCACTGCGATTTATTCACTTATGCTTAAATTTGGCCAGTCGCCCTCATATGCAAAATTGGACCACAAGGTTCTATTTGTTGAAGTTGTATTAATGATTCGATTCTCTTGTATATTTGTGTATGGATGTGATTGCAATGTTGTGTTTGGATATGTGCATGTTAGCCACTAATCCTTGGGTGCTAACATGAGACACATATCCAAGCACTAGGAATCGTTTTCGTCTCTCGTTAAGTGTTGCGCTTCCGGCATAATCACTTGGCTTGCAACAGATCCGATTCCGTGTCCCCACAACGTTGGTATCAGAGCTATACAGACTGTAGGTTAAAGTCGTAGCAATGGACGTTATTAGGATTTTGATTTGCAAAGAATATTTTCAAACTATCAAAAATTTGGCAAAAATGCAAGTAATATAATTCCTTTCTTTCTTACCCATGCTAACATCTATTTTCTCACCTTACTATTCATTTGATTTGTACAAAATTATTTATCTCCATCGCTCATCTCTCTTCCAACACTCTCATTCGAAGGACCCTCTCGAGGCCGATGATTGGCTTCAGACCATTGAACGGAAGCTGATCATCACTCAATGTGCCGACAACGAGAAGGTCTTCTACACCTCCAACTAGCTTGAAGGGGTAGCTTGTGCATGGTGGGATAATTTTTGTGCCATGCAGCTCGTCAGTCACGTTCCATCATGGGACGAGTTTCGGATGGCTTTCCGAGCGGCACAAGTTCCCTCAAGTATCATGAGTATCAAGAGGCGTCAATTCCTCTCGCTAAAGCAAGACAACAAGTCTGTGATGGAGTATCTCTACGAGTTCAATCATTTGGCTCGTTACGCTCCGGACGATGTCTCCACTGATGCAAGGAATCAAGACCAGTTCGTGAATGAGCTAACAGAAGTAATGCAGCTGAAGCTCACTGTACATGACTTCCATGACTTCTAACACTTGGTGGAGAAGACCATTGTGGTGGAAAATAAGATGAAAGCGGTTGTAAAATAGCGAAAACACAAGAGGGTTGCACAAATTTCTACAAGCCGCAGTTTTCAAGAACCGTGTGTTTGTCACCCCACCCCTCTTGCATTTCAAATCCCGACACCTCCGAGAGCTCCTATGCAAGTGTCTTATCCACCTCAGCAAGGGATCCAGCAAGGGCAGGCCAAAAAGCAGAAAAAGGTGCACCGCAATTGGGCCATAAAGTCCACATGTTTCACTTGTGGCAATCCAGAGCATTTTGCAAGTCACTGTCCGGTGAAGCACCAAACTATTTCCGATCAAAGCCAAGACCTTGAAGCACCCCTTGTTCAGAGGTCCAACTTAACTTTTCAGAACACCGGTCGTGCCCATGTGAACCATGTCACTACCGAGAAGGCGCATGAAGCACCCGACGTTGTGTTGGGCACATTTCTAGTCAATTCATGTCTAGAAGTTTTGCTACACTCCACAATATCTCACTTAGCTTGATGCGTGCACCTATGATGATTCAATCGCTAGGAGCAGAAATGAGAAGCATGCATAAATGTCACGAAGTTGAGATTGAGATTAAAGGGGTGAAGTTTTTGGCTAATCTTATTGTGATAAACTCAGCGGGCCTTGATGTTATTCTTGGGATGAATTGGCTGTCCAGGAACCTTGGCCAAATTGATTGTGCCCGCAAGTCTATTACTCTCACAAGTCCTCTTGGCTTTCAAGTCGAAATGGTGCCGAAATTGAAGCATCCACATCTTTATACCCTTAGTGGTGAAGAATTGCCAAAATTGAGTAAAGTTCCAGTGGTATGTGAATTTCCGGATGTATTTCCTAAAGAACTACTGGGCATGCCACCTGCACGAGAAGTTGAATTCATGATCGAGCTGCAGTCCGGAACGACTCCAATTTCAAAACGTCCTTATCGAATGCCGCCAAATGAATTGGTGGAATTGAAGAAGCAACTCACGGAACTCCAAAAGAAGGGTTTTATTAGACCGAGCTCCTCACCTTGGGGATGCCTGGCTATATTTGTGAAGAAGAAGGACTATAGTCTATGGATGTGTGTTGACTAATGTCCGTTGAATGAGGTCACCATTAAGAACAAATATCTGCTTTCACGGATTGATGATTTGTTCGACCAAATAACCGGTGCCTATATATTCTCCAAAATTAACTTGAGATTGGGCTATCATCAAGTTAGGATAAGATCTGAATACATTCCCAAGATGGCATTCTCAACTCATTATGGCTTGTACGAGTACACCGTTATGTCCTTCGGTTTGACAAATGCCCTGGCCTTGTTCATGAGTCTTATGAACTCAGTATTTATAGAGTATTTGGATAAATTTGTGGTCATATTTATTGATGATATTCTTATATACTCCAAATCTGAAAGGGGGCATGAAGAACACCTTCGGCTTGTATTGGACAAGCTCCGAGAACATCGACTCTATGCAAAATTCAGCAAATGTGAATTTTGGCTAAAACATGTCACCTTTTTGGGTCATGTGCTATCCGAAGGAGGAGTTGCTGTGGATCCAAGCAAAGTCTAAGATGTACTTAATTGGAGACAGCCCAAGTCCATCTCCGACATTCATAGTTTCCTCAGTCTTGCAGGTTATTATTGCCGTTTCATCGAGAATTTCTCGAAAATAGCAAGACCGATGACCCAATTGTTGAAGAAAGAAAAGAAGTTTGAATGGTCGGCGGAATGTGAAGCGAGCTTTCAGATGTTGAAGGATCATCTAACCACTACGCCCGTGCTAGTCTTGCCAGATATCCACAAAAACTTCGACATCTACCGCGATGCATCCCACTATGGTCTTAGTTGTGTTTTTATGCAAGTGGGTCGAGTTGTGGCATATGCGTCGAGGCAATTGAGGCCTCATGAGATGAAGTATCCCACTCATGACCTTGAGCTTATACCAGTGGTTCATGCTTTGAAGATATGGCGGTATTACCTTGTTGGCAACTGCTGCGAAGTCTACACCGATGACAAAAGCTTAAAGTACATTTTCACTCAAGCCCATCTGAACCTAAGGCAAAAAAGATGGCTTGAATTAATCAAGTACTATGATATGGGACTCCATTATCATCCAGAAAAAGCCAATGTTGTTGCCGATGCATTGAGCCGAAAATTACATTATAACAGCATTTCGGTCAAACCCGAAATAAAGGCCCTGTGCAACGAATTTCAACGGCTTAACTTGGAGATAGTTAGCGGGGGTATTCTCGTTGCCTTGGAAGTAAAACCTACCCTAGAGGACCAGATCAAGGGTATTGAAAGAATTAAGAAGAAAATGAAGATCGGCAAAGCCAAGTGTTTCTCCGAAGACGACCAAGGTGTTTTTTGGTTCAGAAAGCGATTGGTTGTGCCGAATGACGCGAAGCTTAAAGAATTAATCTTTCATGAAGCCCATGACTCTCTTTTCTCCATTCATCTAGGAAGCTCAAAAATGTATCAAGACTTGAAGCAAAAATTGTGGTGGACTCGGATGAAGCAGGAAATTGCATGCTTTGTTGCCGAGTGTGATGTGTGTCGACGGGTGAAAGCCGAGCACCAAAGGCCAGCAGGCATGCTTCAGCCCCTCCCTGTTCCCGAGTGAAAATGGGATGAAATCGGCATGGATTTCATTACCAGGCTTCCTAAGACTCAGCAAGGGTATGACTCCATATGGGTAATTATTGACTAGCTGTCGAAAGTTACTCATTTTCTTCCCATCAAGACCACTTATTCTGAAAACCAATTAGAGGAGTTGTACATCTCTAGAATTGTATGTCTCCATGGTGTACCAAAACGGATTGTTTCAGATCGAGGCACCCAATTCACCTCGCATTTCTGGAATTGCCTCCATGAAGCAATAGGAACTCAACTATCCTTTAGAACCGCTTACCACCCGCAAATCGGAGGCCAAACCGAGAGGGTGAATCAAATTTTAGAGGACATGTTGAGAGCTTGTGTGTTGTCCTATGGCAAGAAATGTGAGATATGCTTACCGTTCGCGGAATTCTCCTATAACAATAGTTATCAAGCAAGCCTCCAAATGTCACCTTTTGAAGTGCTATATGGGAGAAAGTGTAGGACACCACTCAACCGGTTTGAGTTCGGGGAAAGGCAAGTCTTTGGACCGGACTTGATCAATGAAATCGAAGAGCAAGTCCATGTGATCCGACATCGACTACAGACGGCTCAATCTCGCCAAAAGAGCTATGCCGACCACCGTCAATGCGAGTTGATTTTTGAGGTGGATGATCATGTTTATCTTAAAGTCTCCCCGATGAAAATAATGCAACGTTTTCAAGTCAAGGGCAAGTTGGCTCCTCGCTACATCGGTCCTTTTCGAATTCTAGCAAAGCAAGGATCGGTGGCCTATTAGTTGGAGTTGTGTAGGATTGTATAACACAATCAGAGGGGGAGGGGTGAATGATTGTACCGATTTCTTACTCACAAATCAGCCAAACTTGCCATGCACTGGCTCTTCTCACGACCTCCCCAGGACCTCTTCCAAGAAGACCTCTCACGCACAGCTTGAACAAAATAACAATCTTGAGACAATGTCGAATAGATCTGATCTCTTACTTTTCAATCTTGTTCTGTGTCTACAAAGTGCTCTTCAAGCACCCCTCAAAGCTCTCAACCGAAAGACCTCTAAAGCTCTAGCGCAAAAGCTGTGTACAAAAGCCACTGTAAAAGCCACCTCTCAAAAGTCATCGTGACAGCCACGTCTAAAAGTCACAGGAAAGCACTTCCCCTCTGCCTCCTTTTATAGGTAGAGACTAATTCGTATCCTCAACGACTCGGACACGAACGTATCTCATCCGAGTTCCAAGGGACCCGAAACCCTTCCAAACATGACTTTTCCAATATGTCTAATCCTTCTAGATATTTGAATGCTTTCCATATCTCCTCACACGTTGTAAGCCTTCAGGACTCTACCTCCCGAAGCTTCTCCATGCATCAGCAACCACCTTTGATATCCACGTGCTCCAGCGCAAGCCCAACCACCTCGTGACATCCTCGATCTCTTGAACCTCAGATTTCCCCATCCTAGTCCCGGTCCTCCTTGTCATCGACCATGGTTCTCTTCACGCTCAACCTGCACATGCAAAGACTAAAGAACATATCCCAGCACAAGTTCTCGAACTTGACCAATATTAGTTCACACACGCAACACACTATCAACCTGGTCCGCGACCAGATCAGTAGGTCTACGATCACCTCCAATACGTCCACGACGTCTACGACCACTTCCATCAAGTCTCTGACCACTCACCGCAGTAGCACTTGCGATGTGATGTTGGAATGAATAGGGTGGTCTTGTGGAGACCTCTGGGTGGTCCTATGAAGACCTCCGGGTGGTCCTATGAAGACCTCTGGGTGGTCCTGCAAGACCTCGTAAAAGACCTCCTGCGAAGTCCTGGAAAACCTCGTGAAAGATCTCCTGGGAGGTCCTGTGAAAGACGTCCTGGGAGGTCCCGAAAGACCTCCTGAAAGACCTCTTGGAAGGTCCTGTGAAGACGTTGTAGGAGGTCCTGGAAGACCTCCTGAAAGACCTCTTGGGAGGTCCTGGAAGACCTCCTCAAAGACCACTGGAGTGGTCTTTGAAAAACATCCGGGGTCGTCTTTGTAAATATCTAGGGTTATTTTTGTAAATCTCCAGGGTCGTCTTTGTAAATCTCTAGGGTCGTCTTTTTGCCAAGACCACCTCCTTGCTACAATACCTCGGAAGACCTCTGTGCTACAGTATCTCGGAAGACCTCCTCGCTACAGTAACTCGAAGACCTCTTGGACGATCCAGATAACTACAGGGAGAGGTCCTGTGTGGTCCAAATAGAACCACGTTGGTGTTCATGGGGAGGTCTGAGTGGTCCAGATTGATCCACGTTGGTGCCCATGGGAGAGGTCTTGAATGGACATGTAGGACCGGAAAGGCGACTAGAGGGGGGTGAATAGGAGCACAAACAATTTTTGCTAACCCCTCAAAGAACAGCAACAGAAATCACAAGGTTGCTCTGTGAAACTCGAGGAATCAGTATGATCGCCAGGTAAACTGCGGTATGACCGCACTTTGGTATTACCGCTAGTCAGAGGCGACATTACCGATTGTCCTAGAGTTCCTTTCTAACAACGGAGAACCAAACCTAAAAATTGCTCAACTTGTGATTTATCCAACCAAACCCTATCAAATTTGAAACATAACCTCTAGAGGAGATCAGGAACCTATTCCAATCATCTATTCAATAGACCCACGACAAAGTTCTGACCTTTTTCATTTTGGATGAAGAAAGACTCAAAACCGAGTCAAAAACTCAAATATGATCCAAGGCTTGCTCGTGGGTTATGGATGATGAAGATGACCTTAGATGGTCTCCCACAAGTCACAGCAAGCAAGATCAAAAGAAGGATTCAAGCGAAAAGCAGTGGATCATCAAAAACTCCAAATCATCAAAGAGAAGGCAAGAACAAAAGAGACTCATCTTTGGGAACTTGGTTGGATTGATTTGAGATTTAAGATTGATGTTTACAGCCACTCTATCTTAGAGGACACAACTCAATACATGAGCACACGATCAATCAATCCCTATAACCCTAACTCTCCTCTTCCTCTCTAAAACCCTAAAACCAACTAGGGTTTCTCTCAATGAAGTGCTTCAGAGGCTGCTGGGCAGCACCCTCTCTATTTATACTAGAGGCTAGCATCTAGGGAATATTCCATTAGGGCACCCGTTAAACCCTAACACACAATGGGTTAACACACGCACGCATCTCAAAGCATCGTCTTCATCTTTCCTTGACCTAAACCGCTTTTCTTTGCATTACCTTGTGACGCGGTTTAGCCAAGAGGTCATCAAGGCGGTATTTAGGTGAAAGTACCAAAATACCCCTTCTCGATCCTTGTCCATATACCGAGTCCAATCCTAGTGAAGCAATCGCCTACTTCGCCACGTGTAGGTTGATCGACGGCTCTCATCATGTCGGTAAGTCTCTCCCGTCTGGCACCCGCCAAAACCACCAAGGCACTTGCACCGACCCCCTGCCGCTTGATCCAACCAGTCGTATTGAACTGCCCGTTCGATCACCCTTGTCCATTCTGCGCCACGCTTGAGTCTCCTGACCTCACCCGTCATCCTTGATCGATCTAGACCTCAGCTCTCCAAGCTTAGTCCCGATCATCCTCACCGTTGACCGTCATTGACCTACAAGCCACCTGCACAGCAATAGATCAAGAAAATGTCTTCCAAAATAAGTTCTACACAACTTGACCCACGTTAGCCATAAACATGCAATATGCAACTCATATGCATTGACAAATAAGGATATGACCTATCCCAAACTTAATTCTCTGAAAGAACCAACATTCAGTGCACAAGCGGTAGTACCGCCAAGTAATTCCCGGTATTACCGCAACGCGGTAATACCGCTCTCAACATTGTGGTCATACCACCATCAGAGAATTCCCAAAATTCTCAAAAACATGCTCTCTGGAATTTCCATACTGCAACTCTACGGTCATACCGAAGTGCGGTATTACCGCCAAGTAAAATACGGTCATACCACTTCTCCAAGAAATCCAAACACAAATTACACTCGTTCTGGAAAAAGGCAACCACCATCTAAAAAACGGTGTTACCGCGATCCGGTAGTACCGCCAATACTTGCGGCCATACCACAATGCGGTAATACCGCTATCTACACGTCGGTACTACCGATTTACCTGATACTTTGCTGAAACTTTTTGAAAAACAGGAAATCCAACAAACCTTCAACCGAATTGCCAATTGTAACATCACCTAAGATCATGAGCATATCCTCATGATATCCACAATCTCCCCCTTGATGAACACATTGGCAATTTCCCAAAAATGAATATTTTGAGGTTTGAAAGTAAAAGAGATCAGTTTTTCTCACAAGGCACAACTTGGTCCTAAAAGCAAGTGAATGCAATGGAAATGACCAAGTTGGCTTCAGAATAGCTTCAGCAACTAATATAAGGTAGAAGAAGTCAAGAGAGCTTCAAAAACCAGAAACAAGTCAAAAAACTCACTTAAGGTCCAAAAGAAAGAGCAAGTTTTCAATATGACTTAAAACAAAGAAAACTCCGAAAAATTTTGCAGAAAAAGCACAGAGACTCCAAAACAAAACAACATTTTTATCAATTTTTCTCCCCCTTTGACAATGGAGTCATGAAGGTGCAAGAAGGAAAATAGAGCAAGAAAAACATGGAATGGCTGCAGTTTTTCAATTTTTCAGTTTATCCAGTTTTTATTTTTTAGCAAAAGGAGCCATGAAGATTATCCAAAAGACTTTACAAGTATTAAACCAAGCCATATTATGTGAAGAAGCTATTTGTTATCATGGCAAAACATGTACACCAAAGCTAAGGCCAAAACAACAATAATCTGAGATTAAATGAAATGTAAGCATGGCAAGTTGCTCAAGATCATAGTTTAGCTACAGGTATCCAAAAATGAGTCAAGTCATGTCTATAAGCAAAATGGAGCCCAGAAACTAGAAAATGAGTCAATTTTGAGCACTATGAGTTCAATTATGAATTAATTTGTTCAAGCATTTGGAATTTAGCACATTGATCATTTTGCTAAAAAATTTTCGTTTTATCTTAGTAAAGCAAGTCCTGGACTAGGAGCCATCTACAACTGCTTCCTAAGCTTCAACCAATTGACAATTTGTTTTCTTAGCATTGTGCTAGATCTCAAGCCTTGCCGCGACCATCCCAAGCAAGGAGCTTAAGGGAGTGGTCTAGGTCATCCAAAACTCCCCCTGAGTTCATGCCTAGTGCAATGGCAAGCCGTCTCATGAGAAAGAATTGGTGAGATCAGTTTTTTCGCACAAAAAAGATCATTTTTCATTTGCTTGACTTAAGAACTATCATAGCTCAATTTAAAGCTCAAAGTAAGTTCAAGACTCAATTTAGCCTATATGACATGGCGTGAATCATGAGAGGATCACTATGGCAAAACTAGTCACAAGATCCAACAAGTCATGTTTTGATTCAATTTTCTCACATATAATAAAGCAAGCATGGCAAAAGCTAAGCTATACATGTAGAGCCATAAGAGAAATCTAGCAACCTAGCACAAGACATGACAAGGTATAAAGTATGAAATCAAGTCATATAAGGATAATAATCAAAGCTCCATGAAATTATATTACAATGCAAGTTGTTAAATTAAAATGCAATATGATACAATGAATGCAAAAATAGCAAACTCCCCCTCAAAATAGGCCAAGAAGACTAAAAACCCCCAACTCTCCCCGCAAAGAAGCAGAACGAGAAGAATCAAGAGTTTTAGTGAAAATATCTGCAACCTGCTGCTCGGACTCTACAAAGTGAAGCACAACATCACCCTTCTCAACATTGTCTCTAAGGAAATGGCATCGAATGTCAATGTGCTTGGTCCTAGAGTGTTGCACAGGGTTTTTGGCAATGTTTATGGCACTAGTGTTGTCACAGAAGAGAGGAACACTATCCAAAGATAACCCATAGTCCCGCAGAGTAGACAAGGTCCAGAGAACCTGAGAGCAACTACTGGCTGCAGCTACATACTCGGCCTCAGCAATGGACTGTGCAACAGAGGACTGTTTTCTAGATGACCAAGAGATAAGAGATATGCCTAAGAAATGACAAGTGCCAGAAGTACTCTTCCTATCCACTCTACACCCCGCAAAATCAGCATCAGAAAAAAGCCCGAATAGAGAGAGTAGAATCAGAAGAATACCAAAGTCCAAAGTCAAGAGTGTCTTGGAGGTACCTGAAAATGTGACGCACTGCTTGATGATGAGAGGCATGAGGGGAAGCCTGAAATCGAGTGCACAGACATACAACAAACTGTATGTCCGGCCTCGTCGTTGTGAGGTAGAGAAGAGAGCCAATCATGCTGCGGTACTCCTTCTGGTCCACGGGCTCTCCATCCTCATCAGGATCCAGCACGGTCGATGTGGCAATGGGAGTAGACATTGGCCTACTGCTTCCCATATCGAAGCACCGAAGAAGGTCCTTTGTATATGTAATACCTCGGCCTACTCGTATGCGGCCCATGTGGCCCATGAGGAGTTGTGTGGTGGGATTAGTCCCACATTGCTTGTCTAAAGTGAGTTGTACTAGTATATAATGCATGTTGGGTCCAAACATAGCAACTCCGGGTTAACCCTTTTACACGAAGCGAGGATGAAAGTGTAAGTGGGGTGCTATGTGTGCGCGGGTCCGGCCCATGGCGGGCTAGACATTGAGCGGATTTTGGGCCAGGGTGTTACAGATGGTATCAGAGCATGAACCTTATTTGCAGACGGCGCTGCGGGCGAGGGCGCGGGCATATGGCGCATGGCGCGTGTGGTCCCGAGTGGACACACGGCATGGCATATGTGCCGGCACTGGACGCATGGACGTGTACCGAGGGGTGGTTCTGGGCATTTGCCGCGTATGCGGTGTGCTGCCGAGGGCGTCAGCCCTTAAGGGGGGGGTGAATGTAATACCTCGGCCTACTCGTATGCGGCCCATGTGGCCCATGAGGAGTTGTGTGGTGGGATTAGTCCCACATTGCTTGTCTAAAATGAGTTGTACTAGTATATAATGCCTGTTGGGTCCAAACATAGCACCTCCGGGTTAACCCTTTTACACGAAGCGAGGACGAAAGTGTAAGTGGGGTGCTATGTGTCTGTGAGTCCATACAATAATGGCTGGACATTGAGCGGATTTTGGGCCAGGGTGTTACAGTATACTTGCTTTGATGAATGAAGGTGCCTTCTTTCAGTTGCTTAACTTGAAGACCAAGAAAGAAAGTCAATTCGCCCATCATGCTCATCTCGAACTCCCTGCTCATAGAATCTGAAAATCTGGACACTAAAGCATGAGAAGAACCACTGAATATGATATCATCCACGTAAATCTGAACCAATAAAAAGTCACTGGCATGCCTGAGAGTGAACAAGGTTTTATCAACCATTCCCATTTTGAATTCATTTTTAAGCAAGAAACTCTTGAGCCTATCATACCAAGCTCTAGGGGCTTGTTTCAATCCATACAAGGCTTTGGAGAGTTTAAACACATGGTTTGGAAATTTGAGATTTTCAAAACCAGGAGGTTGCTTGACAAAGACCTCTTCTTCTATGAAGCCATTAAGGAAAGCACTCTTGACATCCATTTGAAAAAGTTTAAAGCCCTTAGATGCCACGAATGCTAGCAAAATACGAATGGCTTCTAATCTAGCTATAGGAGCAAAGGTCTCCTCAAAATCTAAGCCTGCTACCTGGGAATAACCTTGAGCTACAAGCCTAGCCTTATTGCGAACTACCAACCTATCCTCACTTTGCTTATTTTTAAAAACCCATATGCGAACTACCAACCTATCCTCACTTTGCTTAATTTTGAAAACCCATTTTGTTCCAATTACATTATGATTAGATGGAGGTTCAACTAAGGTCTAGACATTGTTTCTTTCAAAATTTTCAAGCTCTTCATGCATGGCATTGACCCAAGAGGAATCAGATAAAGCATGGGTGACATCTCAGGGTTCAAAAGACGCGACAAAAGCAGAATGTGCATGAGAATCTGGAGAGATAAACCTGGAGCGAGTGACCCGCTCATGAAGATCCCCAATCATACTGCTCCAATGGATCTTTGTCATTTGAATGTGAAGAGGAGGTCTGGTGCAGTGGCCTCTACCTCATGGATTTGTAGAGGTAGGAGCAGAGCCACTCGGATCGTCGGTGAAAGTGGGAAGAGGCTGCTCATCAAAAGCTGGAGAAGTAGAAGCAGGCTCTCCAACCACCTTAGAAGTGAGTGGAGGATGGATTGGGTCCTCATCCTCGAGTAAATCGTCGACAAAGATACTTTCGAAACACGTGTACTGCACCATCGGGTCTAGTACTGGACTAGCCTCATCAAAAGTGACCGCAAGTCTCAACAATTTTGTTAGTATCCAAATTAAACACACGGTAGCCACGAGAATGAGAAGGATATCCAAAAAATGCGATCGTAACATCTTGATTCAAATTTATCCAAGTTACCATGTTTAAGAATGAAGCACTTGCAACCAAAAATCTTGAAATGAGAGACTTTAGGCCGATGACCAAATCTAAGCTCAAAAGAAGTCTTGCCTATGACAGATCTCAAGAACACCCTATTGGATACATAGCAAGCAGTAGAGATTGCCTCAGCCCAAAACCTCCTCGGTGTACTATGCTCATCTAGCATGGTCCTGGCCATCTTTACAAGGGTCCTGTTCTTCCTCTCTACAACACCATTCTGCTGGGGAACTCTAGGTGAAGAGAACTGGTGCTCAAGTACCCTATCAGCGCAGAAAGTGGCAAAGGAAGAGTTCTTGAATTCTGTCCTATTGTCACTCCTAATGGCTCTCAAAGCTCCAGGAAGATCAACAGCTAGTCTAAGGACCAATTCTCTAAAATAGCCAAAAGCCTCGTCCTTAGAAACCAGAAAATATACCCATGAATACCTGGAGAAGTCATCCACAATCACAAGCACATACCATTTCCCACCTGCAGACTGGACTCTAGAAGGACCAACCATGTCTAAGTGCAAAAGCTGACCAGGTCCATCAGTCATCACTAAAGTAAGAGGTGGATGCGAAATAGAAACCATCTTACCATGTCTACAGGGTGTGCACACAAGATCTCTAACAGCCTTTAGCTTAGGCAAACCTCTAATCAAATCCTTGCAACTGACTCTAGTCAAATGGTCAAAGCCTATGTGTCTAAGTCTACGATGCCACAATACTAGATCATGAGAGACAGAAGCCACAAGACATCTAGGACTGGTGTCGGACCCAGGAGTAACACCCCAAATCCTCTATGCATTTCTGAACTAGTCCCATGATCAGTAGCTAGTTCACATAGTTAAACAGATATGGTAACATCCATAAATCGCACAATATTATTAATAATCAACAGAGTTTATTACAAAAGAGGCTTACAAGACAACATTAAAGAATACGGTGGAAGACGAAGAACAAGTAGTGGAGTCCAGCTGATCTGCCACAGGCAATCGACTGGGGTAGCAGCCTAGTCGTCAAGATCCACACCGGTAGCGAAGTCCTTCTCCTCTGAAATTTGTTTGTATAAAGCAAGTATGAGCACAACTACCATGCTCGCAAGTTACACCCGTCAAGTAACAGATTGAATGCATACATATAAGGGTATCTAAAAGGAAGGCTTATAGGGTTATTTGTGCGAAAGCAATATTTGACAATTTAAATACCATACTAAGTTCAAAAGTAGTTATACTATATCTAAAATCAAATTTCATTTTTAATCATTATTTCTCAAGTGTAGGATAAATCTCCGTACACAAGTGGTGAAGGACTACCCCCCTTGCACCACGCTTTCTGCCCAAATTTCCCACATGGAAAAACATTCATGAAATCATTTCGTCAAACCATTTTTAAAACAAAACCATAGTCTAATCCGCAAAAAGCTTTGTTCAGCATGTCCATGACCGTGGACACTGCTATTCGAATAGATTGACACTTTGTAGAGGTTGTACAACTTTACCCAGAAGACACGACTTCTCTAGTTTGTTTGGCATCCGTCGATACCACTGCTCACTACCTTTGGTAAGCAGTCTAGAGCACGTGACAAGACCTTTACAATGCGCCATTCCAACGTAGTTATGCCTCGCTAAGGTTTCGCTCCCTTTGGATAAAACACCGCCGGATTAGAGCCCCCTCTTGCGCCATGTGGGATTACGTAAAAAGTAGGTCACTCGGACACCCACACAACCGGATGGCACAACCACATTGAAACGTTGCAAATTAGTTAGCTAGATCCGTCCCACTCCAGACTTGTGGTAGTACAATTTGGCTTAACAAGCCGCAACTCACAGACCGGTCCTTAATTGACTGGGCGACTTCCAAAACAAACCCTGGGCCTCAACCATTCTAAAGAAGAGCCCGTGCATAAACTTGCACCCACCAACTATCCATTTCGCCCAAGTCCAAACCAGTTTTTCATTTTATTTTATTTTTCAAAACATTTGCAAACTTCCATGACACACCAGTGCCATGGATACAATTTAAACAACATTTAATTTTTGGCTGAAAGTTCCCAAATCAAACATTTTTGGGTCTAAGCATGGCTAAGCATATTTTTTCTCAAAATGATCCCAGTTCATACTATCGTATCAACTAGGTTTTATCTAGGGTGACAATATGTTTCATTCAATTATCAAAATTGGCCATACAAAGGATTTTAGGCATAACTATAGATTTAAAACAAGAATTTAAATTATTGAATATAAATAAGCATGCAATAATAATTTAAAACAGAATATAAATAATTTGAAATAATGGGTGCAAATATGATCAAGAATATAACTTGCCTTGCTCAAAAGTCTAGTCGTTGATTTATTCTGGTTCTTCGGACTCGTCGAAATCTAAACGTGAAAATAAGCTAAATTCAAATAAAACCCAAATAAAATCCAAAAATTACAAAATAAATACTGGAAGTAGAGAAAGAATTTAGATGAATTTAGGAGGAAGAATCGTTGGATTCGGAGTTCATATGAGAACGAACGAAATTGTAGAAAATTAAATCTCAAAAATGGGATGCATGTACAAAGTATCATGCTGATTCATCTAGCAGCCAACACTATTTATCATCAAGCTACGAAACAAGAAAGCAAAGCATGCTATGCTTAGAATTGAAACCGAAGCATGCAGCCGAAGTAAGACATCAAGTAGCCGATCAAAACAAGCTCAAGGTGAAGCCTAAATATTAGAGTACTGAACAAAGACCAGCATAAGCATCTAGTTGCAGAACTGAACATCTTCTTCCTTGGCCGAACAGAACAAAGGATGCGCCATGGTTTGTACAGATGGCGGTGCTCCGACAGCGGCACCGACGAGGGGAGGGAAGCATCACGTAGAGCACGACGATGTGAAGCTAGGGGTGGAGACTATGTGGCCAGCGCTAGCTCGACAGCGACACAATTCATAATAGAAAAAGCTTCAGCTAAAGGTTCGGATGGCGACATTGCCGGCGAACGACGGCATTTCGACGGCCGGTGAGGGGTGGAATGGAGAGAGGGGATGATGGGGATGCCGGTGCTCACCTCGGTTGTGGAGGAACGTGTACAGATGGCCAGAGGCAAGGACGACGACGTCGGCGCGGCTTGGGCTCACGGTGGCGCGGATGTTCCGGCGATGCTCCGGCGATGAGAGGGTGAGCACGGCGTAGACCACGTCGAGGCGAAACTAGCAGTGGTGTCGAAGACGAAGGAGCTCCACTGACGAGGGTGCTAGAGGCGGCGGAAGGGAGTTAGATCGGCGTCGAGGAAATGCCGATTCTAGAGAGGTGGGAGCGAGAGAGGAGAGGTGAGTGGTAGGAGGGTCATGAGTGAAGGAATGTGCACCTGGTGCTCCCTTTTATAGGGGCGGAGGGGAGCCGAAACGTTGGGGAGGCGAAGAGCTACGACCGACAGCTTTGGTTGCAATTGAAGAACGAAATGAAACGATTAAATTAACTGCATGTAGTGGATGAAACGTCCAATTGAAGGTGCTGCGACGTGGGTGATATTAGTGCGAACGTTTCGCTTCAGACGGAATCCAATTTAACGCATTGAGTGAGGAGAATGGGAAGAAAGAGCGGTGGTATGCCATTAATGGAGCTTCATGGTTCGGTTTTAATGGCAACAAGGGGAGAGAGGAAGCAAGGGGAGAGGTGGCGATGGTCGATAGGGGCGGCGCCGGCGACGGCTAGCTGTAGGTGCGGCCATGGAGGTGGTCGGCCAAAGCAGCGCTGCCATGAGTGCACGGCAAACAACAGAAGCAAAATCGTTTTTGGGTAAGAAGGTGAATAGGAGAGAGAAGGAGGGTAGAAAAGAAATAAAGGAAAGCATATGTTTGATTAAAAGAAAAGAGGCAAGATGGTAGTGCATGCATTAGATGCTTGCATGTTGAGTGTGCTGGGCTTGGGGCAGCCCTGGGATGGGTGATCTCACGGGAAGGAATAAATTATATATATATATATATATATATATATATATATATATATATATATATATAAATTCACGAAATTCCTAGAGTTATTTTGGACTTAAATAAAATATTTTCAACTTATAATTGGTAATAGTTTTTGCACATAATTTATTTTGGCTTTAAAAATAATTAGGAAAAAGCTTTTAAAATTTCAGAAAATAATTACAATTTTACTTTTGACTTTTAAAACTTCAAAAGATTCAAGAGAAGCAATAAAACTCTTTCAATTCCAAAATAATAACTTTATTTATTTTATTTTGGTAACAACACTTTGGGATGTTACAACCGGAAGCGAAGAGACTTTGAAATCGGCACAAAAGATCCTCTCAAACCTAGAAATCCCAAAGACATGCTCATCCGAGGAGTATAGAACTCTACACTCACCACTCTTAAACCTCACCTCTAGACCCTCATCAAGAATCTAAAAGCAGATAGCAAATTATGTCTCACTTACTTACCAAAGCGGCGTCCTTAAGCATGAACTTGTTGTTGGCCAAGACTGTACCTTGGGCATCACGGTGCGGTAGAAGCATCCCCAAAGCGTGATCAAATCATTGCGGATGCTGCGTGTGAGGGAGGAGAACCATCTAGAATCGCTAGTCATGTGTCGAGAACACCCGAGTCAACAAGCCATATGTCCTCCTTCCTCACTGGCGGACCTACAAAGCACGAGCAGAAACATCTATGCCTCAGTACTGGGTTAGTGATAAAAGACTTGGGAATCGATCTTGAGTCACACGATGCTTAGGCAAAGCAGTAGAAGCTGCAATAAAATGGTTAGAGGAATAATCATAAGAATGCATGCAAGACCCACATAGACCTCTCTGAATCGACCTACCAAAAGGTCGGTATTCCCCCTGTCTAGATGCTACCTGTGGTCTCTCCTTACGATATCCTAACCCAAAATGCTGCCTAGAGCTACCAAAAGAGTCAAAGAAGTCATCTACGAACCTAGGCTTATGTCTAGCAGGAAAGACAGGCTGCCTGTCTCTAGAGACTGTCACAAGTGAGGGAACTCCTCTAATGATCCTCAAGGCACCAATCCTCTCCTTCCTCTTAATCTTGACTCTACGGAAGCAGAACTCAACGATGTTGCCATCCTTCTTGCAAAAGGTACAATGGTACTTGACCTTTTGAGGGGTCTGACCTGATGAAGTAGAAGCACCTGTCTTGCTTGAAGGGGTTTGGGCAAAACCTGTAGATCTAAAAACTATCTTAGATGGCTCAAGGGGTTCTACCTCAAACATGCCACTCTCAACAACTCTCACAATTTTAGGTGGATGGTTCTTGGAATGCTCTAGGGCATTAAAACCTAGGCCTCTGTTCTTCACACTCACCTTGGATTGATCAAGATTCATGTTAAGGTTCTTCTTCCCACTAGAAAATCTCTCAAGGGTCTTTTTGAGGTAATCATTTTCTTTGGCTAGGTAATTACAGGTGACACACCTATTTGACTTGATTGTCCTAGCAAGATTTTCTTTAACAAGAGCTATCTCAACCCTTAAAGCCTCACAAGACACACAAGAAGCATTCTCAATCCTACTCACTTGCTCTTTGAATTTGACTCTAAACGCCTCTTGTATCTCATCTAAATTTATCCCAACTTCAGTACAAAAAGCACAAGAAGCAGAATCAACAACATTTTTGGAAACAGTCATGGACATGGATTGTTCAATTTTAGCGTTCTCCTCTAGAGTCTTGTTTAGAGCTTCATTCTCCATCGTGAGTTTAAGGCAATTTTCATATGATGCAGATTTAGAATGAAGAACTATTTCAGTTATTTCTTTTATTTTAATCTTATTATCCTCACAACGAGAACAAGTGTGAATAGCATCAAATTTCAGCAATTCTTTTGTAGCACTATCCAATTTTAATTCAAGCAAAGCACAATTTGAGCAAGGTAAAGGAATAGCATCTACAACAGTCACATCTAGAGCAACAGCATCCATGCACACAGGACTAGACTTGAGAGATTCTAGTTCATCAAGAGCATCTTTAAGTTGATTCGCAACAGAGGAATGAGCGGATTTCAGATTGGTCAATTTATTATGCAAGCTAGAGCAAGAATCGCAAACATCAACAGGATTAATGGATTTGAGCTTAATAACTTCTAGGTTCAAGTTATCAATCATGATGCCCTGTCTCTTAATCATTTTAGCTTGCTTTTTCAGTTTTTGTTCAGCAACGACCAAAGCATGTTTCATTTCATTGAGTGAAGGGCATACCTCATTGGGATAGCTGAAAGGGTTGTCGTCGTTGGAGGAGTCGATGTCGTGCAAGTCCTTGGCCATGAAGCACATGCCAGTGAAATCTTGGGCCTTCTTCTTGCCATGAGAATCATCGTCGTCATCCTCCATCCCCGAGTCCACATCACTCATATCAACACTCTCAAGAGCGGCAAGGACTCGGCTGACGAACTTGCGATAGTTGGGCTTCTTGGCTTTTGCATCCTTAGCTTGAGGACGCCTCCGAGAGTCCTTCTCCACCTTGCCCTTCAGCTTGGGGCACTTGGACCGAATGTGGTTTGGCTCACCACACTCAAAACAAGTGACAGGGCCACCTCTCCTTCTGTTCCTCACCTTGTTGTAGTCTCTCGAGAATTTTGTGGATAGGAGGGCTAAATCATCCTCAGATAGCTTCTCTAGTTGCTCATCGCTCAAAGAGTGCAAAGCGGATAATGAAAAACCAGATGAGCCAAAATCCAAAGAATCAGAAGAGCTACCCTTAGATGGGTCGACCACTAAAGTCGTCAACTCTGTCTTGGGGAGAGGCGAGATGAAGTCAATCTCATGCGTCTTCAACCTCGAGTAGAGCTTATCCATGGTAAGCTCACTCATGATAGTGTTGTCATTGATGGAAGTGATCTTCATCCCCAGACCTTAACATCAAGAGCACCAAAGAGCTGACGTGCATTTTCAGATTTAGTGAATACAAGGTCCACAGCACGTAAATCATGAAGGATTTTGGAGAACCTTCCCCACAGCTCATCCAAAGATTCACCGGGCCTTTATTCGATCTTTGAGTATTCTTTCTTGAGTTGGTTCTGTCTCACTTCGTTGATCGCAGTAGAGCCCTCGTGGTAATCACAAAGGGTCTTCCAAATCTCATGAGTAGACCTCAAATTAGCAACATGCTCAAACTCAGATCGACTAAGCCCTTGAATCAGAAAGTTTCGAGCCTTGCTATTAGCCTCAACATTTGGAGTGATCACATCGTCATTGGCTGGCACAATATAGGGATTTTTTACCTTAAGACAAATTGCGTGCCCTTGAGCCTCGATGTAGGTATGCATGCGAGCCTTCTAGTAAGCAAAATCAACTCCATCAAAAACATGTGGTTTGGTTGAATACTTGTCAGTCTCCATGGCTCCAAAGACCAGTTAAGATCTATGAGAAGAGCTAACCGTGCTCTGATACCACTTGTAGGACCGGAAAGACGACTAGAGGGGGGTGAATAGGAGCACAAACAATTTTTGCTAACCCCTCAAAGAACAGCAACAGAAATCACAAGGTTGCTCTGTGAAACTCTAGGATTCAGTATGACCGCCAGGTAAACTACGGTATAACTGCACTTCAGTATTACTGCTAGTCAGAGGCGGTATTACCGATTGTCCTAGCGTTCCATTCTGATAGTGGAGAACCAAACCTAAAAATTGCTCAACTTGTGATTTATCCAACCAAACCCTATCAAACTTGAAACATAACCTTTAGAGGAGATCATGAACCTATTCCAATCATCTATTCAACAGATCCATGGCAAAGTTCTGACCTTTTTTAAGATTTGATGAAGAAAGACTCAAAACCGAGTCAAAAACTCAAATATGATCCAAGGCTTGCTCGTAGGTTATGGATGATGAAGATGACCTTAGATGGTCTCCCACAAGTCACAGCAAGCAAGGTCAAAAGAAGGATTCAAGAGAAAAGCAGTGGATCATCAAAAACTCCAAATCATCAAAGAGAAGGCAAGAACAAAAGAGACTCATATTTGGGAACTTGCTTGGATTGATTTGATATTTGAGATTGATGTTTACAGCCACTCCATCTTGGAAGACACAACTCAATACATGAGCACACGATCAATCAATCTCTAGAACCCTAACTCTCCTCTTCCTCTCTAAAACCCTAAAACCAACTAGGGTTTCTCTCAATGAAGTGCTTCAGAGGCTACTGGGTAGCACCCTCTCTATTTATACTAGAGGCTAGCATCTAGGGAATATTCCATTAAGGCACCCGTTAAACCCTAACACACAACGGGTTAACACACGCACGCATCTCAAAGCGTCGTCTTCATCTTTCCTTGACCTAAACCACTTTTCTTTGCATTACCTTGCGACGTGGTTTAGCCAAGAGGTCATCAAGGTGGTATTTAGGTGAAAGTACCAAAATACCCCTTCTCGATCCTTCTCCATAGACCGAGTTCAATCCGGGTGAAGCAATCGCCTGCTTCGCCACATGTAGGTTGATCGACGGCTCTCATCATGTCAGCAAGTCTATCCCGTCCAGCACCCGCCGAAATCACCAAGGCACTTGCATCGACCCCCGTGCCGCTTGATCCAACCAGTCGCATCGAACTGCCCGTTCAATGACCCTTGTCCATTCTGCGCCACACTTGAGTCTCCTGACCACACCCGGCATCATTGATCGTTTTGGACCTCAGCTCTCCAAGCTTAATCCCGATCATCCTCGCTGTTGACCGTCATTGACCTACAAGCCACCTGCACAGCAATAGACCAAGAAATCGTCTCCAGGAACAAGTTCTTGACAACTTGACCCACATTAGCCATAAACATGCAATATGCAACTCAGATGCAATGACAAATAAGGATATCACCTATCCCAAACTTAATTATCTGAAAGAACCAACATTCAGTGCATAAGCGGTAGTACCGCCAAGTATTTCCCGGTATTACCACAACGCGGTAATACTGCTCTCAACACTGCGGTCATACCGCCATAAGAGAATTCCCAAAATGCTCGAAAAACATGCTCTCTGGAATTTCCATACCGCAACTCTACGGTCATATCGAAGTGCGGTATTACCGCCAAGGAAAATGCGGTCATACTGCTTCTCCAAGAAATCCAAAGACAAATTACACTCGTTCTGGAAAAAGGCAACCACCATCTAAAAAACGGTGTTACCGCTATCCAGTAGTACCGCCAATACTTGCGGTCATACCGCAATGCGGTAATACCGCTATCTACACGTTGGTACTACCGATTTACCTGATACTTTGCTGAAACTTTCTGAAAAATAGGATTGCCAATTGTAACATCACCTAAGATTATGAGCATATCCTCATGATATCCACAGGACAAGATTAATCCTGAGGAGGTCCTGGATGGTCGCGATTGATGCGCGTTGGTGCTCCTTGGGAAAAGACTTGGATGGATCAGATTGATCCTGGGGAGGTCCTGGACGGACACGATTGATGCGCGTTAGTTCACCTGGAGAGGTCCTGGACGGTTGTGATGGATGCGCATTAGTTCTCCTGGATGGTTGTGATTGATGCGTATTAGTTCTTCTGAGGGAGGACCTGAATGGTTGAGTTGATGCGCGCTGGTATTCCTTGGGGAGGTCCTGGATGGTCCAGATAACACCTGGGGAGGTCCTGGATGGTCCTGATGCATCCACGCGAGTGCTTCTTAGAAGGACCTTGAAGACCTCCGGCAAACCTGAAAAGACCTTAAACAAAACACCCAAACGGAACAACGGAACCTTCCAACAACCGCAAATTCTAGTGCAATCCAAAGGTCAATTATTCAACAGTAAAAACCACGACCACGCCCCATGGTCCAACAATCTCCCCCTTGATGAATACATTGACAACACTTCAAAGAGAGAGGAATTTGCGAAAAGAAGGTTTGAAAAACTACAAGGCATCAAATCGAGGAACTTCAATAAATCGAGAAACCTAAACTCCCCCTCAACACAAGCACAAATCCAATTCAAATTCTCCATATTTCTCCCCCTTTGGCAATGTACTCAGCAAGAACTTCCTAGAGAGAAGACATCAGAGAGAAAAGCAAGGAGAATAAAAAGCCAGAAGCTGTGCCCATTTTTTTAATTCAATTTAATAGATTAACCAAGCCATTTTTGAGTAGAGCTTAACAGGATCATATAAAAACATGTATCATGAGCCAATGACATGACATCTCAAACAATGACTAAAATGATTATAAGACCACAAAGAGATATCACCATGAAAAGTTAGAGCCTAACAGTGAGGCAAATGTTAAATCTAGATGAGCTATCAGTCTCATATTAACACCCTATTGCTTCACATTCAAATCTTATGCATGTGGCATGCTTGTAGCATACTTCTTTTCAAGGTGGCATGCTTGAAGCATACTTCTTTTCACTGGTGGCATGCTTGGAGCATACTTCTTTTCATTTGAGCACTTTTGTGTGCCTTTTGTTTTTATTATTTTTTTCTTTTGAATACATAGATATGTATGGCATGCTTGATGCATACATCTTTTCAAATGTCTCTTTCTATTTTTTTTTATAACATGCCAAAATGAGTGAGCATCACAGGATTGCAATGAGAGACATATGTGCTTCAAATCCATGATTTAAAATAAGACTCACAAACAAGCTCATCCTTTTCGATGAACACACAAGGTGATAACAATAATCAATCTAGTCAAAGTGTTCAGCCATGTCATGCTTTAGTTCTTATGTAACAAATTAATTATAACCAGTAAAGATCAAAGCTACACATTACATGAATAAATATGATAAAGAAAGCTCTACAACTCATTTGATTTCAAAGGCTTGGACTTGATGATATGTTTGGCAAGACAAAGCTTCTGAACTTTTAAAACCCAAACTCCCCCTCAAAATAGACCTATTGGGTGCAACACTCCCAATTCACTTCGCAAAAGAGCAAACCGAGCAGTATCAAGTAGTTTTGTGAAAAAAAACAGCAACTTGAGACTCTGTATCAATAAAATGCAAAACAACATTTCCCTTTTCCACATGATCTCTCAGAAAATGATACCTCTTGGAAGACATCAAAGAAAGTGAAGAACCATCAAGTGATCCACTCAAGCAATGACGCAAAAGACTGGAACCAAATCAAGCTCATATTCTCTAACCTAGTCAGTTGATCTTACATCACAGGAAATATTGGTCTCATAGTACTGGGGTTAGTGAAATAAGATTTAGGAATCCAGTACTGAGATACACGACGAATAGGAGCAGCAAATCTAGAACCAGAAACATGTGTGCATGAGCGATCAGGATGCCAAAAAGAAGCCTGTCTAACTGCCCCTTGAAATGCAGGCAATGCAGAACGAGAATTATTTGAATTATAACCCAAACCAGCAGAATATTGTTTAGAGGGAGCATAGCGATGATAAGGAGCTTGACCAAACTCCACTTCAGAACGAGAAATCCTTTTTAACATGTCTTTTTTTTTTCTTTCTTAGCTTTTCGAAAGCAAAATTTAACCAGATGACCCTCTCTACCACAATGAGTGCAATGATACTTGAATTTATGAGAAGTTGTATCTATTGCCTTTACAGCACTCACTTTGGTAGATGAGTTCATTGCAATACCAGCAAATTTAAAAACAATTTGTTTTGGTTCAGATTCTACTTCAAATTTTCTAGGTTCAAGAAGCTTAACAATCTTAGGAGGATTATTCTTGGCATGTTCAAAATCCTAGACCTTGACTTTTAACACTCGCTTTTGACTTGTCTAGGATCATATTCAAGTTCTTCTTGCCAAAAGAAAATCTCTCTAAAGTGTCCTTAATATACTCATTTTCTTTAGCTAGAGTAGGACAAGCTGTGCATTTGACAGATTCATTCACAATTTTCTTAGAAGCACTAGACTGAGCCAATCTTACTTTTTCAGCAAACTCATTTAGTTGTCTAGTCAAAGCTTCTATTTCAGTGTTAAGTTTTGGACAGTTAGAGCATGAAGATGTCTCATGATAAAGCATCTGTTGAATTGATTCCTGAGATGAATTTAGTCTAGCTTCTAGCAATTTACAGTTAGAGCAAGCTTTCACTTGAGTATTTGAAATACTTGACTCTAAACATGTAGAAGCACTAAACATGAGCTTTTCAATTTCATCATTTGCAAGTTTTAACTTTTCATCACAAGAGTCATGTGCTAGTCTTAAATCATCAAATTTAGCATTTATTGACCTAGTAGTTTCCAACTCAGAATGTAAAACTTGACAAGACTCACATGATTCATCATCACGAATAGAAGCTCTAAGTCTATTAATTTCAGAAGTTAGGCTTTCAACAAGACAATTATTTTCTTTCAGTTTCCTTTTTGTCTTTTTCAATTCAATAGCAAGTTTAATCAAGCCATCTTCAAGTTCATCATATGATGGTCTTACCTCATCGGGATCACTATCGTCATCGTTGCTTGCCATGAAGCACATGCCCGTGAAGTCATCATTATCATCGTTGATGTCGTCGCAACTTTCATATTCCACATCACTCAACTCAAGATGCTTGATAACCGATATGATCTTTTCAGCAAACTTGCGATGGAGATTACCATCCTTGGTGTTATTGTTCTTGGATGGCCGATGACGATAATTCTTGTCTTCCTTGATCTTTTGTCCTTTGAGCTTTGGACACTCCACCTTAATGTGACCTGGCTCGCCACATTCATAACACTTGATTGAACTCGAGACGCCACCTCACTTCCTCATCCTCATGTTGTTGAGTGCCTTGTATGCTCGTGAGGAGATCAATACCAAGTCCTCTTCAGGGAGTTGTTCGAGCTGTTCATCTGAAAAAGAAGACAAGGCAGATACAAGAAAAGAGCTCGAAGAAGCAGCCTGCATGGGTTTAGTCACAAGTGCTAAAGGTGAAGATATATCGACCTTAGACGGCGAAGCTTCCATCTCATAGGTTTTCAATCTAGAGTAAAGATCATCCATGGTTAAAGTATCTAGATCGATAGTTTGATTGATCGTTGTGACAACCATCAACCACTCAGAACCTAAAGATCTCAAAATTTTAGATGCATTATCTTCATCAGTAGAAATAACATCAACGCCATGCAAACTACTCAATATCTTTTCAAACCGAGCAAAAAGATCATCAATAGCTTCGCCAGGCTTCATGGCAAAATCAGAATATTCTTTTTGATAAAGATTTTTATACACTTTCTTGATTTTAGTGGTTCCCTCATGATAATCGCAAAGAGTCTTCCATATTAAGTGAGCAGAGTTAATATGAGCTACGCGATCAAATTTTATACGAGAAATTCCATGAAACAACAAGTTACGAGCTTGAGCATTCAGATCAACATCTGTTTTATTTAGGTTAGTAACTGTAGCAGGAACCACATAAGGGCTAGAAACCTTATTCCAAACAGCATTACCTTGCGCCTCAATGTAAGCTTGCATACGACACTTCCAAAAAGCAAAATCAGTACCTTCCAGCATGGGAGGATGATTCACATACCTCTCTGACGCCATAGCAACCTTGCTCTGATACCACTTGTTGGATCGTATAGCACAATCAAAGGGGGGTGAACGATTGTACCGATTTATTACTCACAAATCAGCCAAACTTGCCGTGTACTGGCTCTTCTCACGACCTCCTCAAGGACCTCTTTGAGGACCTCTCCAGGACCTCTTTAGAACCTCCTCGAGGACCTCTTCCAAGAAGACCTCTCGAGCACAGCTTGAACAAAATAACAATCTTGTGACAATGTCGAATAGATCTGATCTCTTACTTCTCAATCTTGTTCAGTGTCTACAAAGTGCTCTTCAAGCACCCCTCAAAGCTCTCAACCGAAAGACCTCTAAAGCTCTAGCGCAAAAGCTGCGTACAAAAGACACCATAAAAGCCACCTCTCAAAAGTCACCGTGACAGCCACGTCTAAAAGTCACAGGGAAAACACTTCCCCTCTGCCTCCGTTTATAGATAGAGACTAATTCGTATCCTCAACGACTCCAACATGAACATATCTCATCCGAGTTCCAAGGGACCGGAAACCCTTCCAAACACGGGTTTTCCAATATCTCTAAATCTTCCAGATATTTGAATGCTTTCCATGTCTCCTCACACGTCGTAAGCCTTCAGGACTCCACCACCCGAAGCTTCTCTGTGCATCAGCAACCACCTTTGATCTCCACGTGCTCCAGCGCAAGCCCAACCACCTCGTGACATCCTCGACCTCTTGAACATCAGATTTCCCCATCCTAGTCCCGGTCCTCCTTGTCATCGACCATGGTTGTCTTCACGCTCAACCTACACATGCAAAGAATAAAGAACATATCCCAACACAAGTTCTCAAACTTGACCAATATTAGTTCACACACGCAACACACTATCAACCAGGTCCGCGACTAGATCAGTATGTCTACAATCACCTCCAAGACGTCCACGACGCCTACGACCACTACCATCAAGTCTATGACCACTCACTTGCACCGTAGCACTTGAAGCAAACAGTGTTGGAATGAATAGGGTGGTCTTGTGGAGACCTCCGGGTGGTCCTGTGAAGACCTCCGGGTGGTCCTGCAAGACCTCGTAAAAGACCTCCTGAGAAGTCCTAGAAAACCTCGTGAAAGATCTCTTGGGAGGTCCTGTGAAAGACGTCCTGGGAGGTCCTGAAAGACCTCTTGGAAAGTCCTGTGAAGACGTCCTAGGAGGTCCTGGAAGGCCTCCTGAAAGACCTCTGGAGTGGTCTTTCAAAAACATCCGGGGCCATCTTTGTAAATATACAGGGTCGTCTTTGTAAATCTCTAGGGTCATCTTTTTGCAAAGACACCTCCTTGCTACAGTACCTCGGAAGACCTTCGTGCTACAGTTACTCGGAAGTCCTCTGTGCTATATTACCTCGAAAGACCTCCTCGCTACAGTAAATTCGAAGACCTCTTAGACGATCCAGATAACTACAGGGAGAGGTCCTGTGTAGTCCAGATAGATCCACGTTGGTACCCATGGGGGGGTCTGAGTGGTCCAGATTGATCCACGTTGGTGCCCATGGGGGAGGTCTTGAATGGACAAGATTAATCCTGAGGAGGTCCTGGATGGTCGTGATTGACGCGCGTTGGCGCTCCTTGGGAAAAGACCTGGATGGATCAGATTGATCCTGGGGAGGTCCTAGATGGACGCGATTGATGCACGTTAGTTCACCTGGAGAGGTCCTGGATGGTTGCGATGGATGCACATTAGTTCTCTTGGACGGTTACGATTGATGCACATTAGTTCTCCTGAGGGAGGACCTGAATAATCGAGTTGATGCGCACTGATATTCCTTGGGGAGGTCCTGGATGGTCCAGATAACACCTGGGGAGGTCCTGGATGGTTTTGATGCATCCACATGAGTGCTTGTTAGAAGGACCTTGAAGACCTCCAGCAAACCTGAAAAGACCTTAAACAAAACACCCAAACGGAACAACGGAACCTTCCAACAACCGCAAATTCTAGTACAATCCAAAGGTCAATTATTCAACAGTAAAAACCATGACCACACCCCATGGTCCAACAAGTTGCCACCATCACTTTTAGATGTGCACAATGTATTTCATGTCTCTCAACTGAAGAAGTGCCTTTAAGTCCCGACCAAAGCAACCAATTTGGAAGACCTCGATTTGCAACTCGATCTCTCTTATCGGGAGCACCCAATTCGCATTCTTGAAGAAATGGAGCGCAAGACAAGAAATTGCATCATCAAGTTCTTGAAGGTTCAGTGGGGCAACCATACTGAAGATGAAGCAACATGGGAGCGTGATGTAACAGCCCAAAGTTCTGTTACCAATTTAAAATTAATTAAAGTCATTATGTTGTTGGATTTTCTGAAATTTGAAAGAGTTTGATTGCTTTATTTGAATTTCTAAGTTTTCAAGAGTCAAAAATAAAATTAATTAAAAGTTTTTAAGTTTTATTTGAGTTTAAGTTGAAAAATAAAAATGTAATTATTTTCTGGAATTTTAAAAGCTTTTTCCTAAATATTTTAAAGCTAAAATAATTTATTTGCAAAATTAAAAGCCAACTTTAAGTTGGAAATAATTTTATTAAGTCCAAAATAAATCTAGGAATTTCTGTGAATTTGTCTAGAATTTTTGGATTTATTTTGCTATTTTCTAAAGCTTATTTGAATTAACCGAAATATTTAAATTGCTAAATCTATTTAAATCTCAAAACTTGTTGTGGGCCGAATCTCGCCCGGCCTTTTCCTGTTCATCCGTGCGTGGCCCAACACCGTGGCCCACCTCCGCGCAGCCGGCCCACTCGCGCCAACCGTCGGATCTAAATCCGATGGCCAGCCCGCGCGCCAGCCCTCTCCCTCTCTCTCTCACCCAAGCCAGCCCACCCGCCAGCCATTGCCCTCTCCCTTGCAAGTGGGCCCGCCCATGTTCTCTTCAACCCCGGTTCTTCCTTCTCTGGCGCAACCGCCATGGGCGCGCGTGGGAGCTCTGTCAACCGGCCTCCTCCACTGCCCCACCTCCCGCGCGACGCGCGCACGACCCCGCGCCCTCATCCGCCTCCACTCCCCAACGTTTCCCCTCTCCCCACACGCCGGTTCACCCACGCACCACAACTGCCGTGGCCACCACGGCGCCCACGCACGATCTCCCCCTCTGGCCGCGCCCTCGTGCTATAAAAGGGAGCATGAGGAGCCCCTCATCTTGCTCATTCTTTCCCCCTCATTCACACTCCCTCTCTCCCTCTCAATCGACAGGAATTTGAGTTTCCTTGTGCGCCGCTGCGAGGCCTTTCTTCTCCGATTCTGGCGCCGGCGTCGCCTCCTCGTCGCCGCCGCCGGTACCATTGACACCGCCGCCTTCTCACCGTCCCAGTGCGCGCCTCACCCTCGCCGGAGACCCACCGGAGCGCCGCGCCCCCACACCGCTGATCTCACCGCCGCCGTTGCCCTCACCACCGCCGTTCCTGTCGCGCCGAAGCGCCACCGTGGTGAGCAACACGTTCCCCATCTCCCTCGTCGCCTTGACCTCGGCGAAGTTTCATCGCTGCGGCGCATAGCGCCGGCGAAGCCGACGCCGAAGCGCCGCCGCCACCCTTGCCGACGTGGCGCGCCGCTGTGGACGCCACCTCACACCACGTGGGCGCCACCTCAGCGTCGGATCCAACGTGGACCCGACATGGCACCAAACCCGCACCAAATCAGCACCACCCCCCTGAGCCAAAATCCCGTGGGCTTGGTCCATGTAGACCGTGTCTATGACACGTGGGGCCCACCAGTCAGATTTAATTTAAATTCCAAAAATCTCAGGGCTGATGTCAGCATTGCGCAATAATTAGAATTTCCTTTAGAAAAATAATTCGGGAAATTCTTTTAATTTGCAGATTTAGATTAAAACTTGTAAAATTCATATCTTTTTCATCCAAACTCCAAATTGGGTGATTCAAATTGCTAAAATCTTAGAAAATTATTATCTAGCTAAATAAAATAAAATTATTTCATTTGGAGTTAGTTTAAATTGTCTTTTTGAATTTGTCGTACTTTCGCGTATAGACTTCGACGATTCCGAAGAGGTAGATCCTTCTGAGGAATTAGAATTTCAAGACTTCAACGAAGGCAAGTTAAACTTTGTCCATTTTGCCCCTACTATGTTAAAGTTATTTAAATTCAGTTTTCAAATTATTAAATGCATTCGTACTTCTATTCAAGTATATCAAATTCCTATTTAAATAATTAGATATTCCAGCTATCATTGTATGGCCAATCTTGAATATTGATATGTCATTCCTTTGTCACCAATAGATAAACTAGTATGGTAATAACTCACATGCTTAGCAAATGCTTAGACCATGTTTATTTAATTTTGGGGAATTTAGCCAAACCATTTCAAATTGATTTAAAATTTGAATCTATGGTCTTGTCTTACCATAGAGGCTTATTAAAGGTGGTTTTACTAAATAAAATTAAAATAGTTTGGACTTGGGCGAAACGGATGAATGGTGGGTGCAGGTTTATGCACGGGTTTAATCTGGTTAGGATTAAAGCCCAAGGTTTGTTTTGAAAGATGCCCAAGTCAATTAAGGACCGGCCTTTAAGCGTTCCTTTGCTATGCCTTACTGTATCACCACATGTCCTGTATGGGAAGGACCTGGCTTAATAATTTGGGATACCTCATAGATATTCATGCCATGTTGTATGTGTGGGTGCTGGTTAGACAGTAGTCCCACCTGGTGCAAGAGGGGGCTCCCGGAGGATGGTTAGTCCAATGGAAGCGAAACCTTAGCGGGCATGAGTACTTTGGAGTAGATCATTGTAACGGTCTTGTGATAATTGCTTTGTCACACGCTTTAGCAAGCGTGGATTGCCCGACTCAAAGAGCAAATTATCTCGTATGGGTAAAGCTGTACAAACTCTGCAGAGTAGAAAACTATTCGAATAGCCGCGTCCGCGGTCATGGACATGCTAGCAAAGCCACTCCGAGTTAGACTTGTTTTTGGTTTTAAAAATGGGTTCAACAGCTGTTTTCAGGATGGTTAGTCCTATGGAAAAATTGGGAGGTTAGCCATTGTGATAGGAGGATATCCATCACCTTTCTTAGAGGTTATCCACATTATACATTTGTCATTTAAAATATGATTTTAGATACTGTATGAAAATGGCCTTACAATCTAATATGATTATTTAAACTAAAACTGCTGCTTTACGCAAAATAACCCTGCCATTGTCCTTTGTCTACTTTATGCATGCATTACAATTCTATATTGGGTGTAACTTGCGAGCACGGTAGTAGTGCTCATGCTTGCTGAATATCTTTATTCAGGTGAAGACTACTATCAGGATGGTGAGGACACCGACGCTTAGGCTACGCCTCAAGATGATTGCCTGTGGCGGATCGTTCTGGCCTACTACTACTGTTTTTTACTTCCGCTGTGTTGTTTAATCTTTTATTTGGCTTCATGCCCAATTGTATTAAACTCTGATTTACTATTAATGCAATGCGAGATATGGTTATGTTATCATTTTTGTAACTGTGTACACCGAAAATCCTGGACTGGTGTATGAACACAGAGGGTTCGGGATCTTTCATTCCCAGGTCCGACACGTGAAGACCGGATGCGAACCAAATATCCAAACATTTTTCCTTCTCCCTGAAGTGCCTTTGAATCAAGAAAGGAAAGGTTAAACAAAACAATGGAAAGGAAAATGCATTAGAAATTCCTTGTAACCATGTTAGGGTATCTTAGCTCTATCTTTGAAGGAAATCAAGACAACAGGTGTTGTATCTTTTAGAACCTTCCTGTCCAGCTTCCGACCTACCGAGATCTTGGGGACGAGATCTTTTGTAACGGGGAGGTTTTTCACAAGCCCAAGATAATTAATGATATCAAGTATGCATCTCATCAGCATGCATATTGTTTTTGAAATATTTGCATCATTTATTGCACTTGGAGAATCTTAATTAAAGATTAAACTTTAACCTAAATCAACTCCTCCAAACGAAACAGACATAAGTTCTTACAAAGACCTCTGTAAAATAATTTATTAAAATACTATAATATTTATCACGAATAAATATAATTTTTCCCAAATTTTGGGAGCTTAATCTGACCCTCAGAAAATTCAAACTGAAATCAATAACCTAAGTTAGGTTTGAATTTAAACTAAGCAATTAATTCTTGAATCATGAATTTTATGATTTTATTTGAGTACTAGGATGTCCCAGGAACCTCTCTCATTTAATTCAGTTTTTTAGGAATTTTATTGCTATTTTTAGTGACCCTGTCAAAGTGGAATCATTGGAAAACAAACTCAGTTAAACCCTAGCGAACCGACCGAGCCACGTTCCAAATGGTTCAACCCAACCCACTAGAGTTGTGTCCTAACAAGCTAGCACACGCAGGTCGTCTGATCTCAATCAGACCGTCCAGATCGGTTGGGGACGTTCGGACCGTCCAAACGACCAGTGTGATCCAGACCGTCAAATCTCAATCAGTCAGTCCAAACGTCACCGACCAAGTGATTGCACCGGTTCGAACAATCCGACCATGCCACTCGTCTCAACTGCACCAACTCGCACCACACCCCTTCGCTTGTGCCTCTGACCACCTGAGCCCGCCTGTAAGGTTCATCTCTTACCTCCCGTTGGCTGGCGCGCAGGCGACACACTCCACGCGGCAGCACCGCTCTGCCGCTCCTCTACCAACGCTGTCACGCACTGCCCCTTCTGACCACTCTCGAAGCTACACTAGATCCTGCTGCTTCATTCTCCGTCCTCCGTTGCAAACAAAACCGCCTCCTTGCCTCTCCACTTGCTCACTTCTCTCCTCGGCCGTGGGAGAGAAGGAGGCTTTGAGCTCTCCTCCATCCCAGTAAGCGCCGCCGCGACCACGCCATTCTCCTTATCCTTCAACACCGTCCCCATTTTCTCTAACCCGAGTTCCTCTCTCACCTTGTAGCTCCTGGAACACGCTGGTCGTCCTCGCCACCAGTGGACGCGCACCAAGTGCCATCACCACGCCATTTCTCGTATCTAGTGAGTTCCTTCCCTTTCTTTGCATGTCAACATGTATGCTTGGACATGATATCCATTTCCCCTCAATTTATTTCAACAATGCTTGACAGGAGTTTTGGAATTTGGATCTTGCCTTTTTTTGTCGGCCGAAGACTCTATTCGCGGTCTTTTGTCGAATTGGTGAGCCATTCATCAATTACTCGTGTTTACACCTTCTTCAATGCCCCCTGAACCTCTTCCAATCATTTTCGATGATATCATGGCGCAGGTTGCCTTCTCCTCATGGAGCCCTACTGTCGTCGCCGCCATTATTGCCGCTAGACCTTCCCCGAGCTCCTCTGCCCTCTCCTAAACCTTGGTAAACTTAAGTGGACCTCACATTAGCTCATGCATGCACTATTTTGCACTTTGCCTCGTCATAATGGGACATGCATAAGTAGCTGTAGGGTAGCTGCACTCGCTGGCGGCTAGCCACCGTTCTAAGCGGTCTCAGCCACCGCCACTGTCACCTGTAGATGCACAAAGCTTCAAGGAGTTCATTCATGCCATTGGTCAGCACCACCATGGCTGGGAACTCCGGCGAGGCTCGGGTCAAGCCCGAGCTCTGTTGTTGGACGCTCCGACAGTTCCTATAGCTAGGCCATTAGGGCTAAAGCTCAATCATTAGTAATTAATAGCGAGATCTGTGTCATAAAGCATGTTTAGCCACGTTAAGTGTTGGCTTTCGATGGATGACAGGTGGGCCCGTGTGTTGACTGAGTTATTGAATGGCTAGGAGAGTATGACCATTGGGCCCCACATGTCAATTAGTTTTATTTCGAAAATAAAATGAGAAATGGTACTGTGTAGTGGACCCCACTGTCGGTGATTGCGGTTGGGTAGGCTTTGGTATAAAAAGTATTTAATACTTAAGAAAATATGGAAATCAATTATTTGTATACAGAAAATTAGAATAACTTCAAAAATACATAACTAATTCATCTTAAATCCAAAATGAGTGAAACCAATTTTGATGGTTTTCATTTTAAGTGGAATTAATTTTAAAATAGGTTTCAAACTTGTCCCTATCACAGAAAATATAGTTTTTGGAAATTGATCCAAAATTGAATTATTTTCACACTAGAAAATGGTTTTAACTTTGAAAATGCTTAGAAAATATTTCTGAACTCCAAATAAGATAATTCGAGTTATTTTGGTCTTATATTTTTATTCTATATTTATCTATGTAATCTTTTTTTCCACCACTATTCTACAAATTTTCACCAAATAATTAAATTAGGATGAATCGTAACCGAGCTCCATTTTTCTGCATTTTCCAAGATGCTGATTTTCAAACCACTATAACTTTCGCATACAAACTCCAAATGGAATAATTCTTTCACCTAAATTCATATAAAATCATAGTCTACCTACTGTAAAAATTTCATGCTTTTTGGATGATATTTAATTTTTGGATGTTTTCGATGTATTCGTTCTTATTCAATGTTCTCGTTCGTTCGGTAGTTTGCGAAGATTCGAGTGTGATCGAGAGTGATTTGTAGCAGCACATGGACCATCCACAGCAAAGGCAAGCAGTTCTTTTCCTTTGATGCACGTTGAATTCCTATTAATTTCCAAAAGTATCTATGTTGATTTTCAAGTATTCTATGGATTGCTTTAATTTCAAATATTTGTATGTCAAATGGGTAGTTTAAGATATGCCCTACTTGCTGCAATGGCTCCTCCTTTGAATGTTGATTACCCTTTTACCTTGGATGATTAAGGTTATATGTTGTATGGGTTTGTTGGTGATTTATAGAACGTTGTTTAGTCATGCTAGTATTTGTAGTCGAAAGCGGTCGATGGATTGAATTGATTCTTGACAAAATTTGAGGAATATATGGATTCAATTATGTCGATTTTGAGGAATATGTCTAGATCTTCGAATATGGTTTTGTGGACTTGTTGGGTGGGTTGTCGTTGTATGTTGGACTTGGACGGGTGATGAAGGGAAATTATCCTGGATTCGTGTAGCCCCATCTGGGTGCTTAAGGACTGGCCTGTGGTGTGTCAAACCAAGTCTCACGTGCAACCACACGCCGGGTTTATGGGCAATGGCTTGGCTAAATAATTTGTTGTGTGTTAGCTATTAGAACACAATTAGATTGACAACTGTTGTTGTTTTTGTTTAATTGTTGTGTTGTCAATCTAATAGGGGCATGTTAAGTTTCGCCTTACTTGCCCTTAAGGGTCTCTTCTGCGCAAGGGACATACTTACACAACGGGTACACCCATGGTGACGATAAGTGACTTTCAGCTATGGTGTTGTTTCCTCGGGTGGTTTGATAGTTAGGACATGACATTGTAACAAGCTCGTTATGATATCTCAGTCACACTCCTACGGAAGAGTGCATGGCGATAGTACGAGGTATTCATATCATGTGGGTAAAGCTATACACATCTGCAGAGTTTAAAATCTATTCGAATAGCCTTGTCCCCGGTTATGGACATCGCTTGGTGAAACCATGCATAGTTAGCTTACGGGAATTTGGGTTGGGTTATGTTGCTAGGTCATGTGTTGAATTGTTCAGATCTTGTATGTTAACACGAACAGGAAGTTCGTGTGTTGATTTGTTAAGAAATGTATTGTGTCACGAACAGGAAGTTCGTGTGTTGATTATATTTGGAGTATCTACTGTTGTTGATCATGAATTTGGGATTACCTACTGTATATATATTGTTTTCTAAATGTTTTACAAATGGCAATTTGAATCTATATTGGTTATCTCAAAGAAAAACTTGCTTTATGCTGAAAATTGCCTGGTGTAGTGTAATAGCCTAAAATCCCTAAGTTGGATTAGTTAAGCATTTAATGTGCATTTGTAAAATTTTAGACTTTTTAAAACTTTTTGTTGAAGCAAATAGGTTTCAATTGTGTGAATGTTTTAGTTGGATTCTATATTCTCTATTATGCTTGTTTGGATTTCTGGAATTTATTGGAGGTTATTTGGTTCCTAATTAATTTTCTTGTTCAAATTGGATTTTGAATTTAAAACACAAACCTAATAGGTAAAAAAAAAATGGATATGAAAATTCATAATTAAAAATCTAAACTCAGCATAATCTAAATATAAATTGAGGAATTAATTAAAGCATATTTTGCAATTTTTCACATCAAGTAATAATAATTAATATTAAATCAATTATTTGAAGAACTGCAATAAAAATAATAATCATCATTTCGATTTTATGTTTTCACATGCATCACAAAAATCATGTCATCATGCATGCATCAGTAGCTTTGCTTTCTTTTCTGGCTCGACTGACCGCAGGCGAAACACCCACATGTCCTTTCTTTTCCGGTCATCCCCTTTTTCTTTTCCTTCCCTGCTAACTCCTTTTGCTTCTCTCCTTCAAATCTCATCCAAAAACTCAAAACTAAGCCATGCATGTCATATCACCACGATCGTCATCGCACAACCAACCTGATTCTATAATTTGTTTTCGCATGCATGGCAGTTTGAGTGAATTCGCAAACAGACGAAGAGAAGTAGCAGATGAAACGCCTGCATGCCGATTCTCTTCCCCAACTTCTCTCTTCGCGATCACCACCAAAAATCAAGAATTCAACAATGTATGTTATACCATTGCGATCGTCATCTCGAGAGCTTTCCAATTTGGCAGTTAGTTCACGCATGCAAGGTCGTTGGAGCGAGCCGGAGAAAAGAGGAAGAGCTGTACTGCTATTCTTCTTCCAAACAAACAGGAAATTCAAAGATTTTTAGAGACCATCACACTCTGGATAAATTCCTGAAAATTTTATCTAAGCATCAACATTATGTCAGGTACCTCCCCTAAAAATTTCATGATTTTTGGAATTAAACTTCTTTGCCCAAATATTCTTTAACTCTCTCTGCCCATTTCTTTTTTTTGCTGTCCACTATTTATTCGAATTTTCACTCCCAGGCGAGAGCCACCCTAAACCACCACCCCTAAATAGTTTACACAGCCATTTCTTTATGTCCAGCACCATGCCCATGCCACCATCTCAACAGGCCTTTCACTGCCATTCCTTTTTTTGCCCAGCCGCATCATTGTCATCCATTCCCATTTCTTTAATTCCAAAACAAAGCAACCACATGCATGCCTATTTCTTTAATGCCCAGCCAACAGAGCACTACACAGCCACCATGCCCATTTGCCCAGCCGAATCACCTAGACACTACCTGCCATTTCCTCTTTCCTTTCCCATTTCGTTTGATTCCAACCGAGAAAGCTAGCTCCTGTCCTTTTGCTCTCCCAACACACACAATTACTCTCACCTATTTCCCATCCTCCTACCATTTCTTTAGTCACCACTATGTCACAGCCAAACCCAACAACCAAAGCACCACAGCCATTCATTTCCTTTCTTCGCCCACTGCCTTTCTTCTTTCCATAAACCGAACAGCAGCCCAGCTCTTTTCTTCTCTCCCTCCATGAGCTCATCTCCACCTTCTCTCCTCCCAAACACCACCAAGAACCATGAATCCTTCAATGCATGTTACACTATCGGTTTCATCTCCACTTGAGCATCCCTTTCATCTCCACTTGAGCATCCCTTTCATCCAAATAGATTGTGCATGCACGAACCTTGGGATAGGTTAGAAGGAGGAGGAGGCGCATATGCACTGCTGGCTGGTGGGGGCGCAGTAGGAGTAGCTGCGGCCTGTGGCCATGCCGACAAGTGTGGAGGAGCCGGTGGCATGAAGCTGCAGCCGTGGAGCCATGGCCAGCATGCACTACAGCAGCAGGCGGTGGTGCTGGCCTGGCCAGCAGTACATGCAGCGAGCAGTAGCAGGCTTGGGCGGCAGCACAACATGCAGACTAGTGGCGACGTCGGCGCAGCCCGGAGGTGGTCGAGTGGTAGCTCGGCGTGGAGGCGAAGCGGCGTGCTGCAGCGGCGGCATGGCTCGCTATCCAGCGGCCCTGCACGGCGGAGGCAGTAAGTGAGCTGCGCGGCCGAAGGCGAGGCCAGCGGCGGCGAGGCCGAGCCCGTGCATGGATGCAGTGGCGCGGCGACCCGAGCGAGGTGCGGTGGCTTGGCTCGCTAGGGAGCGGTGCATGCGGCGAGACGGCGGATGCGAACAAGCACCAAGAAGACGTCGTCCGGTGGTAGTCGCACGCAGCGCGTGCGACGGTAAAATCCTTAAGATAAATTGCATTACCGCGTTTATGTATTAGTTTGTGCATGTGCATAAGCATATTATGCATGTCATTTTATTATTCTTGTATGTTTAAATGTAATTAACAAATGAATAATTTATTTTAACCATGAACTAATTGATCACTCAAAAATTTGCTTGGCAAATGAATATATGGATTAGTAAGAAGTTTAGTTAACACTCTCTCTTAAATGGATGAATGAACAGTGAGGTAATCCTTGTCAAATGCCAAAACAAATTGATTAAAAAGACATTAGAAGTTGACACTAAGTTAGAAAAGTGTTTGGTCAGTGAACCCTCTTGTAAAACCAACAATTTAATGCTGCCAAATTTAATGAATGTCATCTTGATCATTGAACAGAACTTTCAAAGTGAAGTTTGAGTCTTGTAGAAAGTAGGTCCAGTAGCTGTTCAGCCTTGTTGGATCTTTTAAGCATAGAAGGCTAGCTAATAGCTTTTATAGTGTAGAAAGTCTGGCTGTTGTTAGTTATGAAAATAGTAATCTGAAAAATATCAGAATTGTCAAAAGGCTAATAGCATGACTAAATCAGTGAGATAGAGTTAATTCTAGTGCCTAAGCATATGGATTAGAAAATATTTTTGTTAGCCCTTAACATCTAATCTGTAAGAGTAAAAATGAACCTTGAGTCAATAATTGAATTAGTAGTTAGTAAGCAACAGTAGACCTTGCCATAGTCAAATTTCAAAAATTCATAACTAAGTCAAATCAACTCCAATTTGAGTGGAACCAAGTTTGTTGGCTTCCATTTTTAATGTACTTTAAATTGGAATAGGTTTGAGACATGGCAATACCCCAGAAAATTTCAAAATTAGAATTACTTTCTGGAATGAATCATCTTTACACTAGAAATTGAATTGACTTCAAAAATTCATAAGAAATTCATATGAACTCCAAATAGGATGAATCCAATTGGATTGTTCATATAATTTTATCCTATATCCATTTTTGTAATCCTTATATCCACCGCTGTCCTACAAAATTTCACTAAATAATTAAAATCGGATGAACAGTAACAGATGAGAATTAATTTGATTTTCCTGAAATCTGAGATTCAAACTACTATAACTCTCGCATACTAAATCCAAACGGAATAATTCTTTCATATAAATTCATCTAAAATCATGGTATACCTACTGTGAAATTTTCATGATTTTTGGATGAATTTGAATTTTTGAGTATTCTCGGTGTTATTCGTTCTTATTTGTGCTTCTCGATTCTTTCGATAGGTTCCGATGATCATATTGAATACGAGAGTGATCCTCTATAGTAAGAAAGTTATTTCCAGTAAGGCAAGCAGTTTGATCATAAATGTCCCATTACTTTCAAAGTCTAATACTTTGTTTACAAATTGTATGTATGCATGCTTTTATGTCAAAGTTTATTTTCCCGATTAGAGGTAGCTATTCCTATTGCATGGTTGCCCTTAAATTGTTATCCCCTGCCACAAAACATAATTTATTAATATCGCTGGTGAATTAGAGCCCGGTGATTTAATTATGCTCTTTTATTGTCTTTACGGTGTCATGGTTAGAAATGCTTAGTTACCGGTAGAATTGGGCGGTTATCGACTTAGTCGATAACTGTGATCACACAAAATTATTATTATCATTATGCTCAGAACCTTGTGCTTTGTTACTTTGTAAAGTCAAAAACTGAAAATAAAATTATTTCATGACTTGGGCACAATGGATGTTGGTGTGATCTATTGGGTGTGAATGGAATGGTGCCTAAGTCCCTAAGGACCGAGTTACTTGTGTCACTAAGTCAAGCGCTTATTGCGTGCTAACCACATGAGAGCTATATGGGACCTCTCTTGACTTAGTACTTTGGCGTGTGTTAGCTCCGAGTTGTATGGTGGGTTATTGGGTGAGTAGTAGTGGAGGTTATCCACTGCAAGGAGCATCGTCCTTTATAAGGAGGTGAGCATCTTTGATGACTCCGCATCAACGTATGGGGCTTCCTCCCATATGGGCGACTCGTAGTTAATGCACAATATTAGAAAGGTCTCTAGGGCTTAGCCGTGCCGGCATACCAAAGGAAGTGTGCTAAATAGCTTGGCGAAAAGGCGGTCTGACGTGTGGGTACATTGGTACACCCCTGCAGGGTTCAAACTATTCGAATAGCCTCATCCTAGGTTATGGACATGCTTGGTAAGGTCGTGCAAGAACTAGACTATAACATTTAATTAAAACTTGATGTGGGTGGTATGAATGGGGAATTCATGCTATTGTTGTGGTGGCTATTGGGTTAGCCACTTCCAGGATGTCTTGTTACTATTGTTACTTGTTGTCTTGCTATTTTTATCAAATAAAAAACAGATTGTAAAATTGCTTTAAATCTATTACATTATTACAAATGAAAACTTGCTTTATGCTAAAAATGAGTCTAGAGCCTCCTCCACTTAAATAAGCTTGCATGTAGCTAAATATATAGGTCTGTTACTCTACACGTCAGTCTTGCGAGTACATTTTTGTACTCATTTGCTTTGCTTAATAAATTGTTGCAGAGGAGGAAGTTGATCCCCAAGGGATCCACTTTTGCGAGATGTGCGTTGGGTTTGACGACTAGGTTGGCGGCCCGGTTGGTTGCCTTGTGGGTTAAAGGCACACTAATTGGCTCTTGTTTATCGCCATCTTATGGCTTTTGCTTCCGCTGTTTATTTATCTCTTTAGCTGTTATTTGGCCGGTCGGCCCCTTTTGTAATAACTCTATATTGTATGTCTTTTGAATTACTTAGTTGTGCTTCGGTTCTATGTGATGAATGGAATTGATGCATAATTTTTGTATGGGTATGTGTACTGCAATTCTGAGAAGTACATATACGCCGAGAATCGGGATATTTTATTTGTAATGCTAGGACCAATTTGATGGTTAAGTATTACAAGTTTAATACCCCGGGTTCTCACATGTAGTATCCTTCCTTTGACACTTGAATGCATTTATTATATGTTGCTATTCGTAAGTCTTGCGAGTATGTTTTTGTACTCAGTTTGATTGCCCATGTTGGAGGTGAGAAGTCGTTCGAATCGGGTTTTAGTATGATAGATGCTACGACTTTAACCCCAGTTGGTTGCTTATGGGTTTGGGCATGCCAACTCAGTTTCTCTCTTTGTATTTCCTTATTTACTTCTGCTGCGATTTATCCTCTTATGCTTAAATTTGGCCGGTCGGCCCTCATATGCAAAATTGGACCACAAGGTTCTATTTGTTGATGTTGTATTAATGATTCTATTCTCTTGTATATTCGTGTATGGATGTGATTGTAATGTTGTGTTTGGATATGTGCATGTTAGCCACTGATCCTTGGGAGCTAACATGAGACACATATCCAGGTACTCGGAATCGTTTTCGTCTCTCGTTAAGTGTTGCGCTTTCGGTGTAATCACTTGGCTTGCAACGAATCCGATTCCGGGTCCCCACACACACCTTGTTGATTCATATTTTGAGTGAAAAGAATGAATTTCTTGTTATATATGCTGATAAGTTGGTATTTGCTATTAAGAAGGGAAAGAGTAAGCTAAAGCTTTCAACAAATGTTGATCAAGTCTTTGTCTGAGCTCAGGCTCTTCTCAAAACACTTCGATCTCAGTTGTGAAGTCAACAAACTCTACTATACTATATTAGCTGTACTTGTCTCAATTTCACTAAGACAGACTTATGAAGGCATCCATGAAGAAATTCGTCTGAATGTCCTAAAAACAAAATAGAAAATCAATCACAAAAAAAATGTTGAACTTTAGGGAGTACCTATACCTAAGATATAGACATATGTAGCTCTATATCATTTGTTAAAATGAGAATAACGTCATTGCATAGTTAAAAGAATTTTTTAGATCCAAAGTTATATAAGATTTTGACAGTTATAAAAAGGAAAATATCATAATAAAGCAAGAAGGGCAAAATCTGGAATCTTTGAACAGAGGAAAAAAAGGGCAGCAAGTTCTCAGCAATGAAAGCGAAATTCATACATGAACTACTATAGTTGCATCACCTCGGAGCTATGAATTTTTTTAATTAGTAATTACAAAACTAAATAGTCAATTTGTTTTTGCAAAAATGGCCTCCTATCACCATTTTATCTGGTGATAGGCTCCTGTCGCCAGATGAAGTGGCGACAGATGCCACGTGGATGGCGACAGCACCTTGTCGCCAGATAATGGCGACAAGGGATGAACAGTACCTCTGTTGCCAGTTGAAATAGCGACAGGGGCTAGGTATAAAACCCCCTAAAATTTCTCCCACATCGTTCCACTCATTCCAACCGAGAGCAAGCAAAGGGGAGGAGGAGAAGAGGGAGGGAAAGGAGAGAGGAGAGGAGAAAAAGTGAGCGGCGAAGCTCTGCCTATTCGTCGCGGAGGAGACAGAGAAAGAGAAGCAAATCCAGTCATCTCTCTGGTAGGTAAAGTTTTTTTGAATTTTTGTAATTTAATTCAAAACCCTGGTAGGTTAGCAAATAAAACTAGAGACAGAATTGATTTCATTATATCATTTTAGCTTTAGTGTAGTCTATTTTACTTTAGATTATTGTTGTATGTTAGATAACTTTTACACGAAAAATAATTTAGAAACTAGAAAAATAGCAAGTAACTCTAAAAATTATGTAAAAATTACATAGTAGCTAATTAGTGTGTGTAGAGCCTGATTAAAATATACGTAGCTTCAATTATGTTCTCAGTTTTGCATGGTAAATATTATGTAAATCTGAGATTACATTTTAAACTAGAAAAATAGCTAGGTAGCACTAAAAATTCCGTAAAACTTGTATATTAGCTAAATAGGGTGTGTAGAGCCTGATTAAAATATTTCTAGGTTCATTTCTGTTCTTATTTTTGCACGATAAATATTCTATACAGACTAATAATATATTTTAAACTTGGAAAATAGCAAGGTAGCTCTAAAATTCCCAAAAAATCCCAGAGCAGCTAAATAGGCTGTGTAGAGCCCGATTAAAATATTCCCAACTTCAGTTATGTTCTTATTTTCGCATTGTAAATGTTTTGTAAATGCCGAGATAATCTTTGAAATATTGCTCAACTTAAATTTCATGTATGGCAGCTCTAGGAGATGCCGCGCAGTGCCCGTACAAGCTGCTTGACCCAGCCATTGACGTGACTCACTGTAGTCGCCTCAGTACCATCCTCCCGCGGGTGGGCGAGCATCCCATTGAGCTTGATGTGTTGTGGCTACACATGTCCATGAGGGCATGGAGAGTGGACCCACGTTGGGTTCCGCGCTACGTATAGTTCTGACCTTCTTGTAATTAATTTCAATTTGACTTGTGTGGATGAATTCACGTATGATCTTAATGAAGGGAAACAGGTGGGCTACACTAGCTGGCAATTGAAAATTCTACCACACAAACCAGGAAGTCATGCAAGCAAGAGATCTGACGATGATCTAATAATCCTCATTTATTTATTTATTTTATCTGTAATTCTTATTATAGATATTAACATCTCCATATTAGTCTTAAGTATACCCCTTAATATTTATAAGGGAGAGGTCAAGCTGTCTGGTCATAAACCACCCCATGGTCGTGAGTATTCCTATAACTATGGTATAATCATAAGCCTTTCTATGACTATCGAGCAGTCGTAAGATCTTCTACGACTCAGTTGGCTTCGACTAGCCTGGCTTCAACAACCTTGTAATTGATAAGGCTTGCTGACTTGTGGGTCTAATTAGTGAGGGAATATTGTGCGCTATGTTTAACACATGGAGTATACGCTGTTACTCTCTGTGAGTAACCGCATGAATTACTTCTGTTTCTGACAATAACTACCTAGCAACGTGGGGGTGCCACGTCCCTGGCGGCAACTTCCATCAAGCGGTTCGTCAATTGGAACACTGGGACGCCTCTTCGTTTGGAGGAACTGCCACCTCTTCATATATTATATAAGGTTGAAGTCAGAAGGTAGAAGGGGACAAGCACAATCTGGAGCACAAGCCCTAGTCTTTCTCTTAATTGTGATCAGCATACTTAATATAGCCACACAGGAGTAGGTTTGTTATTCTCTCCGGAGAATGCCTGAACCTGTATAAAATTCCTGTGTCATTCTCTGCATGATTTTTATCTAGGAAACACCCCGAATCAAACAATCATACGTAAGATCGGTTCTAGATCACCGACAAGATCATAGATCATTACCACTAGATGCGCAGTGCAGTGAAAGAAGAGTTGGAGCAGCTTGATCCAACGTAGAGCGCGTCGATGTAGCGGTTGTAGTCAATCATCCACCGTAGTCGATTGTTTCCTCTAGCAACCAATTGCATTCCTTGTGAAGTCATGGATCATCCTTAAGCGCAACAGCAGCAGCAGTAGCGCCTCTACAGTATCCACATGTCCAGGGAAAGAACACCGTATATCGGTGTGCTAGCACCAACTCGCACGGTAGGGCTCTCTCTCAAGAAGATGGCAACTAGGGTTTCGGTGGAGCAACTCACATTGTCTATCACGTCCTTGTTGTGTATCTCGTATATCTCCCAATAGCCTCATGCATCTCCTTATATAGAGCCCATGACAGATCCTATCCGAACACGTTCCATTGCATTAAGTGTGTGACCCGTTAGGTTCATGCATAATCGGTTGTGACTCAAAAACTCTTTTCCGATCACGAGTTGTTAGCGGCTCCTAGCAGAACATCACGATTCCCAAATACACACAAATTATATTGGACAAACCTTATTGTAATATGATCTACGACCAGGTAGTTATCAGTTACAACCAGCTCGTATATCTATATGACTAGTTCATATTCAATCATGATCAGTTCGTAACTCCTTGCGACCAGTTCAAGACCAGTTAGAGATCATGTTCGACCAGTCTACGACCAGCTTGTATCTCCATACGACTAATCCGTATCCGATCGAACTAAACGACCTACTCGTGTATTCTTCCTTTGCCTCATGATATCTTGTTGAACTCCAAGTGAGATATTATGTCATCCATGGACTATTCAATACTTTCTCGATCGAGTGTCGGATAACTTCATGTGGTCAACTCTTCGACTACTAGTGGCATGGACATGCAGTTTCTTTATCCGATCACATCGAGGGGCCTAGAGATATCTCTCCTGTTATGTTAGGAGGTGCAAATCCCATATTCGACCAGTTACATTCCTCTACATGTTTCATAGCATACCCGAAAGCTACCTTTATAACTATCCAGTTACGGAGTAGCGTTTAGCAGCCCCTAAGTGCACTATTACATATGTAGGAAACCATGCTGATCTTAGGTCTAAGGATTAAACATCATCATTACTTGAGACCAACTGATGACACATAAAATCATAACAATCTCAATAGTGTCTCAAGGTGGGTCAATCCAACACCATGTTCTCTAACATGTGTTCACATTATTGATTCGATATCCCTATATCCATAACCGGTGAAACATGGTCATCAATCAATACATGTGCTGGTCATTAAGTCACTAGTGTTCTGACCAGAGATACATTTAGAATGACATCATATAAGTTAAAGAGCTTCACCAACAAGTCAAATACTTGTTAATCTTTACAACTAATTATTCATTCAAGGAACAGAATAACATTTATTCTATAACTCATAAACATAGACGTGATACAATCATCTCTATGATTGCCTCTAGAGCATATCACCAACATTTAATCCTTTCAACACAGGTTGAGAGAGGGCGGCCTTCTTCCACTAGTTAGGATGGTGGAGGTGACGTGGGAGGATGAGGAGGACATCGCCGCCAAGGTGTCTATGTCGAGACGGTTCCTGTATGACTGGTGCCTCCTAACGGTGTTGGTTGATCGGTGGAGGCTAGAGACGCACACGTTCCACCTTACATATGGGGAGATGATGCCGACACCTTAGGATGTGGGCTACTTGACTGGGTTGCCCTGCACAGGCTTCCCCATGGCAACGTACGACGTCCCGAACAAGTGGTGCATGAATATCCTTGGGAGGTTCCAAGGGTTGCTATCGGCCAACGCTAGCTACATAGAGTTGTCCAGTACACATGAGACAACGCTGAGGTGGATCAACTAGTTCGATGTAAGTATTTATAACTCTTGTGTTTCAGCTTCAATTCCTTTGTTCAACTTAGAGATGTGTCTCTATATTCTTGCAGCCGGCTGACCTGGGACTGGACACACCCGAGTACATAGTGAGGAGGTACTTAGTGGTGTACTTGCTATGGCTCTTCGGGTGGGTCATGTTTCTAGGGTCCTATGGCGACAGCGTCGACAAGGACATGATCGGCTACACATGGGAGCTGTCGGACGAGGAGGTGGACAAGATCCCACTGTACGCTTGGGGTCTGACAGTACTGAGCATGATGTACCACACCCTATGCAGCGCGTGCCATCGCGTCTGGGAGAGCTTTGTCCTCTCAGATGCCCGTTGTTTCTTCAGTTGTGATCGTTCGAGCGTTTCTAGATCGGATGACAACAGCTGGACCTGGGTGTTGGAAATATGCCCTAGAGGCAATCATAGAGATGATTACATTTCCTTATGTTCATAATATTGGATAAAATGTTATCTTGTTCCAAGAATAATATTGTTAATATTGATTATCAAGTATGTGACTTGATTGTGAAACTCTATATTTTTGCGATAATTATTCTTACACAATCCCTGGTCGGAAACATATGAAGACACATATGAATAGACTAGCATATGTATTGGTTGATAACTATGTTTCACGGGTCATGGATATGGAGATATCAAACCAATAATATGGACACATGTTAGAGAACATGATGTTGGATTAGACCCACCTTGAGACACTATTGAGATTGTTATGATTCTATGTGTCGTTAGTTGGTCTCAAGCAATGTTGATGTATAATCCTTAGACCTGAGATCAGCATGGTTTCCTACATATGTAATAGCACTCTTAGTGGTTGCCAAACGCTACACCGTGAACGGGTAGTTATAAAGGTAGCTTTGGGTATGCTATGAAACATGTAGAGGAATGTGACCGGTCGGATATGGGATTTGCCCTCCTAACATAACAGAGAGATGTCTCTAGGCCCTCGCCAGGTTGGATAAAGAAAGTGCATGGCCATGCCACTAGTAGTTGAAGTGTTCACCACGTGAAGTAATCCGACACTCGATCGAAAAAGTATTGAGCACCCATGGATGACACAACATCTCACCTGGAGTTCAACCAGACATCGTGAGGCAAAGGGAGTATACACGAGTAGGTCGCTTAGTTTGAACAAGCATTGATCGGTCGTATGGAGATACGAGCTGGTCGAGATCGTCAAACGTAGTCACAGGTGGTCGAATCGTCGTAAGGAATTACGAACTGGTCGTGACCAAATACGAACTGGTCGTATAGAGATAGAACCTGGTCATAAGTGATGAGGACCTGGTCGTAGATCATATTGCATTAAGGTTTGTCTAATATAATTTGTGTGTATTCGGGAATCGTTATGTTCTGCTAGGAAACGCTACGACTCGTGATCGGAAAGGGTTTCCGAGTCACAACCGATTACGCATGAACCTATAGGGTCACACACTTAATGGATTGGAACAAACCAGTACGAATACGATTCGGCAAACGTGTTCGGATAGGATCTGTCACGAGCACTATATAAGGAGATGCATGAGGCTGTTGGGAGGTACGCGTGAATCACCACCGAAACCCTAGCCGCCATCTTCCTGAAAGCTCTATCGTGCGACTTGGTGTTAGCACACCTGCGCATGGTTGTTCCTTCCCTGGACATGTGGATACCATAGAGGTGCTACTGTGACTGTTGCGCTTGAGGACGATCTGCGATCTTCACAAGGAACTGCAGACGTTGCTGGAGGAGACGATTGACTCGTGAGGACGCTAGACGATCGACTACGACCACTACATCAACGCGCTCTACATTGGACCAGGCTACTCCAACCTTTCTTCCGCTACTCTGCGCGTCTGGTGGTAACGATCTGTGATCATCTATTTGCTTGGCTTCCTGGTTTGCATGGTAGAAATTTTTGATTTGTAGCTATCGTAGCCTACCCCGTGGCCCAACACTAGGAGCCTACACCGACGCGATGTACACTGAAGACGACCCCGTGGATCGGCCGACCATGGGTACGGTGTAGTGTCACTGACGGGTAAGTATTTTGAACCTTTAATCCTTTCTGTAATTTAATTTCATTGCATGTGCTATGTTTTTGTTGTTCTATTCCACATGCCACTTTCACTTTAATCACTACGCACGCGTCCTACCCGAAATACAGTGCGATGTTTGATCAGTTGATGGATGACCACGTCATGTGGACACTGTACACCGCTAACAGGGTGTCAGCGCGTGCACCCTAAGGTTTGTCCACCCAGTGCACGCGAGACTGGCAGTACTGGTACATGCGGAAGTTCTTGGTGTTTGATATCTTCGTCGAGGAGTACCACATGCACTGGGTGATGCCCTAGTTTGGTCTATGTCAGGAGTTCCCGGGGCCTTAGGGGCCATGGGTGTCACCAAATGTTCATGGGTAAGTTCACATTTTATTTTTGCCACATCCTTTCCCTTATGGACTTACGAATTTATCGTTTTGTCTTCCACAGGTACAGCAGGAAGGGAGTAGCTGGTATGACTTCCTAGACTGAGAAGATGGCCTAGTGGGTTAAGCAGTGGCTCCACGCCTTAGCGGACATGCACCGGGAGCTTGCTCCCTATGACCTCGGGACATACGAGGAGTACATCGACTGGTACTCCACTCTAACGAGGGTTTGTTGCGTTAGGTTCGTGGAAGACCCACCACACCACAACTCCACGATGACCAACATGTACCCCACCCAGCTGGACTCTACATTCCATCACACGGTACATATTGAATGGTCCATACTTCTTATTTCCTACACATGTTTTTGGTTCCTAATTTACTAATTCTGTGTACAGAACGATCTCGGATGGGAGGTGTATGAGTTGGTAAGCTCCCTGCGTAGTCTAATGATCGGGGAGCGTTATAGCATGGTGAGGCAGCAGATCTGATAGACTAGTGACCAGATTCTAGAAGCGTCGAGGCGAGTCATCTAGCTAACGTCGTGCTTTAGGCCGACGGATATGGTAGATCCACCTATGCATGGACGGGGTGAGCCATGGTGCATGACGACGCACAACTCCTCACCCAGATGTGGCGAGCAGGTCCTCGTGGCACCATGCCAGAAGTACCCTAGCACCAGCTCAGTTCGTAGGTACACCTGAAACACTTATGTCTGGTTGTGAATTTTGAACTCCACTAGTTACTAACGACATTTTCTTCTAGCAGGTCCTCAATACCATCAATACCAAGGGCAGGACTATGCCTAGTCATTCGCTGTGATGCAACAATTAGGTATGTCTATGTTGTTTACATGCATAACATACTATTTCAGCATTTCCTTCTTGTTTACATGCATAACGTGTTGTTCCACAAGTCGTAGACCCCTACCGAATGAGGAGCTATGGTCGTATGAGGGAGCACACTCCGGGGACTTTGACATTCACCAGTAAGTATGGCTACAACAAGCGCTGCACGGCAAGAGTAGCCAGGTCTCCGTTGGGGCTTTATAACCACACGGTGTGCCAGGAGCGAGCCAGCCGATGTTGCACCCCCTCTCGCGATACCTCCTTAGGCTACTCACGTCGGTAGGGTACCTCGGCCACCGAAGCCTTTGACGTACTCACACCAGCGTCCGCAGCTTCCCCAGGCGAGGCTAGGGGCCACACGTGGGGTACGCCCTAAGAGGGCCCATGAGTAGATGTATCAGTCTTGTTATGTAAATATTAACTTATGTACGACTTACATGAATTTATGCTAGTCTCGTGTTTTGATCCTATTTATTCTTTTTGTGTGTACAGGTAACCATGTGAGGGTGTTAACATCGAGACACCCCACACCACCTTAGTTCTAGCCTTTTCATACATGAAATAACTGCACCCTATTCGCAAAGTACATCGCGCATTTTTTATATTTCGTCATCGAACGGGGCTATTGTCGATATTGAGCCTCCGAAGGAGGCTATTTATAATATTACGTCGCCGAACGAGGCTATTTTCAACATTCTACTGCCGAAGGAGGCTATTTATAATATTGCATCACCGAACAGAGCTATTTTCGATATTGCGCCACCGAAGGGGGCTAATTTTTATATTGCACTGCCTAAAATGCATTCCAAATATATTTTGTCACATCAAAACTCATAAATTTTTCTCTACCTCATATTTCCTTATCTTTTCGAAAATTATCGGTAGCGCAGACAATTATAGATATACCAAAATTATAAATGTACTTTAATTGCAAAAAAGAGAACCTCGAGATAGGCTTCTATCGCCATTTTATCTAGCGACACGAGCATGTCGCCAGTTGCCTATCGCCATTTTATCTGGCGATAGAAGCCTGTCGCCAGTTCAACTACCGATAGGTTCTCTGTGCGCTGTTTGTAGTGGCAATAGGGCAGTTGTCGCCATTTCATCTAGTGACAGGGGAGGCCATTTTTGCCAAAAAAATTGACTATTTAATTTTATAATTATTATTTAAATAATCTCATAGCGATGCCTTGTCCATTTTACAAAGAAAGAGGACCAACAAGAAGCGAAAATGTTGATACCGTAATACTATGTCCACACATAGAAACAAGCTCTAGAATCTACTAACTTAATATTACTTTACAGACATCAAGAGGATCAAAAGTAGCAGTAGTTACAATGGCTACAATAGTAATGTCTATGTTCGATTTTCTATATGTTGAACCAGTTTTCAATATGCGTAGATTTTGTGATGTCCCTAGCAGCAAACTGCATGGTGCAGATTTTGGATTTAGGATTTTTCATCTTTAACAGTGTGATGACTGGCAATGAATTTTGCACTGAATTCAACAAGACATAACAATAATGTAATTTTAGTAAATTGGGCTAAACTAACTGAAGGGTGATGCTAAACTATTGGGTGATGTTAATATATTAAACTACTAGGTAATGTTAAACTGTTCAATCTCTACCTGTGGATATCATGGGGATATGCCCATGATCTTAGGATGATGAAACAATTGGCAATGTTGCTTTTGGTTTGAAGTTTCACGCGTTTTCGGTAAAGTTAAAAGGCTGATCTTCAGCCATTTTGGAAATTTGGCTTTGGAATAAATTGAGTTCATAGGCTATAGTGCATATGTGTTGCATGTTGCATGTTTTCACTAACGTGGGTCAAGTTGTGAAGAACTTGTTCCCGGATTCGTGTTTGCTTGTCTATTGTTGTGCAGGTGGCTTGCAGGTCAACGACGGTCAACGGCGAGGAGGATCGGGACTAAGCTTGGAGAGCTGAGGTCCAGAACGATCATGGATGCCGGGTGAGGTCAAGTGACTCAAGTGTGGCGCAGAATGGACAAGGATGACCGAACGGGCAGTTCGGTGCGACTGGTTTGATCAAGCGGCGCGGGGGTCGGTGCAAGTGCCTTGGAGGTTCCAATGGGATTCGGACGGGAGAGACTTGCCGACATGATGAGAGCCGTTGATCGACCTACACGTGGCGAAGCAAGCAATTGCTTCAACAGGATTGGACTCGGTCTTCGGAAAAGATCGAGAAGGGGTATTTTGGTAATTTTACCAAATACCGCTTTGGTGACCTAATGCCAACCCGCGGCGCAAGATGGTGCATCAAGAGGTGGATTAGGTCAAGAGAAGTAAAGACGGCACTTTAAAATGTGTGCGTGTGTGTTCCGTTGATGTTGGTCCTTAACGGAAGCCCATTAGGTTTAATATTCTAGAAGCTCCAATTCTAAAAGGATTTTAGGGTTGGTGGCTGCCGTATAAAAGGAAAGGGAGATAGGTCATCTGGGGTTGGCCTTGAAAAATAGGGGGTTGTGGGGGCGCCCTGTATCCCGCAAAAAACCGGAGCTATGAGCGGCGGCCTGTGCGCCCGTAGAAAAGAGAAACCCTTGGCGGCGGCTGGTGCTTTTGTTCTTGCGTGCGAGAGAGAGAACAGAAAATCTATTTGAGAATTCATTGCTGATTGAGCAGTGCGTGCGCAAGTTTATTTCTCTGTCGATTTACTGCATCCTTGTCGCCACATCAATCTTGAGGTAGACGTTTTTTTATTCCTGTTGGTGTTTTTGCTCCTGAAAACCTGATCTAGGGAGTTGTGCTGCCTAGTACATGCGTGTCAAGAGTTTTCTGGTTGAAGTGAGTTGCTAGCAGGGCTTGATCTTTTTTCGGCAGAGGAGCTGTGCTGCGGCTGTTTGATGCTGCTGTGTATTGCGGCTGTGCTAAGACGTCAGGCACAAGTAGCAGTTTGCTGTTTTTGATTTGTTTACTGCCTTGCTTGTTCATGCCTTTGCTCGATCTTTGTCTTTGTGTGATGTTGGACATCTTTGTGGCGGTGGCTGGCTGCCCATAAAAGCAGAACCCCTCGCGGTTGTTTATGCTCTAATTAGTAGACACAAAAAAATGGGCGGCGGCCTGCTTCTCCCGAAAAAACTGGAGCTTTGGCGACGGCTTGTCTCCTGCAGAAATAGGAGCCCAGGTGGCAACAGTGCGATGTTCTGGTTTTGATTTGCTAGCTGTGTTCTTGGTGAGATTTTTGGTTCATTGAATGCTTTGTTTATTGCCTTGGGCTGTGCCATCAATGATGCGAGTGCTGTTTCAGTTTAGTTTATTGCTGTGGCAGCCATCTTTGATGCGACTGATGGAGATTTGCTACTATGACCGAAACTGTTTAGTTTCTTATTAGCTTGGGCTGCCATCTGATGCGACTGAGTCGACTGAGTCTTGGTTTTAAATATCCAGCAGTTTGCTGATTCTATTTGTTTATTCTAGTGCACACATGTTTTATACGCTGATTCTTGTTGATTATTGTGTAATTCAAAGAGGTACTATTTGCTTCGGGGTTTGATTAGATTCAACACAGGTCATCCGCTGTGCCTGTATACAGATCTTCATAGCTTTTATAGCTATTGGAGTGAAGTAGTGTTGAGTTCGATCGAGAACAAAAATAGAGTAAGCGTCTATTCACCCCCCCCCCTCTTGTCGCCTTTCCGGTCCTACACTACCCTTGCAAATTTTGGTTTACAATGCGAAATATTTCTACCTTTTCAAGAAAGTAGACCATCAAGGGTTGCAGCGAGATTTCATAAACAAATTGCAGGAGGTATTGATCTTTGAGGCAATTGTGAAGCTGATCATGGTTTATTTTGTTTAGGTTAGTTCTTGCTATTTTTATATCTTCTGAAGAAACGATAGTCAATTACATGATGGTACATGTGCTTAATTTTTTTAATGTTCATGGCAACATTTCTGTTCACTCGTTAATTACCACATTTGAGAACATGGATCCCAATCATTAATCATGCAATTATGAAGATGACCATGGACAAAAATTAAATTAGATGTAACCAATAATAGTAAAACATAAAACAACATTACCTATGAACTAAGAAGAGAATAATATGTACTAACCTTCCAAATATGCGATGTTAATCGAGCTTGAAGCTACAAGAGAGATAGAAAACCAAATCACCCACTCCTCATCAAGGCGATCCCAGAAACCTCAACTCAATCATACAAAAAAAGATCGAACATGGCATACCTCATTAATCAATTAGCACGGTGCTAAATTTTGGTTGTAAAGCTCCTCAGACCATTTCATGTTCCACAAATCTGTGAAGCTCAACAAATAAATGGTCAATTTAGTTAGACAAGAATAGCGGAAATGTGGAAACCCTAGAAATCAAATTCATGTAATTAGAGGCATCATATGGTGTAGATTCGTAGTGACGGGGAGAGGGAGGGAGGGACTAAGGAAGGGAGGGTGGCGTAGGTGGGAGGCAGGTGTGTGTGAGGGGGGTTGGGTTTCGGGCTAGGAGGAGCAATCTAGCGTGGCCACTGACTGTAGGGGAGCGGGAGGGAGGAAGGATGTGCGCGATGATGTGATGAAGAAACCGAAAGAGAAGGAGGGGTCACTACATGGGAACTCACTAATAGGGAGAGAGGGAGCGGGCAAAGTGGCAGCGCCATGAGAGGGAGCGACATCGGTGGTGCGCCGTAGGGAGGTGGGATGAGGACTGAGTAGGGACAGATCCACTGTCACCCAACACGTCACACCGAAGGAATGCGGCGATGGCCAGTGCGGTCACGTCATCGGGTGAGTGCAGCTAAGACAACGGCGGCGGCTCGTCGTGTGGGAAGGCTTATAGGGGAAGGGGAGGAGCCCTACAATGGCGGTGGAAGGGCGAGGGCGAGAAAGAGATGGGAAGGGGACGTGCGGAGACAGCGAGGCTAAGGGGAAGGGTGAGGGCGAGAAAGAGATAGGAAGGGGACACGCAGAGATAGTGAGGCTGAGGGGGAGGGCAAGGGCGAGAGAGAGATGGGAAGGGTGAATGGATACAGGTAGGCTACAGAAGCTGGCAATCCAAAATTCTGCAACATAAACTAGGAAACCATGCAAGCAAGAGATCATAGATCGTTACCACTAGACGCACAGTGCAACGGAAGAAGAGTTGGAGTAGCCTGATCCAACGTTGAGCGTGTCGATATAGTGGTCATAGTTGATCGTCCAACTTCCACGACACCGATCGTCTCCTCCAGCAACCTATCACATTTTTTGCGTAGGTCGTGGATTGTCCTCAATCACCGCAGCAGCGCCTCTACGATATCTACACGTCCAGGGGTGGAACGTCATATGCCGATGTACTAACACCAAAGCGCACAGTAGGGCCTTCGGAAAGATGGCGACTAGGGTTTCGGTGGAGTAACTCTTACATACCAACAGCCCCATGCATCCCCATATAAAGAGCCCATAACGGATCCTATTCGAACTCATTTGTTCCAACTCGTTAAATGTGTGGCCCTATAGGTTCATGCGTAATCGGTTGTGACTCGGAAACTCATTTCAAACCATGAGTCATTAGCGGTTTCTAGCAGGACATAACGATTCCCGAACACAAATAAATATTATATCAGACAAACTTATGCATTATAATATGTAACCAGGTCCTTGTCACTTACGACCAGCTCGTATCTCCATACGACCAGTTCATATTTATTCACAACTAGTTTGTAACTCCTTATGACCAATTCGCTCACCAGTTAGTGATCATGTCGACCAGTTTATGACTATTACACATGTAGGAAACCATGTTGATCTCAGGTCTAAGGATTATACATCATCATGACTTGAGACTAACTCACGACACAGAAAATCATAACAATCTCAATAGTGTCTCAAGGTAGGCCAATCCAACACCATGTTCTCTGACATGTGTTCACATTATTGCACTACTACAAAATGGCTAATACTAGATGCCTCATCACAGACGATTTTCTAAAACCATTGGTGTTAATGGTAATCATAGACAATTTTATCAGCACGACCATCTCTGTTACTGGATACACTAAGAATCGTCTGTGATGAGCTAATATCATAGACATTTCGTATCACAAAACGTCTGTGATACTTCATAGATGGTTCTTAATACGAACCGTCTGTGATAAGTATCTCATCACAAACGGTTTGTATTAAAAACCGTATGCGATAAGTATCTCCCGGTTTTACTTGACTCTGTGACTTGAAATGTCCAACTCTGTGATTTCACCATGACTCGAATACACACAGAAATGCCTAACTCTCTGATTATACTATTGAAATGCATTTCTGTGTGTGTGTGTCCAAGTCATGGTACAATTAGAGAGTCAAGCATTTCAAGCCATGGTAAAATCACAGAGTCACAGATAGTTTTTAATATGAACCATCTATGATATTAGCACATCACAGATGGTTTTTGTTTGAAACTGTCTATGATTCGTAGAAATTTTTGAAAGCTTGCGCAAAAGGCGAAATGTTTTGGCGCTGTTCTTATATATTATACCCACCCCGCCTTGTCTTCCATCAGTCTCTCCCTCTCCCGTCCCCACGCCGAGCTACGGCGATCGCCCTCGATTCCCTGGTGCGGTTCAGCGAGGAGACGCAGTCGATGATGAGGATGCGGAGGAGGGACGCGTAGGAGCTCCATGTCTACCACAGGAGGCCAACACGCGTCCGCAGCCTGCTATTTCACAGCGCCTCCGGTGAGCGGGGTGTTGCGGCTCGACTAGTACCGCCAGATCTAGCCGCCTCCATCTTGGCCTCAGGTGAGCATGAAGTTTTGCCCCCAAATCCCCATCCATGTTTTCTTCTCACTCTGATTTCGTCCCCTCCATCCTGTCATATTTCGTTCTTAGTGAGGATCACCAACTGTGGTCGAAAAGGGAGGCCGATTCGGTTCGAGATGGACGCCTCTACTCGACCTCGTCCTCGTCAGAGAGTGAGCCATTGATTGAGAGAGAAAGAGAGAGTATCTATTAATTACCTTCTTGCAAACTATCGAAAGACCATATGGAAACTAATGTCTACCAATTGATTGGTTTGGCTCAAAATTCGATTTTTTTTTTTGCAATAGAAAAACTATCACAGACGGTTTTTACTAAAAAACCGTCCATGATAGTCTATTTTTACAGACAGTTCTGAATAAGAACCGTATGTGATAATTGACTATCACAGACGGTTATTGTTCAGAACCGTCTGTGATAGTTTTTTCACAAACGATTTAAAAATCGTCTTTGATGACCTCATAGTATCACTGACCCATAAAGTTAGACGGTTTGGAAAACAATCTGTGATGATGATTTTGAACCGTCTATGATGACCTTTTCTGTAGTAGTGTTGATTCGATATCCCCATATCCATGACTGGTGAAATATGGTCATCAATCAATACATGTGTAGGTCGATAAGTCACTAGTGTCCCAACCAGTGACATCCGACCAGGGATACATTTAGAATGACATCATATAACTTAATGATCTTCACCAACAAGTCCCATACTTATTAATCTTTATAAATAATTATTCATCCAAGGAACCTAATAATATTTATTCTATAATTCATAAACTAGATGTGAAACAATAATCTCTATGATTGCCTCTAGGGCATATCACCAAGAAAGGGGATGACGAGGCCTGCAACGGCGGGAAGAAGCGCGAGGGTGAGGGGCAGGGTGAGAGAGAGATGGGAAGGGGAGGAGGCAATGATTTGGGGATCGGGTGACCCAAGGCGGCAGATCACGGAGATGGTCGGACGGATCTAGGTCATTCAGGTAAGGAATGGCGATCGCACAGCTTCGCTCTTGTCCGATTTGGACCGTGCGATTGCGATCTGACGGTTCACGGTAGCTGCCCATAATTTTGGAAACTGGGGGGATTTTTCCGAAAAAAACCGACGTGGGAGCTCCTCGAGGCAGCACTCCTTGTGTGTATAGATAAGAAAGAGATTCAGCAGCCACACGAAATTGACCGCTGACGAGGAATGTTGTTGGGATGGGCTGCTGGAGTGTGAGGATGAGCATGCATCAACCATCACCCCACGTGTTATTATGAGAACTTAACAAGCTTTGGCACTCTTTTATAAATACAAACAAAAACAAAACAAAGATTTGGCTAGGGGCTCTCTTCTCGTGATGACTCGATGAAGAGTGGTGTTAAGAAGGTAACACATGCAAAGTTATGCATGTAACCTGAGTCCACGTGAGGACCATGACAAACATAATGAGAAAGTTTAACGAGAAAAGAAACCTGTAGATCATAATCCTTTTCTCTCAGAAATTGTTGTCCTGTTTACTCTTTACGGTTGTTTTAGGACTTCCCACTTTGTCAAGCCTACATCACAAGCGGCATATCTCGTGAATACACGCTATTGTGTGAACGTATATGGACACGAGGCATCCAGATGGTCCATCCCGAAATCGATGGTGCACAACACAGCGCGCACGCGCACCTCTTGCTAGCGGCGATTTTGCGTCCACCCCCCCCCCAGCTCGCCAGTCATCCCCCCTCCCAATTGCCAGACCCCGTTCCTAAATTGTTGTCGTCCCCAAATCCTCTCACCCTCCTCCCAAATCGCCTAAGGAGAGCATGGCGGCGCCACTCCTCTGCCCATGAGCGTCTCATCCCACCTCCCCTTGTGGTCCGTGCTCCCATCATGGCTCCCTTCCCCCAAATCGAGCGAGTCTAAGGTTAGCGCCTTTGATCCTCCGCCCGCGGTACCGCATCGGGTGAGTCTAGGGTTAGCGCCCTCCACCCGCACGTTGCTGCACCATAGAGAAGAACAAGGATTTTGCGGAGGCGCACTCTGAGTGGTCAGTGACAGCTCCTAGCGGTGGGCTGCCACTCGTGCCATGCCCAAAGTGCCACGCGAAGATGATCTGGGCCATGTCTGGGAGCTTGAAGAATCGAGGAAAAGAGTACTACAAATGCCTGAGAAACGACGGTGCAGGAGTACACTCCCTTTTGTCTTGAATTTGAGTTTGAGAATTGTTTTTTTGTATTGCCGGGTGCTTTGTCTTGGTGATGAAACTAGGTGCTTTATTTTGGTCCAGATCTATTCAAGGGGATACGACACTTTCATGTGGAAATATCAATACTTGAGGCATTTGAGTGGGATGCATCTGGTGGAACTAGAGAGAAGAGAAGATTCTCCTGTGCAATTTAGCAATGGAATGGAAATGGTTTCCCAAATTGACCACCATCTGTTAGAAAATTTAGCTGTGATTAAATCCTCACTGGACCAGATGAACATGTCCATCAGGAAGGTCATTGCTACCGATGAAAACATAAAAATGCTTGTTGTCGCTTTTTATTCTTGCTGCTGGAAATGTGCATTGGGAAGATTGGCAACTGAGTTTGTAATTTCGATATATTCCTAGTCTTATGCAATGTAATATGTAGTTTGGAACATGTCCTAGGATTATGAAATGTGAAAGAATGGCTTTTAGAGTTTGGCAACATTTGTGTGAGTTGTATTGAAAACTTATATCAATTTAGTCTGAAATGGTTTATGATTTGTCTCAATTTTCAGGTTCTGAACTGTGAAATGGGGTACTGAACTCTGAAATGGTGTATGATTTGTCTCAATTTTCAGTTTGGCAACATTTGTATGAGTTGTACTGTCAGTCTCATTTGTAGACATTCTGAAATGGTTTGGCAATTGTCTAAATACACAGGGTCTGAAATCTGGAATCTGAGTTTGTAAATCTAGACATTTCCATCAGATATTACAGTCAGTTGTTGAGCTGAACCGAAACCTGATACTGTACAATCAGATATTACAATCAGTAAAGCACCAGTCTAAAATTGAGACAATCAATAAAGCATTAGAACCGAAACCTGATACTGCCTCAATGGTCAGGTTCTGAAATGTGAAATCTGGACATTTCACAACATAGCATCTGGACATTTCCATCACATATTACAATCAATGACCATTACAAGTAGCATTTCAGATAGCATTTCCATCAGATAGCATGAAACCGGAACCTGATACTGTCTCAATTTTTAGACTGATGCTTACGTGAAATCTGGACATTTCACAACATAGCATCTAGACATTTCCATCACATATTACAATCAGTGACCATTACAAGTAGCATTTCCATCAGATAGCATGAAACTAAAACCTGATACTGTCTCAATTTTCAAACTAATGCTTATATGAAATCTGGACATTTCACAACATAGCATCTGGACATAGCCATCACATATTACAATCAGTTACCATTACAAGTAGCATTTCCATCAGATAGCATGAAACCGAAACCTAATACTGTCTCAATTTTCATATTGATGCTTATGTGAAATTTGGACATTTCACAACATAGCATCTGGACATTTCCATCACATATTACAAACAGTGACCATTACAAGTAGCATTTCCATCAGATAGCATGAAACCGAAACCTAATACTGTCTCAATTTTCATACTGATGCTTATGTGAAATCTGGACATTTCACAACATAGCATCTGGACATTTCCATCACATATTACAATCAGTGACCATTACAAGTAGCATTTCCATCAGATAGCATGAAACCGAAACCTAATACTGTCTCAATTTTCATACTGATGCTTATGTGAAATCTAGACATTTCACAACATAGCATCTGGACATTTCCATCACATATTACAATCAGTGACCATTACAAGTAGCATTTCAGATAGTATTTCCATCAGATACCATGAAAACAAATATTACAAGTAGCATTCCATCAAACCATTGACCATTACAAGTAGCATTTCACTGAACTATTGACCATTACAAGTAGCATTTAAGATAGCATGAAAGCAAATATTACAAGTAGCATTTCACTGAACCATTGACCATTACAAGTAGCATTTAAGATAGCATGAAAGCAAATATTACAAGTAGCATTTCACTGAACCATTGACCATGAGTACTTCAACAAAGCCACCTCCTTTGCAGCCACCTACTTGAACAAAATAACAGTGAGTACTTCAAGAAAGCAAATATGAATACTAAACATCTTAGACAGTGAGTACTTCAACAAAAAAATGGAATGCTAGACAGTGAGTACAAGTCATACCAGAAATCTGTATGGGCATGATTATTTTGCTTATTTCCTTAAAGGGCAGTTGCGGTTGTCATGGGTGCTGATCTCATTGCAAGTCCTGCACATGCGAGCTACCTTTCCCTTCAACTTCTTTGGTTTGCTCTCCCCAGACTGATTCCTCTTGCATTTGCCTCTAGTGAGATTGTCGGTAGTCGGCAATATATCGATGTCATGAGGGATGCCACATCCAAGATATGCTTCAACCTCCTCCACTCTACTTTGTGGTCGGGCAGGAATTTCCTGGTTTATGTCCTGCATAAACTGTTTAAGTTTCCCTCTCGCATTATGCATGTAAAGTAGTGAAGGTGTAGCTCAATGTATTAATTCTTCTAAGTCCTTGCGCATCTCCGAAGCCAACTTCTTTAATTTCTTCCTCCGTGGGATCTTTTGGTTTTTCCTCAAGAATATTGCCATTCTCATCGAACACAACCTCTCTCTTGCAATTTGCAGCCCACCTTTTCAAAACATAATGACTTGGAAGCTCATTCAGCAATGCACCTCGTAATACGAGGATAATGTAACGGCAAGGAATTCCATGAGTGCCAAACAACATACAGGAGCACTGTTCAATCATAGTATTAGTGTCACATATAACTTTTCTTACCTTATTGCCATCCTCATTGACCGCTGTTACTTTAAGGTCACATACTTGCACCGTGCTCTCCACAACACACTTGTCCCCAACCTCAATAACCTCCTTCTGAAATTTAGCGAACACCATATGGGTGAATACTTCACTGCCATGCTACTCTAATGCCCATGGTGTCTTCAACTGAGGCTTAGTGTGAAAGGTGGCATGGTCTTCTCTTAGCTCCTTTTGCCTTTGTTCGTCCACTGCAGTGTCGAACTGGATCCAGACTCAACCAAAGCATGTTTGTAACCAATAAAGTGATTGAAAAAAGAATTAGCACTTTCAGACCTTCAAGTTGTTCTAAGAATTCCCACTAGGGGTACATCCATAAAGTAGGCTGGTACCCAAGAGGCCCGAATCCTATACCGACCAGCGAGCCACTCATTATCTTCCAAACCGAACTCAGAAATAATAGCTACCCACTGTGACTCAAATTCTTCTGGAGTTTCTGATGGATATACACATGAATTGACATGACTATAAAACATTTGGTTGTCCCTCAAATCTGGTCTTATCTTAGTTGGAAATTTGTTCAATATGTGCTACATACATAGCCTATGCGTGCTAGTTGGGAAGACATGCTCAATTGCCTTCTTCAAGGCCGCATCTTCATCAGTTATTATAAGTCTAGGGACAGCACCTCCCATACATCTTAAGAAAGTATGGAACAACCATTTGAACATTTCAATCGTCTGATTGAGCAGCAATGCAGCCCCAAATAGAACACATTCCCCATAGTTATTCACTCCCATGAATGGTGCAAATATCATGTTGTATTGGTTTGTATTATATGTCATATCGAATGAGAGCAACTCACTAAAATGAACGTAATTCTTCGTAGAGGTTGCATCCACCCAAAACACATGCACCAATCTACCCTTCTCGTCAATAACATAGTCAAAATAAAATGCAGCATTATTCTCATTCTTTCTAGCTAGATTATCAAGAAACATCTGAGCATTTGATGACTTTATACTCTCTCTCAAAGTACGACGATAATTTTGCAAGTCCCTCCTTGTGCATCCTACATTCTGAAAAACACCCTCGCTGACATGAAGATATCTAAATGCCCCGGAAGTGCTAATGCTAGCCTGATGGCATGCAAACAGTGTAGTCTTAGCCTTCTCAGTTACTTGTCTACTAGAACGTATCAAGTGTTGCTTACTAGGTGAGAGAAAACCATGGTTATGGACTTCAACAAATGTCTCTAATATGAACTTATTGTCCTTAGTCCGTTTGATACCAAACATGGCCTCACAACCGCACCTACTCAATTTAGACTCATATGTCCTCTTCACTTTGACCTCCACCTTGTCCTTACCTCTTTCTTCCTTCCACCTACGTCTGGCACAATAGTACCGCCTCCATTACAACACCCCATTCGTAGTCGTCCGCTGTCCGATACGAACGGAGAAGCCCGCAACATGCGCATATGCTTTGTAAAACTCTGGGGCTGCGTCCTCATCTTAAAAAATCATCCCATTGACAGGTGTTAAAGAGTCAGTAACTACCGGTATGGATGACGATCCCTGCGGCGATAATGATGATTTAGCCCTAGAAAGATATTAATCATGCAAATTAAAATTTGTACGCACACTCACGCAGAATGGGATGCTAGCCGCTTCCGACGGGTTTTACAATCTGATATCACAATGATAGAGTGTGCATCGGCCATTTCGGGTTCGGGACTAGGCAAAACTAGTGGCTACACAGAGCTGCACAGACAACACAGTCCACAATCATACAACAGTTCATACCAGACAACACAATCCACAATAGTTCATATGAGACAATAGCTTACATATCAGAGGAAAGGGCGGCGTAGGGGCGACTTGGTGTTGTGGTGCACAGCACCAGCGCGACGTGGTGGCGACAACGCGACGCAGGGCAGCTAAGAGGCTTAGACTTAGGGCGACTCGGGAAGAGGGGCGAATGAAGTCAGTCGCCGGCGCGACGCGGTGGACGAAACCCTACACCATGAGCTCTCCAAATGGGGCTCATTCAGCCGAGTGGGGGGTGGGGGTGGGGGCCGAGGTGGATAGTTTGCCACTCGATCGGGTGGGTGCTGGGGAGGGGGGACGCAAAATTCACCGTGACTCCACCCTCACAGCTGCCGCCATCTTGTGATCCAATCCATGATGAACCGCTCAGATCTCTCTTGTCCATATGCTCACACATTACTCCATGTGCACCTGATATGGAGCCCACATCACATAACATCTAGAAAAGAACCAACATCTTGACTTTTTTTCTGTTAATTGTTCAAACTTGAAACTGAAAATAGAAACTGCTAGGTAATGACAACAGGTAAGTAATAGGAGTCCCATAAGAAAAACGTACCTTGAGTGATCAAGGCATGCTTGATTTCACATGCTATGCTTAGGGAAATAAAATAACATAGGTATATAGACTTTCTGACAATTAGTTTTCCTCCTTATTTCTATGTTTCTACACATTTCTTTTCGGATGAAATAAAACTTGATCAAATTTTGTTCTTTATAAATACTGCTCGTCGTTACACTACTATAAAAAGGCTAATACTGGACGCCACATCACAGATGGTTGACCAAAACCGTATGTATTACATGCAATCACAGACAATTTTGGTTTAGAGACCGTCCGTGTTACTAGCTGTGGTAAAAACCGTCTGTGAAGAGGTAATATCACAGACGGTTCAAGCAAGGGAAGAGAGCCTATCGGCTCAATTCTTCTTGGTTCAATAGTCCGAGGGTCTTCGGGAGACACTCGAACAAGCGCGTCAGCAGGTGGACGCATTTTAGGTTTCGTTCGATCACGAACCGTCCGCCCCCGACGCCGCCGCCTACGAATTATTGAAGACGGAGATAGCAGCCTACCTCCGCCACTAGAAAAACTTTGTTTATTTATAGGTTTCTACTTTTTTAATCTTTTTAAGTTTAACGCCTTATTTGTTTGGCCATATGAAAATTCCAAAATTAAAAAATTTAAAAGTTTGGAGGTGAAGTTACTATATTAATTATATGTTAAATTATTACTATATATATATATATATATATATATATATAGTTAAAGCAATTTTCAGAAGTATTTAAATGACAAAATTGACATATAAACATGTAAATTCTTCATGTCATGTAAGTGTATATACAAAATAAATATACTTGAGAAAAAACCATTTCACAGACGATTCTACAATGGAACCGTCTGTGATAAGTATCACTGACGGTTCCATAATAGAACCATCTATGATAAGTCTCTTTATTAGTAGGAGCCCGGCCGCTAGGGTTTGCGCTCTAACTCGTCACTCCCCAGTGGCCTTACTCTCGTTCGTTCCCTTCCCCACCCGAGTGACCCCGTCACCGACGCCGCCATTCTTCCCATCGCCGATGGTTGTGACACCACGGTTCACTGCACAAGACACTCGTACGATAAGAGTGTCCTGTGTAGTGTGACCATTGTGCCACAACTATAGTGATGCCACGCGCCTTCCCCTCTTCCTCCTCCCCCCGGCGTACGCGACCCCTGGCTACCTCTCCACCGACGATGTCGAGGTAAGACAGATCTATCACCTATTGGTTTGTGCTGTTGGTATTCATGTGAATCGAGCTCCTCCTCCCTCGCTGCCAGCTTCCGCTCCTCCAGATCAAGCTCCCTCCTCCCTGCACCGCCGGATCAAACTCCTAGTCACCCCTCGCTGCGCCGCCGGCCCTAGCTCCTCGTCCCTACGCCGCAGCTCCAGCTCCTCCTCCCTCTCGCCGCTGGCTCGTTGCGCTACCTCGGACCTCCCTTGCACCTCCAACCTCTCCGGCTCTCCCACTAATGCGTAAGTCCCCTTCTTGTCTTCTTGATGTTGTCTGGTTGTTGGTTGATGCTGATGGTGATGGCCATTGGCCAGAGCCCAGATGCTAAATGTGTAATACATACATACATGAAGAGAAGTGTAAATGTGTAATACATACATGTAGAGAGAAGTATAGAGAAATCATAAATATAAATGAATACAATGATCATGTAGATGCTTGTTGGCTAGTGGCACCTTGCTAGCTGTTGAACTGTTCAATGATGTTAATACTCTTATGCTGAAATTGAATTGATAATTAGTTCATATTAATAGTCCCCTTGATCTGTGAAATGTAAATTGAGGGCTATTGGTGTATGTGCATTCTATATATATGCATCTTGCATAGTTCATGCTGTGGGTTCAGATTAACAAAAATGAATGGGGATGGTGGGTTTGGTTAATGCTCTTTGATGGACACTGAGGGTTATTGATGTCGGTTCTAGCTTTGTGCTTGGTTGGCTTATATTGGATGTGGATCGGATGGGGCTTGGCTGAAATTAACTTTTCAGATTTGTAAAGGTTTAGGCTTGGTGTGTATTGTATTCGAAAACAAGATGTGACGACCCACCCCGTGATGTACCGTAAGAGGTTCGGGAGGACCAATTTTTTTTTTTGCGCTGCGAAGTCACCACGGAAAGATGTGGTAGCACCGCATGGAGCTTAACCGAGGTCTGCCAGGACCTCCCAGGAGGTCTTGCGGACCTCCTGGAGGTCGCGGCCGCCACCCGCTCGGTAGCACCTCCAGGCACATCACTAAGAGAGGTCCGGCAGACCTCCCAAACTAAGTCCCAAGGACCTCCTGGTGGTCCCGCCTGCATCCGAGCTAGTCCTGTGACAACAGAGCTAGCCCGCACAAGAACACAAGCCAATACCACAACCACGAGGTCAAACAAAGATGAAGCAGACAAATTAAACTTTATATAATAGGACCTTATGGCCAAGCTTGTTAACAAGAGGTGCGCCTTTCGAGGGCTTACAACACCAACGAGGACTTACAACTAGCAACAAGGAGCTTCTAGGGCTCAAACACGGAACACGTAAAGCCATCCAACAAGCACCACAGTGCGTCGGGTGGAAGGCGCCCTAGGCAACTTAGTCGTCGAAGAACTCCTCCTCGAAGAGGTCTGACCGCCTCGCACTTGATCATCCTCATAATCTGCTTTGACACGGGGCTTAAGCCATGAGTACTTGGAATGTACTCAAGAAGTCACAGAGAGCAAAAATGCAATAATATTCATGCGGACTTACCAATGGAGAGTTGTATGGTTAGTTTGCATAAAGCCAGATTTGAACAATAAAATAGTAATAGATTGAAAAGCGAAAAAAGTAAAACCATAGTACATAATACTTTTGATGTTTAAAAAGGTGGGGTGAGCACCAACTCACGTACCACAACCAAAAGAAGGAGTTCGGTCACACCCGTGACTGTGTCCTTACCCAAAACCCACTCCAGAGCACCCACTCCAGAGGCCAAACCAACCCTGGACCACTACCCGAGCCAACCTTGACCCCTCCGAGCCGACCAAGGTCTCTTCGAGGCAAAGCCAAGGCATCTCGCATAAGTGTCGATGGCACAAGCTTTTGAGACAGCTACCCTTGCACCATTTCATCGAGCATGTCCATGACCAAGGACTTGGCTATTGAATAGATCTTTACACTCTGCAGAGGTGTACAACTTTACCCACAATCCACGATCTCTCTAGCGGGGCGGGTTCCGGTCACCCTTGCTCACTTCCTAAGGTGAGCGGTCTAGAGAAAGCAGCAAGGCCTTTTACAAAGCTTTGAACCGACTCGGCTGCCCGCTAAGGTTTCATAATCCCCTCCGTGGTCTAGAGGTCCGCAGGTTATGGGGTGCCCCTCTTGCGCCAACAAATCACACGCTCAACCACAACAAACCTCAAGCCAACCCATTGCTAATTATTCAGCCAGACCATTCCCATAAAATGATCTTGTGGTTGCCTTTGTTTGGCCCAATTCAATGACACAAAGTGAAGTCCTTAATTGTGCCAAGGCAAGACTTCCACAACCAAGTGTGCAAAGCACCCACTACTCACTCCCTGCCTTCTTGCCTCAAAGAAACAATTTGTATAAGCCCATGCCAAAAGACCACCCGGTCTTGGCACTTGATTTTAACCAAGTGATCTCACACCACAATCAACATGGCTTAGGCGCCCCGCCATAGCTTCTCAACAATGGCACCACCACACATTTCATATTTATTAGTCAAGATTATTAGAGATGAAGCATGATACGTTCAACCACGTTTTCTAAGCAAGGTCAGATAAGACCCACGGCCCCCATGTTGGCAAATAACAAAGAACACCAACTAAATTATCCACCCTAAGGCTCACAAGGTGAACATGACAACATGATGGAGACAAGGTATAAAGGAGGCATATGACAAGTAGGCAAGTAACTACAGCCCAAACCATTTTCATATAAACATAGCCGTGCATGATAAAGTAAAACCGAAATACATTTACTGAAACTTGGTTCAAGATGATCAAAAGGGATCTGTGGCTTGCCTTGGTCAAGCGGTGGAGAGCCTTCTGACAGAAGAGCTGGGTCCAAGATCTCCTCGAACTCGTGATCTACACGTCATAAGAAAACCAAATAAGCAAAACCACACTAAGCGAGAGAACTTCAAAAGAACCAAAAAGGAACTCAAACCAACTCAGCCAAAAAGGAAACCAAGAGGCTTAACACAGCCTTAAAGAGCTCCTGGGAAAGGTCTTGCACAAGGAAGAACTGAGCAGATGAGGCAAGGAAGGAAGAAATGAGCAACAAAGTTACAAAGGTGCCCGCCTGTGAACTTTATATAGCCGGAGTTGGTAGTGTGCACCACAAGGAAAAACTCAGTGAGGTGTAGGCAATCGGGACAACTAGGGCAAGGCTTGCCCTAAAAGAATTGAAATAAAGTACCTCAGATGTGACTGCATTTAATGTGACCCGACACCTATTAAATGCGCACAGAGTTCTGAGGCAAGAGCAATAATTACAAGGTGAAGAGGGGCTGGCAAGTGGGGCCAGTCAAAAGGGTGCACCACAAGTCAAAGAGGTGGCCCCACCGCAAGGGTCATCCCCGCCTAAAGACCCTTTGTGAGGTCTGGGCAAGAGGTCCAAGACACTCGAGAGGGGAGGTCCGGACAGGAGGTCCAAGGACTCGGGAGGAGGTTCTGGACAAGAGGTCCGCAAAGCTCACCACGAGGAGGTCCTGACGCTCAGACCTGCACAAGGGAGGTCTAAGGGTCAAGATTTCAAGGGGAGGACCTCAACGGTCCAGATCAAAGGGTGCAGGGGAGGTCCTGACCAATAGGGATATCCTGATTTAGGAGGGTGGTCCTTACAAAAGACCAGCAAGGACCGAGGAGGTGGTCTTTGCAAAACAACCAGGAGGAGGTCCTGGAAACAAGGAAAACGCAGAAGAAAGCAGAGCCGCTCGATTAAAAATCAGGCGGCCCAAAAGGATAGGAACGTTCGGACCAAACTAACGTGTTCTTCGGATCGGGCCATCCAAACCACATCGGATGGTCCTAAGGTTAAGAAGGCAAGGCCTCAAGCGTCTGACCACGAGAGTCAAAGATGGGTCCAAGCGCTAAGGAGGTCTTGGACCTAAGGAGGTCGTAACCTTTGGATCCAACTAAGGGAGGACCCGACGGCTAAGATCTCCGCGAGGAGGTCCTAATGGCGAGATCCTAACAAGGGAGGTCCGAGTGGCTAGATCTCAACAAGGAGAGGTCTCGAGCGGCTAGGTCTCAACAAGGGAGGTCTCGAGCGGCTAGATCTCAACAAGGGAGGTCTGGCGGCTAGATCTCAACAAGGGAGGTCTGAGCGGCTAGATCTCAACAAGGGGAGGTATGAGGCTAGATCTCAACAAGGGGAGGTATGAGCGGCTAGATCTCAACAAGGGAGGTCTCGGCGGCTAGATCTCAACAAGGGGAGGTCTGAGCGGCTAGATCTCAACAAGGGGAGGTCTGAGGCTAGATCTCAACAAGGGGAGGTCTGAGCAGAGGGGAGATAAGAGAGAGGTCTGGATCTCCAAGAGGTTCAACCCAACAAAGGAAGTTAAGAGAGAAGAGACAAACCCAGGGACACAGAGAGGCTCAAACAGCAAGGAACACCAACAAAGAACTTAATTAAGGCTTAATTAATTCCAATTGAACTCTCCAGATTTCAAGACGTCAGGTTAAGCTTTGGATTCTCAATAAAGCCAAATGGTTACTTTTATTTTGAAAACCAGGCAAGAAACTTTAAAGAAAACGGGACGTTACACAAGACCAAATGAGTCAAAAACTACTACAACACCTCTTCACCTATCTCTCGCCATTCATTTCACCTTTATCTGTGTAACTGTGTTCATGTCGGTCAAGTTTCCCAGGTACGTCCTACCATTCCATTCATAATCTCTTCTCTATAAAGTTTCCAAGCAGTGGCTGCGTGCCATTAAAACCGGCATCATATATATATATATATATATATATATATATATATATATATATATATATATATATATATATATATATATATATATATATATATATATATATATATATATATTGTTCGTAGTCCCTAGCCACTTTCGGGGGGTCGTCCACGCAGCATGAGAAGGATGAGACAGTAGCCACGGGCAATCTCATTGAGCCCATGCAGGTTTAAGAAGTATGGATGCAAGGAGAGCGTCAGGACATCCAATTACCTAGATGTTGTCGATAGGTAATTGGACGTCGCTATGTTCAGAAAGTGACGTGGACGCGCAGGTACTCCAACTGGGAAGTGGCATCCACTACTACAAAACAGAGCTATAGTAGACGCCCATCACGCACGGTTCCTTTGGAACCGCTCGTATGGGCATTGCCGACTGCGGGTGGCGGGAAGCCTATCACGACGGTATTTTTAGAACTGCTCAGGATAGTCATCTATCACTGAGCGGTTTGTAAATAGAACCGTCATGATTGAATCACTGACGGTTTATTCACAAACCGCCTGCGTGATAATCACCAATCCTGCACGGTTCTATTTAATAACCGTTTATGTAATATCACTGAGCGGTTCTAAATAAGGACCATCGTGATTGGGGATTATCACGCAGCGGTTTCGTGAATAGAACCGCTCGTGATAATTCATAGACGGTTTTATTTACAAACCGTTTGTGATAGATGACTATCCTGACGGTTTTATTAAGAACCGTCGTGATATGCCCATCGGCAGATAAATTGAGCGCGACAGATCCTCTCGCCGCCTTCCGCTGCCAGGTTCACCGCCGCACCGCCGCTATGCCTCTGCCACTCCCTCTGCCGCGCGCGGTTTGGATAATATATAATCAACCGGCCCCCTGCTGTTGGGCTCCAATAGATCTGCTGGCTAGCTTCTCCTCCCCTAGGTGCCAGGCCACTTCCCTCCCCTAGCTCTTCCAACCTGCGGCTCCTCCCCTAATTAAACAGATGAAGTAATACTGATTATCCTTTTTCCACTCTATTGATTAGTGAATTTTCCTGATTTTGCTACTCTGTACATAGACCCTAATGTTTTGTTTTCTTTGTTGTATTCCTTAATCGGAAGCATAGGGTTTAGGTTTCAATTAATACTACTTGATGGGAAAAGGCAAAACGTCGTACATCTAGCTCTCAAATTGATGGACCCTATTTCTAGAAAATGAAAAGCAAAACATGTAGCCTTTAATTAATCTGGTGTAATTCCTTTGTGCAGCGATGAGACAAAAGCAGTAAATGCGTGCAAAGAAGTGAAAGTCTTAATCGTAACTAATTTCATGAGTAGTTTTCTAGAACAGATTAAAAGAAGAATTTATGACACACCAAGATAAGTCACATGTGCAATGATCTATTTTATATTTCCTCCATTTATATCCATGAAGAAAGCGTCATCACGGTGGTTTATTGTTTCAATTATATGAAAACGGATACCCGTGCAATCGCGGACCAACTTGCTAGTTATTAGGATCTTCCTCTTGTCTTTTGTCTCGTATCTAATCAACAATCATGCAGATAATCAATAATTATCCGTTGCGCCACTTAGAGAGGAGAAGGTTGGACCCTTGCCCTAAGCGCCTCCAACACCGCCACCTCCTCCCCATTCGCCACCTTAGAGAGGAGAAGGAAAGGAGAGGAATCGTATTTTCTTCGTGAGCTCGAGGGTAACGATCTATAACCCTTTATGTTTGCTATAAATTAATCGCTAATCAATTTTGACACTAATTTGTTACATGCGTAGTGTAGATGGATCGGCGGATGTACAATGTGAACCGTGTGAGTCAAGAGTACATTAATGGCGTGGTTGCTTTTAGAAGAGCATTGGCGAAAGGTGATATGTTGAAGAAGGAGATAAATTTTATGTCTTGTCCATGCATTGATTATGTAATTTGAAGATGTTTAACAACGGCGCAAATAGAAGCGCACTTGATTGAAGGGTTTCACAAAAGGGTATACATGTTGGACCGACCACGGTGAAGAGCAGATTATTACACATGAAGTTAGTAATGACGGCATCGCCGAGGAAGTCAACGATATGCCGGATGTGGATATCTTGCTTTTGATGAGGATATGTCACACGATGACAATCTGGATCGAGATGCTACGCGATGCGTAAGAGAACTACAAAGTGAGAGAGAGTTTTGTAAATTCGAGGGCTTAAGGGAGGACTCGGTGAGACCTTTGTTCCTGGTTGCAAGCCGAATATACAAGGTTGTCAACCGTGCTTGAAGCTGCTGAAATTGAAGGCAAGCAATGGTTGGTCCGATAAGAGTTTCACGGCGTTGTTAGGTCTCCTAGTGGACATCCTTCGAGGGAAGCGTGTTGCCCAAAGACCACCTATCAAGCAAAGAAGGTTATTTGTCCATTGGGAATGGAAGTAGAAAGAATACATGCATGTCCAGAATGATTGTATCCTCTACAGTAAAGAGTATGCAGACATGCATGTATGTCCGTGTGCAAAGCATCCCGATACAAGCGTCGAGAATACTGCTAAGGTGAAGCAAGGACCTCCTGCTAAGATGTTGTGGTATCTACCTGTAATCCCACGTTTGAAGCATTTATTTGCGAACGCAAAGGACGCAAGATTGCTGCGTTGGCACTCAGAGGAGCGTAAGAGAGATGGAAAGCTAAGACACCCTGCTGATTCTGCCCAGTGGAGAAACTTCGATCGGAGCTTCCAAGAGTTCGGTGCGGAACCGAGGAACATAAGGTTAGGGTTGAGTACAGATGGAATGAATCCTTTCGGTAACATGAGCAGCCGACATAGCACCTGGCCCGTGAATCTATGTATGTACAACCTTCCTCCTTGGCTGTGTATGAAGCGGAAGTACATTTTGATGTCACTACTTATCCAAGGGCCGAAGCAACCTGGGAATGATATTGATGTGTACCTAGCACCATTGCTGGAAGATCTTGTGACACTTTGTGGAGCGAAGGGTGCAGGTATGGGATGCGTACAAGCGAGAGAACTTCACTTACGCGCCATGTTGTTCTCGCACCATCAATGATTTTCCTACCCTTGGTAACTTCGTAAGACTTCGAGACAAAAGGAGCCAAAGCTCATTCGCCTTTGCTTAGATGCTCAGAGAGTGTATGGTTTGAACAACTCGCAAAAGCGTGTATATCGTCACCGTAGGTTCCTTTCGAGTCACCCATACCGCAAGATGAAAAAACAATTCGACGGAAATAAGGAGAACGATTCAGCTCCAAGGGCTTTTAGAGGGAAAGAGGTCTATGATATGGTTAAGGATATCGATGTTGTGCTTGGGAAGGGGCGTAAATTAAGAACCCGTGAGAAGAACATCTGGAAGAAGTGGTCAATTTTTTGGGACTTGCCTTATTGGGAGCACTTAGAAGTTCGCCACTGCATCGACGTCATGCACGTAGAGAAGAATGTATGTGATAGCTTGATTGGTCTCTTGCTGAACATTAGTGGCAAAACAAAGGATGGTGTTAATGCACAGCGTGACTTGGTTGATATGAACATAAGGACTGAGTTAGCACCGGAGAGACCGTCTGATTTAACGTACCTTCCCCGACTTGCTACACTCTATCAAGGCCGAGAGAAATGAAGCGTGCGAGCTTGCATGGAGTGAAAGTCCCATCTGGTTACTCCGCTAACATTAAGAACCTTGTTTCTATGCAAGATTTGAAATTAATTGGTATGAAGTCTCATGATTGTCATGTCTTGATGACACAAATGCTTCTGTTGCAATTAGAAGTATCTTGCGAACAAGGTCCGAGTGGCAATCTTGAGGTCGTGTTATTTTTTAACTCAATTGCTCGAGAAGATCATTGATCCCCAAGGACTAGATGCTCTGCAGCCGGCGTGGTGACCACTCTATGTCATCTTGAGATGTATTTCCCTCCGTCATTTTTCGATATCATGGTCCATCTCATTGTTCACCTTGTGAGAGAGATAAAGATATATGACCTGTGTTCTTAGGTCATATGTACCGTTCGAGAGGTACATGGGAATTCTCAAGTCCTACGTCGGAATCGATCTCGACCGAGGGCAAGACATCATCGAAGGTTATGCAACCGAAGAGGTCATTGAGTTCTGCGTCGACTACATGGCTCGGTGGAACCGATAGGTGTGCCTCTATCTCGCCATGAGGGGAGACGGATGGTATCGGGACCATCGGAAGGAAATCAATAACTCCCGATCTAGATACATACGCTCAAGCCCATTTCATGGTCTTGCAACACATGACCCAAGTGTCCCGTATATCGGCGAGCACAAAGACATGGTGCGCCAATGAATCCGCACCGGTCGGAGGTTTGGATCACGAGAGAGCACAACCGTCGGTTCAACGAATGGTTAAAGGTGCGAATCATCTGGGAGGTCATCAAGTGATGATCTGTTGCTATGGTTGTACGAGGGCCAAAATTTACAATTGTCACATAGCAAGGATCGACATCAATGGGTACACATTTTATCGGCAACTCGGGATAGGAAGAGCCGCAGCGTCCGATGTGTCGGTGTCGCATAGATGCATTCAAGACCGATGGGATGAGGAGCTCCTACTATGGGCAAATAGGCGAGATATGGGAGCTCGACTCGTGCTTTTCAAGATCCCCTATTTGGTGCCGTTGGGTCCATCTCGCCACGGTGAAGGTCGACAAATGCGGTGTCACTACCGTGGACCTCGAGCGTGTCGGATATAAAGACGAACCATTCGCATCTTGGCTAACCAAGTTGTTCAAGTCTTTTATGTAACCGACCCGCAAATAAGAAGCGCCACGTAGTTCTTCATGGAAAAAGGAGGATTGTCGGAGTTGAGAATGTAGTGGACGAGGAAGAATACAATCAATTTGACGAGTTGCCTCCTTTCGTAAGCGGCATTAGGCTCGAGGAAGAACCCGGTGAGGAAGCTAGCTATATGCGTCGATCATCATGAAGGCCTATATCTTAATTAAGAATTTACTCCAATGTAATTAATTTATTCCATAACATCATGTGTTATGGACTTGTAATCTCTCATATATTTTGATGTCAGCGTGAAATTGTCATGTGTTGATGTGTTATGGACTTGTCATATTTGATATTGATGTCAATGTGGATGTACATTGTAATGTGGAGTATCAAAATTGTCATCATACTTGATTTGGAGTTGAGTTGAATTAGATATGAAATTTTGAAGTCAAATGTGTTATGAACTTGTCATCATACTTGTCACCAGGTTAGAATTCATATGGACTTGTCATAATTGTCATCATACTTGTCTCAGCAGGTTCACTATGTTTTCTCAGGATATTTATGTCTCACCGAGTTCAGTTTGTTTTGTCGAGGATATCATAAATTGGCCTCGGTATTCGGCTATCACGAGCGGTTTTATTATACAACCGTGCGTGGTAATAATATCACGAGCGGTTGCTCGTAATGAGAACCATTCTGTGATAATAATATCACGAGCGGTTCCATAATAGAACAAATGCGTGATATGAATATCACGCAGCGGTTCTATTATGGAACCGTCGTGATAATATATCCTGAGCGGTTCTCATTACGAACCGCTCGTGATATTATTTTTATAAGGTGGGAAACGCTAGGGTTTTCCTCTCACTTCTCACTTCCTCTCCCGCGCCCCTTACGCTCTCGCGCGCTCGTTCGCCTCCTCTAGGGTTTAGGGCTCACCTTCACCGCCGACTACGACCTCGGCGCCGCCGACATTGGTGCCCCCGACCTCTGCGCCGCCGCCCCCGACCTCGGCGCCTTCGACCTCGGTGCCGTCGCCCCTGACCTCGACGCCCCCGTTCACCTCCCAGGCCGTAAGCCCCGACGTCGCCGCCTTCAACCTCGGTGCCGCCGCCCCCGACATTGGCGCCTCCGACCTCGACGCCGCCGTCCTCCTCCCCGTGTCGGCCTCCTCCCTCTGCACCGGCCTTCTCCCTCTGCACCGGCCTTCTCCCCGCGCCGTCCTCCTCCCCGTGTCGACCTCCTCGCCCAGCTCCCTCCTCCCCGCATCGGCCTCCTCCCCTGCACTGGCCTCCTCCTTGCACCGTGAGTTCTTGTGCGGCATCCTCTCTGTGAGTATTGCTCCTCTGTGGCAGTTCGGTTGATCTTTGCATATATATATATATATATATATATTTGCAGTGCTAGTTGCAAATTGATTAGTGGGCTTTGTTGACATGCTCTGTGATGAACTCTGTCTTATACTGAGATTGAATGTGATAGTTAGTTCATACTTGAGCTCTATTGTATTACTTACTCTTTTGTTAATATGTTATCTTGTTAATTGGTTACTTTCGGTTGAGCTCATAGTTCTATTGCAAATTGATCAGTTGTATTGACTAGTTTGTGATTCTTCTAGTAGTATGTATGAGCTCATTCAACTTTTCATTTGCCATCTTGATCTCTGTAGTCAACCTCTGTTTGTTGGAAGTTTAATCTGTTTTAGATTAGCAGTTGAGATCATTTGTGATTAAGCAAAGTATTGTTTAGAGCTCATAGTTTGAATTTATATTATCATATTCATTTCATGAAGAGTATAGACAATAGGATTGAGATGGCAAAGACTTGTTCTTTAGCTACTCTCCTTACGAGAGCACATAATATCATCAATTAATATGTTGGAATAGTGTCTACATGCACCGTGAGTTCTTGTGCGGCATCCTCTCTGTGAGTATTGCTCCTCTCTGGCGATTCGGTTGATCTTTGCATATATATATATATATATATATATATATATATATATATATATATATATATATATATATATATATATATATATATATATATATATATTGATGCTAGTTGATACCTTCATACGTATTAGTTCGATTTACGAGTCTAATCTTCAAGATATTGCAAATTGATCGATGGGCTTTGTTGACATGCTCTGTGATGAACTCATCTTATCTTGAGATTGAATGTGATAGTTAGTTCATACTTGAGCTCTATTGTATTACTTACTACTTGTCAATATGTTGTCTTGTTAATTGGTTACTTTCGGTTGACTCATAGTTCTATTGCAAATTGATCGGTTGTATTGACTAGTTTGTGATTCTTCTAGTAGTATGTATGAGCTCATTCAACTTTTCATTTGCCATCTTGATCTCTGTAGTCAACCTCTGTTTGTTGGAAGTTTAATCTGTTTTAGATTAACAGTTGAGATCATTTGACGTTAAGCAAAGTATTGTTTAGAGCTCATAGTTTGAATTTATATTATCATATTCATTTCATGAAGAGTATAGACAATAGGATTGAGATGGCAAAGACTTGTTCTTTAGCTACTCTCCTTCTGAGAGCACATAATATCATCAATCACATTTCCTTAGAGAAGCTGGTGGATTAAGGAGTGTTAAATTCTTTAGGAATTATGCTTTAATGCTAATTAATTTTGTTGGGATTAATTCTGAAATTTTTCTAAAATCGCATTTTTGACAACAATCCAAAAAGAAAGTTTTACTTGATTCTATTTTGTTTCTATGTTGGGATTAAACCTTTGCTTAGCATTTCCTTAAATCGATCATTTTACTTGATTCTAGTTCTATGTCTTCATTAAAGGCTAGTCTTACGTACATGAAGCATTAAACCTTTGCTTAGCATTTTCTTCGTCGATCGACACACTTGAGTGTACCTCGCTTCATGCCAATCCTCCACGGACGAAGCGGATGGTACACTCCAAAGGTGTCGGGCTCAATAAGTAGGCTCGAGCAAAGATAGGCTCGAGCAAAAGATTTGTATCACTAGTTTCTATCTATACAAAGATCACAAGAGAAGTGGTGGATTAAGGAGTGTTAGAATAGAAGCTCGTGGATTAAGGAGTGTTAGGAATGTTAGTAGTCCAGATGAGCTCATTCAACTTTTCATTTGCCATCTTGATCTCTATAGTCAACCTCTGTACTTCTTCACGAGATTAATTGTTTCATATTTATGTTGGAATGTTAGTAGTCGATGAGCTCATTCAACTTTTCATTTGCCATCTTGATCTCTATAGTCAACCTTTGTACTTCTTCCCGAGAGCAAGTAAGCGAGATGGCAGAGGCACCATCTTCGCCGCCGTCACCGACGCCTTGCAGATGGAAGAGGCGCCGACGAGGCCGCCAACACCGACCCCGCAGATGGAAGAGGCGCCACGAGGCCGCCAACACCGACCCCCAAGAGATGGAAGAGGCGCCGACGAGGTCGCCGTCACCGTCGACAATAATGTCACGCAGGCGAGATGGCAGAGGACAATCGAAAATGCCTCACGGCCGGTGGTCATCACGGAGGTTAGTGACTTTGGGGTCCCTCTGAGTCCCAAGAGATCGTGGCGAGATTCAGGACCATCTGCGGGATACTTGGAAGGAGCAGGTCCTCATCACCACACCAAGGTGGAAGGACTGAAACAAGCGAAAGCGGCGTGGGACAGAACTTTTAGAGAAGTTCACTATTCCGAAGCACATGTGCGCAGCGTGCGACGGACGGCGATGCTCACGATGGGTAAATCGTGGAGGACCTTCAAGAGCATTCTTGTCACGGCACGTGAACACGGTCGACGCCCTTCGTGCGGTATAGATTCTTGGCCGGGAAGCATGGGACACCTTTGTGGCTATGAAAGCGTCGGCGAATTTAAGGAGCAAAGTCACGGCGCACAAAGCTCTCAAACACGAAACACTCACCAAGACAGACTCGGCACACTGATGCAGCGAGGTAAATCTGAGGAATGGGCGGCGGAGAAGGAGAACCCGTTTTCGATGTCACAGACCAGCGTTCCCTAAAATTTGGTTAAAAGCGAGGCACAAGTCTCGTCTTCGGCAAGCATCTCCTTCACAAACCCGCGGACTCAGAAGTGTCCCAGCGTGTGGTAAATATATCGAACTACTAAGTTGTTAATAAGTCCATAACTTCATAGTGCCTATAATAGCGTGATGACCTCTTGCGGCGTGACTTTGATCGCCCAAGCTTCCCAAGGCTCCTTCCATGCGGGCGAGGAGAAGGATATACTATCTACGGCCTTGGGAAACAAGGAGCACCGGGTCGCACGCGAGGCCTTGGGGTTAACGTGCCTTGGAGTCATGGATTCACGACGACTACTACACGTATAGGACTAGGAAGAGATCCAAGGCGAGCACGACAACTTTGTTGGTGCAGATAATTACTAACCAATTTCAAGTAGAGATGGCAGCATTGCGAGTCAAATGGATATACTCATGAGCCAGCGATGCATAAGCCGCCCCGCTAATTTGGGAAGCGGTCCTCCTCGGCGTCGGAGTGGCGTCGCGTCGCGATAATTGTGAACATGACGACGTCCGATTACCGATAGAGCGACATCAAGTACATCTATGGAATGCACCAAAGATAGACCCTAACGGCGCCTTAGCTAATTGCGAATCGTTTTGTAGGAGCCAGCGCCTGTAAGCTCCAAGTGAGGATGGATGGGTCCTTTGTATTGAGGTGCGCAGGGATGGTGTATCCATACGAGGAAAGGCAAGGAAAGACGATGCCCGGTGGTGCACGGTTACGCCAAGGTCAGTGGATATGGTACATGTCAATTTCGAGCCATCCATTGGACATTTGCCCGAACGAAGAGATCACAACACTAGGGGATGCCGTCCTCTCTTTTATCCGATGGCCCAAGAAGAACATCATACTGGGCCCAAAGATCTGCCGCGATCCGACACGACCATTCCTCTCCAACGGGACCCTCGATGACTCCACCTCATGTTTACGCCTCAAAAGGCCACCTCTTGATTCCGTGGAGAAAGCGCAGAAGGAACAGGAAAAAGCATGCCGACGTGTCGGTTCGAGTCGTCTCACAAAAAGACGCGCCAATCGCTAAGGCCAAATCGAAATCAACGAGCGTTAAAGCGCCTCCCAAGTCGGGAAGTCCGAGAAGTCCGGAAGTCCGCGATACCGGAAATACATCATCGGAAAACCGTTGTGCTCGGTAGCGATATTAATGCCTGTTGGATATGCTTGTCGAGCTTTGCATACAGTACTTGGACAAGACCCAAAAGAAGGTGCGATCTTTGGAATCACCGTCGAATCTGAGGACAAGCATTTCTTCAGCGGGGACGAGTACCGTCGTGGGCTTCAATGATTTATTTGAACTATTCAACCTCGTTGGCCTCGATGTCTCGCTTCTCGATGTTGGACCTTTGTAAGTGCGTACAATCAAGTTCTACATTCATCTAATACCGATAAATATCACAACTCATTGCTTATGTATAGATACAAGCTGCAAAATGTCCGGGAATGGAAAGAACCGGTGGGTTTCCTCGACCCACACGTGGTATCGTTGCAAACCATCCAAGAAGACTAGTCGCAAATCGAGAAATACATAACGAGATCATTGCTTCTCTGAGAGGAACATGAAGTACATAGTGGTGCCCTACAACCGGGGTAAGTGTCACTCCTTGCTATACAAATTTCATTTGTACTTTATCTGTGACCACGAACTTAGGTTTAATGACTATAGCGACATACTTAGGTACCATTGGATTCTTTTAGTTATTATACCCAAGAGGAACCATGTGATATACCTTGATTCCCTAAACCGCAACAAGCACGACTTCAGCACTCTAAGAGGAATACTCGAGAGGTATGCTCATTTCCTCCTTACATAACTCTATTGTAGTCTTCATTCGTTTGAAATGGCGAGGATAATTTTTTGAATCATGTAGGTCGTTCATCAATTATGTTGCCAACAAAGGAATATACGATGGAAAAGCGCCTAACTAACACACGGATGGATTTTCGAAAGGCGCTACAACACAATAATCCTATATCATACTTCATAATAGCGTCTCGGCGACTATACCTATATATGTAATTCTATTTTTGCGATTGCGCTTGACAAAAAGATGATGAGTTATGTGCAATCTCGTCGCTATCATATGCGACTAATCCTTCTGACTAGGAAGAAGGATCACGAGGTTTGTCAATATCGAAATAATTATTGCCTAATTATAAATTTAAATATATATAGCTTACCACTTTACTCTTAATTGGTAGCGATAGGTCTTGGATTTACAATGTGATTCACTTTCGTTGCGGAAGAGATCAAGGACATTAGAGGAAGCTCTCGCCTTTATCAACTCGAAATCATTAACGACAACGGAGAGTTTCACTCCGTCGCCAACCCGAGCATCACCCACTAAAACCTCTCCGCGCAAACAATTGTAATCTAGTTGTAACTACTATAGCGACAATACTTGAACAAATCGATCTTTTGTAATTTATTTTGAGTAATGATCACTTTGAGTTGTCATGGTTGCTTGAATCTGCTTTTTGTGAATGCTTGAATCTGCTTTACGTGAATGCTTGTTTTCAGAGGGCATGGCTAGCAATTCTGAGGCTAGCAGAAAACAACAAATTGTGGGAGGGTAGGAGCTATCACGAGCGGTTTTTGTTAAAACCGTTTGTGAAAACAAGTATCCTGAGCGGTTTCGGCTCGCAAACCGTGCATGATAGGAAAATATCCTGAGCGGTTCTATACAAAAGCCGCTCGTGATATTCTAAATCCTGAGCGGTTTTATTTAGAACCGTGCGTGATATTCTCTATCACGAGCGGTTTTCTTTAGAACCGCTGCGTGATATTTCTATCACGAGCGGTTTGCGGTCAAAACCGTGCGTGATACTTGCCTTCCTGAGCGGTTTTTAATAAAACCGTCGTGATATTCTTATCACAGACGGTTTTGTACCGTGCGTGATAATATCTGTTATCATAGACCAACAAACATAGGCGGTTGGGAAACCGCTGCGTGATGACGATTCCGAACCGTGCTGTGATGTCGGTTCCTGTAGTAGTGATCATCTATCAGTAACCAATAATTCTTGAGCATGTAATTGTCTTTAAACCCAACAAGAACATCAAGCAACAAGTTGAGAATTCTTTTGAAATGTGAGAATGATTGCTTGGTGTTCTTGTTGGGTTTAAAGACGATTACATGCTCAAGAATGGTTAGTTGCTGATACATGATGCCACTTCCCAGTCGGAATACCTACGCGTCCACGTCACTTTCTGAACATAGCAACGTCCCATTACCTATCGACAACATCCAGGTAATTAGATGTCCTGACGATCTTCTTGCATCCATACTTCTTAAACTTGCAGGGGCTCAATGAGGTTGCCCGTGGCTACTATCTCATCCTTCTCATGCTACGTGGACGATCCCTCCAAAGTTGCTGAGAAACTACGAACAATATACATACATACATACATCTCTCTCTCTCTCTCTCTCTCTCTCTCTCTATATATATATATATATATATATATATATATATATATATATATATATATGGAGAAATGTCAATGGTGGAACAAGAAAATGTCCTATTAGAGTATTTTAGTACATGTACTTAGATAGTATGTATATACCTAAGGGAGTATTTTAGTACATATACTTAGGGAGTATTTTAGTACATGTACTGAATGTTGAGCCTTGCGCTCACATTCACCTGGACATACTACGTAATTTATTGCCTTGCAAAAAGATAATCAAAATTGCCTTGCAAAAAGATAATCAAAATTAATTATATCCAACTCCCAGATACTACGTAATTGACTTTTCACTTTGGCAAACCGCTCCCGTATACGTCGGCGTTAACTACACCTGGGAGCGCAAGTCATTGACGTTTTCTCCATCAAGCGAGAGTTGATTTGGTGCTATTTGTGTTGAGTTACGCTCGTCATCCTCAAGCGAGAAGAAAGACGGAGAAACGTCCGGCCGGGGTGCAAGAAATGGAGAAATTTCCGGCTATGGAGCAAGTAAATGTCCAAGATCAAGATACGTGTACTGATGGCATTCCCCTGGAGAGGTGGTATTTTAATCATCTGCATATGACGTGTTCCAACTTCCAAGCTCGGTCGCCAGGAGGTAGTACCACTGAATATTTGTTTGGGAAGGGAGTATGCAACTTTTTTTAGCTAATACGTGTACATGCAGCAACTGGTACTAGGGAGTATGTACTCTCGAAGACTGAAAGATGTAGAGAGTATATGGACCTGGAATGCCATTTGACATGTTGAAATGTGGATTATAGTAAGTCAAGTATAGGAAGTATGGAGTATATTATGAAAAGCCAGAAGTATGGAGTATACTGGACTGGTATAATGGGCAGGAAGTATGCAGACGTAGTTCTCGGATGAACTCATGATGTAAATAACCGAGTATTAAAAAATTATGAAAGCTACTTCCAACTCAAAATTAATGATACATATACTGATGTAAGTAACACGTGCAAAGTTATGCATGTAACCTGAGTCCACGTGAGGACCATAACAAACATAATGAGAAAGTTTGACAAGAAAAGAAACCTGTAGATCATAATCCTTCTCTCAGAAATTGTTGTCCTGTTTACACTACTTTACGGTTGTTTTAGGATTTCCCACTTTGTCAAGCCCACATCACACAACATCTAGAAAAGAACCAACATCTTGACTTTTTTTCTGTCAATTGTTCAAACTTGAAACTGAAAAGAGAAACTGCTAGGTAATGACAACAGGTAAGTAATAGGAGTCCCTTGAGAAAATCATACCTTGAGTGGTCAAGGCATGCTAGATTTCACATGCTGTGCTTAGGGAAATAAAATAACATAAGTATATAGACTTTCTGACAATTAGTTTTCCTCCTTATTTCTATGTTTCTACACATTTCTTTTATGACGAAATAAAACTTAGTCAAATTTTGTTCTTTATAAATACTACTCGTCGTTAGTCATATGGAGAAATATATGAAATTCAAGGCAACACTACGCATCAAAGAAAAAGTTCATTTGGAAGATGATAGGATCAAGTGTAACGTCCCGTTTTCGGACGATAAATAGTGCTACTATTTTCGGTCTTTCGTTCGTATTTCAAATTAGCAAACTATTTTCGAAAATCTTCTTTCTCCTTTAAGCTCGGGTTTGTGTTTCAAATATCCTTGATCTTTATAATTCAAATTCCGGTTTGAATTCCTCCCTTTTGAATTTTGGGCCCTTTCTCTTCTTTGGGCTTCCTTTCTTCTTGGGCTTAGCCCCTTTGTTTTTCCTGGGCTCAGCCCACTATTCTTTTAGGCTGGCCCGATTTCCCCTAGGGCCCTTTCCTTCCCTTTCCTCTTGGCCTGCTAGCCCTCCCGGCCTACCTGGCTCCCCGCCCGGCCATTTCTTGGCCCGGCCGCTCCCCACGCCTTCTTCTTCCTTGGTCAACACCAGCGCCCGAGCCGCCTTCTTCTCTCTCTCTCGCTCATGCGTTTCTGCCGCAGCCGCCTGCTTCTCCCTCGAGTGCACGCCACCAGCTCCGCACATGCTACCTCCTCTGGCCGCCTCTTCCATGCACGCCTCCCTGACACCACCACCCACCCCTCGCTACGCCTCACCTGCGCCCCCGCCCTGTCCTTTCCGCGCGGAAAGCCCGCCGACATCGCCTCGGGACCGTGCAGCGTCGCTAGCTCCTCCCCAATAGCTCCAAGCCGCCGTCGACTGCCCATAAAGCCTCCTCGGTGCCCCCTTGACCATCCCCCACCTCATCCCTCTCCTTCCAGTGCGCAACAACGAGCCGGAGCCGAGATCCCGCTCCCGTGCCGGCCACGCCGCCGTGCCGACGAGTCGCCGCCCCGGCCAACCACGTCATGAGAAGCCCCTAGCGCCGAGGATTCTATCCCCCTCCTCCCCCTCGCCTTCCCCGCTGCCAAGGAGCCCCGCCGCCGTCGCCCCTTCTCCTCCCGCCCCGGCTTCTGCCGCCGAACCACCACAGTCGCCCCTGATCCACCCCGGCTCCACCTCGGGTTCCCCTCGTCGCCACTCAACCCGTCTTGCGCGCTAGCTCTGCTCTGCGCGCCACTTCTGTGCCGCCGCTGCTTGCCATGCCGCCGCCGCCTCTTTGCCTCGCCGCCCTTCTTCTGCCGCCTCTCTCGTCGTCGTTGCCACCTTGGTGGAGACCACCACCCTCCGCGACCTTGTTTAGCCCCTCGCCCGCCCGCCGCCCCACTCTTGGCCCATCCCGATCGCTTCGCACCGCCTCTGCTTCCCCTTTTCTTCTCTGTGAACCAAAGCAAATGGGGAGGAGATAATCGCTCGGCCCCACTTGTCATGCTCTTAACCCCTCCTCTTTCCTACTGCAAAATGACCCCCTCTTTTTTGTACTCGTGGACCGGCGCCCCAATGCGTGTGAACCCAGTCCACGCACTGTGCAGTGCACCTATTTTCTCTCTCTCTCTCTCTCTCTCTCTCTCTCTTGTAATTCCAATTAAATCTACGGAAGCTTCGTTCTCCCTTGTCGTAACTCCAAAAATTATGAAATTAGTTTCTAAAATTTTGTAAATTCAAAATCTTGCTAATGGCATAGGTCTTGATTAATTTGGAGTTCATTTGTTTATTCTTGTGTATTTATTTGTTTTGTTTGCTTGTTTGTGCCTTTTTCCGATACGATCATCCGATTAGGATTTGAAGACGTGGAAGACCTCCACTTCGATGAAGCACAAGATTTTCAAGACTCTCTTACCTATGACCAAGGCGAGTCAATACTTTGATCATGTTGATCCTACATTTTATGTAAATTATATTAATTTAAATTACCAAAATTGCATGCTTTAATTCTTTAATCAAATGTATGTTAAAGCTTAAGTTAGTTAAATACCCATTTGATGATTAATTAATTAATATGCCATCCCTGATAATTTGAATCCATTAGTCCATGTCACCCTAGTAACTATATGGTATATACCAGTTATAGGTTGTACTTAAGCGACATGCTAGTCTTGCTTAAGTACCAGGGTATTAAATACCGTAATCATCATCTTTTAAACATGAAAGTGGTTTTGGGCAGTCGTTGTGGGTGAATGATTGACATGGTTGAGTTGATGTATTTTACTCCTCAAAAACCCTTAACTTGCTGTGACTGTCTGGGCAGACATTATGATGGATGATATGTTGATGAGTGCTAATGCAGCCAAAGGAAATTTTGGTATATGAAATAAACTGCCCAGACAACCCTAAGAACTTAATCTTGTCATGACCTCCTGTGTAAAACAAGTACAACCACAAGTCTGCAAACTGCAACTTGGCTTAGTAGATTTATTGGACCCTGAAAGTCATCTCACTAATGGAGGAGTGAAGACGTGCAAGCGTGTGGTACATCCAGCTTGAATGGGACACTGGTAAATGGTAAAGTTGCCCATTCGCTAGATGTTGTGGTATAGACCAATTGCGCTAGTCGTTGTGGTGAACATCCGCTAGCGTATGGGCGTAACCCTATATGGGTGAGATAGCGGAAGGGCGAGATATTTTGAAAGGTTACTGTGACAGTCGTTCAACTACATGACTAAGGAATCGTGTAGGGTAATGAGTATGACTATATTTTGTGGGTACAGTGTACAACCTCTGTAGAGCCTAGACTGTTTAAGCAGCCGCGCTTACGGTCAAAGGCGGACATAGGAACTTTACTTGAGTTAGTTCTATTTCAAAAACCTTTGTGGATGGGATGAAAAATGTGGCGGGCTCACCTAGCCCTGAATTTGGATTTTCCCTGGGTGGATGTACCCCAGTGATGTTAATGAGTGGAGGTAGCTCAAATCAAAAGAAGCATACGGTATAGGTTCTGACAGAGGGAACCTTTACTGAAATAAATATTGCACAATTACTCTCCTTAATAAAATGCAATTTGGTTAAAATGCTAAGTGATAGGACTTTGTAATTATGATAATTGAAAATGTTGCTTTAGCAAATAAAAGAACCCCAGTCATCCTTGTTAAGCTTTGCATGTTTATTATTGCATTTTGTGTATTGGCTCGCGAGCACGGAAGTTGTGCTCATTAATTCTCACTCTTTCCCTAAAACCCTCAAAAGCAGGAAATCCTGAAGACTACGCGTACTACGAGGATCCAGAAGTTGGAGGCTCAGGAGTTGATGAAGCGTAGTTTAGTCTTTAGCCGTTCTAGTCTCGCCCCAGTCTAGTTGACCCCATTGGTACTTGCGTGCATCCTATATTATCTAAGCCTTTGGGTAATATCGGACGCACAAGGGTTTCCCCAGTCACTTGCCTGTGAGAGATGTGCTTTACCCCTTTTGCTTCCGTTGTCACTTCCGCTACTTTCGTAATGTAATCAGTTTGGCCTTTTTTGGTCTTTATTGTAAAAATTGACCCAATGCGGTTTACGTAAACTCTGGTGTGTTAAATTAATGAATGGTATGGTTTTACTTCACGTCATGTATGAAATGATTCAGTAATATGTCTGAGAGTGCTAGCTACTGATCTAGAGAAAAGCACAGTGTTTTCGCAGAGGATTTGGAATCTCAGAATCCGAGTTCAACGTCAAGTCATTAGAGACGTCAATGACAAGCAAGCACTAGGTAGCAACCTAGCTCTATGAAAAAAAATGTTGGATGGTCATTTAGATCTATTCATTTTTCCTAGTCAAACTCTTGAAAAGTATGTTCAGGCTCAACAACTAATACACACATCATGCTACCTGACGAATCCCTGCGATACGACAACTTACTATATAGCTAGATTCAATTTGAGATGAAAAGATACGATTGTACATGTAAATACAAACGCGTTGAACATACTCTTGTTTTTATCTATGAGAATATTTTTGCATTAAATTTTCAACTAATCACGCACTTCACTTACAGAGAAAAAACTCTGAAGATCATTGACTCACACATCAGGCGTGATTTAGACGATAACATTGGCAAGCTTGGACTAATACAATATATTGAAATTATTCACCTTACATAAGATCGCAGAATAGTCGTAAAATGTACATTGCATTTGTGTGATCCAATAATGACAGCTGACCAAATGGAAACCGATGTGATTATACTGACTGCCCACGGGGGAAGATGATTTGTCTCGCATGTAAATTGTGGCATTTTTTAAGAGCACGTAAGGAATCGTTGTTTGAGTTCTTACGTGCGTCCAGCATTTTCACTTTAAGTAGTTCTGTAGTTGTACTACTTCATGATTTCCAAAACCCGAGCTATATATGTACTAGATTCCAAAAACGCGCCATTTATTTGTAACAGTGGTGTAATAGGAGGCTGTGAATCTGAGCTTAATTCGCTTTAAATATTATGTCATTCCTTTTTTTAAGAAAACACAAAAGAGCTTTCTGGCTTTATGGATATACACAATTTACGAGAACTGTCTTGTACCTTTCTCGTTGTCAAATTGAGGAAACTATCCGAATTGCCCACGCAAAACAACGGACATATGGTGGCATTATGTAATTTGGTGAAGGATAGTACAAATAGGAATAAGAGAATATTCCTATGGTCGACATGGGAGGCCGATTCGGTTCAAGATGGACGCCTCTACACGACCTTGTCCTCGTCAGAGAGTGAGCCATTGATTGAGAGAGAGAGAGTATCTTTTAATTATCTTCTTGCAAACTATCGAAAGAGCATATGAAAACTATTGTCCAGTAATTGACTGGTTTGGTTGAAAATTCGATTTTTTTTTGCAATAGAAAAATTATTACAGACGGTTTTTACTAAAAAAACGTCCATGATAGTCTATTTTCACAAACGGTTCTGAACAAAAATCGTCTGTGATAATTGACTATCATAGATGATTATTGTTTAGAACCGTCTGTGATAGTTTTTTTTTTTTTTGCAAAAGGTTCAAAAATCGTCCGTGATGATCTCATAATATCACTGACCCATAAAATTAGACGGTTTAGAAAACCATCTGTGATGACGATTTTTGAACCGTCTGTGATGACCTTTTCTGTAGTAGTGTTGATTCGATATCCCCATATCCATGATCGGTGAAATATGGTCATCAATTAATACATATGCGGGTCGATAAGTCACTAGTGTCCCGACCAGTGACATCCGATCAGGGATACATTTAGAATGACATCATATAACTTAAATATCTTCACCAACAAGTCACATACTTATTAATCTTTATAAATAATTATTCATCCAATGAATATAATAATATTTATTCTATAATTTATAAACTTAGATGTGATATAATCATCTCCATGATTGCCTCTAGGGCATATAAGCAGGAAAGGGGATGAGGAGGCCTGCAACGGTGGGAAGAAGGGCGAGGGCGAGAGGGTGGGGGAGGGTGAGAGAGAGATGGGAAGGGGAGGAGGCAGCGACTACTGGGGGGATCGGGGGTGACCCTAGGGCAGCGGATGAGGAGATGGCCAGACAGATCTAGGTACATGCAGTGCAAGGAATAAGCGATCGGACAACCGCTTGCGTCGATTTGAACCGTCTTGATAAGCGATCGGCGGTTCTCGGTAGTGAGCAGGAGCGCACATAATTTTGGAAACTGTGGGGGTTTTTTCGCAAAATAAACAACGTGGGAGCTCCTCGATCGAGGCAGTATTCCTTGTGTGTAGGGGTGTTAATGGGTTGGGTTGAAATGGGTTAAACGGGTTGGATTTTACTTTGGATTGGTTTTGGATGGGTTAGAATGGGTTGATGTAATTAACGGGTTGGGCTGGGTTGGGTTTGCAGTAGAAACAGATTGGGTTGAGTTGGTGTGGATTCAAAAATTTCGGGTTGAAATGGGTTCAACCCATGAGTTTGCTAGGTGGGTTGGTTTTGGGTGGACTTGTGGTCCATGTGTAGGATGCAGCTAATGGGTTGATGTCGGATAGGTCGAACCGGCCTAGCTCCTAACAGTCCTTCGTTAGGCTTCTCCCACCCTCGCCGCTGATGATGCTGCCCTACATGGTGGCGTCGTACACGATGGCCTCGTCGGGGTTGATCCCCTTGGTGGGCTCCTTCCCGTCGAACATCTTGAGGAGCTCCTGCACCTTGGGGATCTTGGTGGTGCTGCCGACGAGGACGATCTCGTCAATGTCGGCCTTCCTGACTTGGCGTTGGCAATGTCCTTCGTGATGGGGCCAGCGTCTTTTTGAACAGGTCCATGTTGAGCTCCTCGAACTTGGCCCTCGTCAGTGTGTCCGTGAAGTCGACGCCGTCGAAGAGCGCGTCGATCTCGACACGCACCTTGTGCTGGCTTCTGGGCGCGCACTTGGTGCGCTCGCACTCGCGGCAGAGCTTGCCGAGCGCGTGGTCGTCCTTGCTGATGTAGTCCGTTGAGTTTTGTCAATTGAGTTTTGTAGATGGACATCTTTCGAGAACATAGAAAAGTAGTCCGTTGCTCTGGTTTCTGTAGTTAAAGAACCTAAAAATTGCTTGAGGGAAGATCAAAACAAGCCTTAAACTATTGCTTAGTCTTCAATGTTGCTTTTTAGGATTTTTTAAAGAAAAATTTGAGACGGATATGTCACTGACACCCCCACATTCTTGTAGAAAAGACCAGAAAAAGGGTATGTTTCGAGTGTTGTCTTGATCTTTCAATTCAGAGAGACAAAGTTGTAGATGTTAAGAGTAAGTCTACACTCATCTTCTTACAAGTTAGTGATACTAACAAAACACTAAAATTTCAGTACCATAAAAAGGCTACTCTGAATGAGGATAAACGATGTTACGGACACATGCATACCAAAATCATGTGTTCAAACTTCAAAGAATGAGAGTATATCTTTATTATTCGCTCGACAGAGACAACAAATACGTACACTAATCATGCCAATGCTGGCCAAGGCCATCCCCATGGCGAGGGCCACGGCAGCCTTGGCTCCGATCATGCCAGTGCTGGCGCATCAGACGACTTGGCTGTTGGAACCAAGACCTGAAAACGAAACAATCGCTCTGCACTTCTCTGAAGAACAAACTTCTTTGAACTTCTAAAGAAACAGAAAATAGAGACAACCGAAAGTTTTTTGTTTCCAATTTGCGTTGTATCAATCAATACGACTTTTCTGTTTTCGTATATAGACATCAAAACGAGTTACAAATACTTTACGAATTCAGTTTCTTAACTCCGAATCTCAGAGGTTCTTTTTTTTAGATAATGGAAGAGAAAATTCTCTCCCGGCCTCTGTATCAATGATGCACACAGCCCAATTTATTTAAACAAGTTAAGTGACAAACAAACCGAGAAAAAACGGCTTGCAATCTTACAACTGAAAGACACTTGACAAATCATCCTCAATCAATGCAAAAGCTACGACAACCTCAACCATTGCAAATCCTATGACTAAGCCTCCACCCATGAAACTTGAGGATTTGCTTCGCCACAAACTCCAATCTTTGGCTTCTCTCCAACATAGTCTCCTTCTGGTTTGTTTTCTGTAGTAGAGCCCATGCATTCAGCCAGGATCCACTCAATAAGATAACCTGCAACGGATTAGTTAAAATTTTGTTGTCAAAAACAACATCATTTCTACATAACCAAATAGACCAACATAAGGCACTAACCCCCACCAGGATTTGTAACTTTAGCAATTTAGGAATTCCATCTAACCAATTCCCAAACATGTTAGCCATGTTCGCAGGAGGATCTAAATTAAATGCACATTTTACAATCCACCATGCCATCCGTGCAAAGGGGCAATCAAAAAAAAAGATGCTGAATTGTCTCCTCTTTAATACAGAAACAACATTTTGTACTTCCTCTCCAATTTCTTTTAAACAAGTTGTCTTTAGTTAATATAATTTCTCTTTTGAGATACCACATGAAAATCTTTACTTTTAAAGGAATCTTAATGCTCCAAAACCAACTCCTGATAGGGGCTTGAACATTGCCTACAAGCGCCGCATAAAAAGACTGAACTGAATAAAGTCCTAACTTATTCAAATGCCATCGAAATGTATCCTTATGTACACCTAATTGAATATTAGAAATTTTCAACAACAACTCATTCCAAGCAAGTAGCTTAGTCCCAACAATAGGTCTTCGAAAAGAAATATTTAAGGAACTCGTACTCAAACAATTAGCTACTAAATCGTCCTTCCTCCTAACCACATTATAAAGCATTGGAAATTGCCTCTGTAATGTAGAATTTCCCACCCAAATATCTTCCTAAAACCTGGTTTGCCTTCCATTCTTAACCTGGAACGAACCAAAGCGAAAAAACTGATCTTTAATTTTCATAAGTCCCGACCAAAAGTGGGACGTCCCCGGTTTATTAACCACCTGTGAAAGACTTTTCTCACCCAAATATTTCCTTGTTAGCAAAGATTGCCACACCCCTTCTGCATTAAGTAACTTAAACAGCCACTTGCCTAACAAGCTTTTATTTTTGGCGTCTAAGTTTTGAACCCCTAGACCCCCAAACTCTTTAGGAGAACACACCACATGCCATTTAGCAAGTGTATATTTACGCTTATGGCTGTCACTCTGCCAGAAAAATCTAGATCGATAAAAATCAAGTTTTTTTAGAACCTCTCTAGGAACCTCAAAAAAAGAAAACATAAACATAGGTAAACTGCTTAGCACTGAGTTAATAAGCACCAAGCGACCCCCAACAGACAAATTTTTTCCTTTCCAACTGCTAAGCTTTTTCTCAACTCGCTCTTCAACTCCTTTCCAATCACTATTCCTTAACTTTCTGAAGTGAATGGGAACCCTAAGTATCTAAAAGGAAACACCCTACTTCACAACCAAATAGCTGATATCTTTGCGGTTACGCATCTTTAAGCGACTCCAAAACAGAAAATCTCACTCTTATGGAAATTAATCTTTAAACCAGATAAATGTTCAAAGATACATAAAATAAGCTTAAGATTTTTGGCTTGTTCCAAATCATTATTCAAGAAAAGGATTGTGTCATCCGCGTATTGTAAGATTGACAACCCATCATCAACCAAGTGAGGAACGACTCCTGTTAATAGGCCCGCAGCTTTGGCTCTAGATATAAAGATGGAAAGCATATCAGCCACAAGATTAAAAAGAACAGGGGACAAAGGATCACCCTGTCGAAGCCCCTTATGAGTTTGGAAAAAAGCACTAAGATCATCATTGACCTTAATACCAACACTCCCTCCCTTGATCAAACTTTCTACCCAAGAACACCACTTAGGCGAAAAGCCTTTCATCCTCAGCATTTGCATTAAAAACGGCCATTTTACTTTATCATAAGCTTTCTCAAAATCCACCTTAAAAATAATACCATCCAAATTCTTCTTATGAAGCTCATGGATGGTTTCATGCAGGATAACTACACCATCCAGAATAAATCTCCCCTGCATGAAAGCTGACTGGGATGGCAGAACAACCTTTTGAACTACTCTCATAAGCCTATTAGTTACTACTTTAGTAAAAAATTTAAAACATACATTAAGCATACAAATAGGCCTATATTGTTGTATTTGCTTAGCATCAGTTTTTTTGGGAAGTAATGTAATAATCCCGAAATGCAAGCTGAAAATAGACAATGTGCAACTATGAAAAGCATCAAACATGGCCATCAAGTCATTTTTAATAACTTCCCAAAACACCTGATAAAACTCTGCTGGAAAACCATCTGGCCCAGCAGCTTTGTTGTGATCAATTTGAAATATAGATTCTTTCACCTCCTTTTCGGTAAAGGGCTCAGTTAAATTAATATTTTCCTCATCCGAAACTTGAGACATATCAATTGTAAGACCCTCTATCATAGATAAATGATTGACCTCGGCTGGTCCAAACAAACCTTTATAATAATTGGTGATATAGTTTTTTAATTGTACATCACCCCGAATAATTCCATCCTCTTGTTCAAGCTGAAAAATTCTCTGTTTTCTATGCTTCCCATTTGCAATCAAATGATAAAAGCGAGTATTCCTGTCACCTTCCAAGAGAAATTTCGCTTTAGCCCTTTGATACCATTTAATTTCTTCCTCTCTTAACAAATGAGCCAACCTCTCATTAGCAGCTTTTTTACTATTTAACTCGTTATTGGACAAACACATAAACTCAGCCTTTTTATCAAGCTTATCAATCAACATGTTAAGTTCTACCTTTTCCTTTTTGTTTGTCCCGCTGGTACTTCTCGCCCAACCCCTAAGATAACGCCTAAGAATTCTAACCTTACTCTGCCAGCTATGTAAGGCCGACTGACCACAATTAACATTTCTCCACACCTCCGCTATCATTTCTCTAAACCCCTCCCTACATAACCAGCCTAATTCAAATTTAAATAAAGGCTGACTACCTCTAAAATTATCCTCTTTTGTATTTAACAATAACGGCGTGTGATCAGATAAGGACCTTTCAAGAGCCAACACTGTGACCAAAGGAAACTTCTGCTCCCAAGCTGTACTCATTAAAACTCTATCCAACTTCTCAAAAGTTGGATTATCTAGCGAATTGGCCCAAGTAAATTGTCTACCAGACAAAACTACTTCTCTTAAATCCAAATTATTAATCCTGACATTAAGCAGAAAAAGGCCATCTATATTCAACATTATCCTTATTTTTTTTCACTCGAATTCCTTATGATATTAAAGTCACCCCCAATTAAGATGGGAAGTGTCTCTTTCCTACAGGCATTAAACAGTTCATTAAGGAATTTCTCCTTGAACTGGGGCTAAGCAACACCGCAAACTGCAACTAGCACGCACTGGAAATCATCCTCTCTATTCTTTAAATGAAACTTCACATAAAAATCACCTGCATCAATCGACCCAACGTCAAAAACCCATAAATCCACTCCCGAAGGATACCCCGAACGACCTTGTGGAGGAGAAAAGTGCCACAAAAAATCACGCCCACCACAAAGATGATTAAGGCTAGCCACCGAGAATTCTTTTTTAACAGTTTCAAGAATGGCCACAAAATATAGATGATGTTCTTTAACCACTTCACTAATAAAACGATGTTTAGCCAAGTCACCTAGACCTCTGCTATTCCAAAAAAGACCTTTCATTTAGATTTTACCTTTATTGACCTAAGTAGACGACTTTTTCCTTTCTTCTTTCCAGATGAACGCTTTTTATTAGTGACCAGAATAAAATTAGACATGTCATCCTCCAAAGTGACTACGTCTACATCACTATTTAAACGATTAAGAGCTGAGAAATCGTTGTAATCCTCATTCTCAGCCTCCACCTCCTCAATATCTACACTACCTTTCTTTTTCATTCTACCAACCTCAATATTTTTAATATTGTTAATAGAACTAGCAATCTCTACACCATCATTCCCTAAAGAAATTCCAATGCTCGCAACTTTGTCAATAATTTGCTCATCAGAAAAGGACAAAAAAGACAGATTATTAGACTTACTTGGGTCAAGTTCGAGATTACGAACTTGCACACGCCGCTTGGCCTTTTGCACCATGTCTTCATCTCCGGAATTCTGCTTCTTTAGGTGCTCACTTTTCCTAAGCTCCCCCAAATTAACCTCTGGCTTCCAAACACCATTTAATTCTGTATTCTGAGCAGTCTCCCCATCCTGTTGACCCTCTGCCCCCCTCCGGCCAGCCCATAGCCCCTCGGAACCGACCCTAACTCCAGTCCGAGTATGACTCAGCTTCACCTCCACGCCACTGGTCTGATTCACACTAGCAAATTCCGGCGAATCAAACTCCAGCAATTCCGACTTCCTGACCTCACTACTCTTTGGTTTGAAGATAGTGACATTCGTCACTAGATTCTTGACTGGTGAATCAATCACTTTCTCCACTAGTCCATTCGGTTCAGCCAAGAAGCCCCCATCGGCCAAAACGTCTGCAGCATAACCTTCAGAAAACCGAGTATCTCCCCTTGCCAAGACTGTTTCACCAGCCCCACTTCTTGGCAATAAGCCCACGTGAGTCATCCCTGGCTCTAACTGCTCCACCTCCTGAGTATCAACCATCTGGACCATTGTAGAGCTGTACTGCGCCCCCTTCTTTAACTCAGACACACGATGACCGTCAACCAAAGTAACAGCAGCGTCCACTTGCTCAGATTCCCCTGTGACCGAACTCCTCCCTTGGACTTTCAAGACAGACGCCCCAACATGAGCACCTATCTCGGCCTCTTTTCTAGATGCCCTCGGTGTAACCCAGATTGCATCCGATGCCACAAGACCCAAAGAATTCCCCTTAGCGCCATAAGACGACTGCCCCTTACTGCTTTCAGGCTTATGAGCACTATTATCCGAATTATTCTTCGGTCTCTTAGCCTCCCTGTCTTCCATTTCAACATCTTTACCCCTGTCCGAGTTGTCACCCTCCTCACGATCATCATCACGATCGACTACTTCGTCAACCGTACCCACCACCTCCTCTTCAATCTCGAAAAAAATGTCGTAAACAGATTCACCCACCACAATCTCCACACTAGAAGGTATCGCTTCTACATCCAACACCCCTACTAGCATACAAACCAAATCATTCTTACGCACTTTTTCCATGTCCACCCTCAAAGCAATGCCAATGATCGAACCTACTGCACACAGGCTTAGAAAATCACGAATTTCCAATGGCACACCTAGGACCCGAACCCAAACCTTCTGTAATTGGTATTTAGGAGCCGGTCTGGAGTTCCATTCAACAAATTGTAGCACCACCTTATGATCCTTCACATTGATGTCACCAATGGCCACCATGCGGCGCATTTCCAGCCTATTGGGGAAATGAACCAGAAACTCCTTTTCCCCCTGAATCTCCACCTGTGGTTGCCAATTCAAAGGAATTAGCCTCCTCAGCTCAGCAATCAACATGCCTTCAGACATCTGTTCTCCAATTACCCGAACCAAACCAGTCTTGTTGCTTTCCTTCTTCAGTTTCTTCATCCCAGATACTGGGATTTGATAAAACCCCAGCCCATCTGCTCCGAATCCACACAAATTGGCAATCGGTCGTGGTATCAAAGTCAAAGGACACTTATTGGCCAAATGGTCAGTACCCTCACAAACATCACATAATAAACTGACTTTGCAATTTGCAATTCCATGCCCCTTCCCTTTGCAACGAAAGCACACCATGTGAGAAACATCACCAGCATACCTATTGATCACCGGCAACATACCACTCCGGCCACGTCCCCAGTTTCTACCATCGGCCCATCACCGTCCTCTGATATGCGGCTGCTGACGCTGATCAACGATAGATGCATTGACTCCAGAACCAATGACCGAGATATCATCGCGCCCTCCAGAGGAACCTCCAGTCCCTGTCGCCTAACCACTAGCACCTCCGTCAACTGACAACTGATCTGAGCCCTGTACCTTCCCACCGCCACCACCAACCGACACATAGCTCTGTAAATGCCCTCCAAAATGACCGCCTCTCGTCCCATGCAACCCACTGATCTGCAGCTGATGCCCTCCTCTCAACCCATGCATTCCATTGTTCTGCAGTTGTCCTACAATGTACGCAGCACCGCCATGCCCAGCAGCCAAGCCTCTCACCACTTGTCTGCCCACACCAGCGTCTCCAACTCCCCCATGTTGCTGCCCTCTTGACCCATCAGCAGCGTCCCGTCCAACCTCCCGGTTGCTATCGCCAACCCTTGCTGCGAACCGACCACCACCTCCACGAGTTCTTCCTCTACCAGTGTAACGTCCCGTTTTCTTTTAAGTCCTTGCCAAGTTTTCAAAATAAAAGTAACCATTTGGCTTTATTGAGAATCCAAAGCTTAACCTGAGATTTTTGAATCTGGAGAGTTCAATTGGAATTAATCAAACCTTAACTAAGTCGTTGTTGGTGTTCCATGCTGGTTGTGGCTCTCTGTGGTGTCTTTGCCGCCCTCGGGTTGTGGTTCTCCGAAGCCTTTCTGTGTGCCCCTGGTTCGCCTCTTCTCTCTCTCTTAACTTCCCTTGTTGGTTTGAATCTCTTTGAGATCCAGACCTCTCTCACATCTCCCCTCTGTTGAAACCTCTCCCTTGCATGGGGTTTTCTGTCAGGACCCAGCTGGGTTTGTGTTTCAAAACCTCTTGCCCCCCAAGCCACGCTTGGTTTTGCTTCTTCAGACCTCCCCTTGTTGAGATCTAGCCGCTCAGACCTCCCCTTGTTGAGATCTAGCCGCTCAGACCTCCCCTTGTTGAGATCTAGCCGCTCAGACCTCCCCTTGTTGAGATCTAGCCGCTCAGACCTCCCCTTGTTGAGATCTAGCCGCTCAGACCTCCCTTGTTGAGATCTAGCCGCTCAGACCTCCCCTTGTTGAGATCTAGCCGCTCAGACCTCCCTTGTTGAGATCTAGCCGCTCAGACCTCCCTTGTTGAGATCTAGCGCTCAGACCTCCCTTGTTGAGATCTAGCCGCTCAGACCTCCCCTTGTTGAGATCTAGCCGCTCAGACCTCCCTTGTTGAGATCTAGCCGCTCAGACCTCCCTTGTTAGGATCTGGCCTTTAGGACCTCCTCTCTGGAGATCTTAGCCGTCCGTGTTCTCCTTTAGTGGGATCCAAGGTTCCGACCTCCTTAGGTCCAAGACCTCCTCCTCGGCCCTTCTTTGGTCTTTTGTAAAGACCACCCTCCTAATCTTGAATATTCCTGTTGGTCAGGACCTCCCTGCGCCCTTTGATCTGGACCATTGAGGTCCTCCCCTTTGAGATCTTGACCGTTAGATCTCCCTTTTGGAGATCTACTCGTCAGGACCTCCCTGCGCCCTTTGATCTAGACCGTTGAGGTCCTCCCCTTTGAAATCTTGACCGTTAGATCTCCCTTTTGGAGATCTACTCGTCAGGACCTCCCTGCACCCTTTGATCTGGACCATTGAGGTCCTCCCCTTGAAATCTTGACCCTTAGACCTCCCTTGTGCAGGTCCGAGTGTCAGGGCCTCCTCGTTGTGAGCATTGAGGACCTCTTGTCAGGACCTCTTCTTGAGTCCTTGGACCTCTGTCCAGACCTCCCCTTTGAGTGTCTTGGACCTCTTGCCCAGACCTCATGATGGTCTTTGGCGGGAATGACCCTTTGCGGTGGGGCCACCTCTTTGACCGATGGTGCACCCTTTTGGTCGGCCCCACTTGCAGCCCCTCTTCACCTTGTAATTATTGCTCTTGCCTCGAGTGCATGCGCATTTAATAGGTGTCGGGTCACATTAAATCTGATCACATCTGAGGTACTTTATTCAATTCTTTTAGGGCAAGCCTTGCCCTAGTTGTCCCGATTGCCTACACGTCATTGAACCTTTTTCTTGGTGCACTCCACCAACTCGGCTATATATAGCTTTGGGAGGCGAGCCTTTGTAATCTTTGCTCATTTCTTCCTTCCTGCCTCCTCTGCTCGGTTCTTCCTTGCATAAGACCCTCCCTCAGAGCTCTTTGAGGCGGTGTTAAGCCTCTTGGTTTCCTTTTGGCTGAGTTGGTTTGAGTTCCTTTTTGGTTCTTTTGTTGTTCTCGGCTTAGTGTAGTTTTGCTTATTTGGTTCTCTTGCTAACGTGTAGATCACGAGTTCGAGGAGATCTTGGACCCGACTCTTTGCTGCAGAAGGCTCTCCTTTGCTTGACCAAGGCAAGCCACAGACCTCCTTTTGATCATCTTGAACCAAGTTTTGCAAATGTATTTGGTTTAAATTATCTGCATGGCTATGTTTATAAGAAAATGGTTTGGGCTATAGTTACTTACCTACTTGTTGTTATGCCTCCTTTATACCTTGTCTCCATCATGTTGTCATGTTCACCTTGTGAGCCTTAGGGTGGATAATTTAGTTGGTGTTCTCTGTTATTTGCCAACATGGGGGCCAGAGGTCTTATATAGCCTCGCTTAAGCGTGGTTTGAGCGTATCATGCTTCGTCTCTAATAATCTTGACTAATAAGTTATGAAATGTGTGGTTGGTGCCATTGTTGAGCGACTATGGCGGGATGCCTAAGGCTGTGTCGATCGTGGTGTGAGACCACTTGGTTAAAATTTGTGTGCCAGATGGGTGGTCTTTTGGCATGGGCTAATACAAATTGCTTTGCTAAGGCAAGTAGGCGGGGAGTGAGTAGTGGGTCTTTGTCTTTGTGAGCACCGGATTTATTAAGCTCATAATACTTAGTCGTCAATTGACCCTAGTATTATCAACCAAATAAACCAGTCTCGAGAGATGTATACTCCCGAATCACGGTATACATACCTCACAACAAAAGAATGTATCAATTCCATACAACACATAGTACATAAGCAACAAACCGAAGTTAATATTAATAAGGAATATGTTATTACAAAAGAGGGCCTTACGGCCAAATAACAACAAGTACTACTAAGATAACAATGAAGCAAAAGTGCCATAAAGATGGCTATAACACAAAGCCAATCGATGTGCCTTAACCCTAGGCATCGTGGGACCGCCAAGCTAGTCGCAGAAGAAGCTGCAACACATAGCACAAAAGTGAGGCACTTGGAGCTCACCTTCTTCCTCTGCAACAAAAGCCACAAAATGCCACAACCAGGCGGATGAGTACATAAAGTACTCCATAAGACTTACGTGTGAGATAACAGAACTATAAATAGCTACATGCAAGCTTTATTTAAGTGGATGAGGCTTTGGACTCATTTTAGCATAAAGCAAGTTTCATTTGCAATAACATAATAGATTGAAGGCAATTTGGCAAAGCATTTTAATTGTTGAAATAACAACGAGATAGTAACATAGTAACAACAACAAGATCAACACGAAGTGACTAACCCAAGTCACCACAACAATAGCATGAACATCCATTCATGCCGACCCATCAAGTTTTAATTAAATGGTTGAGACTAGTTCTTGAGCGACCTTACCAAGCATGTCCATAACCTAGGGCGAGGCTATTGAATAGTTTTAACCTGCGAGGGTGTACCAATGTACCCACACGTCGAGACCGCCTTTCCTTTAAGCACACTACCTTTGGTATCTTCAAGCGGCTAAGTCCTCTGAGACATTTCCAATGGGCAGTGCTAATTTTGACCCGCACAACCCACGGGATAAGGACCCAATGGACAACCTAACGATGCGCCTTTGCTCCATTCCCACACCACACACACACACATTTTATCTTTAAAACACACCAACCGAAAGCGACCCCAATTAGCACCGCCCAAAGTACTTAGTCAAGAGAGGTCCCATATCCCCTCGTGTGGTTAGCACGCAAAGCGCTTGGCTTAGTGACCCAAGTAACTTCGGTCCTTAGGGACCGGGCATACCACCACATTCCAAAAACCGCACCATCCATCCAATATGCCCAAGTCTAAATCAATCTTTTATTTTCAGTTTTTGATTTTACAAATTAATCAAAGCACAAGTGCTGGACATATAGGAGTAATAATCAGTTTTGTGTGATCAAGACCATCGACTAAGTCGATGATCGCCCATAACTACCGAAAACTAAGCATGTCTAAGCAATTTAAATCGAAACTACTAAGTGATAAGAGCTCATCCAACGAGCTCCCACCACAGCAAATAACCTAGGCTCATGGGTAGTAGAGGATAAACAATTCCTACAGATTATGCAACTATAGGCTTGCTAGCGATATTTTAACACAAAGTAGCATGCATACATACAAGTAAAACAATATATTAAGCTTTAAAGTAATGGGACAATGATGGAAATGATCAAACTGCTTGCCTTGCTGTTGCTGGACAAATTGTTGCTGAGGATCACTCACGGAATCAATACACTCGTCGGCACCTAATCGAAAAGACGAAAAGATTCGATAAGAACGACGAAAACAACAAAGACAACACAGCAAACAAACTCCAAACACTCTGAATTTTCTACAGCAGCAAGAGGGTGATTTTTAGGGAATTTAGCAACAAGAACCAATTGATTTGGATTCTCAATGCAAAAGTTATGAGCAAAACAATTCTGCTCAGCCCTAAAAATACCAAACTGCACTATTCACTAATTTAATTATGACGCAACATTTTCTAGAAAAGTGGTGATGCTGAGATTTTTACTGTAAAACCAGCACCTCATGAGATGAATAACACAATTGAGTTCATCTCATTTGGAGCTATATTGCACCTTCTACCATTTTTCAAAAACAAGAACTTGAACAAAATTATAATGTACAAGTCCTCATTTTCATAACAACAACATGCTCAAAACTAATTTTCATAGTAAGTTCATTAATAGAGAAACCAACAAAGTTGGATTCACTCGAAATAATCTCTGAGCATTGGTTATGTATTTTACAAGTTAGACATTATTTTGAGTGTACTTTTAAAGTTAGTTTTAAAACCTAAAGGCAAAAGCGTGCTCGAGCTGAACTCAACTTACAATCATTTTTAGATTAAAGTCAAGTCTAAGACAGAGCTAACACAATATGAATGACCTCAATTGGATTTAAAATGAAAAAGATATGGAATTCTAAAGTTATACCTTATTTCAGTTTATACTTAAGAGTTCACTTGGAATTTCTAAAACCAAAGAGAGGGGAGGACGTGAACCACAGATCTCAGATCTAACGGCTCAAGACCTCCCAGAGAACAACGCACCACAAGACTCGAGGTCCAGAGGTCTGGACCTCCTAGCAACGCACATGCTGTGAGGTGAGGCGGTCGTGGCCGTAGATGGGGAATCCAACGGACCTAGCGATGGGGGAGGACAGGGACGGTCCAGATCAAACGAGGGAGGTCTGAGCAGTGAGATCTTCCAAAGGAAGATCTAAACTACTAAGATCTCCCCAAGGAAGATCTACATCGTCAAGACCTCACAGGGAGGTCTGGGACGGTCGAGATGTTCCAAGGAGGTCCTTGATGGTTGAGATCGTCGAGGAGGACCTTGACGGTCAAGATCTACCCGGGGAGGTCATGAGCAGTGAGATGACCTATGGGAGGTCCTAAGGGAGGTCCTAACGTCACAGACAACAACAAAGAGGTCTGGGCGGTTCAGATCCACTTGGGGTGGTCTGAGCGGCCAAGATCTAACAAAGGGAGGTCCTAAGCGGCTCAGATTTCCTTTGGGAGGTGCAGGCGGCTAAGATTTACCCGAGGAGGTCCACAAGGTTAAGAGGACCTCGGGAGGTCCCCACGGTGGAGATCAACACGAGGGAGGACCTCAACGGCTAAGATCTCCCACAAGGAGGTCCTAGCGGTCAAGATCGCCACGGAGGAGGTCTGGGCGTTCCAGATCTCCTCGGAGGAGGTCATGGGCGTCCCGAGCTCGCGACCCACGTGCCTGCACGCACGCACGTGCTCGGACAAGGGATTAATGCGCGCGAGACACAAAGAGGTCCGCGCGGGAGGTCTTAAATGCGCAACACGGGAGGATTAAAGACATGCTAATGATTAAGAGGTTGAGCAAATGATTGGCGCATTAAACGCGGTGGATCTTTGTCCGAAAAACGGCAATAGCGCCGCAGTTCTTGTCCGACAAGATCCGAGTTTAAAAAGATGGTTCTCGCCGGCGATGTAGGTGTAAGACCCGGGATTGACACTCCCGAATCCTCTGTGCATTTCTGAACTAGTCCCACGATCAGTAGCTAGTTCACACGAGAAACAAATATGGTAACAAAATCATATCACAACTTTATTAATAAATAACAACGAGTTGATTACAAAGGAGGCTTACTGGGCCAACAATAAAATAAACCTGGCGGAAGGCGAAGAAGTAGTAGGGTCTGTTAATCGCCACAGGCAATCAAGCTGGGAGGCGGCCTAGTCGTCGAGATCCACACCGGTAGCAAAGTTCTTCTCCTCTGAAATTATTTGCATTTAAGCAAGAATGAGCACAACTACCATGCTCGCAAGTTACACCCAATATGGAATTGTAATGCATGCATAAGGTAAACCAAGGACATTGGCAGGGTTATTTTGCATAAAGCAGTAGTTTTAGTTTAAATAGTCATAATAGATTGCAAGGCCATTTTCATACAGTATTTAAAATGATAATTTAAATAACAAATGTATAATGTGGATAACCTCCAACAAAGGTGATGGATATCCTCCAATCACAATGGCTAACCGCCCAATTTGTAATGGTTTGGCTAAATTCTCCCAAAAATCAAAATCATGGTCTAAACTTTTGCTAGGCATTTCCAAACAATTTATCTATGGTGACAAGGGATGACATTTCAATATTCAAGGTTGGCTATACAATAGCAAATGGAATAACTAAGCATTTAAACAGGATACTAAAATAATTGACTAAAAATATGCATGCAATAATAATTTTAAAAACGGAATTAAATAACTTTAAAATAGTAGGTGCAACATGGTCAAAGTGTAACTTGCCTTGCTTGATGGATTATTCTCAAGCGGCGTTGAAATTCGGTCGTCCAAGTCGTAAGTAATCTATCTGGCGTAAGCGATCCGAATTCAAATAATATTCAAATAAAATCCAAATAAAAATCCAAAAATTATAACATAAATACTGGAAGTAGAGAATGAATTTAGATGAATTTAGGAGGAAGAATCAACGGATTTGGAGTTCGTATGACAATGAACGAAATTGTAGAAGTTTAAATCTCAAAAAAAAAAAAGGATGTATGTGCTTGCATGGCACTGTAGCTTGCCATGCAACGTGAATAGTAACCAAGTGCATGGAGAAATGGTGACGCTGGGCGAGAGGAAAGGAGTGGCGGCAGGCGAAGCACAAAAATGGAATCCCGGGAACTAGACGGACCCAATGGTGGTGGCCACGTCATCGGCGGAGGTCCGGTGCTGCGGCGGCGCGCAAAAATAGTGTCGGATGAATAGTAGCACCGATGAGCCGAGGGTGTTTGAGGAAAAGGAAGGAGCACTGCGTGGGCGTTGCGGCGAAGCCAACGGCGTAAACGATGTCGTCGGGGATCAACGCGGCACCGGAAGCAGCGATAGAATGTTGTTGGGCGTTTGCGGAAAATTTTTTTGGTGGCGAGATTGAGGGCGAATTCGAGGATATGAAGAGGAAGCCGAGGGCACGCGGCGACATAGTTGGCTCGGCGAGGCGACCTTTGATGGTGACCTTGATCCGACGGAGAAAAACCTTCGGTAGGCGGACGTCGGCGTTTGTAAACAGAGAAGAGTTAGCGAGTGGGGTTGGCGGCGATTTGAAGATGGAACCGTGGGGAACATAATGCTCTCCTTGGTTATGGTGGAATGCGACGATCGGCGATGGCGTGACGGCAGCATAAAATGGACCAATATTTAATGAAATTAAATAAAATCTAAAAATTATGGAATAAATACTAAAAATAGTAGATGAATTTAGGTGAAGGAATTAACGATTTGGAGCTTTCATGTGGGAGAACGAAATTTTGGAAGGAATTAAATGTGTATGCACAAAGGGTGGATGGACTAGATAATTTTTACTATTCATGTTCTTCTCCAACCGAACAGAATACAAAAGTTTGGCCGGTGGCTTGGGCATGGTGCCGATGGTGCTCGGTGGCGGCACCAGCGAGGCAAAAAGAGCATCACGAAGAGTGCGACATCGCGATCTGCGGTGGTGGAGCGGTGTGGCGGAGCTAGCTCGGCGCGACACAATTCACAATAGAAAGAGCTTGGTCTATGGTTTAGATGGCGGCGTTGCGGCGTAATCCACAACATTCGATGGCGGCGAGGGGTGGAATGGAGAGAGGGATGACAGGATGCCCATGCTCACCTCGGTTGTGGAGAAGCGATGTCTTGGTGGTCGGAGACAAGGGACGACGCCGACGTCGGGCGTGGCTCATGGAGGCGGCGGTGCTCGGCGATGCTCTGGCGAAGGCGAGACGCCATAGAACACGTCGAGAAGAAGCTAGCGGTGTGGTCGATGGTGCGGGGCTCCACCGTAGGAGAGCATAATTGGCCGACGAACGCCGTTTGGCCTCTGGATTCAACTCCAAAATTCGGCCAAGATAGTGGGAGAGGAGAGGAGAGGTTTTGGGGATGGGTGGAGGATGGAGAGGGCCTTAGGTGCTCCTTTATATAGGGAGGAGGGTTTGAATCGTGAGGAATCCGTCGGTGAAAATCTGAAATTTCGTTGCGGTTAAGAAACGATTCAAGCGGCCAAATTGATTGAATGCAAAGGAGAAAGCGTTCAATTGATGGCGTGGTAACGTCGCGAGATTAATGCGGACCTTCCTTCAAAGCAGAATCCATTTTAATGCACCGTAATGGAGAAAAGGAGAAAGAATTGGTAGCGACCATTAATGGAGCTTGGAGCTTCATGGTTCGGTTTAATGGCAGCAAGGGAAGAGAGGAAGCAAGGGGAGGTGGCGCGGTGGTGGATATGGGCGGCTGTGATGCGCCGTGAGTGAGGGTGGTGGCCGAGCGGCAAGGGTGGCGCGGGTCGGCCATTTCGCCATGAGTGGCTCGGTGTGAAGAAAGCAAGCAGGAGTGATCGTCCGGGAAGAAGGTGGGCTAGGAGAGAGAAGAAAGCAAGGAATAGATAAAATAAAGAAAGCTATATTAATGAGAAGCCAAATTGGCTAGTTGGTGTGCATGCCTTGAGTGCTTTGGGGTTAAGTGTCTTTGGCTTGGGAGCGAGAAGAAGATGGGTGACCGCCGAACTTGCTCTGCCTGCTGGTAATAAAAATATTTTTTATTATTTTTTCCTTCGAATTACTGTAGCGAAGCAATAAATCAAATACCATTTTTTTAGAAGATAGCAAATAGAGTCCAAAAATTCTAGAAAAATTCTCAAAAATTCCTAAAATTATTTTGAACTTAATAAAAATATTTCCAACTTATAATTGATAATAGTTTTTTGCACATAATTTATTTTGGCTTTAAAATAATTTGGAAAAGGCTTTTAAAACTTCAGAAATTCAAATAAAGCAATCAAACTCTTTCAAATTGCAGAAAATCCATTAAAATAATAATTTTATTAATTTTATTTTGGTAACAGAACTTTGGGCTGTTACAAACTACCCCCCTTAAAAGGAATCTCGTCCCCGAGATTCGGAGTGGCTAGAAAGAAGAATACACACATAAGGTAAATAAATTGAGAGATAGAAAAAGTCTGTCTTCAAGTTGGCTTCTTGTCCAAGGGTGTTGGGTTGTTCAGTGTTTTGAGGTATCCATTCGTCCTTCAAGTTCCTGGTACTTGATAGGTTAGAAGTCCAATGGATCATTAGAGCAGAGACAAAAAGCAAAGGATGAGAAAGAAAGCTATCAAGAGAGAAGTCTACCCCCCTTAAACAAACGCTGCACACAAGATCAAAAGATCTATGTATGACGTACCAAAAGAAAATATTCCATACAAATTAAAGAACAATACAACGTTCTACGCGATTGATAATCATAAATTGGTGAAAAGACTCAATACACAGAATGAGTCCGGGCAATCTTAAGCTATATGGCTTGGCTGACAAAACGATCTTCGGTATACGGTCTTCGATGATTCTTGTATGTTGTCCTTGAAGGTTAGAGACGATGATGCTTCCTTGATGGCTTCAAGTCTTGGGATCTTCAACGCAATGGTAAAATGTGCTAACCAACTATAGAAATTTATAAGGGAAGAGGATCCATTTAACATTATAAAAACGGTGAAGAGAGAATTAGGTGAGAAAGAACTGCTATAAAGAAACTATAGATAGATGACTCAGATGAGGAGAGAACAATTTATTCTTTTTCTTGTTATAAAATAAGTTTTGAACTTTTCAACTAACGGCCATTCTAACTAGGCTACGACCTATAGTCGATATGGCTCTGATACCACTTTGTAAGACCCGGGATTGACACTCCCGAATCCTTTGTGCATTTCTGAACTAGTCCCACGATTAGTAGCTAGTTCACACAGTAAACAAATATGGTAACAAAATCATATCACAACTTTATTAATAAATAACAACAGAGTTGATTACAAAGGAGGCTTACAGGCCAACAATAAAATAAACACAGCGGAAGACGAAGAAGTAGTAGGGTCCTGTTAATCTGCCACAGGCAATCAACTGGGGAGGCGGCCTAGTCGTCGAGATCCACATCGGTAGCAAAGTTCTTCTCCTCTGAAATTATTTGCATTTAAGCAAGAATGAGCACAACTATCGTGCTCGCAAGTTACACCCAATATGGAATTGTAATGCATGCATAAGGTAAACCAAGGACATTGGCAGGGTTATTTTGCATAAAGCAGCAGTTTTAGTTTAAATAGTCATAATAGATTGCAAGGCCATTTTCATACAGTATTTAAAATCATAATTTAAATAAAAAATGTATAATGTGGATAACCTCCAACAAAGGTGATGGATATCCTCCAATCACAATGGCTAACCGCCCTATTTTCCCACAGGACTAACCATCCTGAAAACATCTGTTGAGTTCAATTTAAAACCAAAAATAAGTCTAACTCAAAGTGGCTTTGCTAGCATGTCCATGACCACGGACGCGGCTATTCGAATAGTTTTCTACTCTGCAGAGTTTGTACAGCTTTACCCACAAGACACGAATTCTCTAGTTTATCCGGCATATATCTATGCCACCGCTCACTACCTAAGGTGAGCAGTCTAGAGCATGTGACAAGGCCTTTACAATGATCTACCTCGAAATACTCATGCCCGCTAAGGTTTCGCCCCCTTTGGACTAACCATCCGCAGGTTCAGGGCCCCCTCTTGCGCCAGGTGGGACTATAGTCTATCCGACACCCACTCATACAAATGGCACGACTATCTACGAGGTATCCCAAATTAATGAGCCAGGTCCTACTCCCCATACTGAGGACATGTGGTTGCACGGTGAGGCATAGCCCATTATAGGCATAGCAAAGGAACGCTCAAAGACCGGTCCTTAATCGACTTGGGCGTCTTTCAAAATCAAACCCTGGGTTTTAATCCTAACCAGATTAAACCCGTGCATAAACCTGCACCCACCTTTCATCCGTTACGCCCAAGTCCAAACCATTTTTATTTTGTTTTAGTGAAAACCATCTTTACAAACTCTCTATGGTAAAACAATACCATAGATTTAATTTTAAACAATTTGTAATGGTTTGGCTAAATCCTCCCAAAAATCAAAATCATGGTCTAAACTTTTGCTAGGCATTTCCAAACAATTTATCTATGGTGACAAGGGATGACATTTCAATATTCAAGGATGGCTATACAATAGCAAATGGAATAACTAAGTATTTAAACAGGATACTAAAATAATTGACTAAAAATATGCATGCAATAATAATTTTAAAAACAGAATTAAATAACTTTAAAATAGTAGGTGCAACATGGTCAAAGTGTAACTTGCCTTGCTTGATGGATTGTTCTCAAACGGCGTTGAAATTCGGTCGTCCGATGTCGTCGTAATCTATACGCGTAAACGATCCGAATTCAAATAATATTCAAATAAAATCCAAATAAAAATCCAAAAATTATAACATAAATACTGGAAGTAGAGAATGAATTTAGATGAATTTAGGAGGAAGAATCAACGGATTTGGAGTTCGTATGACAATGAACGAAATTGTAGAAGTTTAAATCTCAAAAAAAAAAAAAAAGGATGTATGTGCTTGCATGGCACTGTAGCTTGCCATGCAACGTGAATAGTAACCAAGTGCATGGAGAAATGGCGACGCCGGGCGAGAGGAAAGGAGTGGCGGCAGGCGAAGCACAAAAATGGAATCCCGGGAACTAGACGGACCCAATGGTGGTGGCCGCGTCATCGGCGGAGGTCCGGTGCTGCGGCGGCGCACAAAAATAGTGTCGGATGAATAGTAGCACCGATGAGCCGAGGGTGTTTCAGGGAAAAGGAAGGGAGCACTGCGTAGAGCGTTGCGAGGCGAAGCCAACGACGTAGACGATGTCGTCGGGGGATCAACGACGGCACCGGAAACGACGATAGAATGTTGTTGGGCCGTTTGCGGAAATTTTTTGCTGGTGGCGAGATTGAGGGCCGAATTCCAGGGATATGAAGAGGAAGCCGAGGGGCACGCGGCAACATAGTTGGCTCGGCGAGACGACCTTTGATGTTGGCGCAGTCCGACGGAGAAAACCTTCGGCGGGCGGACGTCGGCGTTTCATGTAAACAGAGAAGAGTTAGCGAGTGGGGTTGGCGACGATTTGAAGATGGAACCGTGGGGAACATAATGCTCTCCTTGGTTATGGTGGAATGCGCACGATCGGCCAGTGGCGGCGACGACGCGCAAAATGGACCAATAATTAACAGAAATTAAATAAAATCTAAAAATTATGGAATAAATACTAAAAATAGTAGATGAATTTAGGTGAAGGAATTAACGCATTTGGAGCTTTCATGTGGGAGAACGAAATTTTGGAAGGAATTAAATGTGTATGCACAAAGGGTGGATGGACTAGATAATTTTTACTATTCATGTTCTTCTCCAACCGAACAGAATACAAAAGTTTGGCCGGTGGCTTGGGCATGGTGCCGATGGTGCTCCGGTGACGGCACCGGCGAGGCAAAAGAGAGCATCACGAAGAGTGCGACATCGCGATGCCGGTGGTGGAGACGGAGTGGCCGGAGCTAGCTCGACGGCGATACAATTCACAATAGAAAGAGCTTCGGTCTATGGTTTAGATGGCGGCGTTGCGAGCAGCAACGGCATTCGATGGCGGCGAGGGTGGAATGGAGAGAGGGATGACAGGGATGCCCATGCTCACCTCGGTTGTGGAGAAACGTGTACTGGTGGTCGGAGACAAGGACGACGACGTCGACGCGGCGTGGCTCATGGAGGCGGCGGCGCTCCAGCGATGCTCTGGCGAAGGCGAGGGGAGCACGGCATAGAACACGTCGAGAAGAAGCTAGCGGTGTGGTCGATGGTGCCGGGGCTCCACCGTAGGAGACACAATTGGCCGACGAACGCCGTTCGCCTACGGATTCAACTCAAAATTCGGCCAAGATAGTGGGAGAGGAGAGGAGAGGTTTTGGGGATGGGTGGAGGATGGAGAGGGCCTTCCGGTGCTCCTTTATATAGGGAGGAGGGTTTGAATCGTGGGAATCCGTCGTGAAAATCTGAAATTTTCGGTTGCGGTTAAGAAACGATTCAAGCGGCCAAATTGATTGAATGCAAAGGAGGAAACGTTCAATTGATGGCGTGGTAACGCGCGAGATTAACGCGGACCTTCCTTCAAACGGAATCCATTTTAATGCACCAAAGCGGAGAAAAGGAGAAAGAATTGGTAGCGACCATTAATGGAGCTTGGAGCTTCATGGTTCGGTTTTAATGGCAGCAAGGGAAGAGAGGAAGCAAGGCGAGGTGGCGGTGGTGGATATATGGGGCGATGATCGTGCGGTGAGGTGGTGGCCGAGGCGGCAAGGGTGGTGGCGGGTCGGCCATTTCGCCATGAGTGGCTCGGTGTGAAGAAAGCAAACAGGGAGTGATGCGTCCAGGAAGAAGGTGGGCTAGGAGAGAGAAGAAAGCAAGGAATAGATAAAATAAAGGAAAGCTATATTAATGAGAAGCCAAATTGGCTAGTTGGTGTGCATGCCTTGAGTGCTTTGGGGTTAAGTGTCTTTGGCTTTGGGAGCGAGAAGAAGATGGGTGACCACTTTGGAACTTGCTTGCATGTGGTAATAAAAATATTTTTTATTATTTTTTCCTTCGAATTACTGTAGCAGAAGCAATAAATCAAATACCATTTTTTTAGAAGATAGCAAATAGAGTCCAAAAATTCTAGAAAAATTCTCAAAAATTCCTAAAATTATTTTGAACTTAATAAAAATATTTCCAACTTATAATTGGTAATAGTTTTTTGTACATAATTTATTTTGGCTTTAAAATAATTTGGAAAAGGCTTTTAAAACTTCAGAAATTCAAATAAAGCAATCAAACTCTTTCAAATTGCAGAAAATCCATTAAAATAACAATTTTATTAATTTTATTTTGGTAACAGAACTTTGGGCTGTTACAGTGGGCCTCGCCGGCGACATCCAATGGTACCACTGAGTGCACAATAACTTTGCGCAGTGGACCTCCTCTCAACAGCGGCGGTGGTCTTAAACGCCATGAGCCGAGAGGAACGCGAAGGAGATCACACAGTAAGAGCAAGAAGCAAAAAGAAGCTCCGCAGCTGCCATTCAAGCGGGTGCCCAAACAAAAGCTCCGCGACATCATACATGCGGGTGCCCAGTGCCTAGGACTATCAGGGAGTACCTGGAGGTCCTAACGATGCCGGGGAGGTCGAGGATGGCGGTGGCCTGAGTTGGAGAAGATGGGAAGCTCCGCTGCTTCAAGTCCAAGCTCCATGTAACATCCCAATTCTGAAAATGAGGAGAAATTAAAACTTTTTCTTCAATTGAGAATGCTTGCCCAATTCGGTAATTCTTGCGAAGGAATTATGGAAAATCCAAACTCAAAAATCAAATTCTCCATTCACTCCTATCAAAAACCTCCTTGGGAAAATCTTGTGCAAACCTCTGTAAATAATTTTCCTAAGTTCCTTGGGTGACTAGCAGCCCCTCTGAATTATTTCATAATTTTTAGAAATTATTTGAATAATTTTTTAGGCAAGTCAAACCCAGTCAAACCTGGTCCAACCCTATTGTCCAAACCTTCTGAAATTTCTGGAGAAAAATTCAGGGCATTAAAACCTCTGGAAATTTTATAGGAGGTTATTCATCATGTCAGAAAGCTCCAGTTAAATTTTCATAAATTTTGGAGTTGTTTTGATACCTCAATTAAATCCACAAAATCTCAGTTCCAAATTCAAACTCAAACCGCAGCCTTTGTTCCTTGGAGTGCTCGAGTCGGACTCGGGCTCGAGCCAATGGACTTGGTCCAACCAACTAACTGCACCCGGTGGGCTCGCTGGCTGGAATTGTCATGGGTCGTTAGATTTTGATCGGACGGTCCATATCACAGAACCCTTGGATCCTCCGGTTTCATCTCGGCGTGCGATTTACGCCTGGCCAATTGTCATGGGCCGTTAGATTAAAATCGACGCCTTTCTTGTCGTCCTCCTTGCTCGCCTCGTCCTCGGCCTTGCAGGCGCTGTGCCGAGAGTGGGCGAGTAGGCGTGGGGAGGCTCAGCCTTGTCACCTCACAACGGCTCCTCTCTGCTGCTAATTAATGCGCCGAGCTTTAGCCATTTAGTCTTCTTTCTCTGCAGAGCCATCCATTCCTCCATGTCCTTGTTCGCCTGGTGGAGGAGTGTGGACCGAAGTCCACCATGACCATGAGCTTGGCTCTTGGCCTTGCTCTCTCGACTATAAGAAGCCCCCTACACCTTGTTGGTTTTCCTTTAGTCGCCTTCCACACTTGCTCTTGGTCCCTTGAGCTCAAACCACCTCCCCACCATTGCAACCGCCATTGTTGGAGCTCGGGTACCTCGGTAAAGGCGGTGGTCCTGTCCTCTCCTCTCTCTATTTTTGCTCCGAGCCACCTTTTAACCCCTAGAGTAAATCCCTCACTTAATTTGGATTCATCTTTACAGGTGAAGCCAATTGCAAAAGTCCCCATTTCGCCAAATCAACCCCTTCTTCCGTTGTTGGGTAAGTAGCTCCATTCCTCAATTCCTTGCTCGTGAAGCTTCTTTGAGCTTGGTGGAGCTAACTCGATGACGTGATCGCAATACTTTTGCTTAGGCCGTGTTTCCTCGTTGTCTTCCCGGCCCGTCTTGGTGCTTCGTCAAGCTTCTTCGACCGCCGGGTTCGTCCTTGCCCTCGGTACCCTTCTTATAGTCCCTAGAAGTGGCACTTTGCCGCCGAGCTCGCCGCGAGCAACATTTTCGCTTTTGGTCTTTTGGTCAAACGGTCACCCGCTTATCTCGGCCACGGCGATTCTGCCGCCACCATCGGTGTGGGTGGTGCCATTGGGTCCACAAGGCTATCATGCGGACCCATTCTCGTCCTTGGCTTTCGCCGCGTGGCCGAGCCGCCGGCGATTTGAGCTCGGGAACTCCTTGGCATTTTGTCGGACGGAAGTATTGTGCCGAGAATCATTAGGACAAAGATCCCGTCATTAGTGCGCTAATCATTGGTTAATTAACTTCTTAGCATTAATGATGTCCTAAACGGGGTCCTTGTCTCACTGACATGTGGGCCAGCGCCTTAAATCACCCTTTAATGCGCATAGTAAACTCCGGGTTTATCGTCACGACGGTGGGACCCATTTCACTGTGCACGTGGGTTAAAACCTCCCCGCACGACTCAGCGTCGCTGACAGTGGGTCCCGCTTGTCAGTATGCCTTTCGCGGCGCGTCAGATAAACTTCAATCCATATCACCGCTCATCTCAAGATCAGCTACCGATATTCCCGGGCCGTCGGACCATGAATAGGTGTTCACCGTGGGCCTTTGGGTGCGAATTCGACGGCCCAGATTGAGCCACGTCTTTATCTCGCGGCTGGATTTTAGGAAATTCGGGATTTATTTTACAACCGAAAATCGCATTAAACTTTGAAAAGGTAAAACTATTTCGCAATAATTCATTTTCGGTGATTCCACTTTTGATAATTCTGTTATGAGCTAAAGTTTAATCTAAAAATAGTTGCATGGTTGAATAGCTCCAGAAAAATGTAAAAGATCATTTTAATCCTTTTCAGCTTTATTAAATGTATTAGAAATTCTGATAAGTTTAAAATGCATAATAAATTCATGTTAACTCCTTTTAGATGAAATCAAGTTTGTTAATTCTGTTATTACCTACACTTAGATCTAAAAATGAAATTAAGCATGTTGTAGTTGCAAAAATGTCCAGAATTAATTTTGTTAACTTGTAGGTTTAATTGTTCCACTAGAAATCCTTTAACTTGTAAAATGCATAACTAATTATCTGTAAACTCTTTTTGCGTGAATCCAAGTTTGTTGGATTCCTCTAAGGATGAAATTACTAGGAAAAATAGTTTTGAACATGTTACTGTTTTCAGAAAGAATAATCATGCATTTTAATTGTGTTCAAGTTCTTGTTTCAAAAATTAATAGAAGGGGCATTATAGCTCCAATTGAGATGAATCCAATTTGGTTGTTCATCTTATGAGGTGCTTATGCTACCTTAAAAATTTCAGTTCCTCTGCATGTCTAGAAATTTTTGCGATGAATAGTAACACATTTTAATTAATTAGGCTGAGCAGATTTGATTTCATCATATCTTTTGCATTAAGGGTCCAAATCACTTGATTTTTGTTGCAAAATTCATGATAAATCAATATCTTGCTGCTGTAAAATTTTCAAGTCATTTGGAGAAAGTTGGCTGTTGAGTCTTTTTGGTTTCTTTGTTCTTATCGGTTCTTTTTTCGCTCTTTCGTTAGGGTTCGACATTTGTGGCGATCCCGAGAGTGACCCTCAGCCACAACTTGAGCAACAGCAACAAGGCAAGCAGTTTGACCATGATTCATCCTATATTTGCAAGTCTATTATATTGTTTAAACTCTATGTATGCATTGCTACTTTGTTTTAATTATGGTTAGTGAATCCTATAGTTGCACAATCTGTAGGAAATGATCATCCTCTACTACCAATGAGCCTAGGTTATTTGCTGTGGTTGGAGCTCGTTGGATGAGCTCTTATCGCTTAGTAGTTACGATTTAATTTGCTTAGACATGCTTAGTTAGCGGTAGAAATGGGCGATCATCGACTTAGTCGATGGTCTTGATTACACAAATCTAATTACTACTTCATATTGTACAGCACTTGTGCTTTGCTAATTTGTAAAGTAAAAACCTGAAAATAAAAGATTGTTTAGACTTGGGCATATTGGATGAATGGTGTGGTTTTTGGATTGTGGAAGTATGCCTAAGTCCCTAAGGACCGAGTTACTTGCGCCTCCCGTACTGAGCAATATTGCGTACTAACCACGCGAGGGGCATATGGAACCCCTCTTGACTAAGTACTTTGGGCGTTGCTAATTGGGGTCACTCGGTTGGTGGTTTTTAAAGATAAAATGTGTGTGTGTGGTGTGGGAGGGAGCATTAGCTTCGGGTAGGTCGTGTGATGTCTCCTTCTCCCGTGGGTTGTGCGACTCAGAATTAGCATTGTCCATTGGAAATGTCTCGTAGGACTTAGCCGTGCAAAGCACACCTTTGGTAGTGTGCGTAAAGGAAAGGCGATGCGGCGTGTGGGTGCAGTGGTACACCTGCAGGGATAAAACTATTGAATAGCCTCGCCCTAGGTTATGGACACGCTCGGATCGCCCGTGAGAACTAGACTACAACATTTAATTAAAATTTGACTTGGTTGGTATGAGCGGGAGTTCATGCTATTGTTGTGGTGACTATTGGGTTAGTCACTTCTAGGTTCTGGTTCTCATCTACTTATGGTTATTATCGTTGTCAAACTTGATATTTGAATGTTAAAAACAGATTTGATAACTTGCCTTTAAATGTATTACATTATTGCAAATAAATGTTGCTTTGTGCTAAATGAGACATACAACCTCCACTTACATAAAGCTTGCATGTAGCATATGTCATAGGCCTGTTATCTTACACGTAAGTCTTGCGGAGTACTTTATGTACTCATCCGCCCGTGGTTGTGGCTTTTTTTTTTGTGGTTTTGGATGCAGAGGGAGAGGGTGAGTTCCAAGAGCCTCACTTTTGTGCTATGTGTTGCAGCTTCTTCGACGACTAGCTTGGCGGTCGGTCCAGATGCCTAGGGGTTAAGGCACCTTGATTGGCTTTGTGTTACAGCCATCTTTATGGCACTTTTGCTTCATTGTTATCTTTTTAGAATTGTTGCTATTTGGCCTAAGGGCCCTCTTTTGTAATAGCTATTCCATATTAATATTAACTTCTGGTTTGTTGCTTATGTACTATGTGTTGCATGGAATTGATACATTCTTTTGTTGTGAGGTATGTATACTGCATTCTGGGAAGTATACATCTCTCGAGACCGGGTTTATTTGGTTGATAATACTAGGGTCATTTGGATGACTAAGTATTATGAGCCTAATAAAACTAGATGCTCACAAAAGTTGGTATCAGAGCCGTTCTGACCGTAGTAACGCAAGCTTGGTCGTCCTTAGGATATTTTGAAAACCTAATTTCAAAGTGTCAAATAAGTTTTGAAAGCTTAAGAAAATTCTCAGATTTTACTCCTCATCTATCTTAGCTTTCTCTTCTCATCTCACTCTAATTTGAGTTTTAAAAGTTGTTTTCCTCTCTTCCCTTCTACAAAATAGTCGTTATCGATTAATTGGGTTTTGGATAACATATGAGAGTTCTAAATTGATGTCTTGGCTACCTTTTTGGTGAAGAATATAAGTATTTGAAGGTGAAACTCAAATCTAAAAATTCTGGACAGCAAGCAAGCATTTTAGGGCAGCAATGCTTAAGCTAGTAAATGAGGTAGAAAATGAGAGGTTAATCAACTAAAACTTGTGGGAATAAAAGGGTAAGATGTGATACTAGTTAGCTAAGTATCTAGCACTTATCTCGCTGTTTTAACCTTGTTCTCTAATAGTTTTAGATCTCATCTTACAATCTGATTTTTAATCTTCTCGATCAATTACTCGTTCATTCAATACGGGTTAGTTGAGTTGAGAAGTTGAGCCTTCTTTTGGTGTTTCTTGGCTGCTTTAGAGTCTTTTAGAAGCTTCTAAAGTTGAATTACTCGCTGTTTTGGCTTTCGTTTAGGGTGATATCCCATTCCCCTAGTCGATCGCTTTTTGCCTTCTTTAAAGGCTTTGTTTTTCGAGTCTAGTTGCTAACCAAGATTTCTTGTAACAGGATGGCGGGCCTTTTCGTAGCGGCCAAGGCGATCGGTGGACGGACGAGCTTCCTCCTCCTCCGACCATGGCCGAGTCCTTCTTGGATCGGCGCAACCGCGCGGATGACAGAGAGTTCTCATGGGCGTCATCGCGCAACACCACTGCACTTTCCGGAGCTTCAGGATCTGGGCCAGGGAATGCCCATCAGCCGCGTGGAGGACTCGCGGAGTTTCTTCGTACCCAGCCCCCTACCTTTTCTCGGTCTGAGGACCCTTTGGATGCGGACGATTGGCTTCGTCTTGTGGAGCGGAAGCTTCGCATAGCGCAGTGCCAGGAGCACGAGAAGGCGCTGTTTGCATCGCACCAGCTTGAGGGTGCAGCTTTGTCATGGTGGGAGAGCTTTCTCGCCATGCAGCCGTGAGACCACACCGTTTCTTGGGAGGAGTTTCAGTCGCCTTCCGTCGGGCTCACATCCTGCCGGCTTGATGGAGATCAAGAAGCGGGAGTTTCTTGCGCTCAAGCAAGGCGAGCTTCATCATGGAGTATGTATCTGAGTTCAACCATCTAGCTCGTTATGCTCCCGAGGATGTGGCCACCGATATGGCTAAGGAGCCAAGTTCAGCGTGGCTTGTCCGAGGAGTGAAGGACAAGCTATCCATTGTCGACTTTCTGATTTCTAGACCTTGGTCGACAAGGCCATCGTCGTGAGCATGCGGCTCGAGAGCTTATGGATTCCGTAAGCGCAAGTGGGAGACTTACAAGTCTTCCAAGTCCGATTCCTTCCGTCCTCGCTTGAGGCGGTCTTGAGGTTCGATCTCGATCCCAGCGCCCCGAGGTCACCCCTGTTCCTCGTCCTTCTGGCCATGCCCGATCCACGCTTTGCCGGTCGGCAGAGTGGCTCCGCAATCCGCGGCCAATGTCACTTGTTTCTTCAGAGCGAAGGGCCATTATGCAAATAATTGCCCTAAGAAGACGGAGCGACCCCTCGTCCTAATGGAGGACGCGGCAAGGAGGTGGATCTTCGCAGATCGAAGATCGCCCCCGCTACCAGGCGTGGGTAGTGGCTGCGTCAACGCCGTCACCGCAGAGGAGGCTCGGGAGGCACCGGCGTCGTGCTAGGTACACTTCGTTAACTCTCACCCCTGCTCTTGTCTTGTTTGATTCAGGAGCATCACATTCCTTTGTTTACGAGTCTTTTCTTTGTTGTTGGTGAGCTTCTTATCTCTCCATTGTCGGTCCCGCTTACTCATTCGCTCTCTGGTTGGAGTTGAGAGTGAATCCGAGTGTAGGGATGTCCCTATCGAGATCGTAGGGGTAGGGTTCTTAGCAAACCTTATCCTTCTCCGTTCAGCGAGTCTTGATGTGATCCTTGGCATGGATTGGTTGTCTCAGCATATGGGGCAAATCGATTGCGCCAGGAAGCTCATCTCTCTATCTAGTCCCTCCGTGGCGGGTTTGCTTTTCACGGTCGCTAGATCCTCATCTCTTCGCGCTTGAAGCGAAGCCCGCTCTAGATATTAGCGAAGTGCCAACAGTTTGTGACTTCGTTGATGTCTTTCCCGCAGATCTTCCAGGGATGCCACCCGTTCGAGACCTCGAGTTTGTCATTGAGTTGGCTCCCGGTACCGCCCCTATCTCAAAGAGGCCTTATCGGATGCCACCGAGCGAGTTGGTGGAGTTGAAGAAGCGATTAAGTGAGCTGCAAGAGAAGGGTTTCATCCGCCTAGCTCATCTCCTTGGGGTTGTCCGGCAATCTTCGTAAAGAAGAAGGCGGTACTTTACGCATGTCGTTGATTACCGCCCACTTAATGAAGTGATGGTAAAGAACAAGTATCCATTGCCCGCATCGGCGATCTCTTCGATCAATTAACTGGAGCTCGAGTTTTCTCCAAGATTGATTTAAGAGTGGGATATCATCGAGTTGAATTCGACACGAGGATATTCCAAAACGGCGTTCTCTACTCGCCACGGCTTGTGCGAGTACCTTTGTCATGTCATTCGCAACCAATGCTCTGCCTTGTTCATGAACCTCATGAATTCGGTATTCATGGAGTATTTGGATAAGTTTGTTGTGGTCTTCATCGATGATATTCTTATCTACTCCAAGAACGATGAGGAACACGCCGAGCATCTAAAGCTTGTGTTGAGCAAAGCTGCGTGAGCACCGGTTATGCGTGAAGTTGACAAGTGTGCATTACGGTTGAAGGAAGTAGCCTTCTTAGGCCATGTTCTTTCAGGTGGAGGCGAGCCGTGGATCCTAACAAGGTCGACGATGTTCTTTCTCGAGCCCGCCCACCGATTCTGAGGTGCGGAGTTTTCTTGGTTTAGCGGGATACTATAAATCGCTTTATCGAGAACTTCTCCAAGATCGCATGGCCGATGACGGAGTTGCTCAAGAAGGACCGAAGTTCTTGTGGTCTAAGGCTTGTATGGAAAGTTTCCAAATACTCAAGAAGTGTTTGACCACCGCTCCGTCCTCGTTCTTCCCGATATCCATAGCGACTTCGATATCTATTGCGATGCTTCTCGTCGAGGCCTCGGTTGTGTCCTTATGCAAGAAGGCAAGGTAGTGGCCTATGCATCAAGGCAATTGAGACCTCATGAACTCAACTACCCTACTCATGATCCGGAGCTAGCATTTGTGGTTCATGCACTTAAGATTTGGCGACATTACCTAATCGGTGTCGTTGTGAAGTGTATTCGGATCACAAAAGCTTAAAGTACTTGTTCACCCAACGACTGAACCTCAAGCAAAGGAGATGGTTGGAGTTGATCAAGGATTATGATATGGGTATTCACTACCATCAGGGCAAGGCTAATGTCGTTGCCGATGCGCTTAATCATAAGCGTATTGTAATGCCTTATTGCTCAAGGAGCATTAGCCCTCTCTTCTCGAAGCATTCCAGCGTCTCAACTTGGAGATAGTTGAGCATGGATCTCTCGCTGCCATGGTTGTGCAACCAACCTTGGTGGATCGGATCAAGTCCGCTAAGCAGTTGGATGTTGGAGTGAGCCACATCAAGGAAAATGTCAAGAACGGAACAACCAAGTGCTTTTTTGAGGATGAGCATGGCGTTGTGAGGTTCGGGCAACGCCTTGTGGTTCCAAAGGACATGGAGTTGCGGAATTTGATTCTCCGCGAAGCCCATGATTCACCTTTGTCTATTCATCCCGGGGCCACCAAGATGTATTAGGATCTCCGGCAGAGATTTTGGTGGACTCGCATGAAGAGGGAGATTGCAAAGTTCGTGGCCGAGTGCGATGTGTGTCGTCGTATCAAGGCCGAGCATCAGCGTCCCGCAGGACTGCTTCAGCCCCTACCTATTCCTGAGTGGAAGTGGGATTCGATCGGTATGGATTTTATCACCGGTCTACCCCGAACACCCAGGGGTAAGGATTCCATTTGGGTCATCATCGATCGGTTGACTAAGGTGGCACATTTCTTGCCGGTGCGGACTAAGATTTCTGTTAGCCAATTGGCAGATCTCTATGTTTCTCGCATCGTGTGCTTGCATGGTGTGCCCAAGACAATCGTCTCGGATCGTGGTTCTCTTTTCACCTCTCGCTTTTGGCATAGTTTGCAAGAGGCTATGGGGACCCGTCTTGCCTTTAGCACGGCATTTCACCCTCAAACTGATGGTCAGACCGAGAGGGTCAACCAAGTTTTGGAAGACATGCTTCGTGCTTGTGTCCTTTCCTATGGGAAGCATTGGGAGAAATGCTTGCCATTCGCCGAGTTTTCTTACAACAACAGCTTTCAGGCCAGCCTCGGCATGGCACCTTTTGAGGCCTTATACGGGAGAAAGTGTAGAACCCCGTTAAACTGGTCAGAGACCGGTGAGAGACCTCTCTTTGGCCCGGACTCAATCAATGAGGCTGAGCGCCAAGTCCAGCTTATTCGTGAGCGTTTGCGCACGGCTCAATCCAGGCAAAAGAGCTATGCGGATCACCGTCGTCGTGAGTTGAGCTTTGAGCCCAATGACTTTGTTTATCTCAAAGTCTCTCCTCTGAAGGGCCATCAACGTTTCGGCGTCAAGGGCAAGTTAGCTCCTCGATATGTCGGTCCATACCGCGTTATCGAGAAGAAGGGAGTTGTTGCCTACAAGTTGGAATTGCCACCTGCACTTGAGGGGGTACATGATGTGTTCCATGTGTCCCAGCTTAAGAAGTGCCTCCGTGTTCCAACTGAGGAAGCTCCGTTGGAAGCTCTCGATGTTCAGGAAGATTTGACCTATCGCGAGCACCCTGTTCGCATACTCGATGAGTCTGAACGAAGAACGAGGAATAAGACCATCAAGTTCCTTAAAGTTCAGTGGTTGAACCATTCTGAGGATGAGGCCACTTGGGAAAGGGAAGATCGTCTGCGTGCGGACTATCCATCTTTCTTTACCGAGTGAGCCAAATCTCGGGACGAGATTTTTGTAAGGAGGGGAGGTTTTGTAACATCCCAATTCTGAAAATGAGGAGAAATTAAAACTTTTTCTTCAATTGAGAATGCTTGCCCAATTCGGTAATTCTTGCAAAGGAATTATGGAAAATCCAAACTCAAAAATCAAATTCTCCATTCACTCCTATCAAAAACCTCCTTGGGAAAATCTTGTGCAAACCTCTCTAAATAATTTTCCTAAGTTCCTTGGGTGACTAGCAGCCCCTCTGAATTATTTCATAATTTTTAGAAATTATTTGAATAATTTTTGAGGCAAGTCAAACCCAGTCAAACCTGGTCCAACCCTATTGTCCAAACCTTCTGAAATTTCTGGAGAAAAATGCAGGGCATTAAAACCTCTGGAAATTTTATGGTAGGTTATTCATCATGTCAGAAAGCTCCAGTTAAATTTTCATAAATTTTGGAGTTGTTTTGATACCTCAATTAAATCCACAAAATCTCAGTTCCAAATTCAAACTCAAACCGGCACTGTTCCTTGGGTCTGAGTTAGACTCGGGCTCGAGCCAATGGACTTGGTCCAACCAACTAACTGCACCCGGTGGGCTCGCGCTGGCGCAATTGTCATGGGCCGTTAGATTTTGATCGGACGGTCCATATCGCGTAACCCTTGGATCCTCCCGGTTTCATCTCGGCCGTGCGATTTACGCCGTCAATTGTCATGGGCCGTTAGATTAAAATCGGACGCCGCTGCTTCATCGTCCTCCTCGCTCGCCTTCGTCCTCGAGCGCGCGTGTGCTGTGCCAGAGAGTGGGCAGAGTAGGCGTGGGGGAGGCTCAGGCCTTGTCACCTCACAACGGCTCCCTCTCTGCTGCTAATTAATGCGCTCAGAGCTTTAGCCATTTAGTCTTCTTTCTCTGCAGAGCCATCCATTCCTCCATGTCCTTGTTCGCCCGTGGAGGAGCTGTGGACCGAAGTCCACCATGACCATGAGCTTGGCTCTTGGCCTTGCTCTCTCGACTATAAGAAGCCCCCTACACCTTGCTGGTTTTCCTTTAGTCGCCTTCCACACTTGCTCTTGGTCCCTTGAGCTCAAACCACCTCCCACCATTGCAACCGCCATTGTTGGAGCTCGGGTACCTCGGTAAAGGCGGTGGTCCTGTCCTCTCCTCTCTCTATTTTTGCTCCAGAGCCACCTTTAACCCCCGAGTAAATCCCTCACTTAATTTGGATTCATCTTTCTGAGGTGAAGCCGAATTGCAAAAGTCCCCATTTCGGCGAAATCAACCCCTTCTTCCCGTTCTTGGGTAAGTAGCTCCATTCCTCAATTCCTTGCTCGTGAAGCTTCTTTGAGCTTGGTGGAGCTAACCCGATGTGTGTCGCAATACTTTTGCTTAGGCCGTGTTTCCTCGTTGTCTTCCCGGCTCCGTCGTGGTGCTTCGTCGTGAAGCTTCTTCGACCGCCGGGTTAAATCCTTGCCCTCGGTACCCTTCTTATAGTCCCTAGAAGTGGCTTTTCGCCGCCGTAACCGCCGCGAGCAACATTTTCGCTTTTGGTCTTTTGGCCGAAACGGTCACCCCGCTTATCTCCGGCTCGCCGGCGATTTACGCCGTCGCCGTCGGTGTGGGTGGTGCCATTGGGTCCACAAGGCTATTGCGGACCCATTCCTGTCCTTGGCTCGCGCCGCCGTGGCCGGAGCCGCCGGCGACGAGCTCGGGAACTCCCTCGGCATTTTGTCGGACGGGGAAGTACTGTGCCGAGAATCATTAGGACAAAGATCCCGTCATTAGTGCGCTAATCATTGGTTAATTAACTGCTTAGCATTAATGATGTCCTAAACGGGGTCCTTGTCTCACTGACATGTGGGCCAGCGCCTTAAATCACCCTTTAATGCGCATAGTAAACTCCCCAGTTTATCGTCACGACGGTGGGACCCATTTCACTGTGCACGTGGGTTAAAACCTCCCCGCACGACTCAGCGTCGCTGACAGTGGGTCCCGCTTGTCAGTATGCACTGTGCGCGTCCGATACACTTCAATCCATATCAGCCGCTCATCTCAAGATCAGCTACCGATATTCATCGGGCCGATCGGACCATGAATAGGTGTTCACCGTGGGCCTTTGGATGCGAATTCGACGGCCCAGATTGAGCCACGTCTTTATCTCGCGGCTGGATTTTAGGAAATTCCGGGATTTATTTTACAACCGAAAATCGCATTAAACTTTGAAAAGGTAAAACTATTTCGCAATAATTCATTTTGGGTGATTCCACTTTTGATAATTCTGTTATGAGCTAAAGTTTAATCTAAAAATAGTTGCATGGTTGAAATAGCTCCAGAAAAATGTAAAAGATCATTTTAATCCTTTTCAGCTTTATTAAATGTATTAGAAATTCTGATAAGTTTAAAATGCATAATAAATTCATGTTAACTCCTTTTAGATGAAATCAAGTTTGTTAATTCTGTTATTACCTACACTTAGATCTAAAAATGAAATTAAGCATGTTGTAGTTGCAAAAATGTCCAGAATTAATTTTGTTAACTTGTAGGTTTAATTGTTCCACTAGAAATCCTTTAACTTGTAAAATGCATAACTAATTATCTGTAAACTCTTTTTGCGTGAATCAAAGTTTGTTGGATTCCTCTAAGGATGAAATTACTAGGAAAAATAGTTTTGAACATGTTACTGTTTTCAGAAAGAATAATCATGCATTTTAATTGTGTTCAAGTTCTTGTTTCAAAAATTAATAGAAGGGGCATTATAGCTCCAATTGAGATGAATCCAATTTGGTTGTTCATCTTATGAGGTGCTTATGCTACCTTAAAAATTTCAGTTCCTCTGCATGTCTAGAAATTTTTGCGATGAATAGTAACACATTTTAATTAATTAGGCTGAGCAGATTTGATTTCATCATATCTTTTGCATTAAGGGTCCAAATCACTTGATTTTTGTTGCAAAATTCATGATAAATCAATATCTTGCTGCTGTAAAATTTTCAAGTCATTTGGAGAAAGTTGGCTGTTGAGTCTTTTTGGTTTCTTTGTTCTTATCGGTTCTTTTTTCGCTCTTTCGTTAGGGTTCGACATTTGTGGTGATCCCGAGAGTGACCCTCAGCCACAACTTGAGCAACAGCAACAAGGCAAGCAGTTTGACCATGATTCATCCTATATTTGCAAGTCTATTATATTGTTTAAACTCTATGTATGCATTGCTACTTTGTTTTAATTATGGTTAGTGAATCCTATAGTTGCACAATCTGTAGGAAATGATCATCCTCTACTACCAATGAGCCTAGGTTATTTGCTGTGGTTGGAGCTCGTTGGATGAGCTCTTATCGCTTAGTAGTTACGATTTAATTTGCTTAGACATGCTTAGTTAGCGGTAGAAATGGGCGATCATCGACTTAGTCGATGGTCTTGATCACACAAATCTAATTACTACTTCATATTGTACAGCACTTGTGCTTTGCTAATTTGTAAAGTAAAACCTGAAAATAAAAGATTGTTTAGACTTGGGCATATTGGATGAATGGTGTGGTTTTTGGATTGTGGAAGTATGCCTAAGTCCCTAAGGACCGAGTTACTTGCGCCTCCGTCTTGAGCAATATTGCGTACTAACCACGCGAGGGCATATGGAACCCTCTTGACTAAGTACTTTGGGCGTTGCTAATTGGGGTCACTTTCGGTTGGTGGTTTTAAAGATAAAATGTGTGTGTGTGGTGTGGGAGGAGCATTAGCTTCGGGTAGGTCGTGTGATGTCTCCTTCTCCCGTGGGTTGTGCGACTCAGAATTAGCATTGTCCATTGGAAATGTCTCGTAGGACTTAGCCGTGCAAAGCACACCTTTGGTAGTGTGCGTAAAGGAAAGGCGATCGGCGTGTGGGTGCAGTGGTACACCCTGCAGGGATAAAACTATTCGAATAGCCTCATCCTAGGTTATGGACACGCTCGGATACGCCCCGTGAGAACTAGACTACAACATTTAATTAAAATTTGACTTGGTTGGTATGAACGGGGAGTTCATGCTATTGTTGTGGTGACTATTGGGTTAGTCACTTCTAGGTTCTGGTTCTCATCTACTTATGGTTATTATCGTTGTCAAACTTGATATTTGAATGTTAAAAACAGATTTGATAACTTGCCTTTAAATGTATTACATTATTGCAAATAAATGTTGCTTTGTGCTAAATGAGACATACAACCTCCACTTACATAAAGCTTGCATGTAGCATATGTTATAGGCCCTGTTATCTTACACGTAAGTCTTATGGGTACTTTATGTACTCATCCGCCCGTGGTTGTGGCTTTTTTTTTTTTGTGGTTTTGGATGCAGAGGGAGAGGGTGAGTTCCAAGAGCCTCACTTTTGTGCTATGTGTTGCGGCTTCTTGACGACTAGCTTGGCGGTCGGTCGAGATGCCTAGGGGTTAAGGCACACCGATTGGCTTTGTGTTATAGCCATCTTTATGGCACTTTTGCTTCATTGTTATCTTTTTAGAATTGTTGCTATTTGGCCTAAGGGCCCTCTTTTGTAATAGCTATTCCATATTAATATTAACTTCGGTTTGTTGCTTATGTACTATGTGTTGCATGGAATTGATACATTCTTTTGTTGTGAGGTATGTATCTTGCATTCAGGAAGTATACATCTCTCGAGACCGGGTTTATTTGGTTGATAATACTAGGGTCATTTGGATGACTAAGTATTATGAGCCTAATAAAACCAGGTGCTCACACTCCAACTCCAAGCTTCAAGCTCCACTAGCCCCTCCTGAAAAGGTCAACCTAACAATGAGTTAGGTTCAACTCAGGAGATTTTGGGGGAGCTTAATCGAGCAAGAGGTTGAGAGGGAGCCACTGGAACACTGTGCCACCGAGGGCTCCAAGCTTCAACAATGGCGGCCAAAAAGGGGAGGTCAGTGGAGGGGATGCTCAGCCAAGCACAAGCAAGGCCAAGCTCAATGGTGTGTAAAAGAAGCCAAGGGCAACAGTGGGGGGTTTTATAGCTAGGGCAAAAAGAGGTCCTAGACCACCGGTTAAGCTCATGGTGAGCTTAGCCCAAGGGAGGTCCACGGGAGGTCCATGGGGTTGGACAAGATGGATGGGACAGAGTAGGTCAGGACAGGGCATGGGCTAGGGGCGGAAAAGCACTGACATGCATTTAATGCCCCCAGGCACAGAGCCATTGGATGTGACAAGGCTCTGACTTTGCCCACTGCCATGGCTCGCACGCGCGCCCAAGGTAGGAGAAGAACAGGACCTCACATCCACCGTTGGATTACGTGGATGGGGAGGTCCTGGCCCTCGGATTTTAAGTTTGAACCGTTATGTTTTAAGTGACTGGGAGGAGGTCCCAGCCACACGATTTGGAAAGGGAGGTCGTGGCCCTCCGATTTCCATATCTGGCAAGACGTGGAAAAAGGGGACAGAGGTCCAAGGCGTTGGATTTCAATCCAGCAGTGCGGACCTCCAGAGGACTTAACCGCACACGGCCTTAAGAACATGAGGGGAGGTCATGGCCTTAGGATTCAAATCCAAGGGCACACAACCAAAAGGACGGTCGAGGCTTTGCGTGAAGCGCGAGGAGGTCAAGACCTTTGGATTTTGATCCAACGGTGGTGATCAAGGCAGGGAGGTCCTGAGCCTCATGGCGTGGTGCAAAGGAGGTCTTGAGCTTGCGCAACACACAAGGGAGGTCATGGCCATTAGATTTAGATCTAAGAACGCGACCTCACGTCTTGTGAGGAGGTCTGGCGCATAAGACAAGGAGGAGGTCGTGGCCAGTGGATTTTTAATCAACGGTGCACAACACGAGATAGGGGAGGTCTTGTCTTGTTGGATATTTTGAGGGGAGGTCGTGGGCGTTGGATCTGATCCAACGGCTACGACCTCGTTTAGGTGGGAGGTTTGCTTAGTTTAACAGTGAGGGAAGGTCATGGCCACGGATCTTGGATCCAAGGGCTACGATCTCAACAAGGTGGGATGTCTAGTGGTTTGACAGCCCGTGGAGGTTTTTGAGATTTAACACACAGGGGAGGTCATGACCGTGGATCTTTCATCCAACGGCTATGACCTGATGAGGTGAGGAGGTCTTTGCGGTGTTGACCGCGGAGGAGGTCGTGGCGGTTGGATGTAAATCCAACGGCTGCGACTTGCTCAAGGTGGAGAAGGAGGTCTGACGGGTCAGGAAGTGGGTTGGGTTGGACCAGCATTAAAAGTGGCTAGCCCAAGGAACAGTACGAGTTTTTGAATTCAGTTTTTTAACAGCTGAAACTTAGCAGAATTATTTGAGATAGCAAATGAACACCAAAATTCGCGAAATTTTAACTGGAGCTTGCTGACAATGAGATTAACCTTGCATAAAATTTCCAGAGGTTATTATGCAATGCATTTTTCTCAGGAAATTCATTAAGGCTGTTCAAGGATTTGTTTTACCTCCATAATTTATCAAACAAGTTTTATAACTCATGATGTTTTTCAGAGGGGTCCCACATCAACTTTAGGACCAAGGAAAAATATTTCCAAATGTTTGGCACAAGATTTAAGATAATTGGAAAAAGGAGTTTGACTTTTGGTCAACAAGAGCTTTGTGCTTTTGGATTACACAACTCTTGGACTAGAATCACAGGAGAGATTAGGGGTTTTCAAGATGTGAGAAAAAGTTTTAATTTCTACACATATAATTATACTTGAACAAACCCTGTTTAGGTATTTGGGATGTTACATGTGCACACTGGATTGTGGAAGTCTTGCCTTAGCACAATTAAGGACTTCACTTTGTGTCTGTTGAACTGGGCCAATTAGTGCAACCACAAGATCATTTTATGGGAATGGTCTGGGCTGAATAATTAGCAATGAGATGGCTTGGGGCTGTTTTGGTTGGCGTGTGATTCGTTGGCGCAAGAGGGCACCCCATAACCTGTGGATTTCTAGACCCTTTGGAGGGATTACGAAACCTTAGCGGGCAGCCCTAGTCAGTTCAAAGCTTTGTAAAGGCCTTGCCGCGCTCTCTAGACTGCTCACCTTAGGAAGTGAGCAAGGGTGACCGGAACCCATCCCGCTAGAGAGATCGTGGATTGTGGGTAAAGTTGTACACCTCTGCGAGTAAAAGATCTATTGAATAGCCACGTCCTTGGTCATGGACATGCTCGATGAAATGGTGCAAGGGATAGATGTTTCAAAAGCTTGTGCCATGGACACTTCGCGAGATGCTTTGGCTTTGCCTCGAAGAGACCTTGGCCGGCTCAGAGGGGTCAAGGTTGGCTCGAGTAGTGATCAAGGGTTGGTTCGGACCTCTGGAATGGGTGTTCTGGAGTGGGTTTTGGGTGAGGACCTAGCCACTGGTGTGATCAGACCTCCCCCAATTTTTGGTTGTGGCCGTGAGTTGGTGCTCACTCCACCTTTTATTAAAACATCAAAAGTATTATGTATTATGGTTTTACCTTGCTGCCTTTCAATCTATTATTGCTATTATTGTCAAACTTAGCTTTGCGCAAACTAACCATACAGCTCTCCATTGGTAAGTCCTTGCATGAATATTATTGCATCTTTGCTCCCTGTGACTTGCTGAGTACATTCCAAGTACTGATGGCTTAAGCCCTGTGTCAAAGCAGATTATGAGGATGACCAAGTGTAGGGCAGTGCAGACCTCTTCGAGGAGGAGTTCTTCGATGACTAAGATGCCTAGGCCGTCCTCCACCCGACAGCCTGTGGTGCTTGTTGGATGGCTTCTGCTTGTTTTGGTGTTTGAGCCCTAGAGCTCCTTATCGCCAGTTGTAAGTCTTCGTTGGTTTTGTAAGCCCTCGCATGGCAGACCTCTTGTTAACAAGCTTGACCATAAGGTCCTATTATATAAGTTCTATTTGTGCGCTTCATCTTTGTTTGACCTCGTGGTTGTGGTATTGGCTTGTGTTCTTGTGCGAGCTAGCTCGATTGTCTGGGACTAGCTCAGATGCAGGCGGGACCACCAGGAGGTCCTCTGGGACTTAGCTTTGGGAGGTCTGCCGGACCTCTCTTGGTGATGTGCTGGAGGTGCTACTGAGCGGTGGCGGCCACGACCTCCGGGAGGTCCTCAAGACCTCTGGGAGGTCGATGGCATGACCAAGACCTCCGGGAGGTCCATAAGACCTCCTAGGAGGTCTGGCGCACCTCCTCGGTAAAGCTTCATGCGGTGCTACCACATCCTTACGTGGTGACTTGGCGCATAAAAAAAAATGGTCCTCCGGACCTCTTGCAGTACATCACGGGTGGGTCGTCACGGTTGGTATCGAGCCTAGGTCGGTGTGGGGCGTGGCAGAGGCGTAAAGGTCGATTTAGTTTTTATCCAAAAGTTATTTTCTAAAGCAAGTCAACTTAAAATTTGTTTAGTAGTTCTTTCCTTGTTGGTTCTATCTTGCCCTTATCTTGCTTAAAATCTTTTCTTGTCTGTTCTACTCTCATCTTAACTCCTCCTTAGTTCCTTATCTTATCTCTATTGGAACCTTGATTTTGAATCTAATTTGACTTCCTTGCCTTTATAACTTCAATAGGGCCGATTGAGAAAGGTTAGGATTAGTGGTCCTATTCGAGTCTCGCTTCGGCTTGGGTCTTGAAGACCTCTGTTTTGAAGCTTTTGTTGCCTCTTTTGGCCTCCTGGCCTTTTGGTTCTCTCTTGGGTTAACCAAGTCACCCCTAATAGATGCCCTATCTTTATTTCTCTGTATCCTCTTACCCTTTATGCTTTCCTTCTTACCTATTAAACCTTTAGAGTTTTGTCCAGATGGTGCAGAACTCGGCGATCCACAAGTCGAGGTGAGCCCCAGGCAGCTTGCCTCCACCCCCACCTCCTCCAATGGCGAGAAGAGACCTGTGTTTTGGGCAGTTTATGGCAGCACAAGCTCAGATGATGAGATCTATGATGCAGAATATGAACCAGATTATGGCGCAACAAAGCCGGACCACCAATGCTTTACTTGCCATGATGAGTCGAATAGTCAGTCAAGAAGGGCCACCACCTCCACCTCCGGCTCACCATCAATCAAAGTTTGTCGAGTTCATGAAGACACGCCCGACTACATTTTCGAGCTCTCCCGAGCCTTTAGATGAGATGATTGGCTGAGATCAACAGAGAAGAATTTGGATATTGCTCATTGTGAAGACAGGAGAAGGTTTTGTTTGCCTCGCATCAACTGGAAGGACTCTGCGGTGAGTGGTGGGACACATTTTGTGCCTCACATCTTGACCCCAGAGGATCACTTGGGCGAGTTCTCTGCAGCGTTCGCCACTCCCATGTCCTCGATGGGAAGGTAGAGATGAAAAAGGAAGAGTTTAGAGAGCTCAAGCAAGGCAAGCATGTCGAGAAGTGAGTATCTCACTAAGTTCACTCAATTGTCGCGTTATGCTCGCGAAGATGTGGCTACGGATGATGCGCGCGAAGCGCTTTAGCGAGGCCTCCATCCTAGTTTAAAAGTTCAAGTTGTGGGCAACGATTATCCCGATTTCCAAAGCATATGGTGAACAAGGCAATGCTCATTGAGGAATCCCAAGAGAACTCTCTGAGTCCTACAAGAGAAAGGTGCCACCCTCCGGTGCTCGGCAAAGACCACCCAGCGCCACAAAGCTTTTGTGCAAGACCAACCTAAGCGCCAAGGACCTCTGGACCTTCCAGACCTCTGCTAAGACCTCCTTGTTGTCCACCTTTCCTCGCACAGATCACTGGCAAAGACCAAGACAACCCTAACGACCTCCACAAAGAAATGGGATCACACGCTTCAAGTGTCACCAAGTGGGGCATTTTGCTAATCAATGCCCACTAAAGACAGAGCCAACCACCAAGACCTCTACTTGGGACCTCCTCGGCCAAGACCCTCAGTCGCGGGACCTCCTCAAGCAGAACCTCCTAAACTTTTGGAAGGGGCCGTGTGAACCATGTGGCAGTGGAAGAAGCACAGACCTCCTCAGACGTGGTACTAGGTATGTTCCTAGTAAATTCAGTGCCAGCTGCAGTTTTATTTGACTCTGGAGCTTCCCATTCGTTTATTTCTCGGAGTTTTGCTGCCAAAGCACCATTTTCGAGTTGTTGCTCTTAAGTCTACCTTGTTGGTTCAATCCCGGCTCCAGAACTAAGCACGAACCAGGGTTGTCCACAAGTGAAAATGGTCATAGAAGGAGTAGAATTTCTAGCCAACCTTATCCTTTTGGACACCAGGTCCCTAGATGTGATTTTGGGCATGGACTGGCTAGCTAACCACCATGCCATGTTGGATTGTAGTGGCAAAAGTATCTCTTTGACCAGCCCTAGTGGTGCCACTGTGAAGTTTTCGGCCACCTCAGAGAAACTCCAAGGAGCCCTATCTTGTAGTGCTCAAGTTCAAGTTTTGGAGGATGTCCCTGTTGTTAAAGAATTTGTGGATGTGTTCCCTGATGAGCTCCTGTGAATGCCCCTGACAGAGACCTTGAGTTTGTCATAAACCTTGTCCCGTGGACCTCCCCATCTCCAAAAGGCCCTCAGATTGCATGTTGATGATCATGTGGAGTTGAAAAGCAATGGAAGACTTGCAGAGCAAGGGTTTTATTAGACCTAGCTCCTCACCTTGGGGAGCCCAGTGATTTTGTGCCTAAAAAGGATGGCACTCGGAGGATGTGTGTGGACTCTGAGCTCTCAATGATGTCACCATCAAGAACAAGTATCCTTTGCCAAGAATTGATGATTTATTTGATCAATTGAAGGGGTCTTGTGTTTTCCAAGGTAGATTTGAGAACAGGATATCACCAACTTAAGATTCGCAAGGAAGACATCCTAAGACAGCTTTTTCAACTAGGTATGGGTTATTTGAATTCTTTGTCATGTCTTTTGGGCTGACCAATGCCCCGCCTATTTCATGAATTTGATGAACCGAGTGTTCATGGAGTACCTAGAGACAAGTTTGTCATTGTCTTTATTGTGACATTCTAGTGTACTCCAAGAGTGAAGAGGAGCATACAAGCCATCTCTTTTCGGTTTTGGAAAAGCCGAGAGCTCATCGACTCTTTGCCAAATTTAGTAAGTGTGAGTTTTGGCTAAAAGAAGTGGTCTTTTGGGGCATGTTTTGTCAAAAGAAGGAGTGTCTCACAACCCTAGTAAGGTTCAAGATGTGCTCAATTGGGAACCCCTAGGACCGTGCCTCAAGTTCAAGTTTTCTTGGCATGGCGGTTATTCTGAAGGTTTATTGAAGGCTTCTCCGGATTGCAAAACCTCTCACTCATTTGTTAAAGAAAGAAAAGAAGTTCCTTTGGACCTCAGTTGTGAGCAGAGCTTCCAAGAGCTCAAGAGAAAGTTGACCTCTACCCAGCTTTTGGTTCTTCCGGATGTCGGGAAAGATTTGAAGTTTTTGTGATGCATCAAAGCAAGGACTTGGCTGTGTTCTAATGCAGATGAAAAGTGGTAGCCTACGCTTCAAGACAGTTGAAGCCTCATGAAGCAAACTACCCTACTCATGACCTAGAGTTGGCTGCTGTGGTTCATGCCTTAAAAATTTGGCGCCATTACCTCATTGGTAATAGGTGTGAAATTTACACTGACCACAAAAGCCTAAAGTACATCTTTACACAAGCAGATTTGAATTTGAGGCAGAGAAGGTGGCTTGAGCTTATTAAGGACTACAATGTGGGAATTCACTACCACCCAGGCAAGGCCAATGTGGTGGCAGATGCTTTGAGCAGAAAAGTTTATGTCAATACTTTGATGATCAAGGAGAGCCAATCTACTTTGTATGAGGAATTCTTGAAGCTTAGACTTGAGTTAGTGGAAGAAGGGTTTTTGGCAGCTCTAGAAGTGCAACCTACCTTGCAAAAACAGATCAAGGCAACCCAAGATGGAGATGCTAGCATCCAAGAGATCAAGACCAACATAAGAGAAGGGAAGGCTGTAAGGTTTTCTATAGATGACCTAGGTGCGGTCTGGTTTGATAAGAGGCTCTGTGTGCCCAATAATACGGAGCTCAAGGGTATAATACTTAAAGAATCCCATGAAGCTTTGTATTCTATACATCCAGGAGTTACAAAAATGTACCAAGATGTCAAGGAATTGTACTGGTGGCCGAAAATGAAGAAGGAAATAGCAGATTTTGTAGCCAAATGTGACACTTGCCAAAAGGTTAAGCAAAGGCACCAAAGACACGGAGGACTTTTAGTGCCCTTACCCATACCCGAGTGGAAGTGGGAAGAGATCGGCATGGATTTTATTCTTGGTTTACCTCGCACCCAAGCTGGTTTTGATTCTATTTGGGTCATAGTGGATAGATTAACAAAAATGGCTCACTTTATTCTGTGAAGACTACTTATTGCGGAGACAAGCTAGCGAAATCTACATGGCAAAAGTGGTGTGCCTTCATGGTGTTCCAAAGAAGATAGTGTCAGACAGAGGATCTCAATTCACCTCCAAGTTTTGGCAAAAGCTACATGATGCCTTGGGCACCGCCTCAACTTTAGTACAAAGATACCACCCTCAAACAGATGGCCAAACCGAGAGAGTTAACCAAGTCCTTGAGGACATCTTTGAGAGCTTGCGCTCTAGAAAGACAATCTAGTTGGGACAAGATGTTACCATATGAATTTTCCTATAATAACAGCTACCAAGCGAGTCTCCAAATGTCCCTTTGAAGCTATTTATGGGAGAAAGTGTAGGACTCCTTGTCTATCGACAGAATCGGGTGAAGGCCAAGTTCTTGGCAGGACTCTTTGAAGAAGCCGAGGATCAAGTGAGATCAATTAGGGAGAAGTTAAAGACGGCCCAAACTAGGCAAAAGAGCTACGTGAGATGTTAGGCGTCGAGACCTAGCTTTTGTCCCAGAGACCAAGTCTACCTCAAAGTTTCACCTCTCAAAGGTATGCAATGTTCAGAGTTAGTGGGAAGCTTGCTCCAAGATTTATTGGACCCTTTCGGTCCTTGCAGAAGGGTGAAGTAGCCTACAGCTTGGACCTTCCTCCTCGGCTTTTTGGAGTTCACAATGTGTTCCATGTGTCACAGCTTGAAGAAATGCTTGCGAATGCCAGAGGACCAAATGCCTTTAGAAGTGCGGACCTCCAAGAAGACCTCACTTACAGAGAGCACCCCATCAAGATTTTGGACGTGTCGAGAGAGTTACCAGAGCAAGACCACCAAGGCGTGCAAGGTGCAATGGAGCAACCACTCGGCCGAGGCAACATGGGAACGAGAAGAGGACCTCAGAAGGAGTTCCCCACCTATTCCCTAGTTTAGCTTTGAATCTCGGGGTCGAGATTCCCTTAAGGGGTGAAGGTTTGTAACGTCCCGTTTTCTTTTAAGTCCTTGCCAAGTTTTCAAAATAAAAGTAACCATTTGGCTTTATTGAGAATCCAAAGCTTAACCTGAGATTTTTGAATCTGGAGAGTTCAATTGGAATTAATCAAACCTTAACTAAGTCGTTGTTGGTGTTCCTTTCTGGTTGTGGCTCTCTGTGGTGTCTTTGCCGCCCTCGGGTTGTGGTTCTCCGAAGCCTTTCTGTGTGCCCCTGGTTCGCCTCTTCTCTCTCTCTTAACTTCCCTTGTTGGTTTGAATCTCTTTGAGATCCAGACCTCTCTCACATCTCCCCTCTGTTCGAAACCTCTCCCTTGCTTGGGGTTTTCCTGTCAAGGACCCAGCTCGGGTTTGTGTTTCAAAAACCTCTTTGGCCCCCCAAGCCACGCTTGGTTTTGCTTCTTTCAGACCTCCCCTTGTTGAGATCTAGCCGCTCAGACCTCCCCTTGTTGAGATCTAGCCGCTCAGACCTCCCCTTGTTGAGATCTAGCCGCTCAGACCTCCCCTTGTTGAGATCTAGCTCAGACCTCCCCTTGTTGAGATCTAGCCGCCAGACCTCCCCTTGTTGAGATCTAGCCGCTCAGACCTCCCTTGTTGAGATCTAGCCGCTCAGTCCTCCCTTGTTGAGATCTAGCGCTCAGACCTCCCTTGTTGAGATCTAGCTCAGACCTCCCTTGTTGAGATCTAGCCGCTCAGACCTCCCTTGTTGAGATCTAGCCGCTCAGACCTCCCTTGTTAGGATCGGCCTTTAGGACCTCCTCTCTGGAGATCTTAGCCGTCCGTGTTCTCCTTTAGTGGGATCCAAAGGTTCCGACCTCCTTAGGTCCAAGACCTCCTCCTCGGCCCTTCTTTGGTCTTTTGTAAAGACCACCCTCCTAACCTTGAATATTCTGTTGGTCGGGACCTCCTGCGCCCTTTGATGCGGACCGTTGAGGTCCTCCCTTGAGATCTTGACCGTTAGATCTCCCTTTTGGAGATCTACTCGTCGGGACCTCCTGCGCCCTTTGATCTGGACCGTTGAGGTCCTCCCTTTGAGATCTTGACCGTTAGATCTCCCTTTTGGAGATCTACTCGTCGGGACCTCCTGCGCCCTTTGATCTGGACCGTTGAGGTCCTCCCTTGAAATCTTGACCGTTAGATCTCCTTTTGGAGATCTACTCGTCAGACCTCCTGCACCCTTTGATCTGGACCATTGAGGTCCTCCTTGAAATCTTGACCCTTAGACCTCCCTTGTGCGGTCCGAGTGTCGTGGCCTCCTCGTTGTGAGCTTTGAGGACCTCTTGTCCGGGACCTCTTCTTGAGTCCTTGGACCTCTGTCCAGACCTCCCCTTTGAGTGTCTTGGACCTCTTGCCCAGACCTCGCAGTGGTCTTTGGCGGGAATGACCCTTTGCGGTGGGGCCACCTCTTTGACCGATGGTGCACCCTTTTTGGTAGCCCCACTTGCGGCCCCTCTTCACCTTGTAATTATTGCTCTTGCCTCAGAACTCATGCGCATTTAATAGTTGTCGGGTCACATTAAATGCAGTCACATCCGAGTACTTTATTCAATTCTTTTAGGGCAAGCCTTGCCCTAGTTGTCCCGATTGCCTACACGTCATTGAACCTTTTTCTTGGTGCACTCCACCAACTCCGGCTATATATAGCCTGGGAGGGCAGGCCTTTGTAATCTTTTGCTCATTTCTTCCTTCCCTGCCTCCTCTGCTCGGTTCTTCCTTGCGCAAGACCCTCCCCAGGAGCTCTTTGAGGCGGTGTTAAGCCTCTTGGTTTCCTTTTGGCTGAGTTGGTTTGAGTTCCTTTTTGGTTCTTTTGTTGTTCTCTGGCTTAGTGTGGTTTTGCTTATTTGGTTCTCTTGCGAACGTGTAGATCACGAGTTCGAGGAGATCTTGGACCCAACTCTTGCTGCAGAAGGCTCTCCACTGCTTGACCAAGGCAAGCCACAGACGTCCTTTTGATCATCTTGAACCAAGTTTTGCAAATGTATTTCGGTTTAAATTATCCTGCATGGCTATGTTTATAAGAAAATGGTTTGGGCTATAGTTACTTACCTACTTGCTGTTATGCCTCCTTTATACCTTGTCTCCATCATGTTGTCATGTTCACCTTGTGAGCCTTAGGGTGGATAATTTAGTTGGTGTTCTCTGTTATTTGCCAACATGGGGGCCGTAGGTCTTATATAGCCTCGCTTAGAAAACGTGGTTTGAGCGTATCATGCTTCGTCTCTAATAATCTTGACTAATAAGTTATGAAATATGTGGTTGGTGCCATTGTTGAGCAGCTATGGCAGGATACCTAAGCTGTGTCGACTGTGGTGTGAGACCACTTGGTTAAAAATTTGTGTGCCAGGACTGGGTGGTCTTTTGGCATAGGCTAATACAAATTATTTTGCTAAGGCAAGAAGGCAGGGAGTGAGTAGTGGGTGCTGTGCACACTGGATTGTGGAAGTCTTGCCTTAGCATAATTAAGGACTTCACTTTGTGTCTGTTGAACTGGGCCAATTAGTGCAACCACAAGATCATTTTATGGGAATGGTGCAGGCTGAATAATTAGCAATGAGATGGCTTGGGGCTGTTTTGGTTGAGCGTGTGATTCGTTGGCGCAAGAGGGGGCACCCCATAACCCTGTGGATTTCTAGACCACTGGAGGGGATTGCGAAACCTTAGCGGGCAGCCCTAGTCAGTTCAAAGCTTTGTAATGGCCTTGCCGCCCACTGTTCTTTTGGGCCGGCCTGATTTCCCTTGGGGCCCTTTCCTTCCCTTTCCTCTTGGCCCGCTAGCCCTCCCGGCCTACCTGGCTCCCCGCCCGGCCATTTCTTGGCCCGGCCGCTCCCCACGCCTTCTTCTTCCTCGGTCAACACCAGCACCCGAGCCGCCTTCTTCTCTCTCTCTCGCACATGCGTTTCTGCCGAAGCCGCCTGCTTCTCCCTCGAGTGCATGCCACCAGCTCCGCACATGCTACCTCCTCTGGCCGCCTTTTCCGTGCACGCCTCCCTAACACCACCACCTACCCCTCGCTCGCCTCCTGCGCCCATACTGTCCTCTCCATGCGCAAAAGCCCGCCGACCTCGCCTCGGGACATGTGGCGTCACTAGCTCCTCCCCAACAGCTCCAAGCCGCCCTCGACCGCCCATAAAGCCTCCTCGGTGCCCCCTTGACCATCCCCCACCTCATCCCTCTCCTTCTAATGCGCAACAACGAGCCGGAGCCGAGATCCCGCTCCCGTGCCGGCCGCGCCGCCTTGCCGCGGCACCGCCGTGCCGATGAGTCACCGCCCCAGCCAACCGCGTCATGAGAAGCCCCTAGCGCCGAGGATTCTATCCCCCTCCTCCCGTCGCCTTCCTCGCTACCAAGGTGCCCTTGCAGTGGCCCTTCTCCTCCTCCTTGAGCCGCCGCCAACCACCAGATCGCCCTGAGCCACCCCGGCTCCACCTCCGGGTTCCCCTCGTCGCCACACAGCCCGTGCGTGCGCTAGCTCTGCCGCTGCACCACCGCTTCACCAGCGCCGCCTGCGCCGAGCCGCCGCCACTACTCCCGCCCCTCTCCATCGTCGTTGCCACCTTCGGTGGGACCACCACCCTCCGGCGACCTTGTTTCGCCCCCTCGCCCGCCCCGCCGCCCCACTCGCCGGCGCCGCCACCTAGTCACTCGCACCACCTCTGCTCCCCCTTTTCTTCTCTGTGAACCGAAGCAAATGGGGAGGAGATAATCGCTCAGCCCCACTTGTCATGCTCTTAACCCCTCCTCTTTCCTACTGCCAAATGACCCCCTCTTTCCTGTACCCATGGACCGGCGCCCCAATGCGCATGAACCCAGTCCACGCACTGTGCAGTGCACCTATTTTCTCTCTCTCTCTCTCTCTCTCTCTTGTAATTCCAATTAAATCTACGGAAGCTTCGTTCTCCCTTGTCGTAACTCCAAAAATTATGAAATTAGTTTCTAAAATTTTGTAAATTCAAAATCTTGCTAATGGCATAGGTCTTGATTAATTTGGAGTTCATTTGTTTATTCTTGTGTATTTATTTGTTTTGTTTGCTTGTTTGTGCCTTTTTTCGATACAATCATCCGATTAGGACTCGAAGACGTGGAAGACCTCCACTTCGATCAAGCACAAGATTTTCAAGACTCTCTTACCTATGACCAAGGCGAGTCAATACTTTGATCATATTGATCCTACATTTTATGTAAATTATATTCATTTAAATTACCAAAATTGCATGCTTTAATTCTTTAATCAAATGTATGTTAAAGCTTAAGTTAGTTAAATACCCATTTGATGATTAATTAATTAATATGCCATCCTTGATAATTTGAATCAATTAGTCCATGTCACCCTGGTAACTATATGGTATATACCAGTTATAGGTTGTACTTAAGCGACATGCTAGTCTTGCTTAAGTACCAGGGTATTAAATACCCTAATCATCATCTTTTAAACATGAAAGTGGTTTTGGACAGTCATTGTGGGTGAATGACTGAGATGGTTGAGTTGATGTATTTTACTCCTCAAAAACCCTTAACTTGTTGTTACTGTCTGGGCAGACATTATGATGGATGATATGTTGATGAGTGTTAATGCAGCCAAAGGAAATTTTGGTATATGAAATAAACTGCCCAGACAACCCTAAGAACTTAATCTTGTCATGACCTCCTGTGTAAAACAAGTACAACCACAAGTCTGCAAACTGCAACTTGGCTTAGTAGATTTATTGGACCCTGAAAGTCATCTCACTAATGGAGGAGTGAAGACGTGCAAGCGTGTGGTACATCCGGCTTGAATGGGACACCGGTAAAGGGTGAAGTTGCCAGCTACGCTAGATGTTGTGGTATAGACCAGCTGCGCTAGTCGTTGTGGTGAACATCCCGCACAACGTATGGGCGTAACCCTATATGGGTGAGATGACGGAAGGGGTGAGATATTTTGAAAGGTTACTGTGACAGTCGCTCAACTACATGACTAAGGAATCGTGTGGGGGTAATGAGTATGACTATATTTTGTGGGTATAGTGTACAACCTCTATAGAGCTTAGACTGTTTAAACAGCCGCGCTTACGGTCAAAGACGGACATGGGAACTTTACTTGAGTTAGTTCTATTTTAAAAACCTTTGTGGATGGGATGAAAAATGTGGCGGGCTCACCTAGCCCTGAATTTGGATTTTCCCTGGGTGGATATACCCCAGTGATGTTAATGAGTGGAGGTAGCTCAAATCAAAAGAAGCATACGGTATAGGTTTCGACGGAGGGAACCTCTACTGAAATAAATATTGCACAATTACTCTCCTTAATAAAATGCAATTTGGTTAAAATGCTAAGTGATAGGACTTTGTAATTATGATAATTGAAAATGTTGCTTTAGCAAATAAAAGAACCCCAGTCATCCTTGTTAAGCCTTGCATGTTTATTATTGCATCTTGTGTATTGGCTCGCGAGCACGGAAGTTGTGCTTATTAATTCTCACTCTTTCCCCAAAACCCTCAGAAGCAGAAAATCTTGAAGACTACGCGTACTACGAGGATCCAGAAGTTGGAGGCTCAGGAGTTGATGAAGTGTAGTTTAGTCTTTAGCTGTTCTAGTCTCGCCCCAGTCTAGTTGACTCTGTTGGTACTTGCGTGCATCCTATATTATCTAAGCCTTTGGGTAATATCGGACGCACAAGGGTTTCCGCTGTCACTTGCCTGTGAGAGATGTGTTTTACCCCTTTTGCTTCCGCTGTCGCTTCCACTACTTTCGTAATGTAATCAGTTTGGCCTTTTTCGGTCCTTATTGTAAAAATTGACCCGATGTGGTTTACGTAAACTCTGGTGTGTTAAATTAATGAATAGTATAGTTTTACTTCACGCCATGTATGAAATGATTCAGCAATATGTCTGAGAGTGTTAGCTACTGATCCAGAGAATAGCACAGTGTTTTCGCAGAGGATTTGGATTCTCAGAATCCGAAGAATCCGAGTCCAACATGAAGTCATTAGAGACGTCAATCACAAGCAAGCACTAGGTTGCAGCCTAGCTCTATGAAAAAAAAATGTTGGGTGGTCATTTAGATCTATTCATTTTTCCTAGTCAAACTCTTGAAAAGTATGTTCAGGCTCAACAAGTAATACACACATCATGTTAACTGACGAATCCCTGCGATACGACAACTTACTATATAGCTAGATTCAATTTGAGATGAAAAGATAAGATTGTACATGTAAATACAAACGCGTTGAACATACTCTTGTTTTTATCTATGCAAATTTTCAACTAATCACGCACTTCACTTACAGAAAAAAAACTCTGAAGATCATTGACTCACACATCAGGCGTGATTTAGACGATAACATTGGCAAGCTTGGACTAATACAATATATTGAAATTATTCACCTTGCATAAGATCGCAGAATAGTCATAAAATGTACATTGCATTTGTGTGATCCAATAATGACAGCTGACCAAATGGAAACCGATGTGATGATACTGACTGCCCACGGGGGAAGATGATTTGTCTCGCATGTAAATTGTGGCATTTTTTAAGAGCACGTAAGGAATCGTTGTTTGAGTTCTTACGTGCATCCAGCATTTTCACTTTAAGTAGTTGTATTACTTCATGATTTCCAAAACCCGAGCTATATATGTACTAGATTCCAAAAACGCGCCATTTATTTGTATCAGTGGTGTAATAGGAGGCTGTGAATCTGAGCTTAATTCGCTTTAAATATTATGTCATTCCTTTTTTAAGAAAACACAAAAGAGCTTTCTGGCTTTATGGATATACACAATTTACGAGAACTATCTTGTACCTTTCTCGTTGTCAAATTGAGGAAACTATCCGAATTGCCCACGCAAAACAACGGAAATATGGTGGCATTATGTAATTTGGTGAAGGATAGTACAAATAGGAATAAGAGAATATTCCTATGGTCGACATGGGAGGTCGATTCGGTTCAAGATGGATGCCTCTACACTATCTTGTCCCCGTCAGAGAGGGAGCTATTGATTGAGAGAGAGAGAAAATATCTTTTAATTATCTTCTTGTAAACTATCGAAAGAGCATATGAAAATTACTATCCAGTAATTGATTGGTTTGGTTCAAAATTCGATTTTTTTTTTGCAATAGAAAAATTATTACAGACATTTTTTTACTAAAAAACGTCCATGATAGTCTATTTTCATAAACGGTTCTGAACAAGAATCGTCTGTGATAATTAACTATCACAGATGGTTATTGTTTAGAATCGTCTGTGATAGTTTTTTTTTTGCAAAAGGTTCAAAAATTGTCCTTGATGATCTCATAATATCACTGACCCATAAAGTTAGACTGTTTAGAAAACCATCTGTGATGACGATTTTTGAACTGTCTGTGATCACCTTTTCTGTAGTAGTGTTGATTCGATATCCCCATATCTATGATCGGTGAAATATGATCATCAATCAATACATATGCGGGTCGATAAGTCACTAGTGTCCTGACCAGTGACATCCGATCAGGGATACATTTAGAATGACATCATATAACTTAAAGATCTTCACCAACAAGTCCCATACTTATTAATCTTTATAAATAATTATTCATCCAATGAATATAATAATACTTATTCTATAATTTATAAACTTAGACGTGATATAATCATCTCCATAATTGCCTCTAGGGCATATCAGCAAGAAAAAACTCTTAAGATCATTGACTCACACGTCAGGCGTGATTTAGACGTTAACATTGGCAAGCTTGGACTAATACAATGTATTGAAATTATTCACCTTACATAAGATCGCAGAATAGTCGTAAAATGTACATTGTATTTGTGTGATCCAATAATGACAGCTGACCAAATGGAAACCGATGTGATGATACTGACTGCCCACGGGGGAAGATGATTTGTCTTGCATGTAAATTGTGGCATTTTTTAAGAGCACGTAAGGAATCGTTGTTTGAGTTCTTACGTGCGTCCAGCATTTTCACTTTAAGTAGTTGTCCTACTTCATGATTTCCAAAACCCGAGCTATATATGTACTAGATTCCAAAAACGCGCCATTTATTTGTAACAGTGGTGTAATAGGAGGCTGTGAATCTGAGCTTAATTCGCTTTAAATATTATGTCATTCCTTTTTTTAAGAAAACACAAAAGAGCTTTCTGGCTTTATGGATATACACAATTTACAAGAAATATCTTGTACCTTTCTCGTTGTCAAATTGAGGAAACTATCCGAATTGCCCACGCAAATCAACGAACAAATGGTGGCATTATGTAATATGGTGAAGGATAGTACAAATAGGTTTAAGAGAATATTCCCGTGAAAAGAGTAGGCATAAGAGATGATACTCTCTCTGATCTTTTTATTTGAAGTTACGTACTGACTTTCATAGTCTTCAGCATGTAACTTTAACTTTAATCATTACATTTTACAACTTTATATCAGGATAGATTAATAAAATTGTTATATTATGAAATTACTTTTGACGAAAAATCTAGTGATATAAGTTTAATATGGTCAATCTCAATAGTTGTAAACAAACTAATGCTCAAATTTGTTATATTATAAAAATGAGAGAAAAAGAAGACATCACGTTCGCTGTGAAGGGCTAGAATTTTCCACATAAATTAGTGGAAAAAGAGGAAAATCTATACCATCAATTATGGTTAGTCTAGATTATAAATGTGATATCCTGTGATAAGGATCTAATAATCCTTATTTATTTATTTATCTGTAATTCTCATTATAGATAGCAATATCTTTTTGTTATTCTCAAGTAAACCCCTTACTTTGTATAAGGGAGAAGCTTAATTGAGTGGTCGCAAATTCTGCTACGACCACCCCCTAGTCGTAAGCGTCTTCTACGACTAGTCTCTAGTCGTAAGTTTTTCTACGACTAGCCTTAGGTTGTGAACCATATCTACAAGCACCTTGTGGCCGTAAGTCTCTCCACAACATAGTCGACTACGACCACCCTATAACTGATGGAGCCTATAAGACATGTGGGCTCAGTCGATTAGGGAGTCTTATGCACCATGTTTAACACATGGGGTATTTAATATACGTTGTTATTCTCTGTGAGTAACCGCATGAATCTCCTCTGTCTCTGACAATAACTGTTTGGCAACGTGGGGGTGCCACGTCCCTAACAACAGCCTCCATCAAGCAGTTCATCATTTGGAACGTTGAGGCGCCTTTTCACTGGGAGGAACTGCTACCTCTTCATATGCTATATAAAGCCTGAAGTCGGTAGGCAGAAGGGACGGGTCAATCGATCAGGAGCACAAGACATTAGGCTTTAGTCTTCCTCTTCATTATAATCATTACACTCAATATAGCCACACAGGAGTAGGATTGTTATTCTCCCCAGAGAAGACCTGAACATGTATAAATCCCTGTGTCATTCTCTGTGTAGTTTTATTTCCAGGTGTTCCCTCAAAACAAACAATCATACATATGATCAATACTAGATCACCGACAGTTGGTGCCGACCGTGGGGATTTTCGAGTGATTCCTCGTTGACAGGTTCTCTTTATTCTCTCAACTCTAATGCTCCCATGGTAGGAGAATGGAACGAGGAGAATTGGTTCGACCTGGCCGACTATATAGAACTCGACATGGATGCCAGCTACGACTATGAGCAGAGTAACATTTCATTCGATGGTAATGCCGCCTCCAGAGATCATTCGCCAGATCTAGGAGACCATGCCACCAATGGAGTTGAGGAGTGATCATTTTTCCCCCAAAATAGTACGTCCAAATGAGGAACCAGTTTTCTCAAAGGAAAAGGGTCTATCCGACCGCAATCAGGACTGCACCAAGGCGGGCAAAGAACATAATGAGTGTTCCCCCTTCAAATGCTCGAGTCCGTCTAAGGTAGTATGACCTAGCGCGGCAAGTCCTAGAAGCCATCATTCTAGGACTCCATCAGCATCTAGTGGTCGTAACTCTTTAGTTACCCCCTGCAAAGGATATGGGGGAGCAAGCTGTTCCTGCGAGTTTGACCACACCCACGCAGGGCTCACCTATGGACGGAGACGGTTATAACTCAGAATTCCTCTTCTTGGAGGGGATTGCTCTAAGTCACGAGGCGCTGTCATTCGACTACTCCTCAAGCTAGGAAGCCTCATGCTCAAGCGGAGGTCATAAACAGGAGCTCTTCGTTCTCCCCTCAGATCATAGTCGTTCTCCTAGAGGCAGGAATGAGGATACTCCTCGTCGATCACACACTTCGACCTCTCGTGGCAATGGCGAGGAGTCCTCTGGTGATTAACAGGATCAACACTCTAATGAGCGTGGGAGAAATCCTAGAAATGATCGCTCTTCATTAAGTCGAGCTCAAGCGACTTCAGATGTGGAAGATCCAAAGACTACCCGAAGGAGGAGAATTGCCACCCAGAGAACCCTGCCTAGACACATTTAGTATCGGTCTAAGGAGGCTCGAGATCTTCGACATATAAATGACCTACTCGAGAATCCAACTCAAGAGATCGCCCAAGTGTTGGGATACGACCTCTTAACGGAGGAGATCGCACGAAGACTTCGGAGCACGATGGCTAGACTCAAGCAACCTCGTGGAGACCGGAACAACAACATGTCACGTCACTCTCCTAACCATAACTCTAGTTAGAGAAGAGTTCTTCGGACATTTGATGATCGACAAGCTCTCAGGGTAGGTGATCCTTCACCACTCCAAACCAGGAATCCGCAACAGCAGATAGAATACGAAGAGTATTACCCTTGCTGGACTGAGACCTACCATAGGTCGAGTCCGCTTACAACCAGGTATCGTCATGTGCAATCACTCGGAGACATCAACCCTTCTTTCTCGCAAAGAAGGTGTCATGATGTCATTATCGGATGTCAGGCTTTCTCGCCTGATCTTCGAGTAGTTCGTTGGCTACCGTGGTTCTAACTAGTGAATATGGAGAAGTTTGATGGATCACAGAATTCCATCAAATTTCTTCAGATCTACACGGCCGCCGTTCGAGCAGCAGGAGCAGGATAGCACATGATGGCAAATTACTTTCCTACCGTGCTCGAATGACCTGCTCGGTCGTGGTTGTTAAATCAACCACTTGAGTCGATCTATTCATTGCAACACCTCTGTAACTTACTACTGGCCAATTTCCTGGGCACATACCATCGTGTTAGACCTGGGAGTAACACCCCAAATCCTGTGTATTCTGAACTAGTCACATGATCTGTAGCTAGTTCACACAGTAAACAAATATGGTAACATCCATAAATCGCACAACTTTATTAATAACTATCAGAGTTTATTACAAGAAAGGCTTATAAGCTAACAATAAAGAACACAGTGGAAGACGAAGAAGAAGTAGTAGAGCCCAGCTAATCTACAATAGGCAATCGACTAGGGAAGCGGCCTAGTCGCCGCGATCCACACCGATAGCGAAGTCCTTCTCCTCTGAACAACATTTTATTAAGCAAGAGTAAGCACAAACAACCGTGCTCCACAAGTTACACCCAATAACAGATTATAATGCATACAAGGATATATCAAAGGAAGGCTTATTGGTTGAATTTGCATAAAACATTGTTTTCTTTAAATATTTGTACTAAGTTCCAAAGCAGTTATTCTATAACTAAAATTCATTTTATAAATTCTTAAGTTTTATAGTAGGATAACGTCCATATAAAATATGGCGATGGATACCCTCCAATTACATGGCTAATCACCCAATTTCCCAATTGGATAAACTATCCAAAATCATTTGTCAAAATATTTTGAAACCAAAACCAAAGTCTAACTTTGAGTGGCTTTTCTAACATGTCCATGACAGTGGATATGGCCATTCGAATAGTTTTACACTTTGTAGAGGTTGTACAACTTTACCCACAAGAGATAATCAACTTATACTGTCCGCTCACACACTTCCGTAGGTGTGCGACTAAGTGATTATTACAAGGCCTTTACAATGCGCCATTCCAAAGTAGTCATGCCCGCTAAGGTTCCGCTTCCTTTGGATTGAACCATCCGCCGGACTTAAGCCCTCTCTTGCGCCAAGTGAAAATAATGTCTAACCGACACCCACACATCAAAATGGCACAACTAACAATGGAACGTTACAAATTATTTAGCCTAGTCCTCCCCACTCTAGAGTTGTAGTAGTATGATGGGGCTTAGCAAGTGCGGCTTGAAGACCGGTCCTTAACCAACTTGGCCGACTTCCAATAAAACCCTGGTCTCGATCATATAAATGAATCGATCTTGTGCATCAACTTGCACCATCCAAATATCTATTTCGCCCAAGTCTAAACCAATTTAATTTATTTTATTTCTCAAAATCATTTATAAACTTACATTGCACACCAATGCCATAGATTTAATTTAGCCTAGTCCTCCCCACTCTAGAGTTGTGGTAGTATGATGGGGCTTAGCAAGTGCGGCTTGAAGACCGGTCCTTAACCAACTTGGCCGACTTTCAATAAAACCCTGGTCTCGATCATAGAAATGAATCGATCTTGTGCATCAACTTGCACCATCCAAATATCTATTTCGCCCAAGTCTAAACCAATTTAATTTATTTTATTTCTCAAAATCATTTATAAACTTACATTGCACACCAATGCCATAGCTTTAATTTAAACCACAATTGACTTTTGGCTAAAAATTCCCAAATCAAATACTTTTTTGGACAAAAAACTAGAGGGGAAGCACCCCTACTGTAAAATTATGTTATAAACCAGGGAGTTTAATTACAAGAGAGAGGGGGAAATAATAAACAGAAATGAACAAGCTAAACTTAAACCAAAATCTCTCAAACAATCTACAAAAATACTTTTGGGTCTAAGCATGACTAAGCATAATTTTTCCCAAAATGTTCTAGTTAATACTATTGTACCAACTAGATTTTATCTAAGGTGACAAGGTTTGAATATTTCAATGTCAATATTTGGCCATACAAATGTATTGGGATTAACTACAATTTAAAAACAGAATTTTAAATTATATTGAATAGAAATAAGCATACTGATAATAATTTAAAAAGAATTTAAATAATTTAAAATATTGGGATCAAATATGATCAAAGGATGTAACTTGGCTTGCTCGGTTAAATGTTGTTCTCAAACGGCATTGAAATATGATTCTCCGAAGTCGTCGAAATCTATACATGAAACAAGCCAAATTCAAACATAATTCAAATAAAATCCAAAAATTATGAAATAAATATTGGAAGGAATATAATGAATTTACAAGAAAGAATCTACAGAATCGGAGTTCGTATGAAGGAGAACGAACATCTGAAAGTTTATTCTTCACATGAAATAATAGAAAATACAGAAATTCACTGTTCTGGTTCGGTTTGACTTTGACTAACTAACAACAATTGGCTGGATGTCATGGAAGCTAGTGAAAGAAAGATATACCAAATGACATGTGGACCCATTTGCTAGTGAGAGTAGGATGTTTAGATGGAATAGAAATGTGAGTATGACATCGGGTCCCACATGTCATAGAAGCAAAGAAACAACAGAAGCAAATCACATAGCGTAACCACATTACAAAGCTCTGTTGCAGCAAGCACAGGACGTGGTGAGAAAAGCGATGAGGCGATCGTGACGGGAAAAATGGAACCCTGATGACGAGGCAGAGATGATGACGCGAATGGATTTTTGGAAAAACTCACCGTGGAAGCGAGGAATGCGACATACACGTTTCAGTGTCATGGCTCGACATGGTCGGTAGTGATTCGGTGGTCTTCGGGCAATGGGGATGGAAGCATGGCGTAGAATGTAGCGAGGTGAACTCAACGGCGCATACGGTTCGGTCGGGGGACATCGGATGGCGGCGGAACATGATGGAGAAGACCTTCGGTGGCCAGTGGGTTGACGTCATCATTCCGTACAAACGGAGAGGAGATAGCGGGTGGAGTTTGAGGAGAAACAAAGAGGGGAACGTGGGGAACACAATGCTCACCTCGGTTGTAGTGGAATGCGCACGGTCGGCCGGCGGTGAGGGTAGTGGCGATGGTTCGGTGCGGCCTATGGTGGTGTGGTGGTTCTAGCGATGAGGAGGGGAGTACCGTGTAGAACGTTGCGAGGCGAAGCTAGGGGTGGTAGAGATGGCAGCGGAGCTTCACTGTAGAATTTTTAATCACCGTCGAGGAAACACGATTTGTGGCAAGTAGAAAAGAGGAGAGGGCTTGAGATTTTCGGGGATGGATGAGGGAGAGGGGAGGCACCCAGGGCTTTCCTTTATAGGGCCAGAGAGGGATCGAGGGAGGAGATCAAGGCGGCAGTGCGGTAGTACCGCTGGTAACATGGCGGTAGTACCGTTTGTGTGGTGATTGTTGGCCATTTTGGAGATTTGGCTTTGGGATAGGTCAACTTCATGGACTTCAGTGCATATGTGTTGCATGATGCATGTGTTTGACTAACATGGGTCAAGTTGTGAAGAACTGTTCCCGGAATCGATTTCTTGGTCTATTGCTATGCAGGTTACTTGGAGGTCAACGACGGTCAACGGCGAGGATGATCGGGACTAAGTTTGGAGAGCTGAGGTTCAGAACGATCGAGGATGCCGGGTGAGGTCAATGGACTCAAGCATGGCGCAGAATGGACAAGGATGACCGAACGGGCAGTTTAGTGTGACGGGTTGGATCAATCAGCGCGCGGGGTCGGTGCAAGTGCCATAGTGGTTTCGGTGGGAGCCAGACAGGAGAGACTTGCTGACATGATGAGAGCCGTTGATCAACCTACATGTTGCGAAGCAGGCGATTGCTTTACCAAGATTGGACTCGGTCTTCGGAGAAGGATCGAGAAGGGGTATTTTGGTAATTTCACTTAAATACCACTTTGGTGACCTTTTGGCTAAACCGCGGTGCAAGAAGAAGCGATTTAGGTCAAGAGAAGATGAAGACAACGCTTTAAGATGCGTGCGTGAGTTAAACCCGTTTGTGTGTGGGCTTAACGGGTGCCCAAATTGGAATATTCTCTAGATGCTAGCCTCTAGTATAAATAGGAGAGGGTGCTGTCTAGCAGCCCTCAACCCTTGCATTGTGTGAACCCTAGTTTGTGTTTTTAGGGTTTTGGAGAGAAAGATGAGAGTTTGGTTGATTGTGTACTCCTTAGTTGAGCTTTGTCCTCTAGGATGGAGTGGCTGTAAACATCCATCTATCTCAAATCAATCCAAGCAAGTTTTCCAAAGATGAGTTTGTTCATGTTCTTGCTCTCCCTCTCTTTGATGATTTTGTGTTTTTGATGTCTTGTTGGTTTTTCGTCAAGTAGTTGTTGTGATCTGGCTTGCTGTGACATGTGGGAGTGCATCTAAGACCATCTTGATCATTCTTTACCCACGACCAAGTTTAGATCATGTTTTGGTTCTTGACTCGGTTTTGAAACAAACTTTGCTCAAATGGAAAAAGGTTGAAACTTTGACGTGGATCTTCTCAATACTTGATTGGAATAGGTTTCTAACCTCCTAGAGAAGTTATGTTTCAAATTTTCTAGAGTTTGGCCAAGTGCATCAAAAGTTGTGCCAATTTTAGTTTTCGTCGTCGGGCTGTTCCAGGATAATCGGTAGTACCGCCCTTATACCTGCGGTTGTACCGATCATCGGTAGTACCGCCCATTTGCCTGTGGTAGTACCGATCTTCAGTAGTGTCGCCCATTTGCTTGCGGTAGTACTGATTTCTATTTCTTCAGCACATCTTTGTGTTTGTTGATTGCTATGCTTGGGGGTTTGGAGTGGATTCAACATAAGTCTTCCAATATGCTTATCTATTGATCTTCATAGCTCTCATAGCTATTGGAGTGAAATATGTGTTGAATCCAATCTTAAAATAAAAATTGATTGAGCTCCTATTCACCCCCCTCTAGTCGCCTTTCTGGTCCTACAAGTTGTATTCGAGCTCGGTTAGCTGTTCTCATAGATCTTAACTGGTCTTAGGAGCCATGGCTTCTAACAAGTATTCCACCAAACCACCAGTATTTGATGGAGTCAATTTTTCTTACTGGAAGGCTCGCATGCATGCCTACATCGAGGCTCAAGGGCACTCAATTTGGCTTAAGGTCAAAAATCCTTATATAGTGCCAGCCAATGACGATGTGATCACACCTGATGTGGAGGCAAATAGCAAGGCTCGAAACTTCTTGATTCAAGGGCTTAGTCGATCTGAGTTTGAGTGTGTCGCTCACTTGAGGTCTGCTTACGAGATCTGGAAGACCCTCGTTGACTACCATGTAACATCCCAGATGTATAATCAGGGTTTGTTTCAAATGTAATTAAATGTGTAGAAATTAAAACTTTTTCTTACATCTTGAAACCCCTGAACTCACATGTAATTTTTGTCCAAGAGTTGTGAAATCCAAAAACACAAAGCTCTTGTTGACCAAAAGTCAAACTCATTTTTCATTTGTCACAAATCTTGTGCCAAACCTTTGGAAATATTTTTCCTTGGTCCTAGAAATGATATGGGACCCCTCTGAGAAATATCATAAGTTATAAAACTTGTTGGATAATTTTTGGTGGTAAAACAAACCCTTGAACAGCCTTAATGAATTTCCTGAGAAAAATGCATTGCATAATAACCTCTGAAAATTTTATGTAAGGTTAATCTTAATGTCAGCAAGCTCCAGTTAAAATTTCATAAATTTTGGAGTTATTTTTCTATCTCAAATAATTCTGCAAAGTCTCTGCTGTTAAAAATTGAATTCAAAACAATGCACTGTTCCTTGGGCTTGAGCCGTTATGCAAAGCTGGTCAAACCCAACCACATCCCCAGCAGCAACAGACCTCCTTTCCACCTTGATGAGGTTGTAGCCGTTGGATCCAATACAACAGCCACGACCTCCTCCATAGCATTCTCAGCAAGGTCCTCCCACCTCATTGAGGTCATAGCCGTTGGATCAAATCCAACAGCCATGACCTCCCTTCGTTATCAAACGCCCAAGTCCTCCACCCCATCGAGGTCTTGTGCCGTTGGATCAAAGATCCATGGCCATGACCTCCCCTCACTGTCAAACCAATCGGACCTCCCACCTTGCTGAGGTCGTAGCCGTTGGATCAAATCCAACAGCCCACGACCTCCCCGCGATGTCATCGCATCAGACCTCCCCCATCTCGTGTTGTGCACCGTTGGATTAAAATCCACGGTCATGACCTCCCTTGTGCATCACGCGCATCAGACCTCCCCACCCACGTGAGGTCGTAGCCGTTAGATGTAAATCTCACGGCCATGACCTCCCTTGTTCCCTCCTTGCCTTTGGATCTCGTTTCAACGCGCGAGATCAGTGGGCCGTTCGGACCATCCCTTTTAAGCCGTTAGATTTAGATCGCGCGGACTCTGTTGAGTGGGCCGTTCGGACCACTCTTGTGAGCCCTTAGATCTAAATCTAAAGGCCATGACCTCCTGTGCGCTACGCGCAAGCTCAGGACCTCCCCCTCACTTGATCAGCACCATTGGATTAAGATCCAAAGGTCCTGACCTCTTTTGCGCTTCGCGCAGCACCTAGGACCTCCCCATCTGTTGTGTGCCCTTGGATTTAAATCCAAAGGCCATGATCTCCACGTGCCTTGGCAGTTTTGCGCGCAGCTTAAGTCCTCCCAGGAGGTCCGCACCGTTGGATTTAGATCCAACGCCTTGGACCTCCTGTCCCCTTATCCTTTGCGCATCCACGCAATGAAAATCGGAGGGCGATGACCTCCCCGTCCAAATCGTGTGGCTGGGACCTCCTCCTAGTCACTTAAAACGTACCGGTTCACAAATCAAATCGGAGGACCAGGACCTCCCTATCTTTTCATCCAGCGGTGGAGGCCTTGCCCTGTTCTTCTCCTTCCTCTATCACGCGTGCGAGAGCCATGGGTGGGTGTGCAGGTCGGGTCATGTCCCAACGGCTCTGTGCAGGCCAGCATTAAATGCGTGTCAACTCCTTTCCGCCCCTAGGCCATGCCCTGACCTACCTACTCCTGTCCCCTCCATCTTGTCCGAGCCATGGACCTCCCATGGGCTAAGCTCACCATGAGCTTAACCCGTGGCTCATGACCCCTTTTGTCCTAGGTATAAAACCTCCCCATGGTCTTCCTTGGCCTCTTTTACACATCTCACTTTTGCTCTCGGCTCTGTGGAGCTCAAACCACCCGAAGCTCTCCTTGGCCGCCATTGTTGGAGCTTGGAGCTCCTCGGTGGAAAAGGGTCCCTGGGCTTCTCCTCTCCATTCCTCACTTTTATTTGTGCCATTACCCTCTGTGACAAGTCCTAACTTGTTTAGTTGGGACATTTTCAGAGGAGGCCTCACTGGGAGCTGGAGCTGGAGCTTTTGGCCGTGGAGCTCCTCATCTTCTCCAGCGCCGGTCCTCCTCGCCCACGACCTCCTCAGCTCCTCAGGACCTCCAGGTAACCTCCTGATAGTCCTTAGGCTGGGCACCATGCTCGTATGTCGCTGCGGAGCTCAAATTTCGCTGTTGTCATTTTGGCCGTGTTGGCCGTCGTGCTCCTCTCCGGCTCGCCGGCGTTCAAGGCCGTCGCCGCCGTTGAGAGGAGGTCCATTGTGTGCGCAACACTATTGCGCACACGTTGGTGCCCTTGGTTGGCACCGGTGAGGTCCTCATCGCCGGCGACAAGCCTTGGTGCACTCTCGGGATTTTGTCGGACGAAAACAGCAGTGCTGTTGTCATTTAAGACAGAGATCCTCCCCCTTAAATGCGTCAATCATTGCTAAACCTTGGTAATCATTGAGTTAGACAATAATGCTTTGATCCTATCCCTTGTTGCGCATTTAAGACCCGCGCGCCTGGTCTCCCCGCGCTCGCGCACCGCTCTGGACCGTTCAAGACCTCCCCTGGGAGATCTTGAACGTCCAAGACCTCCTCCGGTGAGATCTTAGCCGTCCAGACCTCCCCTGGAGGTCTGAACCATTAAGACTTTCGCGTAGGACCTCCTCGAGGTCATCTCTGCCGTTTAGGACCTCCCTCGCTAGATCTGGACCGTTCCAGTCCTCCCTCTATCGTTGTGGTCCATTGGATGCAGCATCAACGGCCACGACCTCCCCTCTCGCTCACGCGTGCGTGTTGCTGGGAGGACAGGGACCGTTGGATCCAAGATCAACGGCCCATGACCTCTGGACCTTCGTGAGTGCGCGTGTGCGATGTTCTCTGGGAGGTCTTGAGCCGTTAGATTCAAGATCTATGGCTCATGTCCTCCCCTGTCTTATTGGTTTTTAGGAATTTCCAGAGAGCTGTTATTTTATGAACTGAAAAAGGTATGAACTTTGAAAATGCATAACTATTTCATTATAAATCCAAATAAGGTGATTCAAATTTCTGTAGCTCTGGTTTGGACCAGGCTCTAATCTAAAAATGGTTATGAGCCCAGTTCAGCTATAGAAAATGGTTTTGTAAATAAATTTCAAAACTAACTTTAAATGTTTCAATAAAAATTCATTTAACTTGTAAAATGCATAAGTAAATCTCTGTAGATTATTTTTGAGTGAATCCAACTTTGTTGGCTTCCTCTATTAGTGCACTAAATGTTAGAATTGGATTTAGGCATGTCACTATTTTCAAAAGCTTTGTGGGTGCATTTTAGTTGTGCTCCTTATCTTATCTTTGAAAAAATCATAAAACATGCATAATAGCTCCAAATGAGATGAACTCAATTGTGTTATTCATCTCCAATTGTGTTATTCATCTCATGAGGTGTTGGTTTTATAGTAAAAATCTCAGTAACACCACCTCTCTAGAAAATGTTGCCAAATAATTAAATTAGTGAATAGTAGCAGTTTTGATTTTTAGAGCTGAGCAGAATTGTTTTGCTCATATCTTTTGCATTGAGAATCCAAATCAATTGGTTCTTGTTGCTAAATTCCCTAAAAATCATTATCTTGCTGCTTTAGAAATTTCAGAGCATTTGGAGTTTGTTTGCTATGCTGTCTTTGTGGTTTTCGTCGTTCTTATTGTTTCTTTTCGCCTTTTCGTTAGGTGCCGACGAGTGTGTTGATCCCGTGAGTGATCCTCAGCAACATTTTGAGCAAAACCAGCAAGGCAAGCAGTTTGATCATATCCCATTATTGTCCCATTACTTTAAAGCTTAATACTTTGTTTCACTTATATGTATGCATGCTACTTTGTGTTAAAATATCGCCAGTGATCCTATAGATGCATATTCTGTAGGTAAATATTCATTCTCTACTACTAAGCCTAGGATTATCTTGCTGTGATTTAGAGTTCGATGGATGGACTCTTATCACTTAGTAGTTTACGTTGATAATGCTTAGCAATGCTTAGATAACGGTAGAAATGAGCGGTTGTCGACATTATGTCGATGACCTTGATCACACCAAAACTATTATTCCATTATGTCCATCTTGTGCTTGTTACTTTGTAAATAAACAAAAATGAAAGCAAAATTGTTATTGACTTGGGCACAATGGATGTTGGCGTGATTTGTTGGGTGTGAACGGAATGGTGCCTAAGTCCCCAAGGACCGAGTTACTTGTGTCACTAAGCCAAGCGCTCTTGCGTGCTAACCACACGAGGGGGATATGGGACCTCTCTTGACTAAGTACTTTGGGAGGTGTTAATTATGAGCTGGTCGGTGGGTATGTTAAAAGTGTGTGTGTTGTGTGTGGTGTTGGGAAGGGAGCATTAGCAAACCGGTTAGGCTGTCTAATGTGTCCTTACTCCCGTGGGTTGTGGCTCTTAATTAGCATCATCCATTGGAAATGTCTCGTAGGAATTAGCCGTGCTAGCATACCAAAGGAAGTGTGCTAAATCATGTGGCGAAACGGCGGTCTGACGTGTGGGTACATTGGTACACCCCTGCAGGGTTAAAACTATTCGAATAGCCTCGTCCTAGGTTATGGACATGCTTGGTAAGGTCATGCAAGAACTAGACTAAACACTTAATTAAAACTTGATGGGTGGTATGAATTGGGTAATTCATGCTATTGTTGTGGTGACTTGGGTTAGTCACTTCCAGGTTGTTCTTGTTGTTGTATTATGTAATTATCTCGTTGTTACTTCAACGATTAAAAATGCTTTGTCAAATTGCTTTCAATCTATTACGTTATTGCAAATGAAAACTTGCTTTATGCTAAAATGAGTCCAAAGCCTCATCCACTTAAATAAAGCTTGCATGTAGCTATTTATAGTTCTGTTATACTACACGTTAGTCTTGCGAGTACATTATTTGTACTCATTTGCTTTGCTTAATAACTTTGTTGCAGAGGAGGTAGAGCCCAAAGGGCTTTACTTTTGTGAGATGTGGTGCGGTTGGGAATCGAGCTAGGCGTCTTGGTTGGTTGCCTTGTGGGCTAAAGGCAAACCTTGTGGCTCTTTTGTTTATCGCCATCTTATGGCATGTTGCTTCCGCTGTGTTACTTTTATTAGTTGTATTTGGCCGGTCGGCCCCTTTTGTAATAACTCGATATTATGTATGTCTTTTATTCTAGTTCGTGCTTGGTTCTATGTCTTGAATGGAATTGATGCATGATTTTGTAAAGGGGTGTGTATACTGCATTCTGGGAAGTATACATATCTCAAAGACACGGATTATTATGTTTGTGATGCTAGGGTCAATGGATGACTAAGTATTACAAGCTTAATAAACCAGGGTCCTCACATACCATGAGGGCTCTACCGCGATCAAGGAATTGAGATAGAACCAACTTAAGAAAGAATATTCAAAGATCGAACAAAGTCCTGGTGAATCTTTGGATGAGTTGTGGGGAAGGTTTTCCAAAATCCTTCATAACTTGCGTGCTGTGGATCTTGTGTTTACTGAGTCTGAGAATGCACATCAGCTCTTGGGTGCTCTTGATGTGAGAGTTTGGGGGATGAAGATCACGTCCATCAATAACAATACTGTCATGAGTGAGCTTACCATGGATAAGCTCTACTCGAGGTTGAAGACGTATGAGATTGATTTCATCTCGCGTCTCCCCAAGACAAAGTCGATGGCTCTAGTGGTTGACCCGTCTAAGGCTAGCTCTTCTGATTCTTTGGATTTTGGCTATCTGGTTTTTTATTGTCCGCTTTGCACTCCTTGAGCGATTAGCAACTAGAGAAGCTACCTGAGGATGACTTAGCCCTCCTATGCACAAAATTCACGAAAGCCTACAACAAAGTGAGGAACAAAAGAAGAAGTGACCCTATTACCTGCTTTGAGTGTGGTGAGCCAAACCACATTCGGGCCAAGTGCCCCAAGCTGAAGGGCAAGGAGGAGAAGGACTTCCGGAGGCGTCCTCAAGCTCGAGATGCAAAAGCCAAGAAGCCCAACTACCGGAAGTTCGTCAACTGGGCCCTTGCCGCTCTTGAGAATGTTGATATGAGCGATGTGGACTCGGGGATGGAGGATGACGAGGATGATTCTCATGGCAAGAAGAAGGCCCAGGACTTCACTGGCATGTGCTTCATGGCTAAGGACAGCCACGATGTCGATTCCTCCAACGACGACGATCCCTTCAGCGATCCAGACGAGGTATGCCCCTCGCTCAATGAGATGAAACACGCTTTGGTTGCTGCTGAACGAAATCTAAAAAAGCAAGCTAAAATGATTAAGAGACAGGATATCATGATTGACAACTTGAACCTAGAAGTGGTTAGGCTCAAATCCATTAATCCTACTGATAATTGTGATTCTTGCTCTAGCTTGCATGATGAATTGACCAATCTGAAATCTTCTCATTCCTCCATTGTAAATCAACTTAAAGATGCTCTAGATGAACTAGAATCTCTTAAATCTAGTCCTAGTCATGTCTGCTTGGATGCTATTACTCTAGATGTGACTTCTGTAAATGCTATTACTTCACCTTGCTCAAATTGTGCTTTGCTCGAATTGAAATTGGATAGTGCTACTAAAGAATTGCTGAAATTTAATGCTAGTCATATTTGCTCTCATTGTGAGGATAGTAAGATGAAAATGAAGGAAATGACTGAAATGGTTCTTCATTCTAAAACTACTTCATGTGAAAACTGTCATAAACTCACAATTGAGAATGATGCTCTAAACAAGACACTAGAAGAGAAATCTAAAATTGAACGATCCATGTCCATGACTGCATCCAAGAGAGTGGTTGATTCTTGTGCCTTTTGTACTGAAGTTGGGCATAATTTAGATGAGATACAAGAGGCGTTTAGAGTCAAGTTCAAAGAGTAGTTGGGTAGGATTAGGAATGCCTCTTGTGTGTCTTGTGAGGCCTTGAAGGTTGAGGCAGCTCTTTATAAGGAAAGGTATGATAGGGCAATCAAATCAAATAAGTGTGCCTCATGTAAGGACCTAGCCAAAGAAAATGACTACCTCAAAAAGACTCTTGAGAGATTCTCTAGTGGGAAGAAGAACCTTAACATGATCCTCGATCAATCTAAAGTGAGTGTAAAGAAGAGTGGCTTAGGATTTAATTCTCTAGAGTATTCCAAGAACCACCTGCCTAAGGTTGTGAGAGCAGTTGAGAGTGGTAAGTTTGAGGTAGAACTTTCTGAGCCATCTAAGTTAGTCTTTAGATCTACAGGTTTTGCCCAAACCCTTTCTAGCAAGATAGATGCTTCTAATTCAGCAGATCAGACCTCTCAAAAGGTTAAGTATCATTGCATCTTCTGCAAGAAGGATGGCCACATAATTGAGTTCTGCTTCCATAGAGCTAAGAGTAAGAGGAAGGAGTGAGTGCGTGCTTTGGGGTCCATTAGAGGAGTTCCTTCACCTATGACTGTCTCTAGAGCCAGGCAGCCTGTCCTTCCTACTAGAAATAGGCCTAGGTTCATAGATGACTTCTTTGACTCTTTTGGTGGCTCTAGGCAGCATTTTGGTATGTCAATTTCGAGAGGTCTAGGTGTTGCACGTGTGCATTCTTATGATTATCCTACTAACCATTTTATTACTGCTTCTATTGCTATTCCTAAGCATCGTGTGACTCAGTACTGGATTCCCAAGTCTTCTATCACTAACCCTAGTATTAAGGCACAGATGTTCCCTGCTTATGCCCTGTAGGTCCATCGTGTGAGGAAGGAGGACATATGGCTTGTTGACTCTGTGTGTTCTCGACACATGACTGGAGATTCTAGATGGTTCTCCTCCCTCACACGTGCATCCGGCAACGAGTTGGTCACGTTTGGGGATACTTCTACTGGGACCGTGATAGCCAAGGGAACAGTGCGCGTCAACAACAACTTCATGCTTAAGGAGGTCGCTTTGGTAAGGAAGCTGAGGTATAATCTGATATCTGTCTCTCAGCTTCTTGATGAGAGTCTAGAAGTGAGGTTCAAGAGTAGTGAGTGTAGAGTTCTAGACTCCTCGGGTGAGCATGTCTTTGGGATCTCTAGGTTTGAGAGGATCTTTAGTGCTAATTCAGTATCTCTTCTGCTTCCAGCCCTACATGTCTTGTGGCTTCTGACTCTCATGACTTAGTGTTGTGGCATCGTCGGCTTGGACATATAGGCTTCGAGCATTTGACCAGAGTCAGTAGCAAGAACTTGATTAGAGGTTTGCCTAAGCTTAAGAACGTTAGAGACCTAGTGTGCACTCCCTGTAGATATGGTAAGATGGTTTCTGTTTCTCCTCTTACTTTAGTGATGACTAATGGAACTGGTCAGCTCTTGCACTTAGACACGGTTGGCCCTTCTAGAGTTCAGTCTGCAGGAGGGAAGTGGTATGCGCTCATCATTGTGGATGATTTCTCCAGGTATTCATGGGTATTTTTTTTATTTCTAAGGATGAGACATTTGGCTGTTTTAGAGAGTTGGTCCTTAGGCTAGCAGTTGACCTCCCTGGAGCTTTGAAAACCATTAGGAGTGGCAATGGCACTGAATTCAAGAACTCTTCTTTTGCCACATTCTGCACTGAGAGAGGACTCGAGCACCAGTTCTCCTCACCTAGAGTTCCCCAGCAGAATGGGTTTGTAGAAAGGAAGAACAGAACCCTTGTAGATATGGCTAGGACCATGCTAGATGAACATAGCACACCTAGGAGGTTTTGGGCTAAGGCAATCTCTACTGCTTGCTATGTGTCCAATAGGGTGTTCTTGAGATCTGTCATAGGCAAGACCACTTTTGAGCTTAGGTTTGGTCATTGGCCTAGAGTCTTTCATTTCAAGATTTTTGGTTGCAAGTGCTTCATTCTTAAACATGGCAACTTGGATAAATTTGAATCTAGATGTTATGCTAGCATTTTTCTTGGATATCCTACTCATTCTCGTGGCTATCGTGTATTTAATTTGGATACTAACAAAATTGTTGAGACTTGTGAAGTCACTTTTGATGAGGCTAGTCCTAGTACTAGACCCGATGGTGTAGGTACACAAGTCATTGGTGATCGAGAGAGTATCTTTGTCGTCGACGACTCTAAGGATGATGATCCAATCCATCCTCTAGGCACTCCTGAGATGGTTGGAGAGCCTGTTTCTACTTCTCCAGCTTCAGGAGAGCAGCCTCTTCCCACTTTCACCGATGCTTCGAGTGGTTCTGCTCCTACCTCCACAGCCCATGAGGTAGAGGCCACATCTGCACCAGGACCTCCTCTTCATATTCAGCGACAACACCCACCAGAGCAGATGATTAGGGATCTCCATGAGCGAGTTACTCGCTCCAGATTTATCTCTCCAGATTCTCATGCGCATTCTGCTTTTGTTGCATCTTTTGAACCCCGAGATGTCACCCATGCTTTATCTCATTCCTGTTGGGTCAATGCCATGCATGAAGAGCTTGAAAATTTTGAAAAAAATCAAGTCTGGACCTTAGTTGAACCTCCACCTAATCACAATGTAATTAGAACAAAATGGATTTTCAAAAATAAGCAAAGTGAGGATGGGTTGGTAGTTCGCAACAAGGCTAGGCTTGTAGCTCAAGGATATTCCTAGGTAGCAGGCTTAGACTTTGAAGAGACCTTTGCTCCTGTAGCTAGATTAGAAGCCATTCGTATATTACTAGCATTCGTGACATCCAAGGGCTTTAAGCTTTGTCAAATGGATGTCAAGAGTGCTTTCCTTAATGGTTTTACAGAAGAAGAGGTCTTTGTCAAACAACCCCCTAGTTTTGAAAATCACAAATTCCCAAACCATGTGTTTAAGCTCTCTAAAGCCTTATATGGATTGAAGCAAGCCCCTAGAGCTTGGTATGATATGCTTAAGAGCTTCTTGATTAAGAATAAGTTCAAAATAGGAATGGTAGATAAAACCTTGTTCACTCTTAGGCATGGCAGTGATTTTTTACTGGTTCAGATTTATGTAAAGCTTGAAAAGCATTTTTTCGGTTTCAAGTTACAATATATCCCTCGAAAGAATAATTTTCTCGCTGACCAGTTAGCTCGAATGGCTTCTTCCCGATCTCAACTACCAAAAGGAGTCTTTTTGGAGTAGCTCCAGAAGCCGTCTCTAGTCAAAACACTAAAGATATCTCCTATTGAGGCAGCCTCTCTAGAATACGAGGATACCTAGATGAATCCCATCTAAGAGTATCTTTAGAAGGCTACAGTACCCGATGATGACCTCAAGGCAGATCGTTTATCCGTAAGGCTAAAAATGTATACTTTGGTCGAAGGAGTCCTCTATAAAAGAGGTACTCAAGGGGTACTCATGCAATGCATATCGTAGAGTGAAGGATTAAATCTCCTTTATGACATATACGGGGGTATCTATGGAACTCATGCTTCTTACAGAATGCTGGTCGGTAAAGCCTTTCGACAAGGTTTTTACTGGCCAACAACCCTTCATGATGCCAAAGAATTCGTAAAAAAGTGTGTACACTGCTAGTTTTATAGTAGACAAATACACTAACCAACTCAGGCATTACAAACTGTACCTCTATCTTGGCCTTTTGCGACATGGGGTCTCGATATCCTCGAACTGTACTCAAAAGTACCAGAGGGGCTTCGAGTTCCTTTTTGTGGCTATTTATACATTCACAAAATAGATCGAAGTCGAACCTGTGACTAGGATAACAACGGAAGCCGCTAAAAGCTTCATGATGAGAAGCGTGATTACTTGATTTGGTGTTCCAAGTCGAATAATTACATATAATGGTAAACAATTTTCCAGCGCAAAATTTAAAGAATTTTGAGACGATTTGGGTACCAAGTTGTGTTATGTCTCTGTCGCCCACCCAAAAAGCAATGGGGTAGTCAAAAGAGCGAATGGCCAAATTATGTAGGGAATCAAACTCGAGTCTTCGACCAGCTTATAAAGTGATGGGGGGCTTGGGTACAAGAATTACCCTCAGTATTATGGACAGTTCGTATGACTGCTAGTCATGCTACAAGTGAGACACTGTTTTTCCTAGTTTTTGGAGCCAAAGCCATGCTTCCTCCAGAACTAAAGATTCGGTTGACAAGGGTCAAAAATTTCAATGACTCTAACCAGGAACAATTTCGAGCGGATGACATCAACCTACTCGAAGAGAAGAGGAATCAAGCCTTAATCCATTCAGTAGTCTACCAACAAGCCCTACGCAAATAATACAATCGTAAGGTCCAACCTCGCAGCCTTGCTGTAGGTGACTTGGTATTGAAGAAGATTCAATCCTAATCTAATCGGAATAAACTTTCCCCCAAGTGGGAAGGTTCTTACACTGTGGTCGAAGTTACGTGATCAGGTTCGGTATGACTAGCAATGGAAGATGGCCGAGTCTACTCTAATTCTTGGAACATCGACCAATTACGCAAATTTTATGTGTAACTTCTTACTCTCTCAATAAAGTTTTAGTTTTCTTCAATTTTTATTGTTTTATATTGAGTGGTGTTTTGATGATTTTTAGATCATTTTTAAACACTCAGTTTTTCTTTACACTAGTCGAAGGAAGGTAACATCACCTAGTCAAAGTCTTTCCTTTCTACACGTGTTTCTGCCCACTAATAGGAACTTCCTAGTGTCAACTCGTTCCTAACTTTTGCTGCCAATACAAAGAGACTGGGTTCAAGAAATCTGGTCAAAATATTCTCAAGCCAGCTCCTTTAACCTTAGTATATTTCTTTATTACTTTTGAAAACTTCTCTAAGTGGAGTATACTTTTATTGTTTGTTCGACTTCTTTTAGTACATTCAATACGTTCAAGTTGGTTGGAGAAAGACACAACACCTAGTCGAAGTCTTTCCTCTCTGCTTGTGGTCTTACCTACTAGAAGGAACTTTCTAGCATCGTACTGTTTCTAACTATTGCTATCAGTACAAACCTATTGAGTCCACTGGAAAAGGTCGAACAAATTTTCAAGGTACTCTGAAAGTTTATCCCACTCATGTTGATGCTCTTGATTTGATTACTATGGTCAAAGAGTGCAGCTTCACAAGTCGAAGTCTTTCCTCTCTGCACGTGGTCCTGCCCACTAAAAGGAACTTCCTAGTGTCTAGCTGTTACTAACTCTTGCGACCAGAACATGACAATCGAGATCGACAACACAAGTTGGACAAACAACTTTTTCAGCAATCCCTAATATACACTATTTACTTAGTTTATCTAAATAAACTAAGCAAATAGCCAAGGGCTATGATAAAGTTATTAATATGACTTCAATTCTTAGTCTTAAATTCAATTTCTTTTCATTGTCTTATGAGTTACTAACTACTGGACAAGATAATTTGCAGGAAAAAGAAGATTTATATTCATCAACAAAAGCTTGTCTTTACAGGTTTCCTACTACAAACTACTCTGAAGAAGAAGATCTTATTTGCATCTCCTTCGTGATCTTCTGGTTGACTAGCTTCACTTCTTCAATTAGCGGTGCTGCTTCTGCTTCAGAGCAGTCGAAATTGGCTTCGATTGGTTAAAGGTTAAGATTACGGTCGTGTGCTTTAAGCTTTGCCAAGGCATATCTTACTGCACCTTCAACCGCCTCTCTTATCGAGTTAGCCTGGTTGGTCCTTAGAGTGGCTATCAGCTCCTCTACAGCTCTGACTTGTTCTCCAATAGTACTCGTGTGGGCGATCATGGTGTCGTCAAAAGGAGTCACCTCCTTAGCACCAAGTCCTCCGAGTACGTTGTTCAGTAGGGATATGTTGTCTTGAAGGTTGATCTTCATCGACTTCATCTCCTCCTGGCTACGAGTCGAAGCTTCGTGGAGTCGCTTTATTTTGACTGCTTGCTCCGCAAATAGAGTACGACCAGTCATAAACATATTTCTTAACGACTAGTAAACAACACTGGTCGTAGGTAAAGAGTTACTTACCTGCTAGTCGAGAATCGAGTCTCTTGACTTCATTGTCGTGGGAGGCATCTTTCTTTGCAGACTGCTCTTCCCGCGCCTTTATCTTCTGGTCTTTTTCTTTGTCGATACAGGAGAGCTCGTTGACAACCAAGGCCTTTGATTCGACCTCAGTTTTGAGCTTACCCATTTTGACCTCTTTTTCTGAAAAGAAAATAGAGTTAGAAAAATAAAAGAAGATTATTATTATAAGCAGTCTTAAGTTTAGAACTTGTTGCTTATTTCATTCTACAACTTTTGAGTTGCAGAATTTGCCTCCTGAAGCTTCTTCCGCAAGTCTTGCTTTTCTTCCCGTAACTTCTACGTCTCGACTATTTCATAGCTAAGCGAATCAGCCAAAGGCTTTTCGTCACTTTTAAACCTACATAGGTTAAAGTAGACATGGGTACTGGACAAGTGGTCGAAACATAAAAGACTACATGTGACAGTGACATACCCTCTCTGTGCCTACTCGCAGAGTTGAGCTTTTTGCTATCATAATAGCACAAGTTGTTTGTTGTATTCACCAACAATGACAATTTATTCCAAAGCTCTCTGAAAGAAAAAAGATAGTGAGACGGAAGAAAACACCAAATATGTAAATGTTTGGTATCAAGTACTCACATTGATGGTTAATCGAGCAAATTTGGCATACGCCATCTCGGGATTCTTAAGTTCATCGATATCTTTGACCTTGTCCCATCATATTTCCTGAAGACGCTCATCATCAAAAATATTTCCCCTATTAGGGATATCCTTCGAGTGTAGGACTCGGTCGTGAGATCTAAATGAAGAAGATCCCACAATGGTTGCTGGGCCAAAGAACTCAGAGAATAGGTTGAAGCTTTCTTCTTCTTCTTCGTTGGTTGCCTCAGCCACTCCTTGAGTAGCGGGAGGAATATCTTCCACGACTTCCTTGCTAGCACGGTGGTCGAAGGTTCCTCCATCTTCTTGATTGGAAGATTTCGGTGATCGAAGGGCCAAGTCCCTCATCCGGTTATTGATATCATCAATAACTGTCTTGATCATCGTAGTGACCAGATGTTCCGTTGTCTTCGCTTTTGCACCTACGACCACTTCGGTGGTCGCAGTAGCTTCCACGGCAGTGCCTTCCTCCACCATAGAGACAATGGTCGATCCTTCAACCACCTCTACTGTTATCTCCTCGATTGCAGGAGAAATAACAATAGGCTTCTCGATGGAAGCGTCCTTGGGAGATGGAGGAGCAGGACTGAAATTTCAGAAAAGAGGAAACATGTCAAGATGGTAAAAAACAGAAGGTAAAAGTTATCCTTATGCTTTTGATTTTTACATACCTTGGTTTTCTCGCTTTAGTTGTGAATCCAGAAGAGACCTTCCCTAAGAAAGATCTCTTTCTCATCTTCTCAACGACCACCTCAATCCCCGCGACGCTTTCAGCCCTTCGGGGGCTTTCGGTGCCATGAGATTGAGAGGTCAGGGCATCCTCGACCACGTCTGGTCATGGGTCTTGAATGATAGCCAAAGCTCCCAAAGCTTCCCTCCCCTCTTGGTGGTCAGAACTTGTTTCGATCACCTTAGGGGCAGCACCTGTCTTGACCACGGGCTCTGCTGATGCAGCAGTATCCTTCACAAAAGACATGAAGCTCTTCCATTTCTCCTTTTCTAGTTGCTTGACAGCCATGAGAGGCAGAATTTGAAAAGCCTTATTGTCGTAGTAGAAAGGTACCTTGGTCTTGGGGGCTTTGGTAGCGGGCAATTCGACTGGTCCCCTTTTCTCTGCAGCAATCACATCTGCAAAGAATTTCTTGATGGGGCTGGTCAGAGGAGGAGCCAGGCTTGAGCTTCCGATTGTCTTGTCGATAGCTCTCACACGGTGATGCCTTTTGGTCAGAGGAACTTTGTCTTTCTTCGACCCTATTTCGACAATCTTCGATTTGACATCTTCATCGTCTCATCAATCTGCCATGCCTACTTTCTATAATAAATAGAAAAAGAACATCACTCAATGGTTGAAATCTACGACCATGGAATCCTAAAGAACAAATCAACTCTTGATTACCTTTAGGTGTTCCTCCTTTTCCTTTGCAGATACGACTGCCAAGATTTGAGGAACCACTGTCATTGTAGGTGGGGGAGCTTTCTCACAAACGAGTTTGACCCGGGCGTCAATCTCTTTTTATGAGAGATCTACAATGGTAAAGAACCTACTCAATAATCAAGCTCGAGGTTAAACAGAAACGAGCTGAGTTGAAAGATTACTTACTCTCCTCAAAATCTCTGGTCGGATCCTTAGACCCCGAGTACCTCCACATGGGATGCACTCGTTTCTTCAAAGGGCTAATGCCGCACATGATGAAATCTCGCAGCACATGCCATCCTATAAGCCCCTCTTCTCTCAAGTTTTTTATGGCTTGAATGAAGGGAGCAATCTGGTCGAGATTGCTGGGAACTGAGTCCCAAGAAGAAGAATTCTCAACAGCTTTCCCTATGAAGAAGAAGCTGTCATCGGTGGTTGTCATCCAATAGAACCACCTCTTCTTCCATCCCAGCCATGACGACCGGGTGTACATCTGAATGTACTCCTTCGACTTCCTGTCGTTGAGCTTCAGACCATGCAGAACCTGGGAACGAAGGATCCCGAATTCTCTGTGTTTATACACTAGTCCAGGATAGCTAGTGTACATAGTCATACAAAAGTGACATCACATTCATATCATGCATTTATTTATTATTAATCAGAGTTTAATACAAAATGGGCGTGAGGCCAAATAACAATAACACAGTAGAAAAATAAAGGTAGTAGGCCACATGATGCGCTACAGGCAATCGTCTGGAGGCGTAGGCCTAAACGTCTGGATCCTCACCGTCCTGATAGAAGTCTTCTGCTAATAAAGATTATTCAGCAAGAGTGAGCACAATTTCCGTGCTCGCAAGTTACACCCAATAAAGGCTAATAGGGTCTAATTTGCATAAAGCAGCATTTTCAGTTTAAATACTCATACTAAGTTCCAAGGCAATTTTTATTCTATATCTAAAATCAGATTTTAAATTGATCATTTTATAGTGGATAACCTCCATGAATGAATGGTGAAGGATACCCTCCTATCACATGGCTAACCACCCAATTTTACCACAAGGATTAACCATCCTCAAATCATCTGTTGAAATCATTTTAAAACCAAAAACAACGTCTAACTTAGAGTTGCTTTGCTCAACATGTCCATAACCGTGGACACGGCTATTCGAATAGTTTTACACTCTATAGAGGTGGTACAACTTTACCCACAAGAGATAATTTGCTTTTAATGTCGGCCAATACACGTTTCCGAAGGCGTGTGACTAAGCAATTATCACAAGACTTTTACAATGCTCTACCCTAAAGTATTTATGCCCGCTAAGATTTCACTTCCATTGGATTAACCATCCTCCGAAAGCCCCCTCTTGCGCCAGGTGGGACTACTATCTAACCGACACCCACACAACAACATGGCACAAATAACAATAAGGTATTACAAATTAGTTAGCCAGGCCCTGCCCACACAGGACATGTGGTAGTACGGTGGAGCTTAGCAAGATGCGGCTTGAAAACTGGTCCTTAACTGACTTGGGCATCAATCCACAACCTTGGACTCGATCATAGAAATGAATTGATCCTGTGAATCAACTTGCACCATACCAACATCCATTATGTCCAAGTCTAAACTATTTTAATTTATTTTTCCAAGTGAAAATATTTACTAAACTTTCTATGGTAAAACAATACCATAGACTCAATTTTAAATTTGAGTATTTTGGCTAAAATCTCCCAAATCCAAGATTTTGGTGTAAGCATTGTCTAAGCATATAATTATTTTTAAATTTATTATGACTAATGGTGACAAGGAAATGATAATTCAATATTCAAAACTGGCTATACAAAGGAATTGGATTAACTAAGAATTTAAATACAAATTTAAAATAGTGAATAAAATTATGCATGCAATAATAATTTAAAAACATAATTAAATAAATTTAAAATATTGGGATCAACATGATCAATGGTATAACTTTCCTTGCTCAAAGTCCTGGTACTCTAAATCCTCGAAGGATCAATCTCTCTCGAGTCGTCAAAATATATACGCGAAAATACAACAAATTCAAATAAAACTCAAATAAATTCAAAAGGAAAATCAAATTAACTCCAAATCAAATAATTTTAGTTTAGTTAGCTAGATCTTGAGTTTATATAAATTTATAAATTTGAATCACCTAAATCGGAGTTCGTATGAAGAAATACGAGCTCCTGGAAGTTTTAAACCTAGACAAACCCTAATTTTCAGATTTTAGGAATTTCCCGAATTATTTTTCTTAAGGAAAAATTGAATTATTGCACAATGTGATGTTAGCGCCCGGGATTTACCGAATTTCAGTCGAATTATTTCTTTAAAGGAAATCATGTGAGTCACTGACATGTGGGCTCGGCGGTCAAAGACCCGGTCCACAGGTGGTCAAACGTCTATGGTGGACTCGGTACATGCAACAGTGCACGTGTTGGGGGGTTGTGGGTTCTGTGGTATACATGGTGCCACGTAGGTTGCCACACAGGCCCAATAAGCGGTGGAGCTTCGGCGAAGGGCCTGCCGGCGTTTTACACCGGGGCGAGCCGAATGGTGGTGTGCAAAAGAGAGGGAAGGGGGTGAGGAACTCCCTGCGCTACCTGGTGGCAGCGGAAAGTGACTAGATGGCCGGCGGCGACGTCTTGAGCGGCGGTGGTTTTAGGGCTCCGATGAAGAGGGTGCTCTGGTGATCCTTGAGCAGCGTGAGTGCGCACACGAGCTTCGCGGAGGTGCGACGGTGCCATAGAGGTACACGACAGGGTCAGAAAGGGCTCGATGGTGGTGAATTCGGCAGTTGAAGCTAACTTGGCCGGCGGCGCAGAAACTTGGAATTATGGCGCTAGAGAGAGGGAGAAAGGCGATGGGTGGTGGCGTTGAGATGTGCGGAGGGAGGCGCACCTGGGGCTCTATTTATAGGGGTGCGGGCGGGATTGAATCGCTGTGGAGAGCACGAAGCTCGCGCGAGACCATCGGTGAAGATTAGGGAATTTAGGGTGGGAGAAAGGAAGGTGAAGGCCGAATTGGGTGTGCGATGACGCGACAACATAAATGCACGCAAAATCATAGGAGATGTGGCTGGATTTGATCAGGTTTGGCAGGTTTTCGAATCGACGACAATGGTGGTTGTGCGGGTGAAAAAGGAAGGCAGGGGAGGAAGAAAGAGAGGTGGGAGATGACACTCTAGACGGCGGTCCCACCTGTCGGTGAAAGAACAAATAGGAAAGTAACGGGCGAAGCGGTGGCCGTCCGATTTTAATCCGACGATTGCGACAGTTTGGAGGCAAATGCGTGGAAGGAGTGGGCCGTGTGGGCCACACGTGCACGTGGAAATGAGTTGGGCCGAGGAAGATTCGGCCCAAACACTGTGCTGAGGTTTTTCTTTGATTTAGAAATTAAAATAATTCTGTTAATTCAAAAGGGCTTTAGGAAATAGCAAATAAAATCAAAAAATTATGAGAAAATTCACAGAAATTCTCAAGGACATTTTGGACTTAAATAGAATAATTCCAACTTAGATTTGGTAATATATTTTGCAAATAAAATTTTTTTGGCTTTTAAATAATTAAGGAAAAGCTTTTAAAATTTCAGAAAATCCACAAAAATAATTAAGTTTTAAATTTTCTTTGAAATTTGACTTTTGGGCTATTACAGACCGCAACTACCTACAATTCTGGCTTGTCTGCTGATCCCATAGTAGTACTTGAAGAGCTCCAAGTCAGTTGGAATCCCAAGGTAGGCCTTACACAAGTACACGAACACTCTCAACATTGTGATCGAATTGGGAACAAGATTCACTAATTCCTCCTCAAAGTGTGTGAGTACTAGTGTGAGGAAAGGGCGAGCGGGCAATCGAAAGCCACATTCACAGTATGCTTTAAATACTGGAATGGTATCTGTCTCACCCAAGGGCCAGTGCTGCCGAGCAGCCTCGCCCCACTTCACGAATTCCTTCTTTGGGATCTTCTCAGCCGCAACCAAAGCCATCATCTTCGTTTTATCCATCTCCGACACCGCCCATTGACAAGTGGTTCCGGCCATCTTCTCTGAGTGCGAGTGATTTGGATTTGGAATGAGTTTGATTTGCTTGCCGGTGGAGAGAGCAAGAGCTTGAAGAACAGTTGAGGTAAATAGGAAAAAGTAAAAACCCTAAAGTCACACTCGCGGTGATTTTTTATAGCCGCGCTCTTGGGTTAAAGATCATGAGAACTCAACAGCTACCACCTCTTTGGGAACCGCATTAACAGACATGTATGTGAGAGTCGATTGGGATTCATTAATTTATCTGTTTGTAAAAACCGATTATGTCTTTACACCTTAAGTGAAATTACATTCTTCACCAAATCTATTTCTGGTCAAATGAAATACCACTCGAAAAGATTTTACTTCCGACCATCATTCTACGACTCCTGTACCAAGTAAGTTATTTTCACTTGAAGCTAGGGGGCTAGATGACGAGGATCTAATAATCCTCATTTAATTATTTATCTGTAATTCTCATTATAGATAGCAACATCTTTATGTTATTCTCAAATATACCCCTTACTATGTATAAGGGAGAAGCTTAATCGAGTGGTCATAAATCCTACTACGACCACCCCCTAGTCGTAAGCCTCTTCTATGACTAGTCTCTAGTCGTAAGCTTTTCTATGACTAGCCTTAGGTTGTGAACCTTATCTACGAGCACCTTGTGGTCGTAAGTCTCTCCATAACCTAGTTGACTACGACCACCTTATAACCAATGGAGCCTATAAGACATGTGGGCTCAATCGGTTAGGGAGTCTTATACGCCATGTTTAACACATGGGGTATTTAATATATGCTGGTATTCTCTGTGAGTAACCGCATGAATCACCTCTGTATCTAACAATAACTGCCTAGCGATGTGGGGGTGCCACGTCCCTAATGACAACCTCCATCAAGCGGTTCATCATTTGGAACGTTGAGGCACCTTTTCACCTGGAGGAACTGCCACCTCTTCATACGCTATATAAAGGCTGAAGTTAGTAGGTAGAAGGGACAGATCAATTGATCAGGAGCACAAGACATTAGGCTTTAGTCTTCCTCTTGATTGCAATCATTACACTAAATATAGCCACACATAAGTAGGGTTGTTATTCTCTCTGGACAAGGGTTGTCATTCTCTGCGTAGTTTTATTTCCAGGAGTTCCCTCGAAACAAACAATCATATGTAAGATTGGTACTAGATCACCGACATCATGTTTATTAAAAAGCCTAGAAAAGATATAAATGGAAAAGAGAAGAAAGAAGAGAGGAAGGGAAGGAGTGGGCCAGGCTAGGCCAACTGAGTCTAAGTTGGACTCGGTGTGTGGGCCCCCATGCGCCGCATATAAGGGGAGGGGAGGGGTGCTGCCAGCCCTATCCATAGCCGCTGCCACCTAGCCTTAGCCCTACTACAAAGCCCCTACCACTGCCATGCATAATAAAGATTTTAGGAGGTACCAACCGTTACAGGTGCACCAATCTTTCAAATTTAACCAAAGATGCATAATAAAATGAAAGGTATTGCATTTTTCCCTACCAAGAGCACATGTCTACCCAAAGAACCCTACATAAGCTATCATTTCCAGTTAAGCAAGGTGGAATACAAGCTACACCAAATTTTAATCACAACAAGTTCATACTTCTCACTATCAAAGACAAGCATTCTTTCTTTAGCCATATAAAAATCTAGCACATCAAGCCATAACATCCAAGACATCCTAAATTTCAGGTTTATGCAAGAAATCTATATGAGCATGGGAAGTTGTTAATTTCCAAGTTGGTTAATAATGTTAAGATAAAGCAAGTTAAGGGCAATTTCAATTTATACCTCTACATGTTAGTCATTCTCATGCTTTAATCACCAAGATGGACTACTAACCATGCTTTTTGATTATACAAGTTGAGTAACAAGACATGCTTGAGTTGATTTAAAAACTATATGCATGATCAAGGTATAAGAGTTAAGATGTTTAACACCTAGTTTGATGTATCTTCTACCCATTGTATGCGCTAAAAGGCTCCTCTACCCCCCTTCAACATTTTGGTGCATAAAGGATGGGGTGAGGAAAGAATAAGCATAAGGTGAGGGATCGGGCAATGGGCATGCAAATTTAACTCTAATATGTACTAATCATTTTAAAATTACCAAAATGAGATATTACTCTAACCCAATTACAAACATATAACCAGTAAGAAATGAACTCCAAATATTTGCAAGAGGGCATAAGATCCAATGCAAAACTCATAAGACATAAGATTCAACTTCTCTGCACGACTAACTTGTATTGAATGAGCAAGCAATCGTTTTGAGAACAAAAATTTCAGAGCACAACCCAAATTCTAATGCATCTAAAAATCACGGTAAAACCATCTAAGGGTGCATTAGGCACTAGCCAACTAATATCACATCTTACCCTTTCATTTCCCATGAGTTTTAGTTGAATTATCCTCTCATTTTCATCCTTAATGCAGAACTAGGTGCTTGCTGTCCAAAACTTGTAGTCGTGCTCCAAGCTGAGTTCTCCAACTTCAAAAGCTTCTAATCTTCATTAAAGGACAGCCAACACTTCAATTTCACAACACTCATTGAATCCCAAAACCGAATTTAAACGGTAACAACTATCTTTTGAAAGAAGATAAGAGGAAACAACTTTTCAAAGCTTAAACAAGAATGAGGTGAGATAAGCAATCTAAGATAGGTAAGGAATAAAATCTGAAAACTTACTTAAGCTTTTATAAACCACTTGATATTTTGAAATTAAGTTTTTCAAAACATCCTAAAGACGACCAAGCTAGGGGTTCTACAGCCAGTACGGCTCTGATACCAAACTTTGTGAGACCCCGGGGTATTTAACTTGTAATACTTAGCCATCCACTTGACCCTAGTATCACAAACCAAATATCCCGTGCCTCGGGAAAATGTATACATCCCAGAAGTGCTGTATACACACCCTTTTACAAAATCATGCATCAATTCCATACAATCATAGAAACGAAGCACAAACTTGATTAAACAAAAGACATACATAATAGAGTTATTACAAAAGAGGCCGACCGGCCAGATAACAACTAAACAGCTAAAGAGATAAATAAACAGCGGAAGCAAAAGCCATAAGATGGCAATAACAAAAGAGCCAATTAGTGTGCCTTAACCCACAAGGCAACCAACCGGACCACCAACCTAGTCGTCGAACAAAGACATCTCACAAAAGTGCATCCCTTGGGGATCCACTTCTTCCTCTGCAACAATTACAGTTAAGCAAAGCAAATGAGTACAATAATGTACTCGCAAGACTGACGTGTAAGGGTAACAGACCTATATAAATAGCTACATGCAAGCTTATTTAAGTGGATGAGGCTTTGGACTCAATTTTAGCATAAAGCAAGTTTTCATTTGCAATAATGTAATAGATTTAAAGCAATTTGACAATCCATTTTTAAATGTTGAAAAAACAACGATACAATAATAATAACAACAGTAAAGACAACCTGGAAGTGACTAACCCAATAGTCACCACAACAATAGTATGAACATCCATTCATACCAACCCATCAAGTTTTAATTAAATGTTGTAGTCTAGTTCTTGCACGACCTTACCAAGCATGTCCATAACCTAGACGAGGCTATTCAATAGTTTTAACCTCGAGGGTGTACCAATGTACCCACACGTTAGACCGCCTTTTCGCCAAGCTATTTAGCACGCTTCCTTTGGTATGCCGGCACGGCTAAGTCCTACGAGGCATTTCCAATGAATGATGCTAATTAAGAGTCGCGACAACCCAGAAGGTAGGAGACACATGCCCAGCCTAAGCAACTGCGGGTGCTCTTTTCCTTATAAAACAGTTTTACCACCTGCGACCCCCAATTAACACCTCCCAAAATACTTAGCCAAGAGGGGTTCCCAATACCCTCGTGTGGTTAGCACGCATAAGCGCCTGGCTTAGTGACACAAGTAACTCGGTCCTTGGGGACCTAGGCACCATTCCATTCACACCCAATGTAACACCCCAGTCCGACAGGGACCTGGAATGCTACTAAACTAACATGCTAACACAACTAAAGCGGGAGATAAAATTCTAAATTTCGGCAAAACCTCCCCTGTATAGATAGCTATACCGGAGGTTCCAACAGACATATAACAAGTCAATAAAGGAATCACTAAGTAACATGAACATCACAGGAATATAATCAGGATTCAAGCATTTAAATCAAAAAGATGATCGAAGATCATCCGCAGAACTCAACAAATCATAAAGGGGAAGAAGTTATCAACCACAGCCAAATTTATTTATTACAGTTCATTAATTATCGAATGATTGGTGGAATCAATCCCTATTATTGAAGTTGGAGTATGGTGAAGTGGACGAATGTGAGTGTTTACTCCCTCCCAATAAGACCATCGCCAGCAATCACCTAAAAATAAACAAACAATGCAAGGGTGAGTCCGAGACTCAGCAAGTACAGTAAATAAATGGTACATACATCAGCCATGTTCTTGATAAATATCATTGAGGAATATGAAATAAATACGGAACGAATATTTGAATGAATGGAATGTATATCTTGAATGAAATGAAGGACTACACACATGCATATATCGTATATAGTGGTGACACACCGTCGGTGTTCACCTAAGCCCGCATTTAACAAAATGCGGATCCAAGCTCCGTATGAAGAACGTTTCATACGGGTGTCCCAAACCGCCCACATTGGAATGGTGGGTTTTACGTGCCCATACTGGAATTGATGGGTCTTATAAATCCACTCCCGTGGATGAAACATGAATAGTGAATGCATGGAATGAATTATGAATATTGAAAAGACATGCTCTCTAATCATGGAGGTAACACATTTGGAATAAATATGAACATCAAAAATCAACAAGGATCTTAGGAACACAATACCAACATCAGGCATTCACATTTTATAATTAAGAACGTTAAAGTACTTACCCATGTTGGAATGGCGAGACTTCACTACCCATTTCAGTGGTGAACACAAAAGAAAGAACGAATGTATATGTTGAACGTAAACACATTATCGAAGAATCAGGGTATAACGACAATGAAGGGAAACAAGGAGTACCGAAATTACCCATTTCGTAATCATCAATCAAGTGAAACAAACAACAAACATGACAGATCAATTGTACTTGCCTCAATCGTGAAACAGACGACAAGAAGGCAGAACGCTCTCAACGGAGTTCTCCACCACCTGGTAACCAAGAGTGATACCAGGCATCAATCAACCATACATAACAAGACGTTACTCGCTGCGTTCTATATCGATTCCCCATAACCCATGTTTAAACCCTCGATCTACTCAAACTAGACAACAAGCTAAAACAGAAATCTAGTCTGGACAGCGGTATTAAAACATTCTTAACTTCTGCTCTGAAACTCGAAACCGTAAAGTAGTCATGTAAGAATCTACAAGAAATGTCATAGAAATCAATTTTAGATTTACTTCAATTCCTGAAGAGGAAGAAAACGTGTCATAAGGAACAATAAATTGACAATGTGTTTCAACAGCTGAGACAGGAAGACTTTGCTATGTTCAAACTCGCGCAAACCCTAAAATTACGGATGCACTCTAAAGTCCGAACATTATTTGCGCTTATACCGTTTGGTGAACCACAATTTTCTTTTTGTGTTCCTTCTAATGGAAAGGCTCTTCTTTAACAAAACAGTAATATATCATAACGGTCCACTATATTACGCAATTAATGCTAAAGATTTGATTGTGTGGCTCACTTAAACACGTGAACTATATATATATTCAAGATTCTCAATGGTATTCTTGAAAACTGAATTCAAATCGGATGTACAGATGAGATATGTTGGTTGCAGACTATAAACAAGGGACTTGGATTGAAGTTTGTTGGATCCAACAGATATAACTAATGAATGTTTCCATGTGACCTCATAGGAAAAACAATAAGCGAATCACGGTGCCCACTACTATACCATGCACAAGATTAACCTTTTCTACTGAAGGACTTCCTAACAAAATAACCTTGCCCGCCAGAATGTGGCGCTATCTAAATAATTGCCACCAAGGTTCACTATAGTATACGATCTCTATTCCCTGTAGGATATGATCATTTCTGATCTATGGATCCTAACTGAGATATTTCTCCAGAAACATTCCTTTTCCATTCCAAATGCAGTACGGCAATATCGAACCATTTCAATGAGACCATACCAAGGGAGTAAATACCAACTAAAGATGTACATAATTGCCAGGTTCTGCAACAAATGTATATTCCTTGTAAGATGCAAGAGCATGGATCCAATAGCAATCTTACCAGCAAACACCAAATTCAGCTTAGCGCATTTGTAGGTCCTTGAACCAGAGTAGTGGAATTCCCTTGATCCTTGAAGTATGGCACCATCGACCCTGGTGAAGCATTTCAACAAACACATGGTGGACCACATCAAATGGAGGCCATCGGTATCGTAACAGGATCATGCGGCGGTGGAGTGCCCCTGTACCGGCAGCGAAGGAGGGCAGGGCGCCGCCGAGGCCTCTCCGCCATGATCGGTCCCGGCCGTCCGTGATATCTTGCATGCGAAAACAAGGGCGGTTGTGTGCGGATCACATCGAGGAGGAGTCCGCCGCCAGAGAAGACTGGTGCTGTCCTGGAGCTGGCGCGCACTAGTTCGCGAGAACCGACGGAGGAGGGAGAAGTGGAGTCGCCGGTGATGGTGGAGTCAGAGGCGCCGGCACCGGCGAGGGGTCATCGCTCGATCGGCAGGCTGGCGGCAAGACACTTCCATTCGGCATCGAGAGCGACGAAGCGGGCGGATAAGAGGGAGTGGAGGAGGAGGCCAGCTCAGCTCGGATCCGCCACTCATGACGAGGTGCACGGTGCGCCGGCGTGAGCTCCATCTTGGCAAGGATGGGCGTGTGGAGACCAAAGGGAAGGGGAAAGAGAGGCAGGTGGCGGCTACCCTTGGTGAGGAATCACCAAGGAGGGAAAGGCAGGAGGTGTTCGGCCAGGGAGGTAGTTGTGGGCGGCGGCTAGGGTTATGGGGCGCTCCCCCCTTTTTGCTTTTCCACTTTGGCCTGCCCACTAAAGGCCTTTTGCAAATTGGGCCAAGAACCCAAAGTCCAAACGTGCTAAGAAAAACAGAATTTGAACCAAATTCTATCTTTAAACTTTGATGCATTCGAAAGTAATTAAGTTTCCCTCTCCCGAATAATATACTCTCTAATCGTTAATCGGGGTATTACATTCTACCCCCCTTAAATAGAATTCGACCCCGAATTCTACTCGTTGTTCTACTCGAAGGAACACCAAAACTGATATTAAACAACAGTCAACAGGTACCCGCATAAGGCCTGAGACAGTCAAAGCGATACGCCAACTTCCTAATCCCTACAACTGTTGAAAACGAACTAATGTACCTAGGCCAACTTCCCCTTTGGTACAAAACACACAACATGCTCAAAAAAATCGAACTCTTCTTCTCGCAAGGAGCACCTCCTGTAATCAAAAATGCCCACAGAACTCATTCTTGAACAATTGTTTTACAAAGAGGATCCAACTGAAAATAAAGAGTTTTCTTCAGAACCACGCAATGCCAACCCTCCACCAAAAGGGTTAAATCCAAAAATTGATAACTCAACACGAAAGCAATTCACTTTCTAATTAGAAAATTTGCGAATGGACACCATGAAAGCCAAAGGAGAAATCACTCGAATGCCCAAATCAAATACTTCTTTTATTTTGTCTGAACTGGAAGGAATCGTACATACCAACACCGCGCCAACTCAAATTGCGGAAGACATCGGTCAACAGCACAAAGCTTAAACGAGAATCAAGAAAACGCTTCACTACCCGAGGAAACACCCTTTTTCTCAGTTTCTCTTTTAGGAATAAAATTCCTCTCAAACCTTGGAATTCAAATTCATCACATACTATACGAGTTCAAATCTCTTAAATTAGCCTCCTCAAAGATATGCTCAATCCAAAATATATCATCCACACTTATGTGGAAAGGCTCTATTGATCCCACCAAAATACTCTAGACAACTCCTTCTACTAACGAAATTAATCTGACAGATGGCACCCAAAGCACCTCAAAATAGGTTTCAAACAATCACATTACCTCAAACTTTTAAGAATAGACAATTCAAAATCCTCAATACATGCGCTCATACACTACATCCGAAGGGTTCTATCAATGATCATTCCATTGCTCGGAATACGCCATAATTCTATTCTCTACATACAATCATTGGGCGACCAAAGGTCTAGCATAAAAAAATACAAAACCCAAATTTAACCTCCAAGACCTCCACAACGAACTTCTCTTATAACAGATAGAGAAATCATCAAACTAAATCTCTAACATTCCCACAACTCCAGCATACTCACTCATTGACATCATCAGGAATCACCCACACCATCTCGCAATACAATCCAATTGCGTTACTCTATAAAATTTATCAAGGTTTCCATACCTTCGATAATTCCCAACATTTCAACATAAACTAGAGCTCTGGGACTACACTATGCCATAGGTTTTACTTGGTCGCAACACCAATCAATTGAACTCCAGCAACAATCATACCATTTGAATCAAAAATTTTCCTCCAAGAGGTACACGTCAAGACCAATTCATCTTCTACTACTCCTCTAATAGCTTGGTAGCAAAATATCACCACTACAATTACTTAACCACCACTTAAGAACTAATAAAACCCTTCAACGTGTTATTTTACTCGGAATAGACCAACTACCATATAAGATATGAGATCCAGATGATCTCAGCCACAAATCTCGAAACACTTTTCATTTACGGAATATCACGAAAAGCAAGCAAATTATTCTCCTGTTAAAGGAATCAACAAATAATTGTTCTCTAATTGCAACCTCACGTTGCCAGCTCAGACCAAAGAGACTTTAAGATTAAATTACACAAATATCTTAAGAAGCAATAGGACAAACCAATACTTCAATTTATTTAAAATAATTTCAGCTACCAGATGATTCATGAGCTCCAAAATATCACAAAAGAGAAACTTGAAATATTCTCATTCGAACGATATCACCAAAGGCGATCAAATTTCTTTCTCTATAAAAGAATCAATATCATCCTCACATTTCTGATCATTTTATTAACATCAAAATCATACATTCTTGGCAAAATTCAACATACCTCACTATTCCATCAATAAATTTTCCAAGAGAAACACAACAATTGTGACATAACATTTCTATCATCACAATAAGATGGCAATAACTACTTGCTCTGGAAAACAAACCTAGTACTCAAGCCAAAAAGTTGAAACAAAACTCTGCTAACAAGATCATACTAGTACATGACAATCCCACAAATGTACATCAATATAAATCTCTTATTATATTTCATCCATTTAACTCTTTATCGACGCTAACGCCAATACAAGACACACTAAATGCACTCTAGCCATTATCATAACAATTGATGATTATTTTAATCATGGAAGCATTCATGGTCTTACCTCTGCTTTGCAATCTCAAAGACAGCTTATGAGTATAGACTCACTATTCTACCTTAAGTTCGAATTTAGAACGAAATACCGTTAATCTTCAATAATATAGGATACATAAGACAAGGTTTCACAAGTCAGTACATTCACCCTCTTTCATCTCTTAATACATATAACATCAGTTTAGTATGGCAAAATTAGATGAATCAAGCATTTGAATGAGTTCATTAATTATCTCAATAGAAGACAAATTCAAGATTAATATTTACCAAGGGAACATTCGAACGCATCCTTAAATTAACTATCACTAGCGGACAGAATAACCGGAAAAAGGACCTAGATTCATCTAACAAAATTAGCAGATTACTCAAACTTAATGATCAAACTGGTTCATTAACATTCCACACTTCTTAAGAGTCATAGGTTCTGAATAGATATGGACAGACTCCTATTTACCCTTTATAATGTATCAAACACAATGTCATTTCAAATTAACCAATTTCACTTTCATGGATTCTAGTTAAGGATAATCATACACCACGCTACAGATCTGACTTGATAGCTCAAACCTTATCAACGAATTTCTATGTTTAACACCTCTCGCTTAAACATAACAGGACCTCACAAAAGGATTTTAACACCTTCATTCAACAAAAGAGAGACATTAAACCTCAACGCTCGGGGTAATCCAAAAGAAATACATAAGGCCAAAGCTTTTCACAGATTAAAGAACTCGCAGCAGAAAAACTTTCAGTACCCAGAATACCAAGCGAGTAAATGAACCAAGTTTCCAATTAGAAGGGAAGAACTCCCATGAAGAGATAAATCTTACTGATAACCGACGTTCACAAGAAACAACAATAGATCAACAATTTGGAGAACAAGTAATCGCTTTAAGGAACCACGAAAGACCAATGAAAACTCAACAGCTGCAATGCAAACACTAACTCAAGAAAACTTCATCAACCGTAACTATATCCAGGATTGACCAAAACTCAAGCTCAAGGAAGAGAACAACTCCCCTAAAGAAACTCACCCTCAACACCTTCAACTATGACAATCGGGTAACTACTTCTCTATTCTAGAACAATGGCGTAACCTGGCAAAGCCCAGAGCTACAACCACGACCTCAACCTCTCAACATTGACTATTATCACATATAGTAGCCATATAGGCATAACATAAGTATTCATAATCATTTCATAACAGCAATGCTCAAAGCGACATAACGAAAACGTAAATACAATGCTTAACCCATTCCCATCTTACTGTGCACAGTGTGTCAATTTAATATTTTAACTACCATGGACCTAAAGCCCGCTCTGATACCAACTGTAACACCCCAGTCCAACAGGGACCTGGAATGCTACTAAACTAACATGCCAACACAACTAAAGCGGGAGATAAAATTCTAAATTTCAAGAGAACCTCCCAGATAGATAGCTATACCGGAGGTTCCAACAGACATATAACAAGTCAATAAAGGAATCACTAAGTAACATGAACATCACAGGAATATAATCAGGATTCAAGCATTTAAATCAAAAAGATGATCGAAGATCATCCGCAGAACTCAACAAATCATAAAGGGGAAGAATTTATCAACCACAGCCAAATTTATTTATTACAGTTCATTAATTATCGAATGATTGGTGGAATCAATCCCTATTATTGAAGTTGGAGTATGGTGAAGTGGACGAATGTGAGTGTTTACTCCCTCCCAATAAGACCATCGCCAGCAATCACCTAAAAATAAACAAACAATGCAAGGGTGAGTCCGAGACTCAGCAAGTACAGTAAATAAGTGGTACATACATCAGCCATGTTCTTGATAAATATCATTGAGGAATATGAAATAAATACGGAACGAATATTTGAATGAATGGAATGTATGTCTTGAATGAAATGAAGGGACTACACACATGCATATACCGGTATAGCTGGTGACACACCCGTCGGTGTTCACCTAAGCCCGCATTTAACAAAATGCGGGGATCCCAGCTCCGTATGAAGAACGTTTCATACGGGTGTCCCAAACTGCCCACATTGGAATGGTGGGTTTCACGTGCCCATACTGGAATTGATGGGTCTTATAAATCCACTCCCGTGGATGAAACATGAATAGTGAATGCATGGAATGAATTATGAATATTGAAAAGACATGCTCTCTAATCATGGAGGTAACACATTTGGAATAAATATGAACATCAACAAGGATCTTAGGAACACAATACCAACATCAGGCATTCACATTTTATAATTAAGAACGTTAAAGTACTTACCCATGTTGGAATGGCGAGACTTCACTACCCATTTCAGTGGTGAACACAAAAGAAAGAACGAATGTATATGTTGAACGTAAACACATTGTCGAAGAATCAGGGTATAACAACGATGAAGGGAAACAAGGAGTACCGAAATTACCCATTTCGTAATCATCAATCAAGTGAAACAAACAACAAACATGACAGATCAATTGTACTTGCCTCAATCGTGAAACAGATTTACAAGAAGGCGTAACGCCTCAACGGAGTTCTCCACCACTGGTAACCAAGAGTGATACTGCATCAATCAACCATACATAACAAGACGTTACTTTTGCATTCTATATCGATTCCCCATAACCCATGTTTAAACCTCGATCTACTCAAACTAGACAACAAGCTAAAAGAAATCTAGTGCGACAAATGTATTAAAACATTCTTAACTTCGCTCAAACTCGAAACCGTAAAGTAGTCATGTAAGAATCTACAAGAAATGTCATAGAAATCAATTTTAGATTTACTTCAATTCCTGAAGAGGAAGAAAACGTGTCATATGGAACAATAAATTGACAATGTGTTTCAACAGCTGAGACAGGAAGACTTTGCTATGTTCAAACCAGCTGCAAACCCTAAAATTACGGATGCACTCTAAAGTCTGAACATTACTGCGCTATACCTGTTTGGTGAACCACAATTTTCTTTTTGTGTTCCTTCTAATGGAAAGGCTCTTCTTTAACAAAATAGTAATATATCATAACGGTCCACTATATTACGCAATTAATGCTAAAGATTTGATTGTGTGGCTCACGAAACGCGTGAACTATATATATATTCAAGATTTCAATGGTATTCTTGAAAATGTAATTCAAATCGGATGTACAGATGAGATATGTTGGTTGCAGACTATAAACAAGGGATCGATTGAAGTTTGTTGATCCAACAGATATAACTAATGAATGTTTCCATGTGACCTCATAGGAAAAACAATAATCGAATCACGTGCCCACTACTATACCATGCACAAGATTAACCTTTTCTCGTAAGGGACTTCCTAACAAAATAACCTTGCCCTTCAGAATGATTGCTATCTAAATAATTGCCACCAAGGTTCACTATAGTATACGATCTCTATTCCTCAGAGGATATGATCATTTCGATCTATGGATCCTAAGCGAGATATTTCTCCGTAAACATTCCTTTTCCATTCCAAATGCAGTACGGCAATATCGAACCATTTCAATGAGACCATACCAAGGGAGTAAATACCAACTAAAGATGTACATAATTGCCAGGTTCTGCAACAAATGTATATTCCTTGTAAGATGCAAGAGCACGGATCCAATAGCAATCTTACCAACAAACACCAAATTCAGCTTAGCGCATTTGTAGGTCCTTGAACCAGAGTAGTGGAATTCCCTTGATCCTTGAAGTATGGCACCATCAACCCTGGTGAAGCATTTCAACAAACACATGGTGGACCACATCAAATGGAGGCCATCGGTATCGTGAACAGATCATGCGGCGGTGAAGTGCCCTGCACGGCAGCCAAGGAGGGCAGGGCGCCGGCCGAGGCCTCCGCATGGCCGCGCCCTGTTCATCCCGGTGATATCTTGCGGCAGAAAACAAGGGCGGTTGTGCGCGGACTACTACTGAGGAGGAGTCCCGCCGCGTAGAAGACTGGTGCTATCCTGGAGCTGTGCGCGCACTAGTTCGCGAGAACCGACGGAGGAGGGAGAAGTGGAGTCGCCAGTGATGGTGGAGTCAGAGGCGCCGGCACCGGCGAGGGGTCATCGCCTGGATCGGCAGGGCCGCGGCGGCACAGCTTCCATTCGGCGTCGAGAGCGACGACGCGGGCGGATAAGAGGGAGTGGAGGAGGAGGGCCAGCTCCAGCTCGGATCTGCCACTCATGACGAGGTGCACGGTGCGCCGGCGTGAGCTCCATCGGTGCGGGTGGGGATGGGGCGTGTGGAGACCAAAGGGAAGGGGAAAGAGAGGCAGGTGGCGGCTAACCTTGGTGAGGAATCACCAAGGAGGGAAAGGCAGGAGGTGTTCGGCCAGGGAGGTAGTGGTGGGCGGCGGCTAGGGTTATGGGGCGCTCCCCCCTTTTTGCTTTTCCACTTTGGCCTGCCCACTAAAGTCCTTTTGCAAATTGGGCCAAGAACCCAAAGTCCAAACGTGCTAAGAAAAACAGAATTTGAACCAAATTCTATCTTTAAACTTTGATGCATTCGAAAGTAATTAAGTTTCCCTCTCCCGAATAATATACTCTCTAATCGTTAATCGGGGTATTACACCCAACATATCACACCAACATCCATTGTGCCCAAGTCAATAACAATTTTGTTTTCATTTTTGTTTTATTTGTTTACAAAGTAACAAAGCACAAGATAGACATAATGGAATAATAATTTTTGTGTGATCAAGGTCATCGACATAAAGTCGACAACCGCCTATTTCTACCGTTATCTAAGCATTGCTAAGCATGACACCGTAAAGACAATAAAAGAGCATAATTAAATCACCGGGCTCTAATTCACCAGCGATATTATTAACCTATGGTTTGTGGCAGGCGATAACAATTTAAGGGCAACCATGCAATAGGAATAGCTACCTCTAAACGATAAATTACTTTGACAGAAAAGCATGCATACATACAAGTTAAACAAAGTATTAGACTTTAAAGTAATGGGATTAGAGTAAATATGATCAAACTGCTTGCCTTTGCCTTGCTAGATATGCTCATTATGCTGCAGAGGGTCACTCTCGTATTCAATATAATTGTCGGAACCTACCGAAAGAATCGAGAAGAACAAATAAGAACGAATAGCACCGAGACGACTCAAAAATTCAAAGTCATCCAAAAATCATGAAAAATTCACAGAAAGAAGAGCATGACTTTTGATGAATTTAGGTGAAAGAATTATTCCGTTTGGATTTAGTATGTGACAGCTATAGAAGTTTGAATCTCAGATTTCAGGAAAATCAAATTAATTCTCATCTGTTACTGTTCATCCGAATTAAATTATGTAGGGACATTTTGTAGGATAGTAGTGGATATAAGGATTATAGAAATACGTAGAGGATAAAATTATATGAACAACCCAATTGGATTTCATCCCATTTGTGGTTCAAATGAATTTTGTATGAATTTTTAAAGTTAATTCAATTTCTAGTGCAAAAGTCGTTCTTTCCCGAAATTAATTCAAATTTCGAAAATTTCTGGGCTCATAACATGATTCAAACATATTCCAAGTTAAAGTGCATTAATAAATAAAACTAACAAAATTGGCTTCACTCGCTTAGGAGTTAATTTGAATTAGTTATGAGGTTTTGAAGTTAAGATTATGGCATAAGGTCAAATGTTGTTCGCCATCTTGTATAAAGCCAATTGTTAAACACAAAGTTATTTTTAGTCAATCTCTAATTATCTCGGTTAAACATCTTACATAATTTACTAATTACTCAATTTATTAAGTTTTTAACATTTTGGTAGCAACCCTCATGTATCGCCCTAGCATTCTTTTCAAAGAGTTTTGCTTGTCGTTTAAGGCTCAACATAAACTTGACTAATTTGAATCATCCTAAAACCTGGATTTCAACTAGCAAGGTGCTGAATGAAATGCCACAAGCTAACTAACAGTCTACTAGTCAACCTTAGCTAGCACAGTTCTGCATAATGTAAGCTCTACAACGTTTCTAATCGCTTCCTTCAAAATTCAACTCGAATTTGCTTAACAAATGAGTGACCCATTTGATGAAACTAACTTTAGCTTACTGAATTTATAACTTGGCTAAGTTTGTGTGGATCTTCACTACTATTAAAGACAGAACTTCTATTTGTTCTTCCGATCGATGGTTGTGAGAGATTACCATGTATTGCCATATCTATTTAAGTTCGGACTTTCCTAACAAAAAGAGGTCTAAAATTTTAAAAAATCTTCAGCAGCTTGTTGACCACGTGTAATCGTTCTTCTATTACATTAGTTTGTTGCCCAACCAAACCATTCTTTTGGTGACTTATCCACAAACACTCTTCTCATCTCTCCGCCTAACACTTCACTAGGAAGAGCCGATGGTTTCAGCTTGGTTCTCAAAGTTCACAACCCTAAAGATTTTCGGTGTAGTTGCTGATGTGAGAGAAGTATTTAGCTAATTATATTCAAGAGAGCTCTAACTACTGGAATGGGTCAAAGTATTAGCCTTTTGACAATTATGTTATTTGTCGATTGTTGCTCATTTGTCTACAACAAAGAAACAAAATTTGAGCTAAAGTGCTATTGATCGCTATAATCGATCTTCTGTAATTTTCAAACTTCCAGTTTGGTAACTCACTAAAATGATCTAATTGACCTACACAACATTTTGCTAGCAAAAGACAGAAGATTTGGCAAGGTGGTTAAACTGATAATCTAAACTTTCTTCTAATCCTCTTTTCTGAACCTTCATACAAACAAGAGTGTTTAACATCTAGAGTTACCAATTCCCTAATCCATTTGCTAAGCACTTCTTCTTATGTGATTTAAGAGGTATTAACAAATTTTATTAGCATTGGTAAAGCAGAGGGGGAAATCTCATTTACAGAGAACCGATAACAGAGGCCAAAGACAGAACAGCTCTGCATGTGGCGCCGATGGAGGTGTCGGCGGCCACGGGCGCGAGGAAGGCTGAGGTCGGCGCCGATTGAGGTGGAGCCGGGCCGACGAAGACGGAGCCGAGCAGCTGTGGCCGAGGAAGACGGTGTTGACGCAGCTCCAACGGCAAGAGGGATGGCGACAGAGCAATCGGGCGGAGGGAGGAGCCGGGGCGGCCGAGTTGCACGGAGCCGAGGAAAACGCAGATCCGGCGACCGGAGGCGGCAGCGGAACGGCCAAGCCGGGGCGGATCTGGTGAAGGGAGAGGCGGTCCCAGGCAGTGGCCGGCAGCAGCCGGCTAGGGGCGAGGCGAAGAGAGGAGCCGGTGGAGGTGGCGCGGGCTGGGCTGGCTCGGTGGAGGTGGCGGAGGGGCGGGCCGAGCCGAGGTGGCGGCGAAGCGGATCCGGCGGCCGCAGTGGAACAAAGACTAGGGCGGCCTGGCTGGCCGGGAGGAGAGGCGCGCGCCAAAGCGGTGGCGGAGGGGAGGTGGCTTACAGACGGGAGGACGGCGGGGACTGGGCCGGGTGGTGGAGGCGAGCTGGGGGTGAAGGCATGGGGGAGGCGCCGGATTTGGAGTGAAGGAGCCAGCCCATGGCTCCTTGGTGCTCAGTGAACAAGAAAAAGGGAATGGGAGAAAAGGGTTTGGGGGCAAGAAGTGACCGGAGTCATGGGCATTAACGTGCCTCGGGTGCTCTGACGACTCCGAGTGGCGCCGAGGTGACCAGGGTGCGGCGAGATGACGAGGGGCGAGCTGAGGCGACAGGGAATTGATGGTGAGGTGAAAGAAGCATGGGCGGCGCGGAGAAAGCAGGAAGAATGTGGGCGCACGGTCTCCAACAGAGGGCGGGGCAGTTGAGCTGACGCGGGCGTGAGGGTGGCCATGGCGAACGCGACTGAGGTGGCATGGGGGCGGTGTCCGTGTGGGGAAGAAACACAGGCCGGCGGGCCCGGCTGCCAACGAGAGGCGAAGAGGGGCTCGGTCGCACCGTTGATTCCAGATCGGGCGGCTCAGGTGACGGGGATGTTAGGCCGGTCCGATCGGCCACTCAATCCAGCCGCTTATTTCCAATCGATGGCCCACGCCAAGAAGGCTGATGCTTGGTCTTGGTGAATGAAGTTAGGTCGACCGAGTCCAAGTGACTTGTCGGTTCAACAAAGGATCGCTAGGTTTTGACTGGTTTAATTCAAAGCTCCTATTTTGACCGAGCTTCAAAATATAGAAATTAAATTCATAAAAATCTGAAATTTTTCAGAGAGGTTCCAGGGATGACCTAGTGACCAAATAAAATTTTAAATCTCACTGTTCATGATTTAATTGCTTATTTTAAATTCAAATCTACAAAAGGTTATTGAAGCAAGTTTGAATTTTCTGTGGATTGAGTTTAGCTCCACAAATTTGGGAAAAATTATATTTATCCATGATAAATATTGTAAGATTTAAATAAATTATTTCTAGAGTTTTAATTGAAGTAAATTCTTCCCAAAATTATTTTAAGTGCATGCTCTTGATGTTTGACTTTCGATTTTCTTAGATTGACTGGTTACTTAAAATAGTAATTAACATCTAAAAAATGTGAAATTTTGAAGGCAAGTTGATAAAATGTTCTAGCACCTAGGAAATTATTTCCAGGCACTGTTCAAGTTTTGTTTGTATTTTAAAATTCCAACTCAACTTCGAACATGCAATCAAATGAGAACCAAATATCCTCCAAGAATTCCAGAAAATTTTAAACAAGCATAAAAGGGCACATAAAATCCAAATACATCATTCCCAGCTATGGGTATACCATATTTCCAAAATAGAAATCCGTTTGTATTTCTGAGCTATAGAAAATATATTTTCAAGTTGGAAATGGAGAAGGAGTATTGGGTTACTAGGTTTCAAATCTAGTCTTCAAATTCAAAAGATTTTCTACATAGGGTTTTATACCCTACTCGAACTAAGTTTTCAAACTCTTGACAAATTTTTATTTTGTTTGAAAATTTTTATTTCTAGGTTTTGAAAAACCAGGTTGTAGCCTATTTGCTTTGTAGCAAAAAGTTTTAAAAAGGTCCAAAATTTCATAAATGCACATTAGATGCTTAACTAATCCCACTTAAGCATTTTGGGCTGTTACACAAAGTTTTGTTACCAAAATAAAAATAAATAAAGATATTATTTTATTGGATTTTCCGTCAGTCAAGTTCCTTTTTGATTTTCTATAATTTAAAAAGAGTTTTCCTTGTTAAAATAAAAAAATCTAATTATTTAATTTCTTTGTTTTAAATTCAAAAGGAAATTTATGGAGTTTTCTGAGATTTTATTGATTTAAAGTGAAAAGTAAAATTTTAATTAATTTCGAATTTTAAAAGCTTTTTCGTAATTATTGTAAAGCCAAAATAATTTATGTGCAAAACTATTATCAAATATAAGTTGAAATAATTTTATTTAAGTCCAAAATAACTCTAGGAATTTTTGTGAATTTTCTAGAATTTTTGGATTTTATTTGCTATTTTCTATACCCTTTTAAAATTAACCGAATTATTTAAAATGATAAATTGTTTTGAATTTCCAAACTCATCTTTGGGTCGAGTCGTCCGCTCGGCCCATTCATTTTCCTCCTACCACGTGGCCCATCTTCTCTTTTGGCCCACACGCGCTCGATACTCAACCGCTCGATTGAAATCCGACGGTCCCGCCCCTTTCCATTTTCTACTGTCACCGCCATGTGGGCCCGCACCAACCTTCTTCCCTGCTCCCTTCTTCCTCCTTCAGCGCCCGAGCCAAGCCGCCATGGCTGCAACGGCAAGCTCTAAATCTGCCGTGATTTCCTCCCCCCTCCTTCCATGCACGCGCGCGCATTGAATTCCCCTGATCATGCCGCACCTTCGCCGGCCATTTACCCCCTCGTCCGCGTGCAAAATCGCCGGATCGTGCCATCGCTGCCGAAATCCTCGTGGGCTCGATCTCCTCCCCTCGCCCTCCCCGGCCCCTATAAAAGGGAGCACCGGGTGCGCATCATTCTCCTCGTTCCATCCCCACCACCCACTCCTCCTCTACTCGCTTATCTTTGCCGGATTTTGCCATTGAAGTTTTTCCGGCCAGGCGCCTTTCTTTGACATCACCAGCATCGACAACACCGCCCCGCCTCCGCCTTCACCACCAACCGCATTGCCGCGTCGACGCCGACCTGGTGTTCACTTCACCGTGACCGGAGGCTCACCCAATCACTGCGCCACCGTTGACCCGCACCACGCCGCCACCAAATCTCTCGCCGCTGGTGATTTCTCCGTGCCCGAGCACCACCGTGGTAAGCACCATAACCCCTGCGCTCCCCTCTAGCCATTGCACACCTCGTCACCCGTCGTCGTGCCGCCATTCGCCGGTTCCTTGGAACCCGTGTGCCGCCCCCGTCCGGCGCCAACGTCTCCGCCACCGTGGCGCCACGGCTGCGCCACCTCAGCGGCATGTCCGCCCTAAAGCCCACGTCAACGCCTACGTGGCACCACGTCATCTTGTTCAGCCCACACACACCTCGCGTACATGCACTATTGTGTGAGCCGGGTTCACCGTGGTCCATTGACCAGAGGGCCCCACCTGTCAGTGGCACACCCATGCACAGTCACCGCTGACACAATAATTCGGGTTTTCCCTCACAAAAATAATTCTGAAATCCAATAAATTTCAATTTCATCATTTCATGTGATTTTGAAACTTCCCGGGGTTCGTTCTCCTTCATACGAACTCCGATTTCGTCGATTCAAATTTCTAAATCCATATAAATTCAAGTTCTAGATAACTAAACCAAAATTATTTAATTTGGAGTTCATTTAAATCTTTATTTGAATTTTTTTTGAATTTGGCTTATTTTCGCGTATAGATTTCGACGACTTCGGAGAGTCAGATTTTGACGCCGTTTGAGAGCAACTAATTAAGTAAGGAAAGTTATACTTTTGATCATATTTGATCCCATTATTTCAAATTATTTAAATTCTGTTTTAAATTATTATTCAATGCTTATTTCTATTCAGTCTAATTTAAATACCATTTTTAAATTATAGTTATTCCTAATTCCTTTGTACTGCCAATCTTGACATTGAAATAAAACTACCTTGACACCTTAGATGAAAATCTAGTTTATGCAATAGTATGAACTAGAACATTTTGGAAATTTATGCTTAGCCTTGCTTAGACCAAAAATTTTTGATTTGGGGAATTTCAGGCAAAAATCAAATGTTGTTTAATTTGTATCCATGGCATTGGTGTGTTATAGAAGTGACAAGGATCTAATAATCCTCATTTTATCTTTTATCTATAATTCTTATTATGGGTAAATATGATGTCATGTGGTCCCTAGGTATGCCCCTTATATTTACAAGGGAGAAGCCTACCAGGTGGCCGTATGTTCTTCTACGACCACCCCCATAATCGTAAGTCTTGCTATGACTACCTTATGGTCGTAAGTTCTTCTACGATCACTATCCAGTCGTAAGTTATTCTACGACTACCTCATGGTCGTAAGCTCTTCTATGACCAGGTCAGCCACGACTACCTTATGATCAATAAAACCTACAGACGAGTGGGTCCAATTGATTAAGGAATCCAAGCAAATAACATCTGTTGTTACTCTACGAAGTAATAGCACGTAATACCCCATTATCTCTGACAAGTAACTGCCAGGCGGCGTGAAGGGTTACCACTCCGATGATTACTGCAAACATGCGCCCGTTACTGGATTTGATGAGGCGCCTCTTCACCAGGAGAAAATGGCTATTCCTTCACGACTATATAAAGGCAGCGATCAGAGAGGGTAAGAGGGCGATCGGAGAAGACAACAAGCAATCAGGAAGACAGTTAGACACTATCTTTTGTAATAGCCTCAATCTTTTTTCCCGATTGTACGAGACACACTCAATACCATATACACACAGGAGTAGGGTTGTTATTCTCTCCGGAGAAGGCCTGAACCTGTATAAAAATACCCGTGATCTCTCTACATGATTCCATTCTAGGAGACCCCCCGAATCAAACAATCTTTACGTAAGATCGGTTCTAAAACACCGACAGTTGGCGTCGACCGTGGGGACCTTATGGTAATCTCTTGTCAACATACTCTCTTTTTCCAAATCTCATGCACTCATGGCAGGAAAATGGAACGAGGAGAACTGGTTTGACTTGGCAGATTACGCAGACGTCGACATGGATGCCGGTTTCGATTACGAACCGAGTATCGACTCATCCGATGGTGTTGCTGCCTCCATAGATCTTTCTGCAGATCCAGGAGACCATGCCACTGATAGAGTTGAGGAGGAATCCTTATCCCCCACAACAACACGTCCAACAGAGGAATCAATTCCCTCAAAGGACAAGGGTCAATCCGACCACAATCAGGACTACACCTAGGCGGGCTCACAACACGACGAGAGTTTTTCCTACAAGTGTTCAAGTCCTCCTAAGGCGGTTCGACTTGGTGAGACATGTTCTAGAAGCCACAATTCCAGGACTTCACCAGCATCTGGTGGTCCTCTCTCTCCAGATAACTCCAGAGAGAGCGGGATCAAACATGCTTTTCCTGCAAATTTGACCATCTCTCCGCAGATCATACCTGCGGACGGAGACGGTTATAACCCAAAGTTCCCCTTCCTAGAGGGGATAACTCCAAGTCGCCAGATGGTGTCTCTCGACTACTCTTCAAGCGGGGAGGTCTCGAGCGCAAGTGAGAATTATCAACGGGAGGTCTTCGTCCTTCCCTCAGATCAAGGTCACTCTTCTAGAGACCGAGCTAGGGACACTCCCCAAAGATCACGAACTACGCCCCCTCATGGCAATGGCAAGGGCACCACCGGTGATGGACAGAACCAACACTTTGATGAGCGCGAGGAAATCCTCGACATACTCAAGACTCCATTGAGGAGGTGCCTCAAGGATCTGATATGGAAGATCTTGAGGCTATTCGACGGAAGAAGATTGTAGCCCAGAAAAATCTACCTGGGCGCATCCAATATCAATTAGAGGAAGCTCAAGAGCTACAGCACATCAATGACTTGCTCGAGAATCCTACTCGAGAGCTCGCCCGAGTGCCAGGCTACGACATCTTCGTCGAAGAGATCGCACAAAGGCTTTGGACCACGATGGCAAGACTGGAAGCACCTCGCCGACATCATTCAAGAAGTCGTAGCAATACAACTTCTTCAGCTACCAGTCGTTCGAACATATCACCGCGTAGAAATCGGCGCAATGGTGAGTCGCATCGATCTCCTACTAGGAGAAATGTCTTTCGAACGTCTGATGATCAACAAGCCCCTCGGAGAGGTGATTGCTCACCATTCCGACATCAAAATCTGCAGCAGCAGATGGAATACGAGGAGTATTTCCCTCGTAGGACCAAGACCTACTACAGGTCGGGTCAACCTATTATTGGGTATCGTCGAATACGATCACCTGGTGATATCAACCCTTCTTTCCTACAAAGGAGGCATCAAGAAGTCTTTACCGGATGTGAGGCATTTTCTCCTGACCTCCGAGCTGTTCGCTGGCCACCTCGTTTTTGACTAGTGAATGTGGAGAAGTTCGATGGATCCCAAAATCCCATCGAGTTCCTTCAAATTTATACAACTGCTGTCCGAGCAGCAGGAGGAGGAGAGCATGTAATGGCGAATTACCTTTCAACTGTGCTCGAAGGGTCTGCTCGATCGTGGTTCCTAAACCAACCACTCGAGTCGATCTATTCTTGGCAACACCTCTGTGACCTTCTACTAGCGAACTTCCAAGGCACCTACAATCACCCTAGGAAGGAGGACGACTTGCACCTGATGAGACAGAATGACCACGAGACCTTGCGCCAATTCATCAAACGCTTTAGTCAAGTTCGTAATTCAATTCTGGAAGTTTTTGACTCATCTGTCATCAGGGCTTTCAAGCATGGAGTCCATAATAGAAGGATAACGGAGGACCTCCCCTTTGTTAGATCTAACCGTTAGGACCTCCCCTTTGGAGATCTTAACTGTCCAGACCTCCCCTTTGTTAGATCTGACCGTTAGGACCTCCCCTTTGGAGATCTTAACCGTTCAGACCTCTCTTTGTTAGATCTGACCGTTAGGACCTCCCCTTTGGAGATCTTAACCGCCCAGACCTCCCCTTTGTTAGATCTGACCGTTAGGACCTCCTCTTTGGAGATCTTAGCCGTTCAAACCTCCCCTTTATTAGATCTGACCATTAGGACCTCCCCTTTGCAGATCTTAACCGTCCAGACCTCCCCTTTGGGAGATCTGACCGTCAGGACCTCCCCTTGATTTGATCTGACTGTCAGGACCCCCCTTGGGAGATCTGACTGTCAGGACCCCCCTTGGGAGATCTGACCGTCAGGACCTCCCCTTCATTTGATCTGACCGTCAAGACCTCCCCCTTGAGAGATCTGACCATCAGGACCTCCCCTTGGTTTGATCTGACCGTCAAGATCTCCCCCTTGAGAGATCTGACCGTCAGGACCTCCCCGTTGTTGAGTCTTTTGGACCTCCTGTCTGCAGGACCTCTCCTTGAGCTTTGACTGGCCCCATTTGTCAGTCACACCCATTTTCTTTATCCTTTGACCATGTCCTTTGCACATGGGAGTCTCCCTACATTTAATGCCTGTTGTGTCGCATTAAATGCTATCACTTTTTGCAGCACCCGTGCTATTCTTTTGTCCCATCTTTTGCCTGCTCCCATTGTCCTTTTTACCAACTCTTGAGCATGTATACCCTTGGAAATCTCGATGGCTCCAGCTATATAAGCTTGGGCAGCCCTTCCCTTTTCACCTTTTTCCCCATTTCTACTCCCCAGCTCAACCGACTAGTTCTTGGACCTCCCTCCAAGCTCTTAGGACCTCCTCTCTAAAGCTTCGGACCTTCTCGAGCAAGCTCCTTGGACCTCCTCTTGATCACCTAGCCTCTCTGTTGGTTTTATTTTGGAGTTTCATTGGAGTTTCCTTGGATCTTACTTGAGCTCTATTTGAGTTGTTTTGTTTCCCACCGTGTAGATTGCGAAGGCAGTGAAGAACAAGAGTTCCTTGAGGAAGAAGAAGACACTCAAGCCTTTGAGCAAGGCAAGTTACACCCTTGACCATGTTGTACCCAGTATTTCAACATATTTATGTTTCATTTTAAATAATAATGCAAGCTTACTTTACTTAGATATTTTAACACCTGTCTTTAAGTTCATAGCTATGCTTAATTTCCATTGTATGGCCATTGTCGACATTGAACCAAATCCATTGTCACCCTAGATAAAATCTGGTTTTTACAATAGTGAGAACCAGAGGCATTTGAAAAATGTATGCTTAGTCTTGCTAGACCAAAATCTTGATTTGGGAAGTGTTTCTACCAAAAGACCAAAGTGTCCTATGTTTTAAAGCCATGACATTGGGTTGTCGTGGAGGTTTTGGCAAATGGTTTTGGAAAAACAGAAATGGAAAATGGGTTTGGTCTTGGGCGAATTGGTTGGCTTGGCTGGTGCAATGTTTATGAACAGACTCAATCCTAGGTAAGGTTGAGGTTCAGGGGTATGTGGTGGTCGCCCAAGCCAGTTAAGGACCGGTCTGCGAGTCGCATCTTGCTAGCCACCATCGTGCAACCACTTGTCCTGTGTGGGCAGGACCTGGCCGACTAATTTGCAAAGCTCCATCACGGTTGATCCTGTTGGTCCCGTGGGTAGTCATGTTACGACCTTCGTAGTCCCACCTAGCGCAAGAGGGGGCTTGAACCCTGTGGATGGGTCATCCAAAGGGGGTGAAACCTTAGCGAGGGTGGACTACGGTGGATTGATGCATTGTAAAGGCCTTGTCATGCGCTCTAGACCTCTCACCAAAGGAAGTGTGAGGTGGCGTTGATGAATGCCAAACAAACTAGAGAAAACATGTCTTGTGGGTAAAGCTGTACACCTCTGCAGAGTGTAAATCTATTCGAATAGCCGTGTCCACGGTCATGGACATGCTAGCAAATCCACTCAAAGTTAGCTCTTGGTTTTGTTTTTTGAAAGGTTTGTGAAATTGATTTTGGATTGCTATCCAAATGGGTTTTGGGCGGGTAGCCTTGTGACAAGAGGGTATCCTTCACACTTTGTGCTGAATATTATCCAGCTGTAAAATTAAAGCTTTGTAAATGAATTTTAATTATTGTTATATGCTTTGGAACTTACTACTTGTAATTGGAAACAAACTTGGCTTTATGCAAACTAACCATATTATGTCTTCGTTTGAGATATCCATTTATGCATGTCATTCTGTTAATTGACTGGTGTAACTTGCGAGCACGGTTGTTGTGCTCATTCTTGCTTGATTAATCATTGAGCAGGAGAGGACTATGAGGAGGATGAACCGCAAGATGACTAGGCCGCGCCCTCTAGCCAATTACCTGTGGTGTATTGGATGGACATGGTTTTGCTAGTTTTGCTTCCGCTGTGTATTTTGCTTTGTTGTCGTGGCTTGTAAGCAGCCTTGTAATCAACTCCCTTGCTGTTAATAAAGTCTTTTGTGGATGTATGTTGCCACTTGTGTATGCTGTGTGAACTAGCCATTGATCCTTGAAACTGGTTCGGATCACAGGAGGGTTAGGACTTCTCCAAGTCCCATGACCTCCTCGGGTTGGTCTCTGGACCTCCCTCAGGTCTGGTCGTGGCTCTTGGGGAGATCCTGAGTCTCAAGACCTCCTTGGGTTAGTTCCCTAGACCTCCAGGAGGTCCGGCTGGACCTCTTGGGAGGCCTCGGAGGACTGCCCGAGAGATCCTTGGGACCTCCTGGGGGGTCCTGGTGGACTCCTAGGGAGGTCCTGGAGGACCTCTCGGGTGAAGCCCCTGGCCAGGTCGTCACAGAGATGCCCGGTTCTATGGAGGATGGGTTGATGAAAAGGGTGAACATTGACGCAGGTGTTCACTTATGTTATACCAGTATGAGTCATGAGATGAGCAAATCAGCATGAGCATGTAGAGTATAATTGCATTGCACTAATGAAAAGATGATAATGATAATAATATACATGAATGATAAAATATATGTTTATTATTCTATTATGTACTTACTGAGTCTTGAACTCATCCTTGCTTTACTATTGTTTTTAGGTGAACATTGAAGGCGACATGCATGGGATGAGAGTAGCGCATACGTAGCACATGCTATCAATCACGAAGTTATCATTATTTAGTTGCTACAATTTTATCTGGAGTCTTGGTTCATTTATCTGGACTTTGCTTAGTGAACATTGATTACCTCATAGATTATTTATGACTATGCTATAGTAATGGTTTATTTATTAGTATTATTGCTAATCAATGTTCCTGAAAGCATGGTTCTGGGCGTATGGTTTCGAGCGTTCTTGGGCATGTGGCCCCAAGCGTTCTTGGACGCGAGGTCCCAAGTTGTGTGGGCATTCATCCTTATTGTATTTATCTTGTTATGCTTGTTGAAAGGTATTCCGATGTGGGTTTTTATCCATGTATAGGTTGCTAGAATTATCGAGTAAATATGGTTTAAATTTAGAGTGGAAAATGTATAGGTGACATTTTTGTCTCTTTGTTATGCTAGGTGTTACAATAAAGGTGCAAATTAATCAGATATAGATATGAGATTTGTTACAATTAATTGTACGAGGAATACAACTGTATTTCCATCGTAAGCATTAGAGTTGTATAACAGGTACAACTCTATATTTTGATATAAGCATATCCATTGTGGTATCTATCCACGTATTTGCTAATTCGGCTAGCTATCATCTAAAAGGATAGCAGTTATTACCATAGGATTTTATGTGGAAAAGTTGTATAGAATTGAAAACTATTTGTAGGTTTTGCTGTGACCAGAACAAAATGCTGGGTTTTCATACCTTTTATTTCCCTTTAGACAGTAAACCTCCATTTGGAATATGGGTATTTTTTGTGTGGTTCCACTAGGAATTGAGAACGGTTTCCATCAAATTCCTATATTTCAAATAGGCCCTTAGCCTCGGCTGCACTACTTGCCTTTTTATTTTGTCTCTTTTTTTACTAATCAATAGTGAGCCAAAGCCCACCTGAACTCATTATATTACTTCAAAACTGCGATCACAATACACAAAGGTTGGAATCCTACAAAGCAGGTGTCTCGGAAGGTTTTATGAAGCACTACTAGAAAACGGAGAAAACCTTACGGCCACGAATTATATAGACAGGCCCGCAACAACCGTCAAGGTTTATTATTTTGGTGACAGGAATAGTATTTCTATTAGAAAAATTCTAAATTTGCTGACGGTTATGAGAAAACTATCAATAAAATATATTTTCCTGATGGTTGCAACCATCAGGTTAATTATTTGGGTCTTCCCGCATTTTTGTAGGTAGGAAAAGTTTTGTTCGTGCAAAAAAAATTATTGTCACACCAAAAAAAAATTGCATCGCCACATCAACAATTTACCTAAGTATGCCACAACCGTGTCCTGTACTTAGTCAAAGCATCCCCCCAATTAGACCTTCCTCCTCTCCAAATCCCTAGCTCCATATCCCCAATCTGCCGCCTCCACACCATCTTTCAGCCACACCCACCACCTCCACACCATCTCTGGCCACGCCCACTGCCTCCATACTGTCTCCACCCGCAACCACTCCCTCCTCCGCCAATAGCCGTTGCAATGGTGAGCTGTGTTCACCTTAGGCGCCAGATCCAGAGACCTTCCTCCTCTCCAAATCCCTAGCTCCATCCCCAATCTATCGCCTCCACGCCATCTCCAGCCACGCCCACCATCTCCACGCCATCTCCGGCAACGCCCACCACCTCCACGCCATCTCCGACCGCACCCACCGCCTTCATACCGTCTCCACCCGCAGCCACTCCCTCCTCTGCCAGCAGCCATTGCAATGGTGAGCTGTGTTCACCATAGGCGCTAGATCCAGCAAGATCCATGGTGTTTGTAGCTACCCCGGCCATCCTTACCGTCTCCTGTTTTCGTGTTCGAGATATCCTCACCGGAGACCGCCATCCTCCACATCTAGGGACACCTCACCACCCACCAACACAGCAACACCTACCTCAGATCATCTCCTAGATCTATCGACAATGTCATCTAGCCACCACGAACCTGATAGCTCGACTGCTCTTCTATTTTTCCTACTAATCTTCATGATACCTTAATTAGTTGCTTATATCCACCTTGTTGTTGTGCTAATCTAGGTTTGGTAAACCGTAGGGAATAGAGAATCAAGATCTTGCTCAAAGGAAGATGGAATGCTCAAACTCTTAATACGAGGCTACTATTTTCTCAGCACAATTGATGCCATTACAATTAGACCTGATCTCTCTATGTCTCTCTTTGCACCCTGTATAAACAAAAAGATTCATATGTAATCATGTAGTAAATTCTCTGTAGTGTTCCCAATTTTGATAGTGGAGATATCTCTAAACCAGATTGTGTTGAACCGTTCTTCACAGGAGTTCCATATAGCAAGCCTAGTGAAGTGCCCCCACAAACTCTTTGCGCCTGTCTCACTGCCTCTAAGTGGTATTGGTAAGCTCCAACCTATATGATTTTTTTAATATGTATTGTTCAAATAATGCCTAATAAGTAATAAATATTGCACTGTGAGTAATCAAAATTTTGTCCTTTTGCTGCAAATGCAATGTTACGCTGGCCAAATTTGTTATTGTCTTACGTAGGAGTTATCTTATAAACCACGTCATGTGTTGATTGCTAAATTAATAATTATGTGTATATTCTCTAATTTAGGCACACAAACATATGATATTCATACAGTACATATGCAAGATACGTAGTATCAGATAATATAACCAACTTATTTGTGTCATGTCGGTGTCAAATAAATTTATAACTAACATATTCAAGATGTTAAACACAGAACTATTTAATGGCAGACCATGAATGGATGTATATTGGCTGGCAGCGTGGTAAAGCTCCCTCTAATAAATGGATTGATCACACCACACATTTCTTGGATTGTGCATTCTTTGATCCAAGTTTAGTTGAAGGTGACACCATTAAGTGTCTGTGTGCAATGTGTTGGAACTATTTTAGGCACAACAGGTGCACTGTAGAGTTGCACTTGAGTAAATATGGGTTTAGGGCAAATTGTCAAACATGGATAACACATGGTGAGAGCCTTGTTGTTAGTCATGATGAATTCAATGAATCTGGTCAGATGGATAATATGTTGGTTGACCTAGCTGATGACCATCCACCAGCAATTGATGAGGAGCCAAATGCCTCTACCTAGGCTTTCTATAGGATGGTCGCTAGTGCTGATGAACTAGTCCATGAGGACACAACACATTCTTGTCTATCTGCTATTCTCGCTTGCTAGCTATGAAATCACAGTACAATATTTCAATTGCACAATATGATGATGTATTACAAATAATTCATGAAGTTTTGCCCCTAGAGTCTAAGTTGCCCGAAGACTTCTACCATTCGAAGAAACTATTAGAGGGCCTCGGTATGCTATATGTGAAAATTGATGTATGCTATAATAATTGCATGCTTTATTGGAAAGATAATGAGCATGAAGACATATGTAACTTTTGTAATACCTCTCGCTACGAGGTAGTCAAGAATAGAGTCCCACGTAAAGTATTGCGATATTTCCCTATTACAAATAGACTACAAAGGTTGTATGTACATGAGAAGACAACAAAGCTAATGCGATCTCCTAGTCGCTCTACATCTAGTAAGATGGTGCATCCATGTGATGGGGAAGCTTGGCAACAATTTGACGAGGACTTCCCAGACATCACAAGCGATCCTAGAAATGTGCAACTTGCTATAGCAACAGATGGTTTCACACCATTTAGTTTGGGTGATGCTCCTTACTCATGTTGGCCTATGTTTGTGGATCCATTAAATCTTCCCCCAAGCAAGCTCTTGAGGTCAGAATACATATTCCTTGCCATTGTTATCACTGGTCCTCAACATCCAGGAAATTAATTAAATATTCTAATGCAACCTTTAGTTGACAAACTTATCAAGTTGTGGGAGGGGTAGAAACATGGGATGCTTCACTCAAGCAAAAATTTACAATGCGGGTAGCATATCTGTGGTCAGTCCATGATTTTCCTTCATATGGTATGTTTGCTGGTTGGAGCACACATGGTTTGTTTGCGTGTACCGAATGCTTGTGTGAAGGCAAAGTATTTCAACTTCATAATGGTGGCAAGGCTTGTTGGTTTGATTGCCATAGATGCTTTCTACCTAGGGACCATGAATTTAGAACCCAAGCTAATGCATTTCGAAAGAACACAATAGTGCTTGAGGAGGCACCTAGGTATTTAATGGGAGAGAAAGTCGAAACCCAAATAGATAAATTTGTAGCTATTCCAAAAACTTTGGCAAATTGCATAATTGGATACACAAAAGCTGCTTTTGGCAACTTCCATTCCATAATAAATTGAAGCTCCGACACAACATTGATGTTACAATTGGACAAACAAAAGTTGCTTTTGCCAATGCTACCAATACCTCAAGAAAGTTACAAGGTTGTTTGTAACATCCCAAATATGGGTTTGTATTTCAAAAATGTATAAAAGTTAGAAGAATTTAAAACTTTTGATTCTTCTTGTTGTCTTTTGATTCTTTTTTCTTTTCTTTTCTGGAAATTCTTTCAAAGATTTTGTTGATTTCAAAAAGCTAATGCTTCAATTGACTAGAAGCATAATCCTTGAAAACTTTTAAAATAAATCTTGTGAACAGTCTATGGAAATAATTTTCCTAGGTTCTGGAACATCCTTTGACTTACCTGAAAAATTTCATAATTTCTATAATTATTTTGCTATTCTAAAGGGTCCAGTCAAACCTATCAATCCTAGGTCAAACACCTAGCTCTGAACCTTGTAACATTTCTAGAGGGAAAATGCATTGCATGAAAAACTCTATAAATTTTATACATGGTTGTGCTTAGAGTCAGAAGCCTCCTTTAAAAATTTTTGGAACTTTTGGGGCTTTAAAACTTTATCTAAAAATTCGCAACCCTCTCAGCCTTTTGAAATCCGCTCGGTCAAACCAATCGAGTTGACCCAACTCGATTTCGACCAGCCACTCGATTTCGACTAGCCACTCAATTTCGACCAGGCACTCGATTTCGACCAGCCACTCTATTTCGACCAGAACCACTCGGTTCTGACTAGACCCTGTGACCAGGTCCGACCAGACCCTCCTACCAGCCACCTCCTCACCTGGTCACCATCTTCTTCACCGCACCCATGCCACCAGTGCTCGTGTGCATCACCGCCGCTACAAAGTCGTTGCCCCAGGCACGTGCGCATTAATTGCCATCACCTCCCTCAGCTACCAACGCCGCCCATGCCCTGGCTCAGCATTAACGCCCCAGTCACCTCTCCCACCTGCCCCTGTTGCTCATGGGCTTCCCTGCACCGAGCTCACCACGCCGCCCTCTCCTCGCTAGTTCTCTATCCCAGCGCCTATAAGAAGCTCCCTAGGGTACCCTCTTCTCCTTTTCGATACCTCTGAGCATTTCCCTACCTCCTTTTCCTCTTTTTCCTCAGAACTGAGAGCTAGAGAGTGAGCTCTAGCTCATGGCCGAGATGCTGTCGTCACCCCCAACATCATTTCGGCCGCCACAAGGGTTCCTGCTCTTTCCTCTTTGCATCATCTTGTGTTCCTAAGCACCAGGACCCTATCTTATAACTTTTGGGTTTTGGTTCACAGGAACCGACGCATTTTTGGTTTCCTCATCTCCGGCCGAAAACAGTCCCTTTCATCGCTAGCTCCGCCTGAACCGACCTCTCCTCGGTGAAGCTCCACCACCGCCTCGGTTCTTTGTCATCAGACCATCTCCGACGAGCTCCTTGACATCTCTTCACTCCGGTATGGCCCTAGTCACCTCTAGTTGATAGTGTGCACATTAGATGGCACATTGTGTGACCATATCGCCATTGTCGTTGTCACCGTAGCTCCACCTCTGCTCCAAGTTGGCATCACCACCATCGCCCTTTAATGGCGCCTGTGGTCGAACCACCTTCGACCAGGTAGTCGATTCTGACTAGTTAGTCGAAACTCCCTTACGACCAAGTGGTCGTAACCTCTTAAGACTAGGTGGTCGTAACCTCCTACGACTAGGTATCTACTCTGTCTTTACTGAACAGACTCCAACTCTAACTCGTACTCAAAATATGACCAGGTGACAAACTTTGAAGCATCAGCTTTGGTAGGATTAGCTCCAATAGCGCTGACGAGGATATAATAATCCTCATTTTATCTTTTATCTATAATTCTTATTGCAGGTAAATATGACGTCATATGGTCCCCGAGTATACCCTTAAATGTTATAAGGAAGAGCCTCTTTGGGTGGTCGTAAGTTCTTCTCGACCACCCCCATAATCGTAAGTTATGCTACGACTACCCCATAGTCGTAAGTCTTGCTACGACTACCTCATAATCGTAGGTTCTTCTACGACTAGGTCAGTTATGACCACCTTATGATCAATTAAACCTACAGACAAGTAGGCCCAATTGATTAAGGGATTCAAACAGTCATCATACGCTGTTAATCTGCCAAGTAATAGCACGTAATGCTTCATTATCTCTGGTACATAGCTGTTAGGCGACGTGGAGGAGTTAATACGCCGGTGATTACTACCAACGTGCGCCCGTTACAGGATGTGATGAGGCGTCGCTTCACCTGGAGAAACTGCCGCTCCTTCACGTACTATATAAAGGCGGCAATCAGAGAGGGAAAGGGGGATCAGGAATACAAGTACTAGCGTCTGTAATAGTCTGAGTTTTTCCCCTGATTGTTCAGAATACACTCAATACCATACACACACAGGAGTAGGGTTATTATTCTCTCCGGAGAAGGCATGAACCTGTATAAAAATCCCCGTGTCAATCTCTCTGTGTGATTTCATTCTAGGAGACCCCCCCAAATCAAACAATCTTTACGTAAGTTCGGTTCTAAAACACCGACAGTTGGCGCTGACCGTGGGGATCTTCCGGTAATCTCTTGTCAACATACTCTCTGTTTTCCAAATCTCATGCACTCATGGCAGGAGAATGGAACGAGGAGAACTGGTTCGACTTGGCAGATTATGTAGACGTCGATATGGATGCCGGTTTCGATTACGAGCCGAGTGATGACTCATCCGATGGTACTGCTGCCTCTGGTGATCTTCCCGCAGATCCAGGAGACAATGCCGCTAATGGAGTTGAGGAGGGATCCATATCCCCCACAACAGTACGTCCAAGAGAGGAGTCTACCCTCTCAAAGGACAAGGGTCAATTTGACCAGGACTACACCCAGGTGGACTCACAACACGACGAGAGTTTTACCTCGAAGTGTCCGAGTCCCCCTAAGGCGGTCCGACTTGGTGAGGCAAGTTCTGGAAGCCACAATTCCAGGACTTCACCAGCATCTGGTGATTCTCTCTCTCCGGATGACGCCAGAGAGAGCGGGATCAAGCATGCTTTTCCTACAAATTCGACCATCTCTCCGCAGATCACGCCTGCCAACGGAGACGGTTATAACCCGGACTTCCCCTACCTGGAGGGGATTACTCCAAGTCACCAGATGGTGTCTCTCGACGACTCCTCAAGCGGGGAGGCCTCGAGGGAAAGTGAGAATCATCAACGGGAGGTCTTCGTCCTTCCCTCAGATCAAGGTCACTCTCCTAGAGATCGAACTGGAGACCCTCCCAGAAGATCACGCACTGCGCCCCCTCATAGCAGTGGCAAGAACACCACCGATGGCGGACACGACCAACACCTTCATGAACGCGAAGGAAATCCTCGACATACTCGCAAGACTTCATTGAGGCGATCTCAAGAGTCGACAGGAAGATCTTGAAGCTACTCGGCGAAGGAAGATTGCGGCTCGAAGAGTTTACCGGGCGCATCAATATCGGTCGAGGAAGCTCAAGAACTCCAAAGACATCGATGATTTGCTCGAGAATCCAACTCGAGAGCTTGCCCGAAGGCCGGGCACGACCTCTTCGTTGAAGAGATCGCACAAAGACTTCGGTCTACGATGGAAAAGCTGGAAGCACCTCGCCGACATCATTCAGGAAATCGTAGCAATACGACTTCTTCAACTACCAGTCGATTGATCATATCACCACAAAAGAATCGACGAAACAGTAAGTCACATCGATCTCCTACTCAGAGAAATATTTTTCGAACGACTGATGATCAACAAACCTATCGGAGAGGTGATTGTTCACCATACCGACATAGGACTCTGCAGCAACAGATGAACTACGAGGAGTATTCCCCTCGTAGGACCGAGACCTATTATAGGTCAGGTTAACCTATTACTGGGTATCGTCGAATACGACCACCTGATGATATCAACCCTTCTTTCCTGCAAAGGAGGCGTCAAGAAGTCATTACTAGATGTCGGGCATTCTCGCCCGATCTTCGAGCAGTTCGCTGGCCACCTCGTTTTTGACCAGTAAACATGGAGAAATTTGATGGATCCCAAAATCCTATCGAATTTCTTCAAAACTACACAACAGCAGTCCGGGCGGCAGGAGGAGGAGAACATGTGATGGCAAATTACCTTCCAACTGTGCTCGAAGGGTCTGCTCGATCGTGGTTATTGAACCAACCACTCGAGTCGATTCATTCTTGGCAACACCTCTGCGATCTTCTCTTGGCAAACTTTCGAGGCACTTACAATCGCATACAGGAAGGAGGACGACTTGCACGGATGAGACGAGCGACAACGAGACCTTGAGCCAATTCATCAAGCGCTTTAGTCGGGTTAAGTAATTCAATTCTGGAAGTTTCTGATTCATCTGTTATCAGGGCTTTCAAGCAAGGAGTCCGTAGTAGAAGGATAACAAAAGATATTGCTTTAAATCCGCCTACCATTGTCACTGAACTCTTTGAGATGGCTGATCGATATGCAACTGCCTCTGAGGCGGTCGAGTGGAACAACACAATCGATCAAGAAAACAATACCTCTCGAGAGCTAGGTGATATTGGTAAGAAGAAAGATAAGAAAGCAAAAAAGTCCAAGAACAAGGCGAAGGGTCAAAAACTCCAAGTCAGTAGTTCCAAGGAGGTCTTGGTTGTGAATGATAAAGAGCCACGCACCTCCAAGCCACATTCCAACCGAGGCAAAGGTAAGCGCCCCGATCGGAAAAATGATAAGCCTAGGTGGTGTCCTTTCCATAAAAGGAGGGCATGACCTTTCAGAATCGCCGAAGTCTTTCAAGTAAAGCTTGAAGACTACTACAATGGCAAGGACCGCTTCCTACTCTCGAAGGGTAGGGCAAACAGTGGTCATAAGACTTCAAATGACGAGGAGGAGATGCCGTTCGGGATCGCAACACACCGTCGAGCACATCTACGGAGGATCATCGGCATATGAATCAAATCGACGACTTAAAAGTCACGAACGAGAGGTAAACTCCATAGATCCTCCTCTTGTCAACAAATTACCGAAGTGGTCAGAAGTCACCATCTCCTTTGAGAAGAGTGACTGTCTGATTCCTTCGACTCGACCAGGTCGGTATCCGATCGTGGTCGAACCCACCATCAACAATTGTCGAGTCAATCAAGTTTTGGTTGATGGTGGCAGCTCGTTAAATATTTTATTTACGAGTGCCCTGGACGAAATGCAAGTACCCAGGATTAAGGTAAGACCGGTACGATACTCTTTCCATGGAATTGTACCGGGATCTTCGGCCAAACCGATTGGTCAAGTTTCTCTTCCTTTAACATTTGGTTCACCAAGTAATTTCAGGACAGAGAAAATCTCCTTTGATGTGGTCGATTTCGATACGGCATATAACACCATACTCGGACGACCAACTTTGGCAAAATTCTTAATGGCTACTCATTATGGATATCAATGTATTAAGACGCCAGGTCCCAAAGGAGTAATCACAATTCACTGTGACAAGAAGATGGCGATACTGCGATCAGTCGATCCTCGAGATGGTTGGACAAATACCATTTCGAGAAGAAGTCAACCTTCGACTAGTAAGTCGAAGCCTTCAAACTACTGCACCGGCCAATGACAAGGTCAAAGAGGTTTCTCGAAGGCGGGAGCCCTCAAGATCGTTCACATTGGGGAAAATTCCAACCCCAAATAGGAAGGCGCCCTCATCACCTTCCTCCGAGCTAACGCAGATGTTCGCGTGGCAAGCATCCGACATGCCCGAGTCCCGGGGAGGTGATCGAGCACGAGCTAGCTTTACTACCGACAAAGTACCGTAAAACAAAAATTACGAGATTTGCCCTCGATCGGCGAGATGCTATCAAATCGAATTGGATAAGCTACTTAAAGCGGGCTTTATAAGAGGTCAATCATCCCGAATGGTTGGCTAATCTGTAATGGTTAGAAAGTCAAGCGGCAAATGGCGTATAAAGCGAGACTTTCTTGATCTTAATAAAGTTTGTCCAAAAGACGATTTTCCTTTACCTCGCATCGATCAGTTGGTTGATTCTACTGCAGGTTGTGAGATGTTAAGTTTTCTAGATGCATATTCTGGATACCACCAGATCAATATGTGTCTAGACGATGAAGAAAAGACTGCGTTTATTACACCATTTGGTATATTTTGCTATGTAAAAATGCCATTTGGTCTAAAAAATGCTGGTGCTTCTTTTCAACGCTTGATGCAATTGACTTTTTCATCTCAACTAGGCCGAAATTTGGAAGCCTATGTTGATGATCTAGTCGTAAAAAGCATGAAGGGACTTAATCATATTACCGACCTACAAGAAACATTCAACAACCTCAGAAAAAATCGCTTAAAACTCAATCCTGAGAAGTGTGTGTTCGGAATCTCTTCAGGAAAATTGCTTGGATTCCTAGTATCTATATGAGGAATCGAAGCAAATCCGAAAAAGATAAAGGCCATTCTCCAAATGCATCCTCCGACCACAAGGAAAGAAGTCCAGAAACTCATGGGGTGCATGGCGGCTTTAAGTCGTTTCATCGCACGACTAGGAGAAAAGGGACTACCTTTCTTTAAACTTCTTAGGAAACACGAAGGTTTTGAGTGGTCGAAAGAGGCAAACGTTGGCTTTGAGGATGTCAAGAGGTACCTTACGAGTGCTCTTATTCTGGTCTCTCCAAGACCAGACGAAACACTTTTAATTTACCTAGTTGCCACACCACAGGCAGTGAGCGCAGTACTAGTTGTGGAATGTGAAAACGTACAACGACCGGTTTACTACGTAAGTGAAGTTTTACACGGGTCTAAGGAGCATTACCCTTAGGTCCAAAAGCTTCTATATGCCCTCCTCATGTCTTCGAGGAAACTGCGGCATTATTTTCAGGCGCACAAAATAGTTGTCTTGTCGAGTTTCCTTGGGAGCGATCCTCGAGAATAGGAAGCAATGGGGCGATGGCAAAATGGTCGGTCGAACTTGGGGCGTTCGACATCCATTTCGTGTCCCGAACGGCCGTTAAATCACAGATCTTGGCGGACTTTGTCGCGAATGGACAAATCTGAACCTATTCAGATCCCGATCTGATTCCACGACCGATGGGCGATGTACTTTGACGGTCGCTTACTTTAAGTGGCACGGGTCGGGTGGTCTAGTATCTCCTACGGAGAGACCTTAAAGTATGCCATACAATTAAACTTTCGGGCCACTAACAGCGTGGCGAATCTGAAGGTTTGCTAGCTAGCATCGAAAGCGTGGCGCGCTCGATTAAATCGACTACTCGTGAGAGGAGACTCTCAACTAGTCGTGAATCAAATCGGAAAAGTGTATCAGTGCTCTAACCCGATAATGTCTCGGTACTTATCGGAAGTGCGTAAGCTAGAAAAGCATTTCTTAGGTTTCGAGGCACAATTTATCCCTCGAAAGGATAATTTCCTCGTAGACCAGCTTGCTCGAATAGCTTCTTCCCGATCTGTAGTACCAAAGGGAGTCTTCTTGGAACAACTCCAGAAGCCGTCACTGGTCGATGAACCAGAGACACCTCCTATTGAGACGGCCTCTCTAGAATACGAGGATACATGGATGACGCCTATCTATGAGTATCTTCAGAAGGGTTCAATACCCGAAGACGATCTTGAGGCAGATCTTTTATCCCGAAAAGCCAAAATGTATACTTTGGTTGAAGGAGTCCTCTATAAACGAGGTACTCAAGGGGTGCTCATGCGATGCATTTCGCAGAGCGAAGGATTAACACTCCTTCACGACATACATGATGGCATCTGTGGAAATCATGCTTCCTCTGAGCGCTGGTCAGAAAGCTTTTCGACAAGGTTTTCTCGCCAATGACCCTTTATGATGCTAAAGAGTTGGTTAAAAAGTGTGTCGATGCGGTTTCATAGCGAGCAAATACACCAACCAAATTCGGGCATTACAAACAATACCTCTATCTTGGCCTTTTGCGCACTGGGGTCTCGATATCCTAGGACCGTTCCCCAAAGCTCCAGGAGGTTTGAGTTCCTTTTGTGGCTATTGATCGTTCACAAAATGGATTGAAGCGAACACGTGATGGGATAACAACTAAGCGGCAAAGCGGTTTATGATGAGATGCGTAATTACTCGATTTGGAGTACCGAGTCGAATAATTACAGATAATGGTAAGCAATTTTGAGCGCAAAATTTCAGGAATTTTTGACGAGTTGGGTATCAAGTTGTGTTATGTACTTGTAGCCCATCCCCAAAGTAATGGGGCAATCGAATGTGCAAGCGACCAAATAATGAGAGGAATTAAGACTCGAGTCTTCGACCAGCTCATCAAACGCTCGGGGGCTTGGGTACAAGAGCTACCCTCTGTATTATGAGCTGATCGTATGACTACCAGTCAGGCTACAAGTGAAGCACCATTCTTTCTAGTCTTGAATGAAGCCATGCTTCCTCGGAACTAAAGATACGGTCAACACAGTGAAACTTTCAAGACTCCAACCAAGAACAACTTCGGCAGATGATATTAATCCACTTGAAGAAAGGAGAAACCAGGCCCTAATTAGTTCGGTGGTCTACCAACAAGCCTGCGAAGATACTACAATCGTAAGGTCCAACCTCATGACCTCGTTGTAGGTGACTTAGTATTGAGGCTCTGCCAATCCAAGTCTAATCGGAACAAACTTTCTCCCAAGTGGGAAGGTCCTTACACAATGGTGAAGTTACTCGTCGTGGTCGGTACAATTGGCAATGGAAGGCGGCGAGTCCTCTCGAATTCTTGGAACATCGACCCGATTCACATAAGTTTTATGTGTAACCAATCATTGCACAATAAAGACTCGGGTTTTCTCTATCTCTATTGTCTTACTTTTAAGTAGTGCTTTCATAATCTTTCGACTATATTCCAAACACCAGTTTCCTTTACTGCGGTGAAAGGCGGTAACATCACCTAGTCAAGTCTCTCTCTCTCTGCATGTGGTCCCCGCCCACTAGAAGGAGCTTCCTAGTATTGACTCGTTACTCACTTTTGCCGCCAACACAAAGAGCTCGGGTTCTATTTAGTCGAAATATTTTTGAAAGCCTACTCCTTTCACCTTAGATTATTTCTTCAGTTCTTTTGAAAAATATTCTAAGCATAGTGCACTTTTTTAGATTTATTCAGCTGCCTTTGGTGTATTCGATTCGTCTCAACTAAGTCGGAGGAAGAAACACATCTAGTCGAAGTCTCTCCTCTCTGCACGTGGTCCTGCCCACTAGAAGGAACTTCCTAGCATCGTGCAGTTTCCTACTCTTGATACTAGGACAGACTTATCGAGTCCTCCAAAGAAGGGCGAACGAATTTTTTGAAGTCCTCTGGATGTTTGTTTAACTCAAGTTGCTGTTCTCGATTTAATTAATCTAGTCGGAGATGGTGACATCACCTAGTCGAAGACTTTCCTCTCTGCACGTGGTCCTGCCCACTAGAAGGAACTTCCTAGTGTCGATTCGTTACTAATTTTTCGACCAGTGCATGACAATCGTGACCAAAAACTACAAGTTAACCAAACCTCTCTGTTTTCAGAAACCCTTTTTAACACTATTTACTTAGTTTGTCTAAACAAACTAAGCAAATAGTCGGGGGCTAGGATAAAGTTATTAATTTGACTTCATTTCTTAGTCTTTCATTCGTTAATTATCTTTTGAGTTACTAACTACTCGACAAGATGATTTGCAGGAAAAAAGATGGATTATATATTACATCAACAAAAGCTTGTTTTTCACATGTTTTTTTTAACAAATCACTCTAAAGAAGGAGAGCCTAGTCGCATTTCCTCCGAAACTTTTTTACCAAGTGGTTGCATTTCTTCAATAAGACGACTTATACCTTGAGGCGATCGAAGTCGACTTCGATTGGTTGCACATTAAAATTTGAGGTCATGAGCTTTAAGTTTTGCCAATGCATAACTTATAGCACTTTCGACCGCCTCCTTGATGGACTCGGTTTGATTGGCCTTGAGTGGTCACCGGTTCTTGCAAAGTCGACTTGTTCACCAATAGTACTTACGTGGCGACTATCGTATCATCTTGAGGAGCTTTTCCTCGATCGTAGCTCACCAAGTACATTGTTGAGGCGTGATATTGTCTTGAAGATTAATCTTCATCGCCTCCATGACTGTTGGAGTGCGAGTTGAAGCCTCGCAGAGTTGTTTGTTTTCGACCACTTGTTACGACAAGAATAAAACGGTCGAGTAAATAAACTTCTAGAGGAGAGAATAAAATAGTCACGGGTAAAAGAATTTCTTACTTGCTAGACGAGAATCTAACTTCTCGATTTACGCATTATGAGAAGCAGCGGTCTCAAACATGCGCTCCTTCCATAACTTGACTTTATCTGCGTTTGCCTTAGCAATGCGACGATCTCGTTATAGATCAAAGTCTTATCCTAAGTTCATTTTCGAGTCTTCCAGTTCAAGATCCATTTCTAAAAGAAGAAGCGAGAATTAGAAAAGGAAGGAACTTCGTAATGGATTGCGCAGAAAAGAAATGCTTACCTGATCGGCGAGATCTCAGCCTCTCAATTTCTTGATCCTTCTCTTTGGATATACGAAAAAGCTCGCGAATAACCACAGTTTTTTCCTTAACTTCATCCTGAAGCTGTCTCGTATCATTTTCTTTTTCTGAAAGGAAGTGACGATCAGGTAAAAATCAACAATATAAGCAGTCCTAAGTCCAGCACTTACTGTTTATCTTTTCCTGCATTTCTTCAGTTGCAGAGTTGGCTTCTTTAACCTTCCTCAAGAGGAATTCTACTTGTTCACATAGCTTTCTCGACTCCTCTTTTTGATAATCGAGCGAGTCGGCCAAAGTCTTTTCGTCGCTTTTTAACCTGTAAAGGTTAAAAGTGGACATGAACATTATTAAATTGGTTGTAAAGCTCTCCTACAACCATTGATCCAGTCGTAAGTTCTTCTACGACTATGGATCTAGTCGTAAGTTCTCCTACGACTAAGCATCTGGTCATAAGCCTTTTACGACTAGTACCTAGTCGTGAGTTTTTCCACGACAAACCCTGTAAGCACTATATAAGTAGTCAAGTCGAACATGACTATGAAAAATAGTGACTTACCACCTCTCTGCCTGTTTGCAGAGTTCCTCTTTTTCCTGTCACAGCTCTAGAAGTTGTCGGTGATATTCACCAACAACGGCAATTTGCTCTAGAGCTTTCTGCAAAAGGAAAGATAGTAAGAAACAAGGGAAGATCACATATATAAGTATGCTTAAATACTTACACTCACGGTTGATCGAGCAAATATCAAGTAAACCAGCTCTGGATGCTTCAGCTTCTCTACTCTATCGACCTGATCCCACCAAACCTTCTCAAGATGCTCATTGTCAAAAGTATCCCCTCTATTGGGAATGTCTTTGGGATGATGGACTCGATGGAGAGATCTAAAAGCAGAAGACCCTACTATGGAAGCAGGGCCAAAGAAATCAGAACAGAAGTTGAAGTATTCCTCATCTTTCGATTCTGAAATTGCAGCATCTCCTTGGGTATCAGGAAGGAGGTCTACAACAATTTCCTTCCCCGCACGGTGGTCAGGTATATCTCCACCTTGGGCCGAGGCTTCTGCGACTACCTTTGCTGGTCCCACGACCACCTCAGTGGTCATGGAAGCTATTTCTGTGGTTGTAGCCGCTACCTGAGTGGTTATAGCCTCCACCTCAGCAGTTGTGGCCGCTATCTCAGCGGCCATGGCTACAATTTCAGCGGTTGTGACAACCGCCTCGGGAGCCACAACTTCTTCCACCACCCGGGCCGAAGATGATCCTTCGACCACTCCCGCTGTCAGCTCTCCTATCACTGGAGAGGCGGAAATGGGCTTCTCGATAAAAGCCACCTCGGGGACTGAAGAAGTCGAGCTAAAACAAACAAAAGGATAGCAAGTTAAATTGTGAAAAGCAAAAGGTAAATGATGTTCTTACACTTTAGCCTGTTTCACATACCTCTGCATCCTGGACTTGATCATAAACTTTGAAGCCATTTTCCCGATGGAAGGGTTCTTCGACTTCTTTGCTACGACCACGCCCGGTCGTAGCTCAGAGTTTGAGAATAGGCAAATCACGACCACGTCTGGTCGTGGATCTTGAACAGGGACCATCTCTCTGGTCTCCTGACTTTCTAGAGGGCCAAGATCGGTCTCGACCACTCCAAGAGCAGCGCTACCCTCAACAATAGGGGCTGGATCGTTGTCCTTCACAAAAGACATAAACTCCTTCAGTTCTCTTTTTCTAGTTGCTTGACAAAACTAGAAGTGGCGTAAAGCGTGAAAGCTTTCTCTTCATAATAAAAAGGTACCTTGGCCTTGTGGGCTTTGCGCCTAAGAGGTTCTTCAACCTCCATGGCCTCCTCATTGCTTGTTGCTTGATCTCGACTCTTCTTTGTGGTCATGTCCTTGGTCTTACGGGTCTTGCGTATAAGAGGTTCTTCATCCTCCTCGACTTTCGTTGTTTCGACTTCGGTTTCTGCTGCGACAATGCGTGCCACAGACCTTAACGAGGACCTGGTCGAAACAAAGGGACTTGAGCTTGATCCTCCCTTGTCGACGACTCTTGAAAGTCGACGCTTTTTACTTGGGGGAGCTGAGTCCTTGTCCACTGTCGCCCCTGCGCCAATGGTCATCAGTTCGACTTCTTCATCGTCCTGGCGGTTTTCCATGCCTACTTTCTGTAAAGAAAAATAGAAAAAGAAGAATCAATGACCGATCGTAAGTTTTTCTCGACCGATTACCTAGTCGTAAGCTTTTCTACGACATGTCACGATTGTAAGATTTTCTCGATCACTACCTAGTCGTAAGTTCTTTCTCGACTATAAAGTCCTAAGGATAAAATCAGCTTTTGATTACCTTTAGGCGCTCAACCTTTTCCTCTGCGGACAAAACCGCAAGGATTTGAGAATCGCCATTAGGGTGGCGGGGCTTCTCACAAGCGAGTTTGACTTGAGCGTCAATCTCTGCTGTGAAAGATACGTATAAAAGCAGATAAAGATACTCGATTAGATAATTTCAAGAAGACCAAACTGAGAGTTAAGTCGAAAAACTACTTACCCTCCTCGTAGTCCCCGGTGGGTCTTTTGGCCCGTGTACTTCCACATAGGAGGTACTCGTTTAGTCAAAGGGCTAATTCGGCGTGTGATGAAATCCTTGACACATGCCATCGATCAACCCCTTCTTTCAAATCCTTAATGGCTTGAATATAGGGGCAATTCAACCGATATCTTGGGGAGTTGAATCCCACGAAGATTTCTTTTAATGACCTTTCCTGGAAGGTAAGGCTATCTTTGAGGTGACTTTCAATAAAACCACCTCTTCCTCCATCCCTACCACGAGGACTGGTGAACATCTGAATGTACTCCCTCGACTTCCGTCATGGAGCTTTGGACCCTGACTTAGGCTATTCGATTTGTCGAGCCATTCCAGTAGAAATACTAAAAGAGCTCAAGGTCCGCTGGAATTCCCAGGTATGCCTCACAGAGATACACAAATATGCTCAGCATTGTGATGGAATTGGGACCAAGGTTCACCAATTCCACCACAAAATACTCGAGTATAAGTGTAAGAAAGGGGTGAGCAGGCAATCGTAGACCACACTCACAGTACGCTTGGAAGACGGGAATTTGTCCATCCTCCCCCGACGGCCATTGCTGCTTGTACGCCGGGAACCACTCCATGAGAACTCTCTTTGGAATCTTCCCAGCATTGACAAGGCTTGCATCTTCGCCGTATCCATCTCCGACTCGGCCCACTCGGAGACCTGTAACATCCCTATTTTCCGGCCTTTTTGAAAATTTTGAAAACCTTAAAAAGGAACCATTTGGGTTTATTAATTTGCCACAACTTAAATTGTAATTTAGAATTTCAAAAGTGGTTTAATTTGAATTAATTAAAACTTGAATTAATTAAAGTTGGTTTAGTTGGGTTTTGTTGGATTTTAATTTGGTTTTTCCTTTGGCCTTATGTTAAAAGTAATTAATTACAAAAACTAAAAGCAATAGTTAAGCTTAAAATATTTTTACTAAGTCCTAAATAATTCAAGGATTTCTGTGAATTTTCCTAGAATTTTTGGACTGACTTAAGCTATTTTCTAAAATTGCTTTTGCTTTTCGATATTTTCTAAAAGAAAAAGGCTTAGAAATCTCCTCCTCGGTTTGGGTCGAATTGGTTCGGCCCATCTCTGTTCCGCCATGTTGCCCACTGCTTGGGCCTCCCTCCCCGCCACCGTCCGATCTCAATTGGACGGCTCAGCCGATCCTCGCTCAAGACCCTCTCTCTCTGGCATGTGGACCCGCCGTGTCACCTCCCGCCGTCGTCCCCTACCTCCGGACCGGTGCCCGTCGCGTCGCCCATGCCGCCATGAATCCCACCGCCGTCGCCCTCCTCGCCCACTCCTCGAATCCTGCTTTGCCCGCCTGTCGCCTCCGCCCTGCCCGCACCTGCCACGCCCTCGCCATGCCCTGGCGCAGCCCATGCCCCCTCCCCATGCCGCGCGGGTCAAGCCGCCATTAATGGCGCCGCGACCTCCATGCCGTCCTCCTCTTCCACCCCTCCCCGAGCCCTATTTAAGCGAGCATCAGGACCGCCCCGAGCTCCTCTTTCTTTCCCCTCTCCTCCCCATCTCTCTCCCGCTCTCGTTCGGCCCCGATTCGAGCTTCTTCGCCGCCCGTGGAGCCTTCCGCCGCACCCGCCGCCGCCGTCAGGTCTCCGCCGCCGCCCTCGCCGACCCGCCTCCAAAGCCGCCCGGCGGTGCGCTTTGCGCACCTCCCTCCCTCGAACCCTCGCCGAGCACCGTCGCGCGTTGAGCAGCTGCCTCGCCGCTTCTCGTCCTCGCCTCGGCGTCTCGGCGCCGCCGTGTCCTCAAGGCCGTGCGCACCGTGTTCGCCGCATCCTCCTCTTGCCCCGGTGCCCTCGCCCACGGCCCGCCGATCGCCGGCGACCTTTGGAATAGCGCCGCCGCCTCGAGTCGACGTGGCTGCCACCTCAGTGCCACCGCAGCGCCACCTCACCCCTCTCTGCTGATGTGGCCGCCCGTCGGCCCTTGCGTGGCGCGTCGTTTCGAATCCGGGTGAACCCAGTCCACCGACACCCTCTCTATGACAAGTGGGCCCCACTTGTCAGAAATCCATTTTATTTTTATTTCGGCCGGAAATCCTCTGCTAATGTCAGCGGACGTCATTTTCCTCTTTTCCTTTAGGAAAATAATTCCAGAAATCAGGAAATTCCTTTTTCTTGATTTTATGTATTTTCCTACCTTCCTTTGGCCATAACTTGCTCATTCGAACTCCGATTCGAGTGATTCAAATTTCTAAATTCACCTAAATTCCTTGTCTTCCTATTAATATTTATTTAGTATTTATTTGTGTTTTATTTGGAGTTGTTTTATTTATTTAGTTTTGTTCGCGCGTATAGGTTCCGGCGTTTCGGAAGATTTCGCAGACCCGACGACCGAAGCACCGCTACTCTTCAACGAAGGCAAGTCATAGACCTTTGATCATATTAAACCCATCTTTATAAAAGTATATTGTTTGATTTAAACATGCATTGCTAATTTTATAATAAATGGTTTCGGGATTAGTTAATTACCTAATTGCCTTATGCCTCCTTGATAAATTGCAATCGACATGTATCCTTGAATGACATAATCCTTGGACACCCTAGGATGGTTAATTATTAGTTGAACATTATTGTACTACCAACATGGGCGCTTTATTGCTTAGTCATGCTCTAGTAGGCGTTGGTCTCGATCTCATGATTCAATAAATGTTGATTTACCCTAAGCGCACATGGTTTGTGGCTTGTGTAGTAACGACTGTGTTGCTAATAATGCGAAGTGTGGTCTGTGTGAGACCACGACATTTGTTGTCACTTTACTAAAATTTGTGGTGCGGGACTAGGGTGGTCCTCGAAATTTGGGTTGAACCCAACATGATGAATTTGACTAAAGGAAATTATGGTATGCAGTGGCGGAGCCACTTTTGATAAAAGATGTTGTGCCATGACTAGGGTGGTCATTTGGCCAAAGTTGAGCGAAAATGATTTATGCTCGGACGAGTGGGTGGTGGAAAGGGTGGGTCTTGAACGCACACTTGGGCGATGGAACCGTCTCGTCTGAGCAACCAAATAAGGACTTAACCTTGAACCATTGATCTGGGCCTCAACCGTATAACCATATGTCTAGATTGGGATAGACCTGGCTGACTAATTAGTAATGTCTTGATTCAGTTCTGTTTTGGTTGGGAACGGCGCAAGAGGGGGCCAGATAGAGGCGAAACCTTAGCGAACAGAACTGAGTCAAAACAGAACTTTGTAAAGGCCTTGTCACGTGCTCTAGATTGCTTACCTAAGGTAGTGAGCAGTGGTATCGACGGATGCCAAACCAACTAGAGAATTCGTGTCTTGTGGGTAAAGCTGTACAACCTCTGCAAAGTGTAAAAGTATTCGAATAGCCGTGTCCCCGGTTATGGACATGCCTGGTGATTTCACGCAAGGGGTAGAACTTTTGTCAAAAATGATGGAATGGTTTGGTTGAATATGTAGATGGTTGATGGTTGGAAAGTGAACAGGGTGTTCACTAGTTGTTTCAAAGAAAATTGTTTACTTATGTATTAGTCTTTTAAATTGTGCTTTGTAATCTACTTATTGTATTTACCGTCAAATATTGCTTTCTACAAAATGGCCATAAAACTATCCTTGGCAAGCCTTGCATGGATATTACTTGCATACATTTCTCTATGACTTGTTGAGTACATTCAAAGTACTCATGGCCTTGCGCCCTCTGTTTAAATCAGCAGAGGAGGGTGAACCAGTGAACTCAGAGTTCTATGAAGAAGACTTCTTTGAAGACTATGCGAACTAGGTCGCGTCCCTCACTCGATTGCCGGTGGGCATATTGGGTGACCTCCACCAGATGTTTTGTTCTCCGCTGCAAGTTACTCTCATTGTCTTTAGCCTCGTGGCAACCGTTGTAAGACTTGACCATAAGGCCCCTTTTGCTTAATATTATTAATTTGTCCGCTTCATCTTTTGTTCGGTTGTGTGGTTATGATTACACCAATGTTGTAACTGTGTGAGCTAGCTACTGATCACGGGACTAGTTCAGAAAACACAGAGGGTCCTGGGGTTGCATACCCGGGGTCCCGACAAGACCCTCCCGGCCATTTCTCTCAGAAGGGGGAGATTCTTGATTGAGTTGGTGGCGGAGAAGACAAGAACTTGATGAACAGTGTGATGATTTGGGGAAAAGTGTGAACCCGAAGTCTTACCCCCGGTAAGTATTTATAACCGCGTGCCTTGGGCCAGAGGCGTGGTATTCCAAAGGTTGCCACCGTCTCGGGAACCGCTCCAACGGACAGGCTAACGGGTGTCGTTTAAAATTCCACAACGTGTTCGTTCGAGAAAATCAGGTTTGCTTTTACACCTCAAATGAAATTACTTCCTTGGTTAGATTCTTTTTAACCAAAGGAAATGTCAATCGGAAAGGTTTGTCTTCCGATCACCATGCTACGACCACCTCGTGATCGTAGAAATGTTCTACGACTATTTGATAGCCGTAAGCAATTTTCTTGACCAAGCATACTTCGGTCAAAGTAGTACACTCTTGTCGAAGAGTTTTTCCTTTGACTATCTTTCTCGACCTCTCGTGGTCGTAAGACCATCTATAACTCCTTAACCAAGTAAGTTGCTTTCACTTGAAGTGGGGACTAGATGACGAGGATATAATAATCCTCATTTTATCTTTTATCTATAATTTTATTGCGGTAAATATGATGTCATATGGTCCCCGAGTATACCCCTTAAATGTTATAAGGAAGAGCCTACTAGGTGGTCGTAAGTTCTTCTCGACCACCCCCATAGTCGTAAGTTATGCTACGACTACCCCATAGTCGTAAGTCTTGCTACGACTACCTCATAGTCGAGGTTCTTCTACGACTAGGTCGATTATGACCACCTTATGATCAATTAAACCTCTGCATAAGTAGGCCCAATTGATTAAGGATTCAAACAATCATCATCTGTTGTTACTCGCCAAGTAATAGCACGTAATGCTTCATTATCTCTGGTATATAGCTGTTAGGCGACGTGGAGGAGTTAATACGCCGGTGATTACTACCAACGTCGCTACATAGGATGTGATGAGGCGTCGCTTCAACTGGAGAAACTGCCGCTCCTTCACGTACTATATAAAGGCGGCAATCGAGAGAGGAAAGGGGATCAGGAATACAAGTACTAGCGTCTGTAATAGTCTGAGTTTTTCCCCTGATTGTTCAGAATACACTCAATACCATACACACACAGGAGTAGGGTTATTATTCTCTCCGGAGAAGGCCTGAACCTATATAAAAATCCCCGTGTCAATCTCTTTGCGTGATTTCATTCTAGGAGACCCCCCGAATCAAACAATCTTTACGTAAGTTCGGTTCTAAAACACCGACAAGCGCCTAGCTTCTTACGACCACCTTCGATAACTGGCAACCATCTTCGACCACATATAGTCGAACCTCTTTCCAACCAGGTAATCCAAACCTCCTTCCGACCTCGTGTAGTCGAATCGGTAAACACTAACCGAAGGCTATTTTCTGGATTATCTCTTCCGGCAGAAATGTTCTAGGCTATAACTTTTGCTTGCGACATCCAAATCAAATGATTTTTGTTTCTAAATTCATCTAAAATCATGTTCTACCTTCTGTGTAATTTCATGATTTTCAGATGGTTTTGAATTTTTTTAGTTTATTCAGTGTTATCCATTCTTATTGTTCTTTTTGATTCTTTCCCTAGGTTTCAACGATTCTATTATATACGAGAGTACTCCTCTATAGCAAGCTGAGTATCTCCAGCAAGGCAAGCAACCCCCTGCCTGCCCCCCTGATCATATTCCTCCTATTACTTTTGATGCAATTATCTTGATTGCAAATGTATGTGTGTATGTGCTATTTTGATGTTAATTTTTGTTAGGAGTAGTTAATCCGAATAGATGCACGAGTTGTAGGTAAATGTTGTCATTTCTACTAAGCCTAATCATCGGTCCACATGGCAGTCCTGTTCCAAAATTCCCCAATCCCCATTCAATTCCCACATTCAATCGAGCGATACTTGAGGAGGGCAGCCAGAGCGGCAGAGCCGGCGGGAGCTGGGGCTAGGCGGCGAGCCACCGCGGTCCGGAGGGGGAGCCGGAGGCCCAGAGGCGGAGGCGGATCTGGGCGGGCAAGGTCTTGGGCCAAGGCAACAGTCGCAGCGGCATTCAGAGGCCGTCAGAGGTGGCATGGCCGGGTGCCCAGTGGGGGAGGCCGAGAGGGGAGCCGGAGGGGAGGGGAGGGGAGGTGGTGGTCGTGGCACCGTGGCGGGGTGTGGGAGCGGGAGGGGGAGCCGGAAGCGTCGAGGGCTCGAGGCGATTTGGGTAGGGGGAGCCAGAGGAGTGAGGATGGCGTGAGGATTTGGCTAGGTGGCAGCATGGGTCGAGCAAAGGCTTAAGAAGTTAAGGGATTTGTCGGATTGGCATCTTTGGACCTCTTTGGTATATACTTTTTGCTTAATTTCTAATTTGTTACTAAGTTTGATAATTGATATAGTGTGGTATATATTTAATTACCCATTAATTCATAGGTTTGCAAATTGCAATATTGGTGAAACTAACATTACGTAATTATTTTGAATGTTCATGACCATTTAAGTATAACTTGCTATTGTATCACTAATTTTTCTAATTTTGATGTACAAGTTGTTACCTACTGGAACCCCATGGCGGTCCAACCTTCAACCTCACAAGGCACAAGGCCAAGAAGAAGAAAGAACCAGGTCAAGCACAAGCAAGCAGAGCAAGTGAGCAACCGGAAGTGGAACAAAAACGTATGGTGCTTGCCCTTGCCGAAGCCCAGGCCCAACTCACAGTCTAACATCCCAACCATCGGTCCACACGGCAGTCCTGTTCCAAAATTCCCAATCCCCATTCAATTCCCACATTCAATCGAGCGATACGAGGAGGGCAACCAGACGGGTGGGGCTAGGCGGCGAGCCACCGCGGTCCGGAGGGGGAGCTGGAGGCCCGGAGGCGGAGGCGGATCTGGGCGGCAGGCGCCGGCCGAGGCAAGGAGTCGGCGGCGCATTCGTGGGACTGCATGCGGCGATCCATGCATAGGGCCCAGTGGGCAAGGCCGAATCCAACGAGGGGGCTTCGTCAGGCTGAAGCCCACCCTCCGGCTGGCCGGAAACCCCCACCCCCCCGGCGGTCCAACCTTCAACCTCCGGCTGCGGCGCTGTGCCAAGAAGAAGCTGGGCCAAGAAGAAGAAAGAACCGGGTCAAGCACAAGCAAGCAAATTAAAGCAAGTGAGCAACTGAAGTGGAAAAAACGTATGGGGCTTGCCCTTGCCGAAGCCCAGGCCCAACTCACAGTTTCACATCCCAACCATCGGTCCACACGACACTCCTGTTCCAAAATTCCCCAATCCCCATTCAATTCCCACATTCAATCGAGCGATACCTGATGAGGGCAGCCAGAGCGGCAGAGCCGGAGGGAGCTGGGGCTAGGCGGCGAGCCACCGCGGTCCGAAGTGGGAGCCAGAGGCCCGGAGGCGGAGGCGGATTTGGGCGGCAGTCTTGGGCCGAGGCAAGGAGTCGTGAAGCAGATTCGAGGCCCATGACGATAGCCATGATGGGTGCCCGGGTGGGGAGGCCGAGAGGGGGAGCTAGAGGGGGAGGGGGAGGGGGAGGAGAAGCCGGTTGGCCGGGTGACGCCGTGGCAGGGTGTGGGAGCGGGAGGGGGAGCTGGAGGCGTCGAGGGCTTGAGGCGATTTGGGCAGGGGTAGCCAGAGGAGTGAGGACGGCGTGGGGATTTAGCTGGGTGGCGGCGTGAACCGAGCGAAGGCTTAAGAAGTTAAGGGATTTGCCGGATTGGCCTGTGCTGGGCCTGCTGGTATATACTTTTTGCTTAATTTCTAATTTGTTACTAAGTTTGATAATTGATATAGTGTGGTATATACTTAATTAGCCATTTCTAATTTGTTACTAAGTTTGATAATTGCTATTGTATCACTAATTTTTCTAATTTTGATGTACAAGTTGTTAACTACTAGAACCATATTTACATGTTTTGGGAGATGCACTTTCCATTAGCGAGGTATTTTCATTGTATATATGTTTTTTTGTTTTTCTTTTATTCATGTATGAAATTATGAATTTAATTGCAAAATAATACGAGATTACGTTTGTTACAAATTAGTTTAATCATTCGAAGCTTTGAGCTGTTGAGCCCACCCTTGTTTTTCATCCTGGATTCACCACTGCCATGAAGAATAATTTTCTTGACAGTTAACTGTCAGACAAATTGAATTTTCCCGACCATCTAGGTTTGAGTGGATTTGCTTGACGATTACTCATAAGGAAAATTAAACCTGACAAGTTTTTATATTTTGCTGATGGTTTTCAACTATGGGGAAATATCCGTTTTGTAGTAGTGAAGGTTTGGATCACTTTGGATAACTTTTAGATTCATAACTCAGTCGGTTTTCTAAATATTTTACTTGATTTGAGTATCACTTTGGTATTAGTTAATTCGTTCACGAAGTAGGCTAATGCATATTAATAAGCTTCATTACTCTCGTAATAAACCATTCATGCAAGGTGTGAGAAATACTAAGGTTCCTATTTTCACTTCATGGAAAGTTTCTCCAGCATTTTTAAGCACCTAATGTTCTTTGTTTATATCTAGAATTGGAAATGAATCATTTGTGTGAAATATATTAAAAACCACAGAATAGGGCCAGCCTTTCCCTTTTTCATTTTTTGGTTGTCATCATGTGAATATATGAGGAATTAGGGAAAGGGAAAACAGAAAGAAAAAAAAATCAGTAGTATAAGGGGGAACCAAAGCTGCTAGAAAGGGTAGTGGGGACCTTTCTGCAACTTTTTTGCTTGAATGTGCACTGGGATAATGGAAATCCCCTAGCTAGACTAAGGAGATTATAACAAGAAGAAAGTGGGAAAGATACATGATCATGATATCCCTAGTATGATTGTTTTGAGGGCATGTACAGTAGTTGTCAGTTGTCACATAGGGCCGTCTCTTCCTAACTGGATCGGAGAGAAGGTTAAGAGAGAGAAGATGTTGTGGGGATGCAAACCATCGTACAAGAGAGAGAATTGTGAGGAATGGTGTGGTGAAATTAATATAAAATTATCATGTGAATGATGATAAATTCATTCAAAAATGCTAAAAAGAGGAGTTAAACAAGGGGTCTTATATTTTACAAAAAGAATTAAAAAAACAGGCCTTATATTTTGATATGGAAGAAGTGTAAGTTTGCGTACCTCTGATCTTGCATTCCACTTGCTCGTCAGGCTGAAGCCCACCTCCGCCGGCGAACCCCAGCGGCGGTCAACCTTCAACCTCTAGGCTGCGGCAAGGCCAAGAAGAAGAAAGAACCAGGTCAAGCACAAGCAAGCAGAGCAAGTGAGCAACCGGAAGTGGAACAAAAACGTATGGGGCTTGCCCTTGCCGAAGCCCAGGCCCAACTCACAGTCTAACATCCCAACCATCGGTCTACACGGCAGTCCCGTTCCAAAATTCCCCAATCCCCATTCAATTCCCACATTCAATCGAGCGATACCAGAGGAGGGCAACCAGACGGAGCTGGGGCTAGGCGTGGAGCCACCGCGGTCTGGAGGGGGAGCTGCAAGCCCGGAGGCGGAGGCGGATCTGGGCGGCCAGGGTGCCAGGCCGAGGCAAGGAGTCGGTAGGCGGCAGTCCGCAACCGGGTGCCCGAGTGGGCTGGGGCGAATCCAACAAGGGGGCTTCGTCAGGCTGAAGCCCACCCTCCGGCCGGCCGGAAACCCCCACCCCCCCCCGGCGGTCCAACCTTCAACCTCCGGCTGCGGCGCTGTGCCAAGAAGAAGCTGCGCCAAGAAGAAGAAAGAACCGGGTCAAGCACAATCAAGCAGAGCAAGTGAGCAACCAGAAGTGGAACAAAAACGTATGGGGCTTGCCCTTGCCGAAGCCCAGGCCCAACTCACAGTCTCACATCCCAACCATCGGTCCACACGACAGTCCTGTTCCAAAATTCCCCAATCCCCATTCAATTCCCACATTCAATCGAGCGATACCTGATGAGGGCAGCCAGAGCGGCAGAGCCGGAGGGAGCTGGGGCTAGGCGGCGAGCCACCGCGGTCCGGAGTGGGAGCCAGAGGCCCGGAGGCGGAGGCGGATCTGGGCGGCAGTCTTTGGGCCGAGGCAAGGAGTCAAGAAGCGGCATTCGAGGAGCCCAGCAGGCAGCCTGCACTGGGTGCCGGGTGGGGAGGCCGAGAGGGGAGCTAGAGGGGAGGGGGGGGAAGGGTTGGCTGTGTGGCGTGACGTGGCGGGGTGTGGGAGCGGGAGGGGGAGCTGGAGGCATCGAGGGCTTGAGGCGATTTGGGCAGGGGTAGCCAGAGGAGTGAGGACGGCGTGGGGATTTAGCTGGGTGGCAGCGTGAACCAAGCGAAGGCTTAAGAAGTTAAGGGATTTGCCGGATTGGCCTGTGCTGGGCCTGCTGGTATATACTTTTTGCTTAATTTCTAATTTGTTACTAAGTTTGATAATTGATATAGTGTGGTATATACTTAATTAGCCATTAATTCGTAGGTTTGCAAATTGCAATAATGGAGAAACTAACATTACGTAATTATTTTGAATGTTCATGATCATTTAAGTATAACTTGCTATTGTATCACTAATTTTTCTAATTTTGATGTACAAGTTGTTACCTATTAGAACCATATTTACATGTTTTGGGAGATGCACTTTCCATTAGCGAGGTATTTTCATTGTATTTATGTTTTTTTTGTTTTGCTTTTATTCATGTATGAAATTATGAATTTAATTGCAAAAGAATACGATATTATGTTTGTTACAAATTAGTTTAATCATTCGAAGTTTTGAGTGGTTGAGCCCACCCTTGTTTTTCATCCTGGATTCACCACTGCGGGTGGGGGAGGCCGAGAGGGGGAGCCGGAGGGGGAGGCGGAGGGGGAGCCGGGTGGCCGGGTGGCGCCGTGGTGGGGTGTGGGAGAGGGAAGGGGAGCCGTAGGCGTCGAGGGCTCGAGGCGATTTGGGCAGGGGGAGCCAGAGGAGTGAGGACGACGTTAGGATTTGGCGTGGGGATTTGGCTAGGTGGCAGTGTGGGCCGAGCGAAGGCTTAAGAAGTTAAGTGATTTGCCGGATTGGCCTGTGCTGGACCTGCTGGTATATACTTTTTGCTTAATTTCTAATTTGTTACTAAGTTTGATAATTGATATAGTGTGATATATACTTAATTAGCCATTAATTCGTAGGTTTGCAAATTGCAATAATAGAGAAACTAACATTATGTAATTATTTTGAACGTTCATGATCATTTAAGTATAACTTGCTATTGTATCACTAATTTTTCTAATTTTGATGTACAAGTTGTTACCTACTGGAACCATATTTACATATTTTGGGAGATGCACTTTCCATTAGCGAGGTATTTTCATTGTATTTATGTTTTTTTTTTGTTTTGCTTTTATTCATGTATGAAATTATGAATTTAATTGCAAAAGAATAAAAGATTATGTTTGTTACAAATTAGTTTAATCATTCGAAGCTTCGAGCGGTTGAGCCCATCCTTGTTTTTCATCCTGGATTCGCCACTGGTTCAAAGGTTCAAGTCACCCAATTTCTCTATAATATCTTGTTAGAGAATCTACAATAGTCTTTGTCACTTGTTACTAAGGAATAGACACATCAGTATTTAGGTGATGTGAAGGAGAGATGGTCATGAGAGAAGATAAAGAAACAAGCAAGTTATTGATACCAAGACACAAGAAACAACAAAATAGCTATTGAAGATTTGCTTGTTACCTAAAAATTTGTTTTGTGCGTAACAATTAAAGTAGCAATGAAAGTCGTAGATACAAGCTCAAAAAATAATACAGTGGAAGGCTTATATCTTTTTATTAGATTGTGTACTTTCTCTTCTCTTAGCAGTAAGCTAAGAAACAAACTTAGATGCTCTTAATGCTCAATGCACCTTCAATTTTGAACCAAATTTTGTTGCATGTTGCTCCAGAATCCAGATCATGCATGTCCACGCTTACTTGCAAATAAAACATTAAAATATAATAGGGGCATGCTGTAAACATGGCAGTGCAAGTCAAATATAATAATCTGTGGATGGCCAAAATTTTTGGACTAGCTTCTAGATTTTTAGAACTGTGCATCACGTGGAAATGACATGTGGTAATCTGCATGTGATGTGTCATCATGTCTATGATTGCCGTATATATAGGACTCGGATTCCCAACCTATGGAAAGTGTAATACCTTGAAACCGTCAAATTCTTTACTTTTCACCATCTCATATTTTCGTCGACTCATCTAGTGAAGTAATAACCTTTTGCTTACTGGAAGCACTAGTCATCAACCCATGCATTCATACGAATATAACACTTTTTAAATATTATTTTTAAGGCTAACAATTTTTGTAACTTTTAGCTCCTAGCTAATATAAACTTTACATATATTTTTTAGTTCCAAATTATTGCTCAAAATTCTAAAAGTTTTAAATTTATACAATTAAATTTTTTTGTATTTAATTGACAAATCTATATATTTTGGCCTTCGATTTTTTGTGGGTCCAGATTATAACGCTATAGATTTAACATTAACTTTAAGATCTCATGTAGAAATCCAGCCATATTAATTTCTCACATGTTCGGATGTCATTATTTAGGAAGTATCCGCATCCTACACGGTTATTTGGTGAAGCTACATGCGTTCAAAACGAAAACGCCATGTATGTTTGGATATTAGAATGTCAGAGTCCAATTCTAATTAGTAAATGCAATGTAGGTCAATCAACATCACTACACCATGGCATAGTATTAAGGGCAATAATCTGCCGGGAAAAAAATGGATTAGTGGCAAAACATGTGCCGGCAATATTCAAGAGATTAAAGGTCCTATTATCTGCCGGAAATAATTACTGTCTAGAGCAATTTATCTGCCGGCAATATTTTTATATTACCTACGGTATAACTGCCCTAGAAAAGGTCATCCAGGTCGAGGTATCTGCCGGGAATAATCGCGATCCCTTTGGGCGGGCAACCGAAAAAATTTTGGACCGAGGCGCGCAACCAAATTCCCCAATTCCTCTCCCAGCGCTCCTCCTTTCCCCATTCCCCGGGCCGCCTCCCCGTCCTTCTCCCTTCCCTCCTGCGCCGCCCCCCGCGCCGCCCCTCCCTCTGCGCCGCGCCGCCCGCCCCCCCTCCCTCAAGGCCTTGCCCCCATGGCGCCCAGACCTTCCTCCTCCTCCGCGCCCGCGCTACCCTCCTCCTTCTCCTCCTTGGCACGTCCAGCTCCCTCCTCCGCCGCCGCTGTGGTGCCTCCTCCCCTAACTCCCTCCTCCTGAGCGTCGCCCGCCTCCTCCCTCCTCCGGCACCGCCGTCCTCCTCCTCCTCGGATCTGGCACCTCCACCCACACGCGACGCCGCCCTCCTCCCCGGATCTGGTGCCTCCACCCGCACGCGACGCCGCCCTCCTCCCCGGATCTGGCGCCTCCACCCGCACGCGACGCCGTGCTTCTCTCCTCGGCTCGGCCCCTCTCATGGCGTCGCCTCCACCAGCTGCTCCCGCCACCGGCTCGGCTCATCGTGGGCTCCACCCCGCCGGGGCTCGAGCACCACAGCGGCGCCGACCTTCTCTGCGTGGTCCGGGCGCTGCTCAAGAAGATCCGCAGCCCCGTGCTCGTCGGGGATAGGGTGCTCGTCGGGGCCGTCGACTGGACCGACCGCCGCGGGATGATCGAGGACGTGTTCGAGCGCCGGAGCGAGGTTGCCAACCCTCCCGTGGCAAACGTCGACCAGCTCGTCGTGCTCTTCTCGCTGGACCAGCCGCGGCCTGAGCCTACCACGCTCACGGGTTCTGGTCGGCCGAGTCTCTGAGGATACCGTTCGTGCTCGTCTTCAACAAGGTCGAGCTTGCCGACGAACAGGTATACATACATATATAAGACTGGTTCTTGGTTTGAATTGCTTGCTAAATTAGTAAATTGTTACTCAAATTAGTAAATTGTTACTCATTCTGTAGTGTGTTTTGAATTAGATAATTTGGATTGTAGTGTAGTTCTTCGCATTGGAGATGATGAGGTGTGGGTAAGGATATATTGGTGTTCATTGGATGGTTTGTTGAGATGTGCTCAATAAATTGGAAAGAAGTGCTAATTTCTATTCCACTAAAGGCATTAAGGTGCTGTCTCTCGTGTTTAGTGTTTTTGCTTCTCAGGAAAATGGTTGGGCTTGCACTCAGCTTGCAGGACCAAGTGCCAACATTGGCCTATAGTTTCAGTGCTGTCATGTATACATGACACACATGTAAGTACATATCTCTTTTAGTTAATTATCAAGTATCAGAGTATTGGTAGTTTGTACGTTCCCAAAGATATCAACTAGCATGTGCAATTGATCAACTCCCAGTATTCATCGATTGTAAAATTCTTTACAAGTTAATGCATTTGTTGTATGCCATCTTGTGTTGAATTAGAGGTTTTACACGGTTTTATTTTCCATGCTGCTATTTCCCCCATTTTTTGTTTTCTGGGTGAACAATATGCAGATTGGGGGGTTGGTAGTTTTCTATGTACGTTGATTTGTGCTAATGTGACTTATGTCTTATTTAGGTGGAAATCTATGAGGACAAGGACAATGCTAGGAAGGATGAGATCACAACCCATCTTACTGCGCTAGTGCAAAATGATATCTTTAACAATTTCTTTGACAGACTCAAAGAGGTAAATAATCTATTGTAGTTAGCCTAGTTGTGTCAAGTAAATGCATGAAGCTTAGGCATGTCATGGAATCACAACAGTTGAAAATGGCAAAATGCTAACCAAGCCTTTGGATGGTGCAGTTCATGTACTAAAAAACATTATATGCTACTTTCTTTTAGTGGTAGTGATGTGCCTTTTAACTAGTTGACTTCAGGACTATTTTACATACCCAAAATTTAGATGATTGAATAGTGAGAAAGACAAGAAGGTTGAAGCGAACAAAAAGGCAGTACCTCGAAAGGCAGCTGGGCAATGTTGGGAGGATCGATGTTAGTGGTGGCCTAAAAGTAAGATCTCAAGCTGTATTATTTCTTCACAATTTTTTCAGATTTGCAGTTCTATGATCTATGGAATGTAGAACTTGGCTATGCTACATTTTCTTAACTCATATTGTCTGTTACAATCAAGGCAACAAACCCTCAAAACACCTTCGCTCTTGCAGGCAAGATCTAATGTTCTATGTATTGTTCTTTCTTCTAAGATAAAGTGTTCTCTTTCCTTTTTGTTAAAGGTGAACGAGGGTGTGATGTGTAGCCCAACAAGTCAAACAGTTGATGCTTGTCACATTGGATGGTGGGCTTGCAGATGTATAGTAAACATTATCTGATTATCTCTATGCTTACATCAATTGTTTGCAAGTATTGTCATTGTTTTTCGATGCCTAACTTTATCTTGTGAATATACATTTGCTATTTTATGGGAATTATGGACTCATATTTTTGTAGAGAAAAATGTTCTACTATATATTTGGTGCATGTTGTTAAACGGGCATTTGGTTTTGATGTGTCATTTGTGTAGGTGTTCGTTTATTTTTGTTTGATTGCATGCACTTATAAGGGGATTTGCAATGTTTGTTGGGGGGACTATCCCAACAAAGACATTCCCCCTTCCCCATATTGTCTATGAACGCTTCAATTTTTGGTTCCTCTTTTATGTGGTCACTTGTTTTAGAAGACCGTAAGTTTAAAAAGAATAAGCTTCATTGCTCCTACTCCCATCAGTTTGTTATCCTGTGTAAGCTAATATAGTTAGAAGAAAAATATCTCAGCTCCAACAGATTGTCTAGCACTTTCTCTTTCAGGGAACACAATCTTTAGTATTTTGCAAGATAACACTGGTTGTTATAGTCAGATTTAGTATTTTGCAAGATAACACTGGTTGTTATAGTCATATTAACCTCCCTCAGAATCTCGCTTGGTACTTTTAATTATGTTTGCCTGTTTATTATTATTTTTTTCCAAATTGTATTCAGTGCATGAGCATATAATCTTACTAACTATGACAAACCTTAATGAAATGCCCCAAACATCTAATGTTCGTAGTTTGGAATCATGCTTTAGTTGGCATTTGTAGTGCCTAGTGCTCACTAACCATGAAAATACCATATTTGTCAAGTGGCTCAAACACATAATGCTCCTCATTTCTAAACATGCTTTGGCTGAGTGAACCAATATTCAGGTTTCTCTATGGCTGAACAAACCAATGCTTATCTGTTTATATGATTCTTTTCAAATTTTGACATGTATAGTGCTCCTTGTTTCTAAACATGCTTTGGCTGAGTGAACCAGTATTCAGGTTTCTCTATGGTTGAGCGAACCAATGCTTATCTGTTTACATGATTCTTTTCAAATTTTGACATGTATAGTGCTCCTTGTTTCTAAACATGCTTTGGCTGAGTGAACCAATATTTAGGTTTCTCTATGGCTGAGCGAACCAATGATTATCTGTTTACATGATTCTTTTCAAATTTTGACATGTATAAGTCTGCCTCCTGGCAGTCCACCAATGATTAGCATTGTTGGTATTCACACTTTGAATTGCTTTAAATAGTTCATATTTCAAAGAGTCTGTTGATATCTATATATCTACACTTCTTGCTACAAATTGAATACCCTTTTTTATGAGACTTGCATCTGGATCTTCTGGAGACTTGTAAGAACTTTATAACACTTAGTTAGGAATACTAGGAAAACATGAAGTTAATTATTTAGAACGACGACTACCACTCAAGCTGCTAGTGTGGATTGCATGCCCTTTTCTTGCATCTTTGAACAAGGAAATGGCTTCATGAGGGTACTTGTCAATAAACATAGTTAAGAAACTATCTGTATTGTGACTTGTGGAGACATCTTACTAGGTGCATTGACCTATATTTTTAATGTTCTAGGAATTACTCAGGAGAGTTCAGTAACCAAGAGGTCTCGTTTGTGTTGTCTTCTGCAGATATCGAGGAACTTATCTTGACGTGGATGTTGCAATGAAGTTCCTAAGAACTGAGCATGTTAATGATTCTTCAAACGTGGAGTTTTTGCAAGAAATAATGATTCTAAGGTAAGCTTTCATATTGAATCATTCGTACACAGAAACAAGACATTGAATCATTTTATTCCAGATAATTCTAACACAGTTAGATCGTGTCGAGTGTTGATCATGAAAATGTTGTTCGATTTTACGGGCATGCACAAAGCATCGAAAGTATCTCATTGTAACGGTGACCAATATTGCCGATAATCTTGTTTGTCGCTATTTGGATAGGAATCGAGATCCTTATTGCTCCATACTCAGATAACAATGTTCTTGTTCTTGGGCATATTTATAATGTGAGTAACATTGGTGGCTCAAAGTTGGAGGTCATGCTTAAGTCTAACCAACATGTGCTTGGTCATTCATTGTCATCCCTTAAAATCTAATGTAAATAATCGTTGATTGCACATTTTAGATTTTGCATTTTAGTGAGCCTCAATTATAGGAATTGAAAAATAGAGCTCGAAAGACAGGGGATAACTCTGTCTCTTATGCATTTTGGTAGGAACCTCAAGAGCAGCTAAGTCTAGAGGAAGTTGTGATCATTCTTCTTCGTTAGGTTTCTATCGGATTGATGTGTCTCTGCCCATCCTTAATTTAGACTCGATTTGCTAGTTACTATTTTATGCATGTGTAATAAGTTTTTGTTTCCCATACTTATGTAAAATTGCATTTTGTTGATTAAAAGTGAAAGTTCTATGTAGTTTCGTGAGTTTAACTTTTCTTTTTGTCTGCAACTTAAATACATTTTACTATGGTTATATTATGTGTGATGAACTCTTTTTGTATTGTATTTTAATGAAACAGTGCTAGTGTTTAAATATTGGACTTTGTAAGATATATTCTGCTGCCATGTTTTAACATGATGTCTAATTTGTTGAGTTTGTTGCTAACTGCATGATCGATTAGCAGGACAAGAAAATGGGTTCTCTCCTATCTTGCTTTTAAACTAGATATTTAGATGTTTCAAAGAGCCTTTTTTTGTGGACCATTAGCAATTGGAACTCTTCCATAGTTGCCCCAAAACAATATATGCGTCCATTTTCATTTATAAATCATCATATGAGACTTCTCTAGTTCAAATATTTTCATGTAGCCTGGCCTTTACTTGTAATATGACTAGAATTGAGTGGAGAGCAATACAACCATATGACCTTTCACACAGTTGATGTTCATACTGGAAATGAAATGGCGGAATCCATCAATAGAGGTGCTAGGAATTAGCAATTGGAACTTGCATGAGACCGAGAGCCAATTTGTTAACTGAGTTTAAGTTCTCATTTTAGTTGTGTGGTCATTTGTGTGTTAGTATGTGCTGGTTCCATGAGCTTTTGCTAGTTATTGAACTTTGGTTTATTTAATTCAAATTATCTAGTTCAGTCTCAAGCTACATATTTTAATGACAAAGGTATCATCACCGAGATCTTCCATATGAGTGCATGCATGTAGTTATTGGGTTAGCCTAAGTTGCTATATAAACGATCATGCAAGGTAGTCAACATTGTGGTACTAATTATTTATTAGCATATTTCAGCGACAGCTTTGTGGTAGGTGCTTCCTCCCTTGCTTAACAATGTATGACATGTTTCTATAGCACTGCACACATTCATTTGTAGCTGCACTGTACACATGTGAACCACAGAACAACACGTGTTTTTACATTGTTTATGTGCTGGGAAACGAATTGTTTAGTTAAACCAGTAAAACCAAACCAAGAGATATATGGTTTGTGGTTCCATTGATCGCGCAACGTAACTATAGTAGTTAGGATTAAGATGAGATGAATGAACTTAGAATACTAGGATCGGATGATACATCCATTGTTTGATCAGAATGATATATTCTTGGATTTAGTATATGTAAGTGAACTTTCATAACTAGTGTCTTTATGCACGTTGAAAAGATCTCTCATTGCATCTTTGCTTCTTTTACAGCTAGTATTACAACTTCCTACATGTATATAATGTCGATTATCATTTTACGACTTGTCTTGCTGAACTTGTTAACTATTCGCTCCTCCGTCGAATATAATAGCCATTTACTCTAATGTTTGAGCATCACAAATCAACCCCATGATTGCATAATGGTGTTTTTCTATGCAGTCACATCGACAGTCAGGAGGTTGAGTAATACTTTCAAGTGATTCTGCATTAAGCCCTCGACGATTCTTTTTTTATTTTATCTCTTAGTAGTTTGCAAGTTTTCCTTTCTATTTTGTTCTCTTTATACGTCTTTCAGTCAGTGCCATCAGTCTGCAATGATGCTGCTATTCAAATTAATTGTCTAACATGTGCCAAAAAAAGAAAAACAGATACTAACAATGTCGTAAAGCAGTATTGTTGCATCTTATCCTATAATCTAATATTTGCATGCCAGTAACCGCATGTTTGCTTGAAATGGGCAGCCAATGCGGCATTGAATCATTCAGTTTACATTATTGTCCTGTTTGTTCTAAACCCCGAACACATGTAATGTTAGTGGAATGGTTTAGTCTGTAACCAAATGGTGTCCGAAAGAGTTATTGTCTTGTGGGTGTTCTCGGGCGTGTGTTACAGAGACGATATATAAGTTTCAAAGATTTCATTCATGGTGTTCTCCAAACTATGAATTGAACATCTCTCACAAATAGAGGTTTAACCTTTTTTTAACATAATCTGTATTACCGCCCTTCAATAATCGTTGACATTCCTTTGCAGTCCATTGTAGGAAATGCAATGCTATTTTTTTGGCAATAAAATAACGAAAAACTCATACAACAAGAGATATATGGTTTGTGGTTATTGACTTCTCGAATTTCTTTTCAGGTACAAAACATAAGGGCTGTTGAAGTTATTATTTGATGATAAAGTGATCGTCCTTATTTTGCAAATGGTGATAGTATGATGATTTCATTGTCGACTTCTTTTGCGTATATGTTTTGTAAATACCAAGGATAGACTAGTATTATGATAGAAGGGGCTCGAGAATTTACATGTGCCAATGATAGACTAGTATTCTCGACTTTTTTGTATGGATATTTTCTATATGCTAAGGAGATCGTGGCTATATTAGAATGCTCAGGATTCTGAAATTGTATTTGTATGGTGTACTGCACATGTACTGTTATGCTTATCAGAATTATCATATTTCAGGTTTATGTATTTTGCATCATCTGAATTTCATCTTTGTGTTGCAGCTGTATTTGATTGTTGATGTGATATTTTCTAAGTGGTAAGATCGAGAAAATTGTATGTTTTCTAAATTCTGGTTGAATGGTGCAAACTATTGAGAAAATATCTTGGCGGTGTAATTAAATTATATTGGTATTTTATATGTATATAGGTGTCTATTCATGGGGACAATACACAATCTAGGCGCTTAATCGTCGAATAAGTCTAACTGCCGGGCAAAACAAACTTATCTAGGGCATGCTAACTGCCGGCAAAACATACAATCGAGGGTATGTTAACTGCCGGCAAAACATACAATCGAGAGCATGTTAACTACCGGCAATACATATAATCGCAGGAAAACTCCAATCGGGAAAAATCTAGCTATTGGGAAACTCTAATCGCCGGGAAAACCAACTTATCTAGGGCACTTTAGCGTCGGGAATACACATATCTGCCGGAAATGTCTTTCTGGCAGCATTTATCGGCAGCAATAATCGCAGAATACACATTCGGCAGATAAATTGCCGAAAAGCCGTTTTCTGGCGGTTGCATTGCCCTTAATATTGTGCCATGGTGTAGTGCATGCCTACACGTGGGCTAAAAAAATAAATCTAAGCCGCAGGCTGTAGCACATGATAAATTGGATGGTTAGGATTTTCCTTTTTTCTCTGATTAATGTGGGAACTTCTATCTTTTTACCTCCTATGATTAATATGGGGGCTTCTAGGAGAGCCTCCAATTAGTATAGATATAGATTGGATGGTTAGGATTTTTCCTTTTTTTCTGATTAATGTGGGAATTTCTATCTTTTTACCTTCTAGGATTAATATAGGGGCTTCTAGGAGAGCCTCCAATTAGTATAGATATAGATAGATAGATTGATTGATTCGTCAACTTTCTCTCACCGAAATTTAAAAATAGCATGGATCTAGCCGGCCAGTACTAGTGAAAATATCTACAAACCGACTTGGCTTCCTGTTGTCGATAGTACTGTCCATATGGTCTTGCACAAACAAGACTTTTAAAGCAATTCAAAAGAAGCTAAACACGTCTTTCTGTGTTATGCATTCAAAGGCTATTTGTGTTTCCAAATGGTTGAATTGGTCAGCTCCAACATCTCTATATATCACGACATTCCTGGACCTTCACTTGATCCCAAATCAATCAAATCTCCTGTCTCGTCAGTTAGCCATTACTACACAATTAACTACGGATATGGCGAGATCTTGGTCGCTTGTTCTGCCGATTGCTCTTGCCTTGGTTGCTTCTGTTGCTCACGCCGCTGTTGTGGAGCACACCTTCAATGTAATTGAGCTAGTGAAATACACTTCCATATGTGCATTCAATTCTGTCCATCACTTCTCATGCATGTTGCCAAGCACATACATTTGTTTCATTTAGATTTATGTGCATGCCGGCTTACTATGCATGCATGTTTATTAGTACGTGACCGGACGTACGTCCATGCATGGCATCATGTGGTTACTGCTAATTAATTTAGGGTACTTCTCCTTGTTTAGTTTTTCACCAAGCCACCATGCAAGTACGTACTGACTGCAACACGGCGTAGTGCTTATGCATTGGACTGGGCATGCTTGGTTGCCAGTGAATGCGAACTAAACAGTGTTGGTAACCTGCCATGTTTGATGTCATGTATAGGTGGGGAACCTCTCCATTAGCCAGCTCTGCCGGCCGGAGATGATCATCACGGCAGTGAACGGCCAGCTTCCCGGCCCGACGATCGAGGCCAGCGAGGGCGACACGGTGGTTGTGCACCTCGTCAACGAGTCACCGTACAACATGACCATCCACTGGTAATGATCGCCTTGCATGAAAATACTAGTGCCCTTCGCATAGCAGCATGTATACGACGATGATCTGGCTACACCGTGCCATGGAGATTAGTTCACGTTTCCCATGCAAGAATAAGATGTCAAACAGAGTTTTCCGAAACACGCTGCAATACCAAACACGATTGAGAGAAGCTCCGCGAATTCTAACATAAGTATTTGCTTTGAACTGTACCGGATGTACGGCTGTTGACAATCTGTTCATGTATGCAGGCACGGCATCTTCCAGCGCGGCACGCCGTGGGCGGACGGGCCGGCGATGATCACGCAGTGCCCTGTCCGGCCGGGCGGCAACTACACCTACCGCTTCAACGTCACAGGGCAGGAGGGCACGCTGTGGTGGCACGCCCACATCTACTACCTCCGCGCCACCGTCTACGGTGCGCTCATCATCCTCCCCCGTGGCGGCGTCAAGGCGTACCCCTTCCCCAAGCCCGACAAGGAGGAGATCGTGATTCTCGGCGAGTGGTGGAACGCCAACGTCTACGACCTGTGGCAGAACGTGTCCCTCACGGGAAAATCGGCACGGCATGCCGACGCCTACACCATCAACGGCAAGCCGGGAGACTTCTACGACTGCTCCGCCCCTAACCGTACGGTCTTGCAAACCCATTAATCTTTAGCAGAGATGCATGGCGAGAGTGGTTGTGCTTTTGTTGATACGTTTGCCTGCAGAGACGAACAAATTTGAGGTGCGGCAGAACAAGACGTCCCTGCTCCGGATCATCAACGCGGCGATGAACACGCCCTTGTTCTTCAAGGTGGCGAACCACTCGTTCACCGTTGTTGCTGCGGACGCGTGCTACACCACGCCGTACAAGACAGACGTGGTGGTGATCGCGCCGGGACAGACCGTGGACGCGCTCATGGTTGCAGACACGGCTGTCGGACGCTACTACATGGTGGTGTCTCCCTACGACAGCGCGCCATCCCTATGGGACCGCAGTTCAGCGAGACCATCGGAACGGCCGTCGTGGAGTACGTCGGAGCAAGGAACACGACCGTGACGCCGATGCTGCCGCAGCGGCTACCAAACTACACCGACACGGACACTGCGCACCGGTTCCTCTCCAACCTCACGGCGCTGGTGCTCCCGGGCAGGCCGACGGTGCCGCTCACTGTCGACACCCATATGTTCGTCACCATCGGGATGGGCGTCACCAACTGCCGTCGGGAGCAGACGATGTGCAATAAGAGTACAACGATCTTCGCGTCGAGCATGAACAACGCTTCCTTCATTGCCCCAAGAACCACCTCCATGCTCGAGGCCCACTACAACAGGACGGACGGCGTCTATACCCGCGACTTCCCCGACAGGCCGCCGGTCATCTTTGACTACACCTCCGCCGCGATCGACAACGCCACGATGCAGTACACGAACAAGTCGACCAAGGTGAAGACTCTAAAGTACAACGAGACGGTGGAGATGGTGCTGCAGAACACACGGCTGATCGCCAAGGAGAACCACCCCATGCACCTCCACGGCTTCAACTTCTTCGTCCTCGCGCAGGGCTTCGGCAACTACAACGAGACGACGGCGGTGCCGCAGTTCAACCTCGTCAACCCGCAGGAACGCAACACCGTCGCCGTCCCGACCGGTGGCTGGGCCGTCATCCGTTTCGTCGCCGACAACCCTGGTACACAAAATCTACCACTTAGAAAAATCAGGCGATGTTGTTAACTAGTGGTGAGAAGTCTGATGTATGACTAATTATCTTTGTATCTATTTCAGGGATGTGGTACATGCACTGCCACTTTGATGCTCATCTTGATTGGGGGCTGGCCATGGTGTTCGAGGTTCAGGACGGGCCGACAAAGGAAACTTCGGTGCCGCCACCGCCGACGGATTTGCCTCGGTGCTAATTTTCTTGAAGGTGCATGGATATGTCTACAGGAAGAACTGAAGGAGATAGACTAGCCTGGTTAGAGTTGCGTGGTATTTGATTAATATTTCTTCGTCGATTAGTAGCATGCATTGTTTGTTCAGTAGCATTTGTAAGTTGAGTCATATTATCACTGTTGTGTGTTTGTCCTAGTAGCTTTGGTGAAATATTTGTAATTGTATGTTTGGTTGGGAGCGAGAGCAATAAGGTCAATTCTAAATTGTATTCTTTTGTTGGAAAGATCAATAAACTTTATGTAGTCATAACTCGTTTGTTGATGAAAATGACTGCGTCGAACCATGATGTTCTGGCTGTTTGTCCAGGTGTAGCACGTGTAGGTTTCTTCAGCAACCAGCACTGAACCTGTTTGCCTTTCTGTTTGGCAAGTAGTAGTATACAATTTCGAAAATTGCATTGGAGCTTTATAAACTTGCACGGTTGTCTGATGATCCGATCTAGCTCTCCGTACTTCAAAATTAAATTCATAAGAACCAAAACTTGCTAATGTTAGCATGCAAGGTCACATAATCTCAGTTATCTAACATAACTAGCTGATGTGGCGTCCAGTCAGCACGAGGTGGAGATGCAGGCGCCGGTGTGGCGTATAATCCAGGGTTCAAAAAAACCGGTTTGGGATTTTTGATGTGGGGTGGGGCAGTAGGACCGGTTTGGCCGAAAATCAAAAAATTTCAGCCAATTTTTAAATCAAAATTTGAATTTTTCAAAGTTAAAACGGAAAAACTACAAAATAGTGCAGTTTTGAGTGGTTCAACCCAAGACCTCCTTCTAGGCGAAGAACGTTATCACCAGGGATTTAACTATTGGCCGATAATCATTTGTATCGTTGCTATCGCTCCCCCCCCCCCCAAGTAGCCAATCAAACTGGTTCCGTATTTTGAAGTTTGGATGAATTTTGTCCAAGAAAAATCAATTTTGCTTGAATTTTGTTCCGTTGATGAATGAGTGAAGTAATACAAAGCCCATCTAAATCTTGCTACCATGCTAACTAGCTCAGTTGATGATTTTTGTTTGAATTTGATTTTATTTAGAATTTAAAATCCAAAAAAAAATCATTTTTTTTTTAAATTTTCGGCCGAAATTGGCCAAACATTTCCGATTTTCGGCCTTATCGGACTCCCCGTTAAAAAAAAAGTCTCCGATACAGAAAAAACCTCATTATCACAAACTGCATGCACACATGTGCTTAGACATGGTTTCAAACTTATTTTATATTGGGCAAAATTCATCCAAAACCGAATTTTTTTTGCGGGTTTGGATTTCTACCTAGGGCAATAAGACCGGTAAAATTGATTTTCGGCCGGTTTTTTGAACCCTGGTATAAACCCATCTCTCTGTCTCTCCTCAGTCGAGCTAATTACTTTATCAAGTTTTCATGGAGTTAAGTGGAACAACTGCGCAAATTCAAGGGGTTGCGGTGTACTTTTCTCTATACTCCCTCTGTCCTGCATTATAAGTCCAAGCCAACCAAACGCATAGACCAAGAGATCAGTAAATCTAAGAAAAAATTATTGTCATTGGACCATACATTGTAACATCCCAAAAATCCCAAATTTAAGTAAGTGTATTAAAAATAAATGAGGGAACAATTTTGAGCATGCTGATATATAGGAAAAATGATTTAAGCATGTTTTTGAATTTTTCTTTGAAACAACTATTGCATTCACATACCAACTACAGCTTGAAGAAATTTTTAAGAAAAAATATTTAACACTTAAACTTCTAGAAAAAATTCACAATAAACTACATTATGTCAAAAGCCTCCACAAAAAATTTCATAAATTTATAAGCTAATCTGCTACGTTTAAAAATTCGGCAAAGTCTGAACGTTTTCTGCAAAAATTAAACTCAAATTCAAAGCTCCCGCTCGCCTTTGCGATGAATCCGCGCTGGCCCACTTCCGCTCCTCAAGCTCACTGACACACTAGCCCCACCCATCAAAAAGCATCATCCACCTCGCGCTCGCCTCTACGTGCCAACATGCTCGTGCCCGCCCCGCCGCTCGCCCACGGATTGCGACACCACCCACCGCTTTGAGCTTAACTACCCCCATCGCCTCCGCACTATGCTCTGCGTCTGTGACGACCTGGGCGATCTAAATCGTAATGCGTAACAATCCAATTGGTCATAGCATCACAAACCAAATATCCCGCACCTCGGCGTACATGTACTTCCCAGAATTACAGTACAAATACCCCATACAAAAATTATGCATCAACTCCATACACAAGTCATTACATTACCGAGTCTTCAATTTTACAACACAAATACGTACAAGTTCATAATACAAAAGTAGGGCCGACCGGCCAAAATGATAAGGTGATTAAACGAAGTAGCAGCGGAAACAAAAGCCATAAGATGGTGATACAAAAGCCAATCGGTTTGCCATTACCCACAAGGCAACCGACCGGGCCGCCAAGCTAGTCGTCCTGCATAAAGTCGGTCTCACAATAGTTAATCCCTTGGGGATCAACCTCCTTTGCAACAATTAAGCAATGCAGTTGAGTACAAAAATGTACTCACAATACTTACGCATAACAAACCTATACATAGGTACATGCAAGCCGAACAAGGAGAAGCCATAGGGTTCATTTTAAGCACAAAGTAATATTTCATTTGCAATAATATAATAGATTGAAGGCAAATTTATCAAATCTATTTTTATGTGTTTAAATAACAGCGAGATAACATTTACAATCATAAATAACATCCTAGAGGTGTCTCCCAAACATCCACCACAACATAGCACAAATTTCCCATTCGTACCACCCGAATTCAAGTTTTATCGAAAATGTTGTACTCTAATTCTTGCGGGACATAACCAAAAGTGTCCATAACCTAGGACGAGGCTATTCGAATAGTTTAAACTCTGCAGGGGTGTACCAATGTACCCACACGGCAGACCGCCTTTTCGCCACATGATAGAGCACACTTCCTTAGGTATGCCGGCAATGCTAAGTCCTACGAGACATTTTCAATATTGTGTATTAACTACGAGCCGCCCGTATGATGGAAACCATACGTTGTGTCGGAGTCATCGGCAGAGAGATAACTTACCGATGCTCCTCGGGGTAGGGAACTTAAACCTAGAACTCATCCCGTCACACCCAATACACATAGATTATTTCCTTTTTCACACAACACACACAACCTCCTTCGACTCTGTCGGGACCCAAAATATGCAATTCTGGACCCTCTGTGTATAATGTACTAGTCCAGGATCATGCTAGTGCACACAGTGTCAACACAGGTGAATATCAATCCACACAAGCGATTAATAACATAAACGAGTAATTTGATAACAAATAGTTGTTTTGACCTTATGGTCGAGTTTACAATTATTAAGCCACGCAGTGCTAGCAAAGAAATAAATAGCAGTGGAACGAAGAAACTTCAGCGAAATCCCATCAATTCACCACAGGCAACTAACTGGGATCAAGACCCTACGATCAAGCACCTTCGATGAACTCCACCTCAAAAGTAGGCGAAGACTCCTCCTCTTCTGTTGCATGTTTTACAACAAGCATGAGTACACACCGTACTCGCAAGTCATACCACAGAAATGCAATTATAGATGCAGGCTTATTCCAAAGGAATGGCTTCTGTGGTTCTTTTGTAGAAATGCAGCATTTGTAATTTAAATACAAGTAATAGATTGAAAGTACAATTCAAAACAAATCGACAATAATAATTTGACAGTTTTATTTCACAAAGACGCATAGCCTAAACAAGTTATTCACATAGCCATATGACTTAGGTCACACAGCTCCCCTCCCAAGGTTTTCATGAAAAACTACCCCTCGTGTGAAATCCCCGAGCATGTTCATGACCGCGGACACGGCTATTCGAATAGATTGTTTATCACTCCGCAGAGATTGTACACTTTACCCACAAGATACAACTAGTGTAGCTAGCATTAGCCGTAACAAAACAGTTCAGAAACTTCATCTCGACATTAACACTTCCGGTATGCTTAGCCACCACAGACGCACACCGTTTGATAGGGACACGGCGAACCACCCCGTGATGCGACTACTTGGTAGTACACACCTCCACCCAATCCGACACAGCTAACCTACAACCTGAGTAATCAATGTCAAGACTCCATAACTTACTAAGTTAGGCCCGTCCCATAAAAGGCATGTGGTTGTACGAAAGGCTCAGTTCAATGGCGCACAAAGTTAAGTCCTTAATTGACCGGGGCAAGACTTCCAAATTCTACCCTATCCTTCCCACCAACACAGATCCACCATAAAAGTATACCAGACCACTTGCCCCCGTCCAAAACCTTTTTCCACCCTGTTGGTTAAGTGCAACATATGCCATCAACGAGTAATAGCACATAGAGTACACAGTTTCTATCACGTAGTTCCATAGTCACTTAGTCAAGTTTATATTTGCAACTTACATGAGATGATGACTCGTACCATGGCTAAGCAAACTAATCGCATCTAACCAACCCACGTTGGTAATACAATAGCACCAACTAAATAAACCAAACTAGGGTGACAAAAGATTATGGCATACAATTAGACAAGGAGGTCATAACAAATTGGATACTAACTAATCCCAAAAGCATTGAAATAAATAATTAAAGTAAATGCAATACTTTGAATCAATATAACTTTTGAAAACTGGGTTCCATATGATCAAAGGTATAACTTTCCTTAGAATTGGTCTAAGTACTGATCTTGCTCTTGAGGTGCTCCTTCTTCTTCAAATCTTCCCGAAGCATCGACGTCTACTTGCAAACGAAAGCAAATAAACAAAACAATTAAATAATAAAGGAAAAACAAACTCCAAAAATTAAATAAAAATCTCAGATAAATATATCTTGAATTTATATGAATTTAGAAATTTGAATGGACTCAATCGGAGTTTGGATGCAAAAGATATGGGCTTTGGAAGTTGGAAATCTAAAGAAAACCCTAAAACTGAATTATTCCGGATTTCCAAATTATTCCTTAAAAGAAAAATCGGATTATTGTGCAACGATGACGTCAGCGCTCGGAATTAAAGAATTAAAAAGAAAATTTGACATGTGGGACCCACATGGCAGTCTCAAGGCTCACGGTGGACTAGGTTCACCGAACCACGGGATCTGGGCAGGCTGAACCGACACGCGGGCGCACACGTGTCTGCTGACAGGACGCCACGCATGCGACACGTAGACGTGGAGGCTGAAGTGGCTACTGATGTGGCTCACCACGTCAGATCGGCGACAGCGGGGGCTCGGTTGCGCACGGCACGGCGAACGGCGACGCTACACCGGAGGTGGGTGGTAGAGGGAGGTAGAGGATGACGCGGGGGTCTCGTGGATGTGCTAACTGGTGCCTAAGGACGATCGAGGCGGCTGACGACGAGGTAGAAGCGGCTGCGGGGCTTCGGGCTCAACGAGAATAGGGCTACGGCGATGCTCCGGTGAAGTGAAGGCCACTAGGAGGAAGCTCTCGCTCTTGCGATGCCAAAGGTGCGGTCGACGAGGTTCGGGCGACTCTGGTGGCGGAGGAATAGCTCGTCAGAGTTGCGGTAGCAAGATTGGATCCTCGAGCTCCTACGGCGGCTAGGGTTCGGCGGAGATGAGGAGGCGGCTATGGTTCAGGTGCGGACGGCAAGGCGATCCCGGGGGTCCTATTTATAGGGTCCGGGAGGCACGGGAAGGTGTATTGGCGGTAGAGTTCAAAGGAGTCCGAAAGGCATACGCGAGGAACTTGGGGATAAAAGGAAAATCGGGATTTGATTATGATCCTAACGGATGCAGAAAGATAGAGATAAGATTAGGCACGTTTTCTAGAAGAGTTCAGATGGAAAGGTGGTGTTGTCGGACGAAGCTCCCACGGCCTTCAATGGCGGACTCAGACGCGGCATTCACGCGGAGACAAAGGCACAGTGGGGACGACGACTTCAGGCGGGGCCACAGGTCAGCGAGGCAAGGAAGCGAACACGCGCACAGCTACATTGATCCAACCGTTCAAAGCAAATCGGACGGCCACGGACCAAGGTGGGCTGCGCAAGGAAACGGGCCGAGAGGCGGGCCGCGCGCGGAAAAAGTGGACTAGGCCGGGGAGGATTCGGCCCAAAGCCATTTACTGAGATTTTAAATACTTTTCTTTTTAAGAAAATACCAGAAATCCAAATAAGCAATAGAAAATAGCAAATGAACTTGGAAAAATTCTAGAAAAATCTAGTAAATATATCCAAGCCCAAAGAACCCAACTAAAATAGTTTTGACCATTGTTCATGTTGACTTTAATCATATTAAATTATTTTGATGTACAAAGTCCATGTTTAAGATTTTAAATTAAATTCAAATAAAATCAAATGGTGAATTTTATCCTACTAACTATTCAAAGAATTTTTAAAGCTCAGAAAATTAGGATGTTACAAACCTCCCCCCCCCTTAAAGGAATCTCATCCCCGAGATTCAGGCTAGCTAGAGAAAAGGCTAGGGAACTCGACTTTCAGCTCGTCTTCACGCTCCCATGTTGCTTCTCCTTCCGAATGGTTGCTCCACTGAACCTTGCAAAAACGAACGGTCTTGCTTCTGGTATGGCGCTCTGCGGCATCCAAAATCTTGATTGGCTGCTCTTTGCAAGTGAGATCTTCTTTCAGCTCGATTGATTCCAACAGGGCTTGTTCTTCTGGTACGCGAAGACACTTCTTTAACTAAGAGACATGAAAGACATCATGTACTCTTGCTAACGACTGTGGCAGCTCCAATTGATAGGCTACTTCTCCACGACGAGCCAATATCTTGAACGGACCAACATATCTAGGGGCCAACTTCCCTTTGGTATGAAATCTTTTTACATCTCTGAGGGGAGTAACTCGAAGATAAACAAAATCCTCCGGCTCAAAGCTGAGATCATGACAACAATTATCAGCTTAACTCTTCTGCCTTGACTGAGCTATCTTTAATCTCTCTCTGATCATAGACACTTGCTCTTCTGCCTCTTGAATGATGTCTGGCCCAAAACCTAAACGTTCAGCTGTTTCTGACCAGTTCAAAGGGGTTCTACAGGCATGACCGTATAAAGCTTCAAACGGTGACATTTGCAGGCTGGCCTGATAACTGTTGTTGTACGAAAATTCTACATACAGCAAACTTTTATCTCAACGGGTGGCATTAGCTAATGCACAAGCTCTCAACATATCCTCCAATATTTGGTTAACTCTTTCGGTCTGTCCATCTGTTTGGGGATGGTATGTAGTATTGAAATTCAGATGAGTCCCCAATGCTTCATGCAGACTCTGCCAAAAACGGGAGGTGAACTGAGATTCTCGATCTGACACTATCTTCTTAAGCACACCGTGTAGACTAACAATCCTTGATATGTATAATTCTACAAGGCGGTCTCCTGAATAAGTAGTTTTGATCGGCAAGAAATGGGCAACCTTAGTCAAGCAATCCACTATTACCCAAATTGAATCATAACCCGATTGAGTCCTGGGTAAACCGGTAATGAAATCCATTCTGATTTCTTCCCACTTCCACTCTGGAATCTTCAGTGGTTGTAACAAACCTGCTGGTCTCTAGTGCTCTGCTTTTACCTTCTGACATACGTCGCACAAGGCAACGAACTCTGCAACTTCTCGTTTCATACTTGGCCACCAAAATTTATTCTTCACATCCTGGTACATCAAGGTACTGCCAGGGTGAATTGAATACTTTGAATCATGGGCTTCTTTCAAAATCAGCTGTCTCAAACCATCAACATCTGGTACGCAGATACGTCCGTTGATCCACAGTATACCTTGATCATCCAAGGTGAAATCTTTGAACTTTCCTTCCACCATCTTCCTCTTGATATCAGAAAACTCTGAATCCTTCAGTTGAGCTTCATGAATCTGCTTCTCCAAAGTAGACTACACTTCTAGACTAGCTATAAATCCCTTAGACACAACTTCTAGCTTCAGCTTCTGAAATTCCTCTTGAAGTTCTGAACAAACCTCTTTTACTTCCACAGCATTGCAATAGCTCTTACGGCTTAAAGTGTCTGCAACTACATTAGCTTTACCAGGGTGGTAATGGATTCCAAGGTTATAATTCTTTATCAACTCTAACCATCTTCTCTGTCTCATATTCAAGTCAGACTGAGTGAAAATATACTTCAGACTCTTATGATCTGTATATAGCTCACAGCGGTTACCGATAAGGTAATGACGCCAAATCTTTAAAGTGTGCACTACGACAGCTAACTCCAGATCATGGGTAGGGTAATTCTCTTCATGGGGCCTTAATTGCCTTGACGCATAAGCGACAGCTCTTCCTTCTTGCATTAGGACACATCCTAATCCTTGACGCGAAGCATCACAATAGATATCAAAATCTTTGCGGATGTTTGGCAAAATCAGCACTGGGCTGAAGTCAAACGCTTCTTCAACTCTTGAAAACTTTCTTCACAAGCTGGGGTCCAAGTGAACTTCTTCTCCTTTTTCAACAACTACGTAAGAGGCCTAGCAATTGTTGAGAATCCCTCAATAAAACGGCGATAATACTCTACCATTCCCAAGAAACTACGAATCGAGTGCAGGTCTTGGGTCATTTCCCAATGTAATCTTGCCTTGACTTTTTCGAGTCAACGGCTACTCCTCATTTGTAATCACATGACCAAGGAAATCAACTTCCTTTTTCCAGAACTCACACTTACTAAACTTTGCATACAACTGATGCTCCCTGAGTTTCTCTACGATTAATCTTAAGTGTTCAGCATGTTCCTCTTCTGATTTGGAGTAGACCAAGATATCATCGATAAACACCACTGCAAACTTATCCAAATATTCCATGAATACCTTATTCATCATGTTCATGAAATAGGCGGGGGCATTAGTCAGACCAAAGGATATGACTAAGAACTCATAATGTCCGTACCGCGTTGAGAAAGCGGTCTTCGGTATATCCTTAGGACAAATCTTCAATTGATGGTAACCAGATCGCAGATCAATCTTTGAGAACACTCGGGCTCCCTTCATCTAATCAAACAGATCATCAATCCGAGGTAATGGGTACTTGTTCTTGATGGTGACTTCATTGAGAGATCGATAATCGATGCACATCCTTATGCTTCCATCTCTCTTCCTGACGAACAAAACTAGTGCTCCCCATGGCGACGAACTAGGTCTCACAAAACCTTTCTTCAGAAGTTCTTCTATTTGCTTCTTCATCTCCACTAACTCATCGGCTGGCGTTCGATACAGTCTCTTAGAAATAGGTGCTGTTCTGGGCACTAGATCGATGACAAACTCGATGTCACGGTCTGGTGGCATTCCGGGTAATTCCTCTGGAAACACATCTGGATAATCTCTGACGATAGGCACATCTTCCAAAGCAACTGCCTTCAAACTATTGACTATCAGGTGTCCATCACGCACCGAGGTAGCTTGAAACTCTACCTTGTTTCCTTTAGTATCTTCAATTGTAACGGCTCTTCGGCCACAATCTAGCACGGCTTTGTGCTTGGTTGACACGACCTCTAACCACAGACTGAGGCGCTCGTCCTGGTTGACTGGTACCTTGAGAAACTCCTTGGTTGTTCGGTGCTGGGGTCTTGGTGGGTGTAGCTCCATGGTTGAAACAGACTAGAGTGATGGTCCCCTTCTGTGGACACTGGTTGGCGAAATACCCTAGCTGACGGCAAGAGTAACACACTCTCTGATCATGCTGCTTGTTGTTCCCTGGGTTGGGATTGGTCGGTGCTGGGCTGCGAGAGTTCTGAACAATTGGACGAGGTGCTGAGTTTGGTGCAGGCGTCCTGAATGAACTCTGCGGTGGGACACGATTATGCTGTTGCGGAACTGTCCTTGCTTTTTGCTATGACTGGTGACTCACTTGCTGAGCCATCCTGCGTTTGCGGTTATCTTCCAGTTCCTTGCGTTTATCTTCCATAACCAACGCCTTGTTCACTAGCTCCTGGAAATTTGGAAAAGTATGGGCAAGCAGATTGATTTGCAACCCGGTATTCAAACCCTTTAAGAAGCGACTCTGGCGAGACTTATCAGTGGCGACATCCTCTGGAGCATAGCGAGCTAGCTGAGAAAACTTATTCAGATAGTCAGTCACTGACATAGCTCCTTGCTTCAGGGCACGGAATTCATCCTTCTTCAGATCCATAATACCTTCAGGTACATGATACTAGCGAAAGGCTGCGGAGAACTCCTCCCAAGTGATATTTTACGACATCTCATGTGCTGCGCTAAAATTCTCCCACCATTCGGCAGCTATGCCTTCCATCTGGTGAGTAGCATACAGAACTTTCTCATGGTCGCTGCATTGAGTGATCAGTAGCTTTCTCTCTATAATCCGAAGCCAATCATCAGCTTCAATTGGTGAAACATTACTAGAAAAGGTTGGAGGGCGAGTCCTCATGAATTCAGTAAGCTTGGATGGTCCTTGGTGTCCATGAGCGACTGGGGCTCCAGGGTGATGATTGTTGTTGTTGTTGTTGTTGTTCTGATTACTCATGTTCTGCAGGTGGTTCATCATAGTATACATCATCTGTGTCTATGCTACCATGAAGGCTCCAAAGTTCTACAAGTCAAGAGGGGGTGCTTGTGGTGGTACTGCTCCCGCAGGGGTCTACTCGTTGCCTTCCGATCCTTGGGTTCTGGATCCACTTGCGGCGGCCTGATGAGTCTGAACCATCTAGTGAAGCTCCATGGGTTAGATAAGGTAGCAAGCATAAGATGAGTTAAGAACTAATCTAGGGGGTAGGTTAAACCCAACAAACACAGCTCAAGAAAAACCAAATGAAACACCTTTATTTATTAAGGGTCTTAGTATGGCTTGCAACAATGCCTAAGGGCTTTTGCAGCTCACACTTGCACACAAGAAAATAAGATGAACCTAAGCACACAATCTACCGCCTAAAGGGCAACTCTGCGAAAAGAAACTGGCTATGCCTGACGAACTAAGACTCTAGTGATCTCAGTCGCTAAGGTAGCCTCCACAACCATGACGATGCTCCCGCCTACTGTAGACTTGGAAGTGAGCTGGCATCTTCGCGAACTGATCTTGATGCCCTGGGATTGGTGCTGGTGCAGCTGGTTCTTCCGGCTCTGCGGCCTCTGTTGGTTCCTCTGGGACCTTCTCGGGGTCTTCCTCGGGATCTTCTTTAGGGTCCTCTTCTGGTTCTTCTGGCTCTTCAGGATCTTCTTCTTCTTGTTCCTCCTCATGGTCGTGCTGGCCGTAGAGGGCTTCTTCCAATATGGCGATCCTTCCTTCAGCTCTTTGCAGGGTCTCATAGGCGTACTCCAGCTCGGTGGTGACTAACTCTAGCGACTCCTCTTGAGCAGGTGCGAACTGGGCGAGGTGCACCACTGTGGCATTGTCTTCTCTATCCGTAGACAGGTAGCGTGCTGGTCAATCCACGATGGCAGCTCTGGGATGGTAACGGAAGACGGTATTTTTCAGCTCTCGCGCGTAGATGTGGCAAATTCTGAGGATGGCCAGGCGTGACGACTCTTGAATTCCTTGCGAAGGTGATCCTTCCGACGGAGATGTTCAACGGTGGTGGCTTTAGTGCTCTTCTGGCGTGAAGATCGGACGGCAGATCACTCCATGATCTCGGCCGTTTACCACCCATTTGTTGCCACGATACATGGGACAATCAAAACCTCCAAGTACCTACAACAGCTTCCACAGCTCTGCGGCAAATCCGCCTTTGCGCTCACCGTAGGTATGAAGCATCTGTCAAGACAGACAAGAGGATGGGAACGAACTTAAAACAGCAGGGAGAAGAAAAGATTCCAGCAATAGTTGAGTCGAGAGAGACATGAGGGGAGTTAAGCAGTTCATTTAATCTTGCAAGTTAATTTTTCTTTTAGAAAATAATTTGAACTCTCTAAGACGGCCGATCTAAGGGTAAGACCTACAGTCAGTATGGCTCTGATACCACCTCTATCGAGACCCAAAATATGCAATTCTGGACCCTCTGTGTATAATGCACTAGTCTAGGATCACACTAGTGCACACAGTGTCAACACAAGTGAATATCAATCCACACAAGCGATTAATAACATAAACGAGTAATTTGATAACAAATAGTTGTTTTGACCTTATGGTCGAGTTTACAATTATTAAGCCACGCAGGGCTAGCAAATAAATAAATAGCAGCAGAACAAAGAAACTTCAGCGGAATCCCATCAATTCACCACAGGCAACTGATTGGGATCAAGACCCTACGATCAAGCACCTTCGATGAACTCCTCCTTGAAAGCAGGCGAAGACTCCTCCTCTTCTGTTGCATGTTTTACAATAAGCATGAGTACACACCGTACTCGCAAGTCATACCACAGAAATGCAATTATAGATGCAGGCTTATTCCAAAGGAATGGCTTCTATGGTTCTTTTGCAGAAATGCAGCATTTGCAATTTAAATACAAGTAATAGATTGAAAGCATAATTCAAAACAAATAGACAATAATAATTTGACAGTTTTATTTCACAAAGACGCATAGCCAAAACAAGTTATTCACATAGCTATATGACTTAGGTCACACAGCTCCCTTCCCAAGGTTTTCATGAAAAACTACCCCTCATGTGAAATCCCCAAGCATGTCCATGACTGCGGACGCGGCTATTCGAATAGATTGTTTATCACTCTGCAGAGGTTGTACACTTTAACCACAAGATACAACTCGTGCAGCTAGCACTAGCCGTAACAAAACAGTTCAGAAACTTCATCTCGACATTGACACTCCCGGTATGCTTAGCCGCCACAGACGCACACCATTGGACAGGGACACGGCGAACCGCCCGTGATGCGACTACTTGGTAGTACACACCTCCACCCAATCCGACATAGCTAACCTACAACCTGAGTAATTAATGTAAAGACTCCATAACATACTAAGTGAGGCCCGTCCCATACCAGGGATGTAGTTGTACGAAAGGCTCAGTTCAATGGCGCAAAAAGTTAAGTCCTTAATTGACCAGGGCAAGACTTCCAAATTCTAACCTATCCTTCTCGCCAACACAGATCCACCATAAAAGTATACTAGACTACTTGCCCCCGTCCAAAACCTTTTCCCACCCTGTTGGTTAAGTGCAACATATGCCATCAACGAGTAATAGCACATAGAGCACACAGTTTCTATCACATAGTTCCATAGTCACTTAGTCAAGTTTATATTTGCAACTTACATCAGATGATGACTCGTAGCATAGCTAAGCAAACTAATCGCATCTAACCAACCCACGTTGGTAATACAATAGCACCAACTAAATAAACCAAACTAGGGTGACAAAAGATTATGGCATACAATTAGACAAGGAGGTCATAACAAATTGGATACTAACTAATCCCAAAAGCATTGAAATAAATAATTAAAGTAAATGCAATACTTTGAATCAATATAACTTTTGAAAACGGGTTCAATATGATCAAAGGTATAACTTGCCTTGGAGCAGTCTAAATCTTGATCTTGCTCTTGAGGTGCTCCTTCTTCTTCAAATCTTCTGAAGTATCGGCGTCTACTCGCAAAGCGAAAGAAAATAAACAAAACAATTAAATAACAAAGGCAAAACAAACTCCAAAAATTAAATAAAAATCTCAGATAAATAGATATTAAATTTAGATGAATTTCGAAATTTGAATGGACTCTAAAGAAAAGCCTAAAACTAAATTATTCTGAATTTCTGAATTATTCCTTGAAAGAAAAATCAGATTATTGCGCAACGATGACGTCAGCGCTCAGAATTAAAGAATTAAAAAGAAAATCTGACATGTGGGACCCACATGGCAGTCTCAAGGCTCACGGTGGACTAGGTTCACCGAACCACGGGATCCGGGGCGGGCTGAACCAACACGTGGGCGCACACGTGTCTGCTGACACGGCGCCACGCATGCGACACGTAGATGCGGAGGCTGAAGTGGCTGCTGATGTGGCTCGCCACGTCAGATCGGCGACGGCGGGGGCTCGGTTAAGCACGGCACGGCGAACGACGGCGCTACACCAGAGGTGGGTGGTACAGGGAGGAAGAGGATGACGCGGGGGTCTCGTGGATGTGCTCACTGGTGCTCAAGGACGATCGAGGCGGCCGGTAGCGAGGTAAAAGCGACGGCGGGGCTTCGGGCTCGACGGGAATAGGGCTACGGCAATGCTCCGACGAAGTGAAGGCCACCAAGAGGAAGCTCTCGCTCTTGCGATGCTGGAGGTGTGGTCGACGAGGTTCGGGCGGCTCTGGTGGCGGACGAATAACTCGTCGGAGTTGCGGCGGTGAGATTGGATCCTCGAGCTCCTGCGGCGGCTAGGGTTCGGCGCAGACGAGGAGGCGGCTATGGTTGAGGTGCGGACGGCAAGGTGATCTCGGGGGTCCTATTTATAGGGTCCGGAGAGGCTCGGGAAGGCGTATTGGCGGCGGAGTTCAAAGGAGTCCGAAAGGCATACACGAGGAACTCGGGGATAAATGGAAAATCGGGATTTGATTATGATCCTAACGGATGCGGAAAGATAGAGATATGATTAGGCACGGTTTCTAGAAGAGTTCAGATGGAAAGGTGGCGTTGTCGGACGAAGCTCCCACGACCTTCAATGGCGGACACGGACGCGGCGTTCATGTGAAGACGAAGGCGCAGCGGGGACGACAACTTCGGGCGGGTCCACAGGTCAGCGAGGCAAGGAAGCGAACATCTTGGCAGCTCGTTGATCCAAATAGTTCAAAGCAAATCGGATGGCCACGGACCAAGGTGGGGTGGGCGCAAGAAGCGAAAGAGGCGGGAGAGTGAAAAAAAGTGGGCCAGGGCGGGAGGATTGACCCAAAGCCATTTGCTGAGATTTTAAATACTTTTGTTTTTAAGAAAATACCAGAAATCCAAATAAGCAATAGAAAATAGCAAATGAACTTAGAAAAATTCTAGAAAAATCTAGAAAATATATCCAAGACCAAAGAACCCAACTAAAATAGTTTTGACCATTGTTCATGTTGACTTTAATCATATTAAATTATTTTGATGTACAAAGTCCATGTTTAAGCTTTTAAATTAAATTCAAATAAAATAAAATGGTAAATTTTATCCTACTATCTATTCAAAGGATTTTTAAAGCTTAGAAAATTGGGATGTAACAGACTCGGAGCTAGCACACGCCAAAGTACTAATTCAAGTGAGGTCCCATATCAATCTCATGTGGTGGGCACGCAAGAGTGCTTGGATCAATGGCGCAAGTAATTTGGCCCTTGTTGGCTCGGGCACCATCATGCACACCCGACAATCACACTATCCAACCAATGTGCCCAAGTCTAAAATATTTTATTTTCAGTTTTAGTTTTCCAAGCACAATACATACATGGGTACCTTGACCCAAGTAATTTAAAGTGATGATATAATAACCATCACCGAAGTGATGATTCCCATTCTGCCATTCTAAGCATTGCTAAGTGACATCAACTTGTATACTACAAGTAAAGTGACTAGAGCCCATCCATCAAGCTCTAAATCATAATGGATATAAACCTAGGCTCAGTAGTAGAGGATGGATGTTTACCTATAGTTCATTTAACTAACCAGGTTAACTATCGCAACTGAGAAATAACTTGTCAACATAGCAGGCATACATACAGTTGAAACATTTGAAATACTAGCATGCACAAATAATAGGATCAACGTGCATCAATGGAAAACTACTTGCCTTACTGGAGATAACTTTCTTGCTGTAGAGGATTACTCTCGTACTCAACAAATTCATCAGAACCTATCGAAAGAGTCGAGAAGAAACAATAAGAACGAATAACACGAAAAGACTCAAAAATTCAAAGTCATCCAAAAATCATGAAACTTTCCCATAAGGTAGAGCATGATTTTAAATAAATTTAGCAACAACAATCAACAGATTTGGAGTTTGCATGCAAAAGTTATAGCCAAAACAAAATCAGCTTTCAAAAGAAATGCAGAAAAATCCCTCTCGGGTACTGTTCATCCGAAATTAATTTTTTGGCGAACATTTACAGAGAGGTGGTGAATATGAAAATTTTATGGTAGATAGAGCACCATATGATATGAATAATGGAATTTGATTGACCTCATTTGGAGCTAAAATGAATTTCTTATGATTTTTCAAAGTCATGAAAGTAGTGCACAAACCATATATAAAATAAGATTTTTAGAGATAGTGTTATACTCAAAACCTATTCTATAATAAAGTACAGTAACAGAGGAAACCAACAAGCTTGAGCTTGCTCAAATTGGAGTTACAGAGAAATACTTATGCATTTTTTAAATTAAAACAATTTTTAGTGCAACAATAACACTATACCTGAAGTAATTATACTAACAACATTTTTCTGGAATAGCAACAAGATTCAAACCAATTTTATATTCAATTATATTTAAAATAGAAACCAACAAAATTTGAATCATCCAAAAAGGAGTTAAAATGAATTACTTATGCAATTTTGAAGTTTAAAACAATTTGTAGTTCATAAATAATTGATATACAGATTTTCTTATAAACCCTGAGCTGAAAACATTTTGGACCGTTGAGATCTAATCGGACGGCCCACGCGATGGTTACGTTCGGTGGTCCAAACGGCCCAATGGATCCAGGCAGTTGATTCGAAATCGGACGGTCCAAACGAGAGGGATGTTCAAACGGTCCGAACGGCCAAATAGATCTGGACCGTTGAATCAAAATCGGACGGTCCAAACGAAGGAGACGTTTGGGTGGTCTGAACATTCAAAATGATTTGAATCGTTGATCTCAAAATGGACGGTCCAAAGTGAGGGGTTACCAAGCACTTAACGGTTGGACCCATGCGTAAGTGGAACATCAACTCAAAACTACAGGATCTACACAGATAAATGTGCTTAGGACAGTGGTTAAAAGCTAATCATCGAGCTACAGTAGCTTTCCAAAAACGACAACACAGAGGCTCCCCCCGGTCGTGACTTCGACGGGCATCTCGCCGGCGAAGGAGGATACAGCGGCGTGAGCTAGGGGCTAAAATGGATTCCCAATACTATTGCGCACCCGACCATGGCTAGAGCTTCGCCGGAGGTGGACGGAAGCGGCGACGCGACAAGGTGGAGCGGAGGTGAAGGTACAACAAGAACGGCAACTATGCTAAGGCTACGCTCCAAGTGATCTAGTGCGCGCATGAGCTAAAGAAGGGCTCTAGGAACGCACCGAGATGACCCAGAGGTGGGGAGGTTGCCGGAGGAAGGATGGCGGCGGTGCTATGGCTTCACCGAGGGGGAGCTCAACCTGAACAAAATAGGTGAACAAGAAAGGTAGGGAGAGCTTATGTGAGTGCATGAGATGGTGCTTACACGAGCAATTGCTCAAAGGACCACCTCACCGGAGTTAGGAACGAAGGCGAGCGTTTTCGGCCGAACAAGATCAAATCCAAAATTCGGTGATTCCTGTGAATACAACCCAAAATTGGATTAGGGGAAATGATAAAGGTGATTAGGGGCGCAAAGTGATGCGAAAAGAAATGGAAAAGAACCCCTGTGGCGCCGGAATAGTGTTGAGGTGCAGCGGCCGGGATTGAGAGCTTGAGCTCCTTTCGATTTCTTTTGGTGGAAGAGGAAAATGGTGGTGTGGATGGTTTGGTAGTGACGGAAAAGATAACAATGAGGCCATTGGGGAGCTTTTATAGGCTCTGGGGGTGGAGAAACACAAGAATGGAGCTCCTATGGTGAACTTGGTCCATGGCTCCACCACGAGCGACAGCAACACGATGGCGAGGTGATAGGAGCATGGGCGAGCGTGGACATGACGACCAAACCGCGGGCACGTGTCAAAAACCAGTGGCGGAGCTAATGAAGGTGACACATGGGCAGAGCTGAACCACGGTGCGCATGGCGAGCTGGCACGGGCATGAAGGCCGTGTGGAGAAGACGATCAGACAAGCGGGGCCCACCAGTCAGCGAAACAAGCAAAGTGGCTCGGTGGAGCGGGTTGAGTCAAATGACCGAGTCAGAAATTTTTGACAATCCAATTGAAAATGGACGGTCCAGATTGCGCGCGCGTTCAGATGGTCCGAACATTCTCATGCGATGCGGACGGTCCTGATAGAAATAGACGTTCAAGCGGTCCAAACGTTCCCATCAATCCGGACGGTTGAAAATGAATCGAACAGTCCAAAATGCCTCACGTTTAGTGTGGACCAAGTCCGAACGTGAACGCGGTTGGGTTCAACAAAAAGGCTTAGGTTCGGACCCAAGGAACAGTGTAACTAGGTTTTGAAAATAAACCGCTCAGCATTTGAGGAATTTTTAGGTAGAGTTGCATAACTCCAAAAATTCCAAAATTTTTACTAGAGGTTCCTGACTCCAGGATTAACCTTGTATAAAATTTCCAATGGTTTTTATATGTTGCATTTTTCTCTAGAAATTTCTCAAGGTTCTGCCCTAGGGTTTGACTAAGGATCTAATTGGTTTGACTGGCCTCTGAAAAATAGCAAAATAAATCTATAAATTTTGAAATTTTTCAAAGAGGTTACCAGGGTGATCTAGAAGCTAGGAAAAATATTTTGAGAGGATGAATCACAAGATTTATTATAGAGTTTTCAAGGACTATGCTTCCATTGATTGAAACATTGGTCTTTGAAATTAGGAAACCCTTGGAAAAAATTTCAGAAAATTTCAAATGACATCATGAGGCATCAAAAGTTTTAATTTCTCCTTATTTTTATACATTTAAAACACAAACCATTGTTTGGGATGTTACAGCGTCACCCTGGCAGCGCCAACTCCCCATCCCATCGTGCGATAGCCATCCCAGCTGCCATTTTCTCACACCACCGCCAAGTTCTGGTTGTTGTTCTTGCACAATTCTCTTCTGTACTTAAAGCTTCGACCACGTCGTTGTCTTCCTCAGCTCGGGCCTATTCCATTTTCGTGCAAGCTCGAGTTTATTGCTCCTTGGCTTTGCTGGAACGTGTATGTCATTCCCGATGCCGGTGAGCACGCCTCCGCACCATTGCAGCTCTGGTGAGCTTCTTCATCCATGATGCGCATGTCATCATGATCCTTGAGCTTCACTTATCCTTCTCATTTGCTCAATGTAGCCCCGTAGCACGATCGCACTGCCTTCTTCTTCATCACCTGATCCAGGTCACTGTGTTCCTACTGTTCCTGTGAGTTTGAGCTCAACCCAATCGCGTCACGGTCTGTTCCATGCCTTAGTGATGCAATCCCTTCACTTAACACAGGCTACCTCACAAGGAATCAAGACTTCGTGCCCTTTGCCCCATTTTTGGGCGTCGCTGCCATTTCCATCGATCTCCACCAACTCGGTGAGTCCTCAGTTGATTCCTTCATCCATTTCCATCTCCAGCATGCCCGCGAGCTGTTGTGCACCTTCTTGTAGCATCTCCATCAATGTAGATCACCTTCACCGTGGGACCCCTATGCGCCACAGCTGTTAGCCATCGACAAGCTGCTTCATTACATCTCCAACCTCATCATCTTCACCTTCATGATAATGGTGAGCTCATGAACCTCATGCACACTTCATTTTGCTAAGGGCGAGTAGGTTGCGCCATTTTCCCCGTAGCCACCCATGTCACTGCCGCAGTTGCATGCCACCGGCTTGCCTCCGATGACCCTAGGTCCTCGTGTCAGGTCCGTTAGCACTGCCTGGACTGACTAAGTCTAGCGTGCCACTCTTTTGGCCTAAGGGATGCCTCCAACATGAACATTGTTGCGGACCCGAGGAGTTCCATTGGTCCTCGCCGTCGTAATGCAGCTTCCGTCCATCTCCTTTGACGCCACCACCACCCATGGCTTCGCCTTGCTTCCCTCTTCCCATTCTGCTGCTCAACGTTACTGCTCATCACGCCATTCGGCGTCAGAGAGTGCACCATTGCCTTCGGCGCGTGCAACTCTGCTTCTCCCCTTCTTTCTCTCACTAACAGTGCATCCCACTTGCGTTTAGGATCTGATTAACACTAATAACAATAGTTAAGTGTATTAAGTCACTGACAAGTGGGGCCAACTGAAAAGATAATTCAAAATCTAATTTCAAACGTGTTTAGTAAATGAGTCACTAACATGTGGGACTCATCCATTGTTTTCTGTTTTAACATGTGTTTAAAAATTGAGAGGCTGGAAAGTGGACCCCACCTGTTAGTAGGTTAAAATTGAATTAAATTTAAATCAAGAAATTAAAATAAGAGTGACTAACTAGTAGGGCCCACATGTAAGTTAATAAAATCTGGAAGGATATAAAAATGGGAAATTCCACTTTCAGTTCAGATGAAATATGCTTTCTCTGTTGGAAAGTGTAAACCTTAGAAAATACGCTTTCGACGTTACCATTTTTATTATTTCAGGATATTTTTCAAACTAAGCAAATTTAAATGTTAATAACTTTTGCATATGAAGTACATATTGGATTATTCTTTTTTATAAATTCATCTAAAATCATGCTCTGCTGAATATGCAAAAAATATTTGCATTTTGTTGCTGATGAAATTATTTTTCAATTTGTGATTTGCTCTCGGCTCTTTTGAATAGACGTCAGAAACGCGGTCGAGATATTTGATGATCCACCATCCTCATTCTCTAAGCAACCAGAGCAAGGCAAGCACCTCCTTTGACCATGTTGATCCCATTATTTCAATTATTTTACCTTGTATTGAAAAATCTATTATGGATGTGTGTATGTTTGGTTAAAATTGTTATATTTGGGGTTAATGGTAGATAAATTCCTATTGATTACATGATCCTCCTTTAAATTTTGATATCCTTACTATTGTAGCCTTTCGGATATGGTTTAGACAATATATAATGTCAATTTGGGTATTTTGAGTAGGAATGTCGAATAGATGCTCAGTCGGGCTCTAATTTCACTAAAATTGAATAATTGTTGAAAATGTGAGTATGGATTTGGGAGAATTTGAAATGTGGTTCAGAGGGGTTACCTCTGTTATTTTGTATAAAAATGAAAAACCAAGTTTGTGATGGGGGCGAGTTATATTTTGAACTAAGAAGTGTAAGAGGTGTATCTCACGAATAGATAGGGAAGATCCTCGCCTGGGTCAATTAAGGATGACCGATGTATCCAACCTAAGCATAAGAGTACAACCACACGGCTGAAATGGGTCGATCTTATCTAATTAAGATATCTAGGTCTAGCCTTGCATGTTGGTAGGCCGTAGTAGTACGAGTATGTCTGGGTAAGTTTGCTCGAAGGGTTCACCAAGACGTTGAGACCAAAGCCTTCCAATACAACAGTGAATGCCTTACTGATACGGGGGTACTCGGGTGAAGTGAGGGTGTTTCATTCGCTAGGCTAGTGCATGGTTAGGTCTAGGTGATGTAAAGGCTTCATTGCGAACTCTAGACTGCTTACTAATGGATAGTGAGCAGTGGTATTGACGGATGCCAAACAAACTAAAGAGCTCGCGTCGTGTGGGTAAAGTTGTACACCTCTACAAAGTGTAAATCTATTTAAATAGCCATGCTCGTTGTGATGAGCATGTTAAGTGCGGTCACATCGAGTATAGTCTTGATTTTTGCAAAAACCGGTTTTGTTGGAAAGAGTTAGGATGGTTTTGTTGTTGTGAACTTGAGTGCCATGTCTATGGCTGAGAATGAAATGATGATCACAACAAAGGATGGTTGTGGGATTACTTTTTTACATCACAAACTTATTATTTCATTATCAATCAATAGTGCTTTAAAATTTCTGTTGTAAATTACTACATATTGATAGTGCAAATTAAACTTGCTTATTGCTGAAAATAACTTGTGTAGAGCCTCATCCTCTCATAGCCTTGCATTTATAATTATGTTGCGATACACTACAAGTCTTACTGAGTACAAAATGTACTCAATCATGCTTAAAATTGTTGACCAAAGTTTGAGGATGAGCCCATGTCAGACTAGTTCTTTGCACCCGAAACCAAAGGTTTTGGTGACGGGTCTTGCTAGGTCTTATCCTTGTCAGTTGCCTGAGGGTACAGATGGACACACTAGTGGACTTTTGGGTTTTGTTGTTTATGCTTCCATTGTTTAACTTGCTACTTCTGTTTCTTGACCTTTTATTTGGCAGGTCGGTCATGTACTGTGATTATGTAAACGTTTAAGTACCACATTTGTTTCATGATGTATGTATATTGTGTATGGATGTGTATGGTAATATTGTGAAAATGTGTACTAGCCACTAATCATGGGACTAGTACGGTACACATGAGGATTTCGGGTATTACAAGCCTAGGGTCCGACAACATAACCCTGTTAAATGATATACTACAATTATTCATCCAATTTTACTACATTAAAGCAAGGGTATTAAGTGAAAATATTGTAATAACTACACTTTGATCGCCACAATGGGTTTATATTGTAAGACGACACTACTACAAAAAGTCTAATACTAGACGCCTCATCACGGACGGTTGACCAAAACCGTCTGTATTACATGCAATCATGGACGGTTTTGGTTTAGAGACCGTTTGTGTTACTGGCTGCGCTAAAAACCATCTGTGAAGAGGTAATATCACAGACGGTTCATGTTGAAAACTGTCTGTGAACTATCACAGATGGTTCTGAACAAGAACCGTTTGTGATATTTTTAAGTATCACAGACGGTTTCAACAAACAACCGTCTGTGATACTTCACAGACGGTTTTAATAATGAACCGTCTATGATATGAGACCATATCACGGACGGTTCCATTGTGGAACCGTCTGTGATAAGTATCACTGACGGTTCCATAATAGAACCGACTGTGATAAGTCTCTTTATTAGTAGGAGCTTGCTAGGGTTTGCGCTCTAACTCGTCACTCCCCAGCGGCGCCCTTACTCTCGTCTGTTCCCCTGCCCACCCGAGTGACCCCGTCGCCGACGCCGCCATGCATTTTTCTCATCACCGACGGTTGTGACACCACGGTTCACTGCACAAGACACTCGTACGATAAGAGTGTCTTTTGCAGTGTCACCGTTGTGCCACAACTACGGTGACACTGCGCGCCTTCCCCTCTTCCTGCTCCCCCCGACGTACGTGACCCCGGCTACCTCTCCATCGGCGATGTCGAGGTAAGACAGATCTACCACCTATTGGTTTGTGATGTTGGTATTCATGTGAATCGAGCTCCTCCTCCCTCGCCGCCAGCTCTCGCACCTCCGGATCAAGTTCCCTCCTCCCTGTGCCACCGGATCAAACTCCCAGTCCCCCCTCACTGTGTCGTCGGCCCTGGCTCCTCCTCCCTACGCCGCAGCTCTAGCTCCTCCTCCCTCTCGTCGCCGGCTCATTGCGCTACCTCGGAGCTCCATCGCGCCTCCAACCTCTCCGGCTCTCCCACTAACGCGTAAGTCCCCTTCTTATCTTCTTGATGTTGTCTGGTTGTTGGTTGATGCTGATGATGATGGCCATTGGCCAGAGCCCATATGCTAAATGTGTAATACATACATACATGATGAGAAGTGCATCATTGCAGAGAAGTGTAAATGTGTAATACATACATGTAGAGAGAAGTAGAGAAATCACAAATATAAATGAATGCAATGATCATGCAGATGCTTGTTGGCTAGTGGCACCTTGCTAGCTGTTGAACTGCTCAATGATGTTAATAGTCTTATGCTGAAATTGAATTGATAATTAGTTCATATTAATAGTCCCCTTGCTCTGTGATGTAAACTAAGGGCTATTGGTGTATGTGCATTAATTCTGTGCATCTTGCTTAGTTCATGCTGTGGGTTCAGATTGGCAAAAATGAATGGGGCAAAATGGTGAGTTTGGTTAATGCTCTCTGATGGGTATTGAGGGTAATTGATGCCGGTTCTTTGTGCTTGGTTAGCTTACATGGGATCGATGTGGTTCGGATGGGGCTTGGCTGCAATTAACTTTTCAGATTTGTGTCCCAGTGCGAATCGCCCTACCATTCTATTCCTCATCTCTTCTCTATAAAACCTCCAGCGGTGGTTGCTTGTGCCTTTAAAATAAACTTATATATATATATATATATATATATATATATATATATATATATATATATATATATATATATATATATATATATATATATATATATATATCGTTTGTAGTCTGACCCTTTTAGTGGGTGCGTGATGAGGATGAGGCAGTTGCCATGGGCAATCTCATCGAGCACTGCAAGTTCAAGAAATGCAGTACCGCAAGGGAAAGCACTGTGGACATACAATTACGGATGTCGTCGATAGGTAATTGGACATGACATCAAGGAATGGTTGGTTGCTGATACATGAAGCCACGAGCTTTCTCTTGCAGCCTTACTTCTTGAATTTGCAGGGGCTCGATAAGGTTGCCCGTGGCAGCTGTGTCATCCTCCCTCACGACCCTCGAAAGTGGTCAGACTACAAACGATATATATATATATATATATATATATATATATATATATATATATATATATGAAGCCGGTTTTAAAGGCACAAGTAGCCATTGCTTAGAGGTTATATTTATATATCACAACGGTTCTAAACATGAACCGTCTGTGATAGCTAGTTATCACAGACGGTTCATGTTTAGAACCGTTTGTGATAGATAGTTATCACAGATGGTTCGGTGTTAGAACCGTCTATGATAGATAATTATCATAGACAGTTCTAGATACAAACCATCTGTGATAGTCATATATCACAGATGGTTCTAAGTTAATAACCGTCTATGAAAGTATGCATCACAGACGGTTCGAAAACCCTCTGTGATGAACTCATGTCATTACTGACCCATAGACTCAGACGGCTCACAAAACCGTCTGTGATGGCGTTTTTGAACCGTCTGTGAAGGTCTTTTCTGTAGTAGTGCGATGCTCCTAAAGAAAACTAATTATATTGCGAGACGGAGCAAGTACAATTTACTAGATGGAATGTCCATATGCAGATAGATAGTCATGTAACATTTGTATGCTGATCAGGAAAAAATCATATTGACAAATGAAAAACTATATATACATGGCATTCATAATTTCTAGGAATTTGTTTTGCTTTCACGATTTCCCACTATTAGTGGTTTGTACTGTTGGTGATATGCCCTAAGGTAATCAAAGAGATGATTGTATTGCGTCTATGTTTATGAGTTATAGAATAAATAGTATTATGTTCCTTGAATGAATTATCAGTTATAAAGATTAACAAGCACGTGACATGTTGGTGAAGCTCCTTAACTGATATGATGTCATTCTGAATTTATTCCTGGTCGGATGTCACTGGTCGTAACACTAGTAACTTATCGACCAGCACATGTATTGATTGATGACCATGTTTCACCGGTCATGGATATAGGGATATCGAATCATTAATTTGAACACATGTTAGAGAACATAGTATTGGATTGACCCACCTTGAGACACTATTGAGATTGTTATGATTTTATGTGTCATCAGTTGGTCTCAAGCAATGTTGATTTATAATCCTTAGACCTGAGATCAGCATGGTTTCCTACATGTGTAATAGTATACTTAGGGGTTGTCAAACACTACTCCATAACTAGGTAGCTTTCAGGTATACTATGAAACATACGGAGGGATGTGACTGGTCGGATATGGGATTTGCCACTCCTAACATAACAGGAGAGATATCTCTAGGCCCCTCAGTGCGGTCAGATAAAGAAAGTGCATGGTCATGCCACTTGTGGTCGAGGAGTCGACCACGTGAAGTTATCCGTCACTTGATCAAGAAAGTACTGAATAGTCCATAGATGATAAATTATCTCACCTGGAGTTTAATAAGATATTGTGAGGCAAAGTGAGAATATACAAGAAGGTCGTTCAGTTCGACCAGATATGGACTGGTCGTATGGAGATACGAGTTGATCGTAGACTGGTCGAACGTAATCACTAACTAAACATAAACTGGTCGTTAGGAGTTATGAACTGGTCATGACTAAATATGAACTGGTCATATAGAGATACGAACTAGTTGTAAGTGATAAGGATCTGGTCATAAATCATATTGCATTAAGGTTCGTCTGATATAATTTATGTGTATTCGGGAATTGTTATGTCCTGCTAACAACTCGTGGTTGGAAAATAGTTTTCGAGTCATAACCGGTTACGTATGAACCTACTGGGTCACACACTTAACGGGTTGGAACAAATGAGTTCGGATAGGATCCATCATAGGCTCTTTATAATGGGATGCATGAGGCTATTGGGATAGACGACGTGAGTTGCATCACCGAAACCCTAGCCGCCATCTTCTTGAAGACCCTGTCGTGTGAGTTGGTGCTAGCACATTGGCGTACGGTGTTCCATCCCTGAACGTGTGGATACTGTAGAGGTGTTGCTACGATTGCTGCTGTGTTGAACGAGGACGATCCACGATCATCACAAGGAACGTGATTGGTTGCTAGAAGAGAGGATCGGCATCGAGGATGCTGGACGATCGACTATGACCACTACATTGACATGCTTGACGTTGGATCAGGCTACTCCAACTCTTCTTCTGCTGCACTACGTGCCTAGTGCTAACGATCTATAATCTCTTGCTTGCATGTCTTTCTGATTTACATGGTAGAATTTTTGAATTACTGGCTAGTATAACCTACCCGTATCCCTTCACGTAGGCCTGGTAATGGGCTAGGACCCAACCCAAGTCCTACCCGAGCCGAAGAATTCTAATAGACAGCCCAACCAAACCTAGTCCAATCGAATTTATTAAAACCCCACCCCGTCCAGCCCAACCTGGCACATTTCAACCCTAAGGGTTGGTCGGTTTAGTAATGCAATATGTCCCATGTCACCATGTGACCTTTTCATGTTGCCCTGCCGTTACTTCAGGGACACGGGATGGTCCTGGGTCGCTCTCTTCTTTCTTCCCCATTACTTTTCTTTGCTTCTCTTGATTCTTCTTCTTCCTCTCCATTTCTTCTTCCTATTCTCTCATCTCCTTCCTCTGGTGCTTGATTCCGGCGCTGCCTCTCCTTCTCTCGGCTCGGCCCAGACCTCCGGCCGCCCTCGGCACCCTGCGCCGCCGCTGGCTCCCCTTGCGCACCTGGCCCCATGTGCTCGCCTGCGCCTATGGCGCCGTCGCTGGCTTGGTGGCGGCCCGGCTCCCCAGCTGCCCAGCGCCCTCGTGGCTCTACCACGCCGCCCAGCTCCCGCTCAGGTCCAGTTGTGCCCACGCCGCCTACACCTCTGCCTCCCTGGCTGTGTGCGACTTGGCCTAGCCCGGCTGCGGCTTGGCCCCGCAAGATGGCGTCATCCGCTGTGCCGCCCCCAACCGACGCATTGGATGTTGTGGAGAGGCTGTCGGAGCAGTCATGATGCGCAGAGGAAGTCGTGAAGAAGGACTCGGCGGAGTCGAGGAAGATGGAAGCAATGGTCTTGGAGCCCAGCGGTGGTGTGGCACGGAAGGACTGCGTTCTAGGGTGCTTGCAGGACGGCCACGCCCATGCCTTGTCCGCTCGGCCCGCTTTGGCTTTCGCACCTTCCACCTTTCGGTGACAATCATTTGGAAGAGCAAGCACCCATTTCAATCCTAACCAAACACTATTTAAAGCCAGCCCAACTCTATCCTAGCCCATTTTTATTTTGACCCATTTTATTTGACCCAAAGTCAATCCATACAATGGCCCAACCCTTTTGGCCTTTTAAATTCTGGCCCACTACCAGGCATACCTTCACATAATGGGATCTAAATTATTTTGCAATTGTAGGATCGTTAATGACAATCAGAGGGGGGTGAATGATTGTAATCTGTAGCGAAAGCTTTTTCAACAAAATCCTGCTATTTTCTGTTCGTCCAACCGAAAGCAACAGAACATCAAAAAGGAACTTCGATCTCTTCCAGTGCACAAGCTGTGTACATGTGCTTGCTTGCACGTGTGCTGACGATCGGCCCAAGGCAGGGAGAAAAATCACCGAGTAGTAAGCAGTAAAAAGATGCGCCGCTGCCGCTAATCACTGAAAGCCTCATCTATTTTACTAGAGATCACCTCATGACAGCAGTCACGTACACCTCATAGCCGCATGCACAGTCGCCCCTCACAACTCAAGCAAGCAATCAAATCCACGCAGAGCAAGATTGTTTTTATATAGAATCACATGCACTACTGGTACCGAATCCACTTCTAGACCAAAAAGCTGTGACTACTAGCAATAAACAAGTCCAAAGATTCAAGCCACTAGGAGCCACCAAAGCCTCACGGCCAGTCATGTTAACTCGATGCAAAAAGATCATCTACCAAGAAACAAATACCTAGACAGCATGCTCCAACTGCATGCACATCAATCACCTCCCAAGGTTCTGTTCTTGCACATGAACAATACACGACGCTCTTCAAGCCACCGCCTTCTGCATAGCACGTCGCCCCACTTCTATGCCGTCGCCGATAGTTTATTCTAGAAATCACGTTCCAAGCTCGTGTCCCTCCGGTTCTAACCCTATCCAATATAAATAACTCTAGAACCCTAAACGTGAAACACATGGTTACGTAAACACCCATATACGGCCCAATAATCCTATGGCCCAATACATGGGCTTTTACACCAGATTACACAACCAATTTTGGACACCCCAAAATTATCACATGTCGTAGCCTCCGGACCGCACCTCCGTAGCTCCAACACGCATCATTCATCTTTGATCTCCACGCACCCCAACTCGAGCTCGACCATCTCCTCCAGCATCCTCGACCCTCTGGACTATGACTTCGCACCAAGCCATCTCCCGATCACTGCTGTAGACCACGATCACCTCCAAGTTACCCTGCACATGCAAAGACCAAAACAACATATTTTCCCAGCACAAGTTCTTCCTAACTTGACCGACATTAGTCCACACACACCACACGCCTCAAATAATATTAGTACACAACATTGTCAATTATTCATCAACTAAAATAAACTAGATCTAGCCACATGGTCTAACAATCTCCCCCTTGATGAATACATTGTGAGGACCCCCGGGTTATCTCCGTAAGACCGAGACTAAGCATGGTCTTAAGGACATAACTCTAGGGCCTCAAGTAAATGGATTCCAACTTAACTCAATCTCAGTGAAAGACTCAACTACAAGCTAGAGCCCCGACGATCATGCGTGCTGCTCCTTTGCGAGCACTACATGATTGTCGGTTCTCCAACAAGTCAAGCACTACACTTAGTGAGTTAAATAGGAAGCCACGAACCGCGAGTATGCAATCATATTGGCTCCCAAGATCAGCGACCAATATGCTCATACTCTCATACAACATTGATCACATCCATACAACAGCATACATAGATAGTTCAAAAGACATACAACGTAATAGTTAAAGTTTACATCTATTACAAACGGCCGACCGGCCAAATTCAAATAAGAGTATTAAGTAGTAGCGGAAGCAAGTAAATAAACCAAAATGTCCAGCATGGTATGCCCCATAACCCATCGGCAACCGACTGGGAGTTAAATGATAGCATTACTCATTAGCGTCGCCAAAATCGGCGCTAACAAGCTCAACGGGCTCATACACTTCCTCACCTGAAATTGTAGCAACCGGGTTGAGTACAAAGGTACTCGCAAGTCTTACACAAATAAAAATTAGTTATGCTAGAGGTTGTTCCAAAGGATGGCTCATATTGGCTTAGTTTTGCAAAAGAGACGCCACAATTTACAACCTACACATACTAGTTTTTCAAGTGCCATTTCAAAATCAGATTTGAAGTAGAAGTAAAGCATGTGAATAAGTAGTAAATTGAATAACGAATGAACCATACAAATGACAAAGTGGCTGTCCACTTTGACACAACAACAAACATGAACATCCCATTCATGACAATACCAAGTTATACCACAATTTTAATTCCAAGTCTAACGATAAGCAGCCACAAACTCAAACGGTCGTCCATAACCGCGAACATGGCTATTCGAATAGATTTATACCCTGTAGGGGTGTACTACTTTACCCACATGACTTGATTAGCCCGTAAGCCTCCAGATGCCTCCGAATATAGCATACTTCCTATGGTATGCCGGCCGGGTAAAGCAAGACTTAGTATTTTTCAGCAAGTTGATATCATTGAGTTGACTCGCCCCTACGTGACGTAATCCCGTTTAAGTGCAGGCTACCCACCTACAACTAAACGGGCACGCAAGTTGTGACAGAAATACCGACCCAATTAATAAATCTTAAAGAGGGCTCACCCTCACAATAAAGAATTGCAATCAGCACCCTTATGGAACATATATGCGATGGAACACATATACATCCTCACACCACCAGTCATCAACTCAACAATACCAACCCCTTACTTAACCAAGCAGTGCCCATACACCGCGTGTGATAGCACGAGTTTTGCTTGAACCGTAGGTACCCAAAGTTCGGTCCTTAACTGTCCAGACAAGTCTACCACTTTCCCAAGTCTCGTGCACAAAGTCACCATCACTTGTCCAGACCAAAAGCTCATTTAAAATGATAAAATTTTGACTCATAAAATAGATACGAAGATCTGAAATAAAAGTATATAATGAAAGTGGTGTTTATCCCATAATTGTCGGGTTATTCCCGACAATCAACTACCGGTTCTAGACTCGCATGGCTAAGCAAACCCGAACAATATATTTCAACCATTCTAACTTAAGCATGTGGTACTGGAACAATTCAAGTATAACCTCAATGAATTAGGAGATAACTAAACTACACATCACAAAAATAGCAACATTATCAAAATAGCATGCAAGCAATTATCATTGCACTAACTTAACAAAACTGGGATCAAATATGATGCAAAAGAAAGTTCAAATGATGCTTGCCTTGCTGGTAGCTTAGTTGCTCTCCCTCAGTAGCGTATAAGTCAATATCGATAGGCTCGGGATCTATATAAATACAATACCGAATAAACATCGAGAAATACCCAAAAATTCAAAATGCTAAAAAATGCATGATTTTTCTCCAATAGGTAAATCATGATTTTATATGAATTTAGGTGAAAGAATTACTCCATTTGGATTTAGCATGTGGGAGTTATTCCGATTTGAATTTTCAGCTTTCGATATGCCCTCTTTGAGTAATTTAATTATGAGGTCAAAATTTGTAGAGCAGTAGTGGGATTAAGGATTAAATGGATAAATTTAGAATATTAATACAAGATCAAAACAGTTGAGTTTGTCTCATTTCGAATTTTCATGATTTAGTTATGATTTTCTAAAGTTATTAGCCTTTTTCTACTGTAAAAATAATAAGGTTATGGATCATTTTCCATAATAATACTCTCTGCTATAGAGACATGTTTGAAACCAATTTTAATATAAATTTCATTGAAAATTAAAATTACCAAAAGTGGTTTCATCCATTTTGGAGTTAAGATGAATTAGTTATGCATTTGTGAAGTTATACATATTTTACAGTGTGCAAATAATTCGTTTTCAGATTTTCTAATTCATTTACTACTTTTCCTACCGGGCGTGTCTCTAGCCGTGGTCACTAACCAGCGGGCCCGGGGAATAGTGAGTTTTCCATTTTACCACGGGTTTTATAAATTCCGTTCTGACATGTGGGTCCCCTCGTTAGTGACCTGGCCCACGAGACCCAATCCACGCACGCGCGCGCGTAGCGCACGGGGTTTAAGTCACCGGTCCCACCCGTCAGTCTCTCAGTCACGCCCACTTAACTCCCCCGTTTCCTGTGCGCGGCCCCACTTGCCAGCAACACACTACTGCGTTAAGACAACGTTTAAAAGCTAAGCCTAATCATTAGTAGTAATGACGGTCATTTGCCGTAAATGGGACAGCTACAGTAGCTACCCGCGTCCGACAATGACCCCGCGCGGTTGCCCAGCGGCTCGCCGGCACTACGCGCCATGGCGGAGCCGGCCAAGGCACGCACCTGCTTCGCAATAGTGCCGCGCACCTCTCGGTGTGGTGGCGACACAAATGGTGGCCCGTAACGGCGGCTAGCCGGCGTTGAGCGACGATGAAAGCTACGGGCAAGATGCATGTAGCAAAGTGAAGCTCCGCAGCGACATTCAAGCGAGCGCCAGGGTCCTAGGGACTAGATGGAAGTTACCTTAGCTAAGGAGGGTGCTTGGGGAAGCTCGGAGTAGCTAAAGCGCTGTCGGCGCCGGAGAAGAAGGTGGCGGCGATGAGCTTCACCGCGGAGAGGGGTCCCTGAGCAAAACCAAGAGGAGTGGATGGTCGGGATGGTTCATAGAGCACAAGAGGATGCTGAAAGACCGAGGAATTGACAAATGCCTTACCGGAGCAAGGTAGGAGGTGAAGGGTTGGTCCTAGGGCCGAAAGCACAAATTCTTCAAATTAACGAAACCCTATCGTGCAACAACAAAATTGATTGAGGGGTTTTGGTTAGCAAGTAAGGAGACACAAGGTGACGCGCAAGCGGGAGCATAATACTTACCAGAAGCCAGAATGGCATGAAGATGCTGCTCAGGAGCGCGCTCTAGGGCCTCCAATGGCACCACTGTGGTCCAGGAGCTACAAGAGGAACCAAGGTCCCAGATTAGCAAAAATGGAAAGGGGGTGGATCCTAGAGTGGAGAGGAATCACGCGGAGGGAGCTTACCCGAGAGACACGCACGGGAGAGCTTCCTCCTCCTCAGCCGAAAAGAGGAGAAGTGAGGAAGAACGGGGTGTTGCGGGGGTATTATCCCAGGGCGATGGACGGAGCGGAGGCGGCGGCAAGTGAGGGAGCTCCAGGATAGGCCAACGGACGTGGTGGATTGACGGCGTCGACGGAGTGCGGAAGGAATCGTTGGCCGCGTGGCGCAGCTGCTCTGCGCGAGCGTCAGCGAGAGGAGGGAGACGGATCCGATAGGTGGGCCCTCATCGTCACCGTCTAAATGCGCGCGCAAGAGCTCGCGTTAAGTGAGTTCACGCGGACCGCTGGATCTCGATCGAACGGTCTGCGTTCAGCGCGAATGCTCGGACGGGGCCGAAGGGTTACGCAATCTATGCCGTTGATTTCTGATCGGAGGGTTCCCGTTTGGTGCATTCAGTTGGTTGGGCTGAGCTGGTTCGCTGAGTCGGACTCGAGTCCGATGAACAGTGCTGGTTGCTTGGGTTAGGGTTTGACTGAGTTTTAAACAAGTTTCTCCACTTTGACCAAGGTGCTAAAAATAGTAATAAATTTCCTAAAATTGTGAAATAAATCACAGGGATTCCTGGGAAGGTCTAGTGCCCATAAAAATTATTGAACACCACTGTTCGATATATAATGTGTATATAATAAATTCAAACTTAGTGTATGTTATTAAATGATGTTTGAATTTTCTCGAGGTTTAAATCAGTCCCAAAAATTTGGGAAAAATTATATTAATCCATTATAATTACTATAGTATTTGAATAAATTAATTCTAGAAGATGTTCATAATGTTTTGTTCCTGTTTTCTGTTGGAGTTGAAATACAAGGTGTAGGTTTAACACTTGTTTAAGATTTTCCTAGTGCAATAAGTTATGCAAAAGTTTGAAAACAATGATGCATGCTCATGAGATGCATAATAATTCTCCATATTAATCTGAGGATGTGACATACATTGACAATACTTCAAAATTGTGAGTTGAATTTTGAAAGAAAAGAAATTTGCAAAAAGAAAGTTTCAAAGCTGCAAAGCAAACTTCAGAACCACAGCTAAAAAACTCCCCCTCAACACAAGGAGCAACAAGGAGCTGAAAAACTCCCCCTCAACACAAGGAAAGCAAATTTCTCCATTTTTTTTTTCAAATTCTCCCATTTTTCTCCCCCTTTGGCAATGGAATCATCAAGAACTTTAGAGAAGGAATAATTCTAAAACAAGGGAGCAAGGAGAGTAAAAATCAAGAAGCTTTGTAGATTATTCAAGACACTTCGCACTATTTTAAGAGATTAATCAAGCCATCTTGTTGAGTAGAGCTATCTAGATCATATAAAATCATATACCATATAGCAAAGTCAAAAACAGGTCTGTTAGAATGATTATGCAATTTAAATTCATGACATGCTTCTTAACAATGACTAAAACGATTACAAGACCACAAAGAGATATTACCATGAAAAGTTAAAGCCTAACAGTGAGTCAAACTTTAAATCTAGATGAGCTAACAGTCTTAAGCAACAGCCTATTGCTTCACTGTCAATTTTTATGTGCATGTGGCATGCTTGTAGAATACTTCTTTTCAAGGGTAGCATGCTTGTAGCATACTTCTTTTCACTTAAGCACTTTTGTGTGCATATTTTGTTTTCTTTTGAATATAAATAGCTATATATGGCATACTTGGAGCATACTTCTTTTCATTTGAGCACTTTTGTGTGCATATTTTTGTTCTTTTGAATACACAGCTATGTATGGCATGCTTGAAGCATACATCTTTTCATTTTTCTTTTCTCAACCCTATATATATATATATATATATATATATATATATATATATATATATATATATATATATATATATAACATGCCAAATTGAGTGAGCATAACAGATTGCAATGAGAGACATACTTGTTGCAAATCCAAATTTTAGAAAGACTCACAAACAAGCTCATCCTTTTCCATGGACATCTCCAAGCGATAACAATAATCAATCTAGTCAAAGTTTTCAATCATGTCATGCTTTAGTTCGAAATATAGCAAGTTTATTAAAAACGAGTCAAGATCAAAGCTACACAGCACATGAATAAATATGATAGAGAAAGCTCTACTACCCATTTGATTTCAATGGCTTGGACTTGGTGAATTGTTTGATAATAACAATCAAAAGCTTCTGGACTTTTAAACCCAAACTCCCCCTCAAAATCAGCCCATAGGATGCAATACACTCAACTTACTTTGCAAAATAGTAGATCATGCAGAATCAAACAGTTTTGAGAAAGAATCATCAATCTAAAAATTAAACTCAACAAGGTGAAGAGCAACATCATCTTTTTCCATATGGTCTCTCAGAAAATGAAATCTATTGGAAGCCATCAAAGAAAATGAAGAACTATCAAGTGATCCAATCAAGCAATGATGTAAAAGACTGGAACTAAATCAAACTCATGTTCTTCAACCACGTCAGCTGTTCTTACAGCACAGGAAACATAAGTCTCATAGTACTGGGTTTAGTGAGATAAGATTTAGGAATCCAATACTGAGATACATGATATGGAGGAACAACAACAAAACTAGAACCAGAACCACGTGTGCGTGTGCGATTAGAACGCGAATTATGTGAATTAAATCCTAAACCAGTATGCGAAGCAGATTTAAAGCCATCATGAAATTCCTCTAAAAACCTAGCTTTAGCATTAGTTCTAGGGACAACAAAAGAGGTTGCACGTTTTTGTCTTAAGGCATTCAATCTTTCCTTTTTCTCTTTTTTAACACGCCTAAAGTAAAATTCATGCAAGTGCCCATCTCTACCACAATAGGTGCAATGAAATTTAACATAAGTAGATTTCTTTTGAGATGATGAGCTAGCACCTACAACATTAGTACAAGAACTTTGCACAAAACTAGCAGATTTAAACACAGTTTGTTTTGGTTTAGATTTTACTTCAAATTTTCCAGGTTTAAGAGGCTTAACAACCTTAGGAGGATGGTTCTTGGCATGCTCAATAAAATTAAATCCTAGACCTTGACTTTTAACACTCACTTTTGACTTGTCTAAGATCATATTCAAGTTTTTCTTGCCAAAAGAAAATCTCTCTAAAGTGTCCTTAAGGTACTCATTTTCTTTAGCTAGAGTAGGACAAGTTGTGCACTTAACAGATTCATTCACAGTTTTCTTAGAAGCACTAGATCGAGCAAATCTTTCTTTTTCAAAGCAAACTCATTTAGTTGTGCGGTCAAAGCTTCTATCTCTATTATAAGTTTAGGACAGTTAGAGCAAGAAGCTATCTCATGATAAAACATCTGTTGGATTGTTTCTTGAGAAGTATTGAGTCTAGCTTCTAGCAATTCACATTTAGAGCAAGTTTTAGTTTGAGTATTTAACATACTTGACTCTAAACAAGTAGAACTAGACTTGAGCTTTTCAATTTCATCATATGCAAGTTTTAAATTTTCATCACAAGAGTCATGTGCTAGTCTTAACTCATCAAATTTAGTATATATTGACCTAGCAGTCTTCAATTCAGAAAATAAAACTTGGCAAGACTCACAAGATTCATCATCAGGAATAGAAGCTTTAAGTCTATCAATTTCAGAATTTAAGTTCTCAACAACAAGATCATGTTTCTTTATTTTCTTTTTATACTTTTTGAGCTCATCTGTCAACCTAAGCACAACATGAGATAAATATATATAAGAAGGTTTTACCTCATCAGAATCACTGTAGAGAGCATCATTGTTAAGCTCCTCACTGCTCGCCATAAAACACATCCCCGTGAAATCCCACTCCTTTGCCTTCTTGCTATTGTCCTCATTGTCGCTTCCAGAATCATCATCACTCAAATCAATCTCATCATGTGCTGAAATTATTTTGTTGACCGCCCTATGATAATTGCGCTTCCTGCTTGGGTCAATCTTGAATTTAGAGCGACGAGTTGGTACTTTGTCATCTTTGACCTCCTTACTCCTTAGTTTGGGACAATTCATCTTCATGTGGTTTAGCTCACCACATTCATAGCATCTGATTGGACCACTTCTTCGCCTTGATCTGATGTTGTTAATTGCCTTGGTCACCCTGTTGGAGAAGAGTACAAGCTGCTCTTTTGGAATCTTCTCTAACTATTCATCTGTGGAAGAAGACAAAACAGACACAAGACAAGAGCTCGAAGAAGCAGTTTGCATGGGGTTAGTCATAAGAGCCAAAGATGAAGATTTATCAATCTTAGATGGCACAGCTTCCATCTCATAAGTTTTCAATCTAGAGTAAAGATCATCCATGGTTAAAGTATCTAGATCGATAGTTTGATTGATAGTTGTGACAACCATCAACCACTCAGAACCTAAAGATCTCAATATCTTAGTTGCATTATCTTCATCAGTTGGAATAACACCAACACCACGCAAACTACTCAGTATCTTTTCAAAACGAGCAAAAAGATCATCAATAGATTCACTAGGTTTCATAGTAAAATCAGAATACTCTTTTTGATAAAGATTTTTACGTACTTTTTTAATTTTAGTAGTTCCCTCATGATAATCATAAAGAGTATTCCATATTAAGTGGGCAGAGCTAATATGAGCTACACGATCAAACTCTTTGCGAGAGATTCCTTGAAACAACAAGTTACGAGCTTGGGCATTTAGATTAACATCTGCTTTATTTAAATTAGTAACAGTAGCAGGAACCACATAAAGAGTAGAAACCTTATTCCATACATCACTACCTTGAGCCTTAATATATGCTTGCATACGACATTTCCAAAAAGCAAAATCAGTACCATCTAGCATAGGGGGATGATTCACATACCTCTCTGACGCCATAGCAACCTCGCTCTGATACCACTTGTAGGATCGTTAATGACAATCAGAGGGGGGGGGGCGTAAATGATTATAATTTGTAGCAAAAGCTTTTTCAACAAAATCCTGCTATTTTCTGTTCGTCCAACCAAAAGCAGCAGAACATCAAAAAGGAACTTCGATCTCTTCCAGTGCACACGCTGTGTACATGTGCTTGCTTGCACGTCTTACCGCGATCGCCCGAGGCAGGAGAAAAATCACCGAGTAGTAAGCAAGAAAAGATGCGCCATATTGCTAATCACCGAAAAGCCTCATCTATTTTATTGAGATCACCTCATGATGAAGTCACGACACCTCATAGCCGCATGCACACCGCCCCTCACAGCTCAAGCAAGCAATCAAATTCACGACAAAGAAGATTGTTTTTCTATAGGATCACATGCACTAATGGTACCGAATCCACTTCTAGACCAAAAAGCTGTGACTACTAGCAATAAACAAGTCCAAAGATTCAAGCCACTAGAGCCACCAAAGCCTCACTGACCGGTCTTGTTAACTCAATGCAAAAGGTCATCTACCAAGAAACCAATACCGGACAAAGCATGCTCCAACTACATGCACATCAATCACCTCCCAAGGTTCTGTTCTTGCACACGAACAATACACGACGCTCTTCAAGCCACCGCCTTCTGCATAGCACGTCGCCCCACTTCTATGCCGCCGCCGATAGTTTATTCTAGAAATCACATTCCAAGCCCGTGTCCCTTCGGTTCTAACCCTATCCAATATAAATAACTGTAGAACCCTAAACGTGAAACACATGGTTACCTAAACACCCATATACGGCCCAATAATCCTATGGCCCAATACATGGGTTTTTACACCAGATTACATAACCAATTTTGGACACCCCAAAATTATCACATGTCGTAGCCTCCGTACCGCACCTCCGTAGCTCCAACACGCATCATTCATCTTTGATCTCCACGCGCCCCAACTCGAGCTCGACCGTCTCCTCCAGCATCCTCGACCCTCTGGACCATAACTTCGCACCAAGCCATCTCCTGGTCACCGCTGTAGACCACGATCGCCTCCAAGTTACCCTGCACATGCAAAGACCAAAACAACATATTTCCCCAGCACAAGTTCTTCCTAACTTGACCGACATTAGTCCACACACACCACATGCCTCAAATAATATTAGTACCCAACATTGTCAATTATTCATCAACTAAAATAAACTAGATCTAGCCACATGGTCTAACAGCAATTTGTACTCAAACATTTTTGGTGAAGAGATCTTCAAATTTCTCTATCAAGGTTGGTAGGTACCAATCTCAAACTTATGTACCTTCGACTAACTTTTTACCCCAGGCAATGCATTTTGCCAAGCACGTAGACGACGTGGACAATAGGCGCGTGGCACCACGACGACGACGTTCACGTCGGGGAGGCAAAAGGCGCTAAAGGCATTTAGTTGAACACCATGGAGGCGTTCTTGGTGGAGCTAATCAGCTAAGTAGATGGGTGGTAATGCAGTGGAGACATCACATCCTCGAATCGCATGGGGACAAGGAAGAGTGACGGATCTAGAAGAAAAACAATCGGATATCCTTTATATATATTATTATATGTGTATAGAGTTACTAAACTTATATTACGGCGTGTACATCTATATATACATAGGTTTTAATAAGGTAAAATAAAATCGGACCCGATGTCCTGTACACCTCTATAACCTACTTGGATCTGTCCATGACGAGGAAGCAATTATTCCGCCGCTGCGAGGGTACACACCCACGCTCCGGTGCAGCTGCAACACCACCGTCCAAGCTTATTTGTGGTAGGGGCGGCGCGACCTGACCTTGGGTGTAGACAAGGGGTGAAGCCGCCTCTGTTGGATCTTCGGGAACAGGGATTGACAGATCCAGGCGCGCGAGAGAGAGAGTGGAGGGAGAGAGTATTTTCTGTCTAGTAAGTTTTGTTTTGTACATGTGAACAGCCATGTAATATCTCCCTAGATGACTGGACACCACACCAGCGTGTTCTATTTATAAATTGTAAATCTGACCAAACATGCAAACAATAGCAGGTTTAGGGAGCCAATAAAGTAATTTTGAAGTTCTGGGAGGTACGAGATACAACCATGCAATTGGTTGAGTTGATGTCAGGCATCAAGCAGGCAAGCTTGGAGTCAACTACGATCCACAGTGAAGATGATCGAGACTTGATTTAGTAAAATCAAAATAAAAAATGATCGAGGATGCCTAATGAAGTGGTTGGTCTCAAGCAAAACGCAAGATAGACAAGAACAACATTGATGAGAAGTTTGATGCAACGGGTTGCAATAAATGGCTTGAGTCGGTGCAAGTGTTGAGGCTATCCAGTAAGAGCTGGATAGGAGAGACTTGCCAGCACGAGGAAAGTCACTGATGAACCTACCTGTGCCAAATCATAGAATTGATTCACAAGATTGAACTCGGTCAAGGATGGAAGGATCGAGAAGGGGTATTTCAGTATCTACACCAAAATACCGGGTTTATGATCTTGAAGAAACCGTGGTGCATGATGGTGCAAAGGAAAAATGGTTTATGTCATGAGGAGGATAAGACCACGAAGAGACAGATTTGGGAGTGCCGGTTGGTCATCCGCTTTGAAAAGCGTGTGTGAGTGTGAGACCCGTTTGTGTGTGGGCTTAACAGGTACCTATTAGGGTTTTCTATCTAGTCCTAGCCGTCACTACATGAGGGGTGGTGCAGGATTTGCAAGCAACTAAGCCTAGAAACCCAAATTTAAGATTTGGGAAAAGTGTAGATAATAGAAGAGTCTAGGGTTTAAGAGTTGTATTGAGAGAAAAAAAGTGTGGGATTGGGTGCTCATGTATTGGGCTATGGTGGAGTGGTTGTGAACCTTCAATTCGTCAATAACAATTCAATCAATTTGTGCAAAGATGAGTTGTCTCTTATTCTTGCTCTCCTTGTGATTTTAGGTTTTGTATTCTAGTGGTTTTGCCATGGTCTGTTGCTGTAATTTAGATTGCTAGGACTTGTGGAAGCTAATCTAAGGTTATTTTGATCATCTTTCATCCACGAGCAAACCTTTGGAATGAGTTTATGTTTTCACTTGGTTTTGAGACATCTTGTAGTCAATCAAGAAATTCATTTAACCTTGACTATGGTCGTCTTGATCTTCATTTGGAATAGGTTTATGACCTTGTTGAACTATGTCTGAAATCTCAAGTGATTTCGATCTCTAGGTAAAAGTTAGGTTATTTTGTGGATCAAAAATCGTGTTGTTTTTCTGTCAGCACTGAGCGAGCGGTCATACCGCCCATTGCTTGGCGGTCAGACCGGCCGAGGGGTATTGAAGTTTGATTTTCTTGGTTTTAGATCTATTCTTTCGCTGTGATTTTAACATTAATCTTTATAGCTTCGCGTAGTTATTGAAGTGCAAAGGGAGTAGAATTGAGAAGAAAAAGTAAGTTCCTATTCACCTCGCTCTAATCGCTAACAAGATCCAACAAGATGTCTCTTAAAGCTGGCCGTATGGGGCTAGGATCACCACGGCAAGCTCTAGCCGTGATGCAGACATGCGGTGGTTTCTTGTGCATAGAAATGACTCACGAGAACGACCCCATGTTCAGGTGCGATGGCTACCTTCTACCGTCCAGTGGCCGCATGGTGGCCGCGGGCCGGAGAGACGGCGTGTGCGAGGCGAGTTGACTTACTCAGATGATGGTGTTACGACCAACGAACGAAAACTGTGACGAATGAGACAACATCGAGAGCTCTCGTACCACATATCATGATCGATATGTCTTTATATTTACCGCTTGAATAAAATGTTTACCCAACTCCCTCTGTTATATCCTACCAATTATCGGTCACAATCAAATGTTAAGTGTGACCAAAAGTTTGGTTACAAATAAAACAATGGCCAAAGCTTGGGTTAGCGAAAATTCATGTTGCCAATGTTATAGTGAGAGAATGTCAGACCCTAAATTTGGAACTTAGGATCTATTGTGCATATTTGTGTCATTCTCTAGATCAGTAGCTGGCACACATAGTTACATTGTTGGTTCAAACACATATCATAAAAATGTAAAGTTATTGCATAATATTAAACAAAGCGTAAATATATCTTACAGCTTTTAACTTGTAGAATGGCCAAACAAGCCAAATACTTTTCAGAGAACAACAGAAGCAGATTCAGAGTATAATGTGTGGAACCCTCACGATATGTCCACCGGCAATCGACTGTGGGCTTGCGACCTAGTTCTTGGCCTTCTTGTTCTTTAGTCTTGTCCAATGCGCATAATTGGCCCTGAAGCCTTCTTTTGTGCTTACTGACTAAAAGAATATAAATAGCGAGCATGAGTACACAACCGTACTCGCGAGCCAATACACAATGCAATTAATATACATGCAAGGCTGATCAAAGGAGAGGCTCATGGTTCTTTCATTCCGCACAAAACCATTTGTTGAAATAGATTAAGTAATAGCAAATCCTGAGACTTAGCATTTTACTAACACAAGTTTTATAAATTGAGTTTTTGTTTGTAAAGTACTAGTGGAGATTTCATCTCCTATACTATTGAGTGACTTTGTTCACTCAATGCTCATGCTATCCCGTATTTACCACTGGTCCCCGACCAGGCCATTTCAAATCCTTAGGGCCCTATCCCACCTTTTTCCATTCCATCGACCAACCTTTATCAATTCTCTGGATTCCAACCCAACATTTCCAACTGCTGGGCTCAAACCCACCCTTCTCATTCCATGCACACACACCAATAGTTTTATGAAAAGGAAAGCTATATCAAGCAAGTTCTCAGTACCGCTTTTGACCGTGAGCACAGCTATCTAGATAGTTTTCTTACTCTGTAGAGTTTGTACACTTTACCCACAAGAGATAAATCAACTTATACTGCCTCGACACACTTCCGTAGGTGCGTGGCTAATGTTGATTATCACAAGGCCTTTACAATGTCCCACCTCTTTGCAACTTCGCACCGCTAGGTATCACCTCCTTTGGACTCTCCCCATTGCCATCTCAAAGGTCTCCCTTTAGCGCCGTGCGGTTACCGCGGCTTCGTTCTCCCCCGTCTATCCACCCGCATCCACCAACGTCGAAGCCATGCCGAGACGAACAAACTAGTTAACCAGGTCTTAGGTGTTGCAGACTTGTGGTTGCACTATTTTACATGAGAGGACATTACCAAATTCGGTCCTTAATTGACTTGGACGGTACATCCACATACCAACTCTCTCTCGTGCCCCTGGCACTAGCCACTCTTTCCAGCCGTCCAAGTCGAAATCTGTTTTTTAGGTTTTTCTTTTGTTTTCAAAATAACCTTTAATCCAACGTACCAGCCAGGCTCCCAGCCTCGACTGCCCAACTTCATTTTCAAAGTGTTGATTGATGTCGGGTAACTTAATGCCCGAATGACAATGTATCTAAGCAAGGCTAAGCATGGCACTTAGATACAAACTTATAACTAGTATGTTAACCATTAATACTAGGGTTCCAAATTCAAGGATTGGAAGTTTATATACAATTATTGTTAAGGCATTAACTATAAGCTAGACCAATATATTTGTATAAAACATAGCAATGCAATTTTATAATTTAAAACAATATAATTGCAAAAATTAGGTGCAATATGATCAAAGTATAGACTCACCTTGCTCAATGTTCTGATAAGGCTCAATATTCTGATATTCACCTTTCTCGACATTCTGATAATAATCCCGCTCAATGTGTTGATAATCATCCTATTGAATATTCTGATAATCTTGATCCCTGCCTCGATCTTGTTGGGATTGTTGTCCCATTACAGCGTTAGAGTCTAACTATGTAGTATACAATTAATTCCAAGAGCGTCTGAAAATAACCAAATGAAATCCAATAAATCCAAAGACATTTAAACCAAAGAAAATACTTCAAAAATTTCTAACGACAACTTGGAAGGATGAAGTATTCTAGATGAAACTAATCATACCTAATGGAGTGGATGAAGGAAACACTTCAAATGAAGTATACCCGAGGAAGTTGATGAATGAAATACTACAGACGAAATATATCCACTGATTATTGAAAGGAAGGAAATTCTTCAAACCAAAGCAGATAAATCTAGCAGGGAGAGAGAGAATGTCCGTAGGAACATTCCTCACGGGTTACCGATATGGGAGAGATTACCTGGTTAGGTATGACTCTTCAATTTGTTTTCGGATCATGAAGGGTTCTACTACTGAGAACGGATGACGACGGACGATACCTAGAACTTAGGTGATATTGTTTTCCTTAACAGGCCACCTAGTACTCACAAGCACTCTCTCTAGGCATTCTATGTATACATCGACGATGATCCTACAGTCAAAATCAATCCTCTTATATGCTCTCATGATTATTTTAGTTACTACTTCCTATTTACCGAGGAAGTTCTATAATAGTCAGGTGAGACTTGTGCATGAGTGCAGGGTTTGCTATGGGTAGACATAAGTCTCACCGACACATAGGACCTAGCTCATTTAATAGTTTCTTTTACTATTTTATATTTATCAAGGAAATTCCATGAGCCTTAGCTAGAATTTCCAAGCATGGGCTAGATATTAGCCTTGTTGGACCAGGGTTTCTACGGTTTTGGGTTCACTTTGAGGAAATCTTGGTTAGTTTTATTGCCCGTGTGGCTTAGCATGCACTAAGGTAAACTTTTCGCATTATGATGATCTTTAACTACAAGGCCTCCCACTCTTGTTTTAACTACACAAGTTACTTTTTAAAAAAATGAATTATGGCTCTAGTGCTCTTTTAACCAATCACTAGGTTATAATCGCATATATATCCTTTCTTCTAATCCAAGAGTCATGAAGATCTTGTCTGATTTATAACCTCTCATTCTGAATTAGTATCCAATTGATGTCTTTGTACTTTAACTACACTAGCTCATTGATGATTTCATTTTAAGCTCTAATCATTAGATACTATTACTGCAGTTGCAATTTGCTAGAGACACATTCATACACTGAGGTTAACTAACTAATTAACCCACCAATGTCCTCATACAATGACAAACTAAGTCCTCATACAATGACAAACTAATTAACTTAATTTCTTAAGTTATTATTATTTTAGTGATGGCCTAGACTAATCATCCCAGTACAATTCCTAAGTATATTTGTCTTGGCAATTCTGTTAATAATAGTTTATTGCTTACTATCAACAGACCTCTCTTTACCCTGAACCATTCACTGGGCTACCTTTAATTATACTGTGACTGCCTAACTTTACCCCTCAAATTACTAACTGACTTTTAATTATATAAACTAATCACTAATTAATCTTAACAAGGTACAAGGGTTGTTTGATCTGTATGTTAATCAGTGACCCAACAATTAGACTTAACTGACCAACTAATTGGGATGGGCCTACTGCCATACATTGGCTCATACCACAGAGAGAGAATAGAAACCACATAGAGCTGCTGCGGGTGGACCCACATGTCATTGTCTATCAGAGAAAGCATCAAAGACACATCCCAAACACAGAGGAAGGCAGCGCAGTAGAAACAGAGTAGGGAGGTAGCTCGGGCATGCTCAACGCCGGTGAGGGCGATGATGGTGGCGGCCGCAGATGGTGAAAACAGAACCGCGGGGCTGAGGTGACCCCGAGGGCACTGGAGGGGTGGCTCAGCTTGCATTGGTGCGAGCGGGCGGCGGCGTGCGGCGACCGAAGGTGAAGGGGATAAAGGGGTGCCAGCTTCGGAGAGGAAGGGGGAGAAAAGGAAGGTGCGCATGGGCATCAGCGGAGCATGGGGAAGCTACCTAGGTGGTCGCTGGAGAATGAGGAGAGCCAGAGAGGTCTACGCCGGGAGCCGACGGCGGCACGATGGGGTTGTCGTGGCAGCGGTGCTGTGGTGGGGGAAGCTTCAACGGGCGGTTGGGGGAGGTCGAGGGAGGCTTGAGGATGCTTCTCCTGTGAGGAATTGAGCAGGGATGCTCCGGGCAAGGTGGGGCGGCAGGTTCGGCCAGAGGGGAGGAAGACCACGGTGTGGCGAGCTCCTGTGGGGAAATCCTTCAATTGATTGAGGGGTATTGATGGTGATGGTGCAGGACGCTGCGTGACGCGATCGGCCGGCAGAGAGGAGCTTCGGGCTGGCCGGTGCGGTGAGGACGGTGTGGCGGCCAAGTAGGCGCTACGCTGAAGCTTGAGCTTGCTTTGGTTTCTCTTCTCGGTTGTGCTCAGTGGAGAAGAGAGAGGGGAAGGAGAGTAGCAGCAGGGAGTAGGGGGAGCTGCGGCACTGCCTTTATAGGTGTGGAGGGCGGAGCAGCCGAAGATGGCCGGCATGGTCTTGAAGGTGATGTGACAGAAGCTGGGCGACATGGGCTGCAGCATGGGCAAGGAGCTGCGTGGCAACAGGCTTGAGCGATGGCGATGACAGCGACTCCATGCATGGCTGCAACGTGGCAAGGAGCATCTAACCATGACGACAGCTGGTGTAGCTTGGGGTTTGGTTCGGCCGGCGTGGGTGACAGCGCCTGGCGCTGGTTCTCTCGTGTGAAGCTTACAGGAGAGGATGAGGAAAGGTGGTGACTGGTGAGTGATGGCTCGGTTGCAACATGGCTTAGTCAGAGAAATAGTACACAGGAAAAGAAATGAGATTGTAAAAAAGGAAAAGGAAAATATGATGATCGGCGAACTTCTGGTAGTTTGCTAAGAGCCTTCTCGTTGATGATTGATCCAATCTGATATTTGCTAAATAGTTCTATTGGACTTTCGGACATTTAGAGTATTAGGTTTTGAATTTGTACGTTTTTGACCTTTAGGGTTTACACTTCCCGTACTAATTAGAAGGTCAATACCTTTGTTTTATTTTTCTTTTACAATCCATGATACTAGGGTTTTCGTAATTAGGGTTTCTATAATTAGGGTTTTCACTTCTAGGATTCTGTATTCTGGAGTTTAGGTCTTTAAGGTTTCTTATTGTACATTACTTGTGCCGAAAAAAAAACATAGATCAAATAACACCCAAAAATACAAGAGAAAATAAGATGGCATAGATAATTATACAAAAAAATTTAAAAATCTCATATTTTTGCATTTAGGCATTTTTGGGATGTTAGAGAGAAATACAAAAAAATTTACAAAAAATGAATGGGTCTACTATTCTATAGGATACTATGCGGCAATCCATGCATTCGTACGACTAGCTTCTAAGATAAAGTACTTAGTCTTCATTTCAAAAGTTAGAAGTTTAAAATTTTAGATTATGAAAATAGTACTTATTCTTAGGATTGGGCCCTAAGTGCAAAGACCCATTTATTCCTAAAATTCCAAAGCAGGCATGATTTAGTCCCATAAAAAGTTTAAAATTTTAGATTATGAAAATAGTACTTATTCTTAGGATTGGGCCCTAAGTGCAAAGACCCATTCATTCTTAAAATTCCAAAGCATACATGATTTAATCCCATATTGCCTAGCCAAGTGGTGGGTGGGTAATTTATAAGGTGGAGTCCTTACTACCCCTTGAAATATGTGACGCATGATATCGGGTGACATTAGGAGGACTATAGCTAAAGTCACACAGACGCACGTACGCATGCGCGCGTGTATATTCGTGTGGCTATCGCGTGACTTGTGAACGTGTCGTGAACCCGGTACACCTTTCTTTTGCTAACCGTGCATTTCTATCTCTATCTCCTTTTAGACTAAAGTGGTCAAAGCACCGTGGTCGAAAAACATTGGTCGGATCCATAGACTACTATGGTTGAAACATTGTGGTCGAAATAAAGTAATCGAAATACTGTGGTCAAAAAATAGTGGCCGGATCTATAGACTAGTGTGATCAAAAAAATATGGTCGAAATACACTGGTCGAAGCTGTAGACTAGTGGTCAAAACTGTAAACTAGTATGTAATCAGGAACTGATAAACACTGCTTAATTACCATTAATTAGTTTTGAATTTGCAGTTACCAGTGGTTTAATATGTGCTTTATTATGAAGTTACTAGAGAGTAATTATCTCGACCTTAAAAAGATCTAGAGAAGTCCAGACCAGACAAGAATTGATTCACTTCAATTTTCTTCTTCTTCCTCTCTGTTCTACTGTGCTGAAGAGTTGTGCTGTCGAAAGTCGTCCCTTCTTCTCGGTATGCACCGGGAAGGAGGGTGAGCGGGTATCTCTGAACCACTATCGCAGAGTTTACCTGTACAGGGCGGCAATAAGGTTTCTGGGTAGCGCATTTGCGCGACCGCTTGCTACGCTGCTTCATCTACATTCTGCACCGCTTCGAGTCTATACTGCTTCCTGTTCTTCATCACGCCCGACTAGAAGTTGGTTGTGCAACCAAACTATTCCGTTATAATCCTATTACTGTGTATGTTTAGAAGTGCAATGAGTTGCCTGTTGTTAGTATTGCTTTATGAATATCTAGTTTTATGTGACCTTTGCCTCATAATAAAATCTGTAATTAAAATATTGTCCATATTTCCAACACTTAATGTAAAAGTTATTTGAGCATAGAAAGTACAATCTAATTTTGATTTTAAGTTTAACATCCAATGGTTAATAATGTGTTCAAGTTCTACGAAGGAAAGAAAGTGCTCCTTAATTGACGAGGGAGAAAATTTCATTCTGTAACACGTATTCTAACCCACGATTTGCCACCGAATAATTTTTTATTTGTCCAATGCTATCTATTTGCCGAAGTTATCCCCTCTATGCCATCGCCATCAATCTCCAAGTGGCATGTCAGTTTGTTTTAGTATTGCCCAAAATGGCCCTTGCCTTCCATCCCCGTCTTCCCTTCGTTTGAGCACCCCTCTTCTTCCCCACCCTACTTCCCGGTTCCTACTGCCCATCGTCCCCTCTTCATCCTCTCCATCGGTACCATGTAATATCTCGTTTATTTAAAGAGAATATAAGAAGATTGGGAGATTCCTTATTTGCCTCACTAAGAAACAGGACAGAATCTGTCATCATCTTGTAACGTGATTTTCGCGATAAGAACGGCTTCGAATGGAAAACCTCACAACTACAAAGTTGTAGATATCTTTTCATAGTACAATTAAGAGTCCTCATTGACCTAATTTGGAGCTCCAACATATGAGATATAGGACCCACAATGCAGGCTACACAGAGAATCAGAGTCTACAATTGAGTCAACTTCCAAAGCAAATTTGGCAATGAAGACGACGATTTTAGGAAAGCTCCTCAAATATAAAGTTGAATTAATATGAGGTAGATAAATGGCAAAAAAAAGAATCACTCCATTCTATGTTCAGGAGAGAAAGTTCTGACCTTTGAAAGTTTCGCTGCACATAAGGAAAGTGGAAAACCGACTCGATTTCAAATTGTGTTCTGAATCAAATTCAATGCCGGTTGTTTCCAACCCTACCACATCCAAGCCATGACCCTCCAGCCCCTTGGCCTTTAAATAGGACCCCAACAGTGCCCCCCTATGCTCCCCAAACCCTTGCCACCACCTCCTCCCTGCCGTACTTCTCCCCTACCCCTGCACAAGGGTGCCGCCTCTCCCTTGCCGCCTCCCCTACTGCCACCCCCTATGCGCCGCCTCCACCACTGCCGCGCCACGCCATCCTACAGCCTGGGTGGCTACTACCAAGGGGGAAGAGGAAGGTCAGCAAGGAGGGAAGGAGCAAGGAGGAGGCAAAGAATGAGAAGAAAAAGGGAAGGAAGAAAAAGAGGAGGAAATTCGCGGAATTTTCATCATCCTTCATGTTCTTCAAGGGTAACACCTGTTAATCCCTAGGATTTTCAATGGTTTAGTCATTGTTAATGTTGTAGATCGTTTTGCTTAGGGTAAGATTATTTTTCAGCATGCCCTAGTTAGTCGAAGTTAGATGCAGAACATTGCGGGGGTAATTTAGGGTATTTTGGCTTGGATTCGAAGAGTCGTCCAATTAGAGAAACGTTATATAGTCTCGTTAGCTTTCTGGGAAGGTCTGGATTATTAGAATCAAAGTAAGGAGACAAATGTTACGGTCTCGGGAAGGTCCGCTATCCACAATTTGGACGTACCTGGTAGATGTTGTGAAGATAGGTTAGTTTCATCTAGTAGATGGCAAAATTAAAATATGATGATAACTTGTATAATTTAGAAAATTTGGAGTAGTTTCCATAACTGGTATCGTTTATATATTTTCAAGTTTTAGAATTAAAGTTATAAAATTGTGAGGTGGACTATCTTGACATATTCTGTGATGGCCTTCGGGGGAAGAAATGGTGCAGTAAACAATAGAACAGAGGTTTGGCATAACTAGCAAGTTGTAGGATTTTTGGTGAGGATTCCAAAAAGTCTTTGTTGGTTGAATTTAGAGCTCAGATGAATAAGTTAGAGAGTTTTTACTACTGGGACTATGGGTAGTGCATCCGGCACTTTTAGGTTAATTGGGTCGATTTGGCGTAGACGTGTGACGACGATAAGTGTAATCTGTCGATGCTATGATGTTGTGATTTTGAGATTTATCTTGCATTGTTTGTGGAGGGGGTGTGGCCCTTAGTGCATTGCCGCTGCCTCGCTATCCAGCTCAAAGGAGATAAAGAGGCAAGTGCATGGTAGACAGTGATTGATGGCAGATCATTATATTCTTTATCGCTCAATGCCATTATATTATTTTTTATTTCATATTATTTAGTTGCAAACAATGAGTGGTCGTGATATTAATTATATTGATGAATTCAAGAATGTTGCATGACGGTATTATTGATGAACTTATGTTAACTTGAGCATTCATAAGCATCATTGCATGAAGAGAAGGTGATCATGGTGATCACATATCTACCTTGTTGGTAGATATTCCACGGGAGTGGAGGAGGTCCCTGATCCTTTTGGAGGACAGGCTTGAGAGTGAATATTATCGCAATGGTTCACTCACACTATACCGGTATACATGAAAGGAGTTGTATGTGGACATGTAGTGTAGAGACAATTTGCATTTAATGAAAAAGGGAAGATTGAGAATTGAGTATGAAATGAAAGATGGGTAAATAGTTGATGATGATACTGTTTACAGTTGATTAATCATTAATCATTGTTTATTGTTGTGCTTGCTGAGTCATAGACTCACCTTTGTTCTATTGTTGTTTTTAGGTGACTGTTGATGACGATGCACATGGGAAGGGCTAGCGCACTTGGAACCACTTCATACATTCAAATACTTGAGACATTATCCATGAGACACTTTATTAGCATGATGATTTATAATTAGGACATGATAGTATTGCTTAGGCTTCTACGATAGGTTGGAGTTGATTACTCATTTAATAGCCTTTATGCGATTGGTTTGCGTAAATCTTGGTTTATTATCTTGCTATGCTTCCTAGAAAATAATTATCTTGGTCGCACCGTCATGCTTGTGTTAGTCTAACCCGTGGAGGGGTTTTATCATTGATATGCTTGCTATAATTTACTGTTAAATGATGTTAAAATTGATAGTTAGTGTAGTTTACTAGCATTCCGGGCTCAGTGTTGAACTGGGGTGTTACACACCACCTCCTTTGCCTTCTCTAGCACCTCCAAGGACAAGAAGTGTGTTCGAATAATTTCCATAACATCTATTTTTGAAGTGCTCTGCATGGTAAATCCTTAAATTCTTGGAACCTTATTAAAATAAGATGTGGAGAGGTCATCTTAGATAGTGAGATACCTTACAGATTTGTGTGGAAATTGTATGGTCATGGTATTTTTTCTGTCCATTCGTTGTATCTGGCCTCACTTATTGCAGGAAGCCAATTTCCATATAAGTGCTAATGGAAAACAAAGTTACCAGTGAAGATAAAAGTTTTCATGTGGTACTCATGCAAGAAAGTGGTGCTGACTAAAGATAATCTTCACAAGAAAACTGGAAAGGGAATGTTTCTTGCTTCTGTTGTTCTATGAATGAGGACATTTGTTTTAGGACTAGTAAAATTTGCTAATATTAACTTAAAACTTGACACACTGTGCACAGTAGGATGGGGATGGGTCAAGCATTACATTTGCGTTTCCGTTATGTCAAGCATTACATTTGCGTTTCCGTTATGTCGCATTGATTTATGTTATGAAATGATTATGTATGCTTATGATTTGATTATATATTTGTTATAAGTGATGATAGTCGATGTAGAGAGGTAGAGATCGTGGTTGTGGCCGTGGTCTTGGCCAAGTTATACCACCATTCGTGGTATGGGGATAGCGAAGTGGTTGCCCAGGTAACTACGTTACAGGTGTTGATGATGAATTTCTTTAGAAAAGTTGTTCGCTTCCTTGAGTTTGAATTTGGTTATTCTTATTATAGTTGCGGTTGATGAATTTTTCTTTCGTTAGTGTTTATAATGCAGCTGATAGGTTTTTGTTGGTCTTTGTTGGTTATATAAAGCGATTATTTGTTCTCTCGACTGTTGATCCATTGTTGTTTCTTATGAACACCGTTAATTTGCAAGATTAATCTTTTCACGAGAGTTCTGCCTTTCTTGTTGGGAAATATAACTTATTTGTTAGCATGGTATTTTGGATAATGAAAGTTTTCTTTTGTAAGTTCTTTAACATGTAAAAGCTTTGACGCTATGTATTTATTTAGGGTATTTTGAGTGTTGAAGTTGAATTCCTCTTTTTTATGAAATAAAGTGTTGAAGCCCTTTTTTATAATGTCTTTTATGATTAAGTAAGAGGTTATAATTGTAGAAAATTAATTGATATGGTATGGGTTATCAAGTTGGGTCTGTAGCGTGTTGCATAATTAAGAGTATGGTTATACCCAATTGGAATCAATAGAGTTATTAAGAAATGTGGAATATTGATGAACTAGTTTGATCATTAAGATTATTTAATTTGCTAAACTGGTTTGAGAAATTGGATTAATTGGTCTTGTTAGGATTACTCTGACTGTTAGGGATGGTTAAGTCAAGGAGGTGCTAGATTATTGCCTTAATAGATATTATTCTTGAATTTGGCTTCTATTTGGCTATTTGATGATCTTATATAAATGCTAGATTTACCTAATTATTGCCATGCTAAAATGAATGAAACTTGTATAAATGACTAGATAAATGTTGATGTATCGTTTCTTATTGAATATTTTGTTATTAAACCTTTAATAGTATTTTTGCACTAGTTTCTAAGCATAAAGTGGAATATTGAATATGTGTTTGTATCTTGTGTGATTGCAAATAGAGATAGGACCATAAATATTTCCATGATTAATATAATCGTCAGTTGTTAATGATAATCTCTAGAGTACAATTAGTGTGCATCAAAATTGGTGTTGAGCGTCACTAAGAATTGAATGGATAAAACTTAACAAGTGACCTTTATTATTGTGTCTTGCGAATTTTTCATATGATAGTATGTCCTTGTTAAAAACAATTGTGTCCATATTGTGGCTTAAGCACTAGGTTTTCCCTAGATCAAGTTGATTGTTGCAATCTTATTGAGATAACCAAAAATAAAATGAAGCAATTTTATTATGTTTCTTTTGGAAAATTTATTTTCGGGGTAGTAAGGTATGATGCATATTGCTAAGAGTGCATTATAATGACGTTAGTAAGATTGTAAGTAAAGGGTTATGAGGGTGGTGTTGATTCTTTTATATAAAAAAATTTGATTGTCTTTTGTGATATTGTTTAAATAAAAATGTTTTGAGTTTTGCATTTGTGATCTTTTGGAATTCATGGTTTTTGTAGCAACTAAAATTGGATTGAGGATAGTGATGCATTGGAAAGTTCCCTTGGTTCTTAAGTGATTCATGTGATTTGATCTTGAAAGCCCTTTTTGTTTGAGTTGGCAAAGTAATGTTGTAATAAAAGAAAATTGATTTTTTTAAAAGGAAAGAGTGTATTAGAAATATTTGAGATTGGAGTCAAGCTTTATAACTTGCAACTTATTGAATTATGCTTAACCTTTCTATTTTTGTCGTATAAGAATTTCTTAAGTTTCAAATAGCAATGTTTATTCTCATTGGAGGAAGTTTGATATTCTCTTCTTGTGGGGCTTGTGCCCTCATCTGTGGTCTTGTCTTTTGCTTTTCCGAGATCGTTGGACTTTTGTTTACAGCAAGTAGTAAAATGTTTTCTTTGTGCTGAAAATTTATTTTATTCGCCTCTTCTTTTGAGTGTATAGAGGCAACTGGTTTGTAGTGGTCAAGTATATGATGTTATGAGGCCTGGGGTTGGAAGTTATTTAAGTAGCATTGGAGGATGAATTGATTTCATAACATAAATCTTGTAGAGAATTGGATCTAAAAGGAATGATGGTCGTTGGGGCAAAACTGATTATATTGTTACAACTGGTAGAACCTATAGTGAATGGTGATCCAAGAACATTTGTTCATATTGGTGAAACATTAGAATTATCAAATAGTTAGGGTATTGCGATTGTGTAATTTGCAAGTTTAGGTAGGTGAAATTGAATGATGTGGTCTAGTGAGGGTCCAAGTGTAATACCCCAGATGGATTCGAAAGAGTATTCGAGAGAGAATATTTAAATTGGGGAGAAGGACCAATTAGAAAAGTGTTTTAACAGGAGATTAGAGGGGGGTTTATGCCTAATTTGGACAACCTGGGCTGTGGGCTTTTAGCCCATAGCATTTAGGCCCAAGGGGAAGGGGCAGCTGGCCACATAAGAAGGAGAGGGGGCAACCCTAGGGTTGCTACAGTAGCACGGCTATAGTACCGCTGCCATGCTACAGTGCCACGCCGTGCTACAGTGCCCTCCCACGCCTAACTTTCGCTGCCGGCCAAGAAGGAGGAAGGGAGAAGCCTCCTCGGGTGATGCCGGCCAAGGAAGAGAAAGGAAGAAGAAGGAAGGGAAAGAAGGGAGAAAGGAAAGGGAGAGATCGTGACCTCGGTTCGTGATCTTCAGTGGTTCTTCAAGAGTAAACCCCAATTCCCCTTTGATTAGTGGTGTTTTTGATTAATTTATCAATGTCGGTATTAGATCTGTTTAGGACAGATAGGGTTGGCCGAAGCTTTTTAGGAGTTTAACGGTAGAATCTGTTCTGTACACCTCCTAGAGAGTTGTAGCCGACGTCGATACCTTTCCGTAGAGTGCTAGATCATGTCGTTTGGATGAGCGGTTCAAAAGTTACGAATTGTTTAGCGTTGCTGTTCTGCAATTCTGTAATCTTTCTGACAGATAATGGAAATTGAACTATAGCGAATAGTTAATTGAATTTTTAGGATATCTCACTATAACGAAATATGTAGATAATCGTCTCAGCTTTCCAGAAAGCTAAATATCAGGAAATTTGGATAACTATAATGAAAGTTATGATAATTTTAGTGTACTGTCTAGAGAACCCAACGTGATAATTGATGTTCTGTAGATTGGCTTGGTAGGGGCAGTAAATGGCAGAATCAGAAGGGCTCCCCAACTAAGTTTATTTAGGTAATTTAATTATCTTTCTAGAGAGTATTAGAACATATTATTTGGACTCCTGAGCAGAAAGTTATGTATTTTAGAATTTGACTGTCCGCAGTGAACACCAAATCGATCGGTAGAAATTAGAAGATTGGAAACGCTTAGGAGTTTAGCGAGTTCAATTGTGTTCTTATTTATGCTTTTGGTCCAGTATGCTTGTCTTAGTTTGGGTTATCATTATGTTCAGGTGGGAGCGTGATCCCAGGGGCAGCGCCCTCTTCGCGTCCACCGTTCTCGCACGGTTGAGGCAAGTATAATGATGGTTATAATATATATGGTTGAATGGCAATGTCTGATATATATTATGAGAATTTGTGTGTTCATGAATTGTGATGATGGCATAGTTGGTAATGTTCATGGTTGCTAGAGATTTGTGTTATGTGTTAATCATGGATGTTTGATAGCTGTGAAGTCGATGTTTATGAGCTTTTGTAGTATGAATAGAATATTCATATGCAATGTTGTTGTGGATGCATGTTTGTATTAATTTGAGAATTTATATATATGCATCATGTTGGCTTATTGAAGTCTTGGTCATGTGATGACCAAGCAACTATTGAGGTCCCAGTCATGTTGATGACGGGCTAAAGGTCCCCATGCTTGTAAAGCTTGGGCTTTGGTCCCCATACTTGCGGAGTATGGGCAATGGTCCCTGTGCCAAATGGCACAGGCATGGGTGTGCGTCGACGGATGCACACTTTGCATTACCGGTAAAATGCAAAAGGGAAAGAGAAGGAAGAGGATCATTTTTGAGCATATTGCATAGCGTGTGTGTGTAAGATGATTGATATGTGGATTTGAGAAGTTTAATTGCTGACTTACATGCTTGTACGTTGTTGATGCCATTTATTATACTTGCTGAGTCTTGGACTCACCTCTTGTTGTTTGTTGTGTTTTAGGTACTTTTACGAGATCGGCATGCATGGGGGAAAGGAAGAATTAGATTTCTTGCACATCCACACGAACCACCCACCATTGAATGAAAGGAAAACCAACTAAGGGATGACTGAACTGTTTAGAGTACTCATATTAATTATTGCTTGATTGGATTAGTCCGTAATAAATAGACGTTTGGATGCTTGTGATCTATTTCTTAAATGCTTAGTTACTATGGATGATATAGTAACGAATAGTTAGTTTTGATTATGTCTTGATCAAATGGCAAATTTTGGGTTATCTTTATATCTTTTAACTATCTATTGGAACCTCCGGTATAGGTAACTATACAAAGGAGGTTCTGTCGAATTTTGTTGTAAGATATTTTAGTTTGATTATGTTTAAATTTAGTTAATTTAGTAGCATTCCAGGCCTTTGTTTGGCTGGGGTGTTACAGTTGGTATCAGAGCGAGCTGTAGGTCCGTGGTATTTAAAGTATTAATTTTGACACACTATGCACAGTACATGGGTTGGGTTTTTGCATTGCATATATGCTTCTGTTGAGTAAATAGTTACTTTTGTGCTACAGTTGCTAGTTGATTATTGTGCTTATTGTATGGTATAATCTTATATACTTATAATTGATTATATTAGTTATATATTATGATAGTTGATGTTGAGACATTGAGGTCATGGTTGTGGCCCTGGGCTTTACCAGGTTACACCACTGTTGATAGTAAGAGAATAGTGAAGTGGTTACCTCGGATATCTTAGTACAGGCGCGATAGTGAGTACCTTTAGAAGAGTTGTTCTCTTCTTTGAATTTGGTCAACTCTGGTCCAGTTGTGACTGATGAGTTTCTCTTGGGTTATTAGTTCATTGCGGTTGATGGGTTGCTTTGAGAAAGGATAGTGTGTTTCAATTGGGCTGAATTTGTCCTGTAAAGCAATCATTGTTTTCCCAACCGATGAGTTATTCTTGCGGCTGGTGAACTTGGTTAATTGTCAAGTTTGACCTTCGTATTGGAGTTTGTCTTCCTTATTGGAAAAACTTGATCCATTTATTTCGCTTGATGATTTGGATAATGAAAGTTTCCTTTTGCAAGTCCTTTAATGCGTGGAAGCTTTGACTCAATGTACCTTTCTTTGAGTACTTTGAGTGTTGAAGTTGAATGGTTCTCTTTTATGAAAGAAGTTGTTAAACCCTTTAGCGATGTTTGGTCATGGTTAAGTGAGAGGTTATAACCAAAGCAATTAAATGGATATGATATGGATTGTCAGTTTGGGTATGCAGTGTGTGCATGATCGATCTTAACTAGGATCCTTAAAAGGAAAGTTGATTAATTTGAACGTGTCTTGTAGTAGTTCTTGATGAGCCGTGATTATGAGTATGGTTATACTTAATTGGAATCAATAGAGTTAATAAGATGTGTGGAACATTGATGAAATGGTTGATCATTAGAATTGTTTAGTTTGCTAAACTTGTTGAATTATTTGGTCTTATTGGATTAATCTAACTGTGTAGGAAGAGAAATATAAGGATGTGTTCGACTGCTGTTTTAGTAGATAATAATATAGCATTTTCTTTAATTGGTGGTTTGATGATCTTATTTTTGCTCGTGGGAATACAAATAGAGAAAGAACCATCAATTCGTCTATGATTGAATAATCATCAATGGTTTATGATAACCTCTAGATTGGAATTAGTGTGTACTAAATTAGTGTGAGCATTTCGAATCGGTGATGGGTTGAAATCTGAAAGTGATTTATTCATGTGTGTTTCATGAGGATGACTTGTGGTTGCATGCCCTGGCTAGAAGTGGTTTGCTCCGATAGTGTGGTTTGTATATTATATATATACTCTACAATAGGTTGACTACTGCAATCTTTTTGAGATAGCAACAATATTAAGAAATAATCCACTGTGTTTCTTTTGGAAAGGATTATAATGGGATTTAATAGCTGACATGTGTTCGCATGATGGTGAGACTGTCGGATAATAGTGTGCCTATGATGAAAGGGTTTTGGAATAACCTTTTAAATTGTGTAGTAGGTTCCCTCTAAAATAAAGTGGTTGTTGTAACGAGGGTGTAAGAATTTGATATACACTCAATTGAGGATGAGATGATAAAGGAGTATGTAACATTTTGGTGAGCCTTTGGGAGCTTTATAAAGGAAGAGTTGACGATAACGAATCTTGTTAAGAGTGAATTATTCTTGATGTTACTAAGATTGTTCTAGCGATTCGACTTGTTGGAGTGGTGATGATTCTCCTAGAGAGAAAGTAAGTTTATTGCCTTTCGAAATATCGGATAAAAGAAATGTTTGGAGTTTTGCATTCGTGGTCTTTTGGGAGTTCATGATTTATGTAGTAGATGAAATTAGTTTGAGCAATGTGACGTATTGGAAGGTTCTATTTGGTTCTTAAGTGATTAATGTGATTTGGTTTTAAAGGCACTTCTTGTTTGGGTTGGCAAGTAATGATGTAATCAAAGAAAATTACTTTCTTTGTTAACGGAAAATGTGTACCATAAGTATTTGACTGTTTCTCTTGGTCTCGTGCTCACTCCGAGGAGCAACGTTTTTCTTGTGCATTGAAACTTGTATTTGTTTGTTTCTTCCTTTTGAGAAAGGAATTAACCAACTTGTGTTGCCAAGTCTTGTAAAGTGTATTGTAGCGACTGGTTGGGGGTGGACAAGTGTATGGTAGTGGTGAGATTTTGGGAATCAATCTAGTTGAAGAACAGTACAAGGTGAATTGGTTTTGACCTATAACTCTTAGAGAGAATTCTATTTAAATGGAATGCTGGTCGATGGACTACATTTGATTAGTGTTACAACTAGTGGAACTATGGCGAATTATAATCTAAGAACCTTCGTCCATGTTGGAATGATGGGATTAATGAAAGTATGGAATCTTGATAAAATTATTAGAGTATCGCGATTGGGTAACTAACTTTGCGAGGTTGTGTAGGTGATTTATGATGGTGTGGTTTAATGAGTGGGATTTATCAATGTAATTTAATCATTATGGCAATTAAAGAGGCAACGGGAATTGTGAAGTTGTTGTCAAGTATGACCTGGCTTTAGTGAGTAATCCTTTGGGAGTTAGAACTTTTCTAAAGATAATTTGGTCGATAATATGTTTACATGTCGGTGCTAATGATTGAGTATGTTTGGATTGTGTGAATTTTAGTCTTGATTTGAGAGTTTCAGATCGATACCGGATTATATTTATGGGAGCCTTGGGAATTGAATTGTGGATTGGTGATCTATCCTAGGCCCTTAGTTGCTCAATGACTGTGTAGAAGTAATAGAATAAAAATTGGATTCCAATAGTGTGATGATCTTTGATAGGCCCCTTTTCGTTGTAATAAATCGAGTGTCTTGTTGAGAAGTTCGAGTTGATTATCCCTAACAAAATGAGATGATGTGGTTGTGGGTGAAAGGTCTTTATTGTGGTGTTGGGAACCATTTGTCAAATAATTCCTTTGGTATCGGAGTGGACTAGAGAATCCATCTGTGGACTAGTAGAGTCCCTTTAAATAAGTGTGTTTTATCTTTTGGTTTGAAGATCGTTTTGGGGTTGTCAGTTAAGAGGAAGGAAGTAGTGTGATGATTTAGAAACCCATGATCTGGGAGAAGATTTATTTCTTAAATGAAATATCTGAGAAAAGAATATTTTCCCGAGTAGAGAAGTGCGCTCTTGATTCTTGTTTGAGTTGGATTTTTTTTTTATGATGGAGGTCATGTACAATTTGAGATGACTTATGTTGACAAGATGGTTCTGTCCGGTTAAGGAAAATAAATGTAGTATTTGATTTGGGCATTAGAGCGAATTCTCTTTTGGCTTATGTGGTGTTTAGTGGCAAACTGCCGAGTTGGAAGGATGGAAGGTTTTCGTGAAGAATCTCTGATTTTGGATTTGAGTGTTGGAGGAAAGTTGGAATTGCATTGTGAGTCCTTTGTTTTCAGTTGAATCTGATTATTAAAGTTTGATTAAAATAAGTTGTGTGGCGCGTCCCTGCTTAATGGAGGATCTCCTTGTTATGATAAAGAGATCGGCTGAGAGATGGCACAAGAGTTCCATATGTTTACGTGCAAATTTTGTAGTTTGGTATCAAAGGGAAGGATAGCTCAAGGTACATTAGGTTGTTTCCGAAAGTTGTGGGGATGTTTGAAGTTGGCAGATCGCTAGAACCGTATTGAGTCCATGCGCAGGGTACGCATCGTCTTGTTTGTTGCAGGGCTGAGTGAGTACCAGGGAGGTCCAAAGTTTGAAGTTTCGTGGGAGCCGCTGACCTTTGAGTAGCATCTTGTGCGTTTTCTAGAGAGGTCAAAGCGAGTGCTGAGGCACAAGTCGTTGGTTTGCGTCAAGGTGCCCTTGTCCCATTAGTCCGAGAGAGAGGCGACTTGGGAGTTGGAGTCTCGCTTGTGCAAGCTCATATCTAGAATTATCCACAGCAGGTGTGTGGTAATGTCAGTAAGTTTTTTAGCTGTGTTTATTCATTGATGTTAAGCGTGGATAGAATTCGGGGTCGAATTCTGTTTAAGGGGGGTAGAATGTAATACCCCAAATGGATTCGAAAGAGTATTCGAGAGAATATTTAAATTGGGGAGAAGGACCAATTAGAAAAGTGTTTTAACAGGAGATTAGAGGGGGGTTTATGCCTAATTTGGACAACCTGGGCTGTGGGCTTCTGGCCCATAGCATTTAGGCCCAAGGGGAAGGGGCAGCTGGCCACATAAGAAGGAGAGGGGGCAACCCTAGGGTTGCTACAGTAGCACGGCTACAGTACCGCTGCCATGCTACAGTGCCACGCCGTGCTACAGTGCCCTCCCACCCCTAACTTTCGCTGCCGGCCAAGAAGGAGGAAGGGAGAAGCCTCCTCGGGTGATGCCGGCCAAGGAAGAGAAAGGAAGAAGAAGGAAGGGAAAGAAGGGAGAAAGGAAAGGGAGAGATCGTGACCTTGGTTCGTGATCTTCAGCGGTTCTTCAAGAGTAAACCCCAATTCCCCTTTGATTAGTGGTGTTTTTGATTAATTTATCAATGTCGGTATTAGATCTGTTTAGGACAGATAGGGTTGGCCGAAGTTTTTTAGGAGTTTAACGGTAGAATCTGTTCTGTACACCTCCTAGAGAGTTGTAGGCGACGTCGATACCTTTCCGTAGAGTGCTAGATCATGTCGTTTGGATGAGCGGTTCAAAAGTTACGAATTGTTTAGCGTTGCTGTTCTGCAATTCTGTAATCTTTCTGACAGATAATGGAAATTGAACTATAGCGAATAGTTAATTGAATTTTTAGGATATCTCACTATAACGAAATATGTAGATAATCGTCTCAGCTTTCCAGAAAGCTAAAGATCATGAAATTTGGATAAATATACTGAAAGTTATGATAATTTTAGTGTACTATCCAGAGAACCTGATGTGATAATTGATGTTCTGTAGATTGCTTGGTAGGGGCAGTAAATGGCAGAATCAGAAGGGCTCCCCAACTAAGTTTATTTAGGCAATTTAATTATCTTTCTAGAGAGTATTAGAACATATTATTTGGACTCCTGAGTAGAAAGTTATGTATTTTAGAATTTGACTGTCCGCAGTGAACACCAAATCGATCGGTAGAAATTGGAAGATTGGAAACGCTTAGGAGTTTAGCGAGTTCAATTGTGTTCTTATTTATGCTTTTGGTCCAGTATGCTTGTCTTAGTTTGGGTTATCATTATGTTCAGGTGGGAGTGTGATCCCAGGGGCAGCGCCCTCTTCGCATCCACCGTTCTCGCACGGTTGAGGCAAGTATAATGATGGTTATAATATATATGGTTGAATGGCAATGTCTGATATATATTATGAGAATTTGTGTGTTCATGAATTGTGATGATGGCATAGTTGGCAATGTTCATGGTTGCTAGAGATTTGTGTTATGTGTTAATCATGGATGTTTGATAGCTGTGAAGTCGATGTTTATGAGCTTTTGTAGTATGAATAGAATATTCATATGCAATGTTGTTGTGGATGCATGTTTGTATTAATTTGAGAATTTATATATATGCATCATGTTGGCTTATTGAAGTCTTGGTCATGTGATGACCAAGCAACTCTTGAGGTCCCCGTCATGTTGATGACGGGCTAAAGGTCCCCATGCTTGTAAACCATGGGCTTTGGTCCCCATACTTGCGGAGTATGGGCAATGGTCCCTGTGCCAAATGGCACAGGCATGGGTGTGCATCAACGGATGCACACTTTGCATTACCGGTAAAATGCAAAAGTGAAAGAGAAGGAAGAGGATCATTTTTGAGCATATTGCATAGCATGTGTGTGTAAGATGATTGATATGTGGATTTGAGAAATTTAATTGTCGACTTACATGCTTGTATGCGTTGTTGATGCCATTTATTATACTTCTTTGAGTCTTGGACTCACCTCTTGTTGTTTGTTGTGTTTTAGGTACTTTTACGAGGTCAGCATGCATGGAGGAAAGGAAGAATTAGATTTCTTGCACATCCACACGAACCACCCACCATTGAATGAAAGGAAAACCAACTAAGGGATGAATGAACTGTTTAGAGTACTCATATTAATTATTGCTTGATTGGATTAGTCCGTAACAAATAGACGTTTGGATGCTTGTGATCTATTTCTTAAATGCTTAGTTACTATGGATGATATAGTAACGAATAGTCAGTTTTGATTATGTCTTGATCAAATGGCAAATTTTGGGTTATCTTTATTTCTTTTAACTATCTATTGGAACCTCCGGTATAGGTAACTATACAAAGGAGGTTCTGTCGAATTTTGTTGTAAGATGTTTTAGTTTGATTATGTTTAAATTTACTTAATTTAGTAGCATTCCAGGCCTTTGTTTGGCTGGGGTGTTACACCAAGATTGGTGAAGTTAATCGTTTTTGGGCAATTAATTGATTAGTAAGGAGTGTTGATATTAATGATTGATCATATTGTTTGGATTGTGGGAATTTGTAGGACCGGAAAGGCGACTAGAGGGGGGGGGGTGAATAGGAGCACGAACACTTTTTCACCTTAATTGAATTTCAATACTAATTTCACTTCAACAGCTATAAAAGTTATGAAGATCAATATACAAGCACAGTGGAAGACCTGTATTCAATCCAATCAAAACCCCGAAGCAAAACAACCAAGATTACCAAAAACTCAATTCACAAAGAGTTGCGGAAACCGAAACTCAAATCGGTCTAACTTTTGATCTATGAGGCTAAACTCCGCCAAACTTGAGACACACCTTCTCTAAGATATTAGGAACCTATTCCAATCAAGGATCGCATAGATCCATGCCAAAGTTCCTATCTTTTTCAGATTGAATGGAGGGTGCTCCAAAAAGGGTCAAAAACGAAAATGGTGATTGAGATGATTTCGTGGGAGGAATCAATCCAAGATGGCTAAGGATGGTCTCCCATATATCTTAGCACTCTCAATCAAAGGAAAAATCAAGCCAAAAGCTCTCAAGAGCAAAACCCCCGAAAATCACCTTTTCTTCACCAAAACCGGGCAAAACCAAAACTTAGATCCAAAAGCTTGCTCGTGGGTGGATGATTATCAAGATGGCCTTAGATCATACCCTACACATCCTAGCAAGCAAGATCAAGAGCAAAAATCAAGTAAAAACTCCCAGATCAAGAAAAGACCCAAAAACATCAAATAGAGAGGATGAACACAAGAAGGAAATTGGGACTCATCTTGTGAAATCTAGTTGGATTGATTTGGATAGATGGATGATTGTTGTTTACAGCCACTCCTACAAGGAGGACAAAGCTCTCCCCAAAAGCACTCACTCTCAATCCCTCTCTAGAACCCTAGCTCTCCTCCTTTCATCCAAAACCCTAAAACACAAAATAGGGTTATCTAAATGGCCAAGGATGCTAAGTGCAACCGGCACTTAGCCCTTATATAGTGGAGGCTATATCCTAAAGAATATTCCATTAGGGCACCCATTAGACCCCACACACAAATGAGTTAACACACGCACGTATCTCAAAGCGCCGTCTTCATCATCGATTGACCTAAACCACTTTACCATGCGTCGACCCGCGCCGCGGTTTAGCCAAAAGGTCACCAAGGCGGTATTTGGTGAAATTACCAAAATACCCTTTCTCGATCCTTCTCCAAAAGACCGAGTCCACAGATCGTGAAGCAATACCATGCTTCGTCACGTGTAGGTTGATCAACGGCTCCATGTCGGCAAGTCTCTCCCGTCCGGATCCCACCGGCACCATAGCACTTGCACTGACTCCCGCGCCGCTTGATCCAACCAGTCACACCGAACCACCCGTTCGGTCTTACATGTCCATTCTGCGCCTCGCTTGAGTTCTCTGACCTCACCCGGCAACCTTGATCGTTCTAGACCTCAGCTCTCCAAGCTTAGTCCTGATCCTCCTCGCCGTTGACCATCATTGACCTGCAAGCCACCTGCACAGCAATAGACCAAGAAACCATTTCTGGGAACAAGTTCTTCACAACTTGACCCACGTTAATCAAAACATGCATCATGCAACACATATGTAATGATAACCCTGAACTTGACCTAACAAGAATACGTCATCGCCACGCGGGCCGACGAACAAGCCAAAACTGGTCAGACCATGTAACATCCCGTTTCTTCTAGGTTCTTGCCCAGTTTTCAAAATAAAAGTAACCAATTGGTTTTGTTGAGAATCCAAAGCTTAACCTGACATTTTGAAAATTTGGAGAGTTTAACTTGAATTAATCAAACCTTAACTAAGCTCCTTGTTGGTGCTCTCTGTTGGTTGTGGCTCTGGTGTTTTTGCGCTGCCCCTTGGGCTATTTTACCTCCGAAGCTTCTCTGTGTGTTTCTTGGCTTATCTTTTCTCTTCTAACCTCCTTTGTTGGTTTGAATCTCTTTGGGATTTAGACCTCCCTCTCAGTTTTATCTCACCCTCTGTTCAGACCTCCTCTTGTTTTGGTTTTTCCCGCTGAGGATCTAGCTCGGGTTTGTGTTTCAAAACCCCTTTAACCTCTCGAAGCCAAGCTTGTCTTTGTTTCCTTTTCGTTGGACCTCCTTTGCCTCTGTAGACCTCCTCATTGTGTCCTAGGACCTCCTTCGAGTCCTCTAGGACCTTTTCCTTGCTTGTCTGGACCACCTTTGTGTAGCTCAGACCTCCCCCCCCCTTGCTTAGATCTGGCCGTTAGGACCTCCTCTCTGGAGATCTTAACCGCTCAGACCTCCCCTTGCTCAGATCTGGTCGTTAGGACCTCCTCTTTGGAGATCTTAACCGCTCAGACCTCCCCTTGCTCAGATCTGGCCGTTAGGACCTCCTCTCTGGAGATCTTAACCGCTCAGACCTCCCCTTGCTCAGATCTGGCCATTAGGACCTCCTCTCTGGAGATCTTAACCGCTCAGACCTCCCCTTGCTCAGATCTGGCTGTTAGGACCTCCTCTTTGGAGATCTTAACTGCTCAGACCTCCCCTTGCTCAGATCTGGCCGTTGGGACCTCCCTTTTGGGAGATCTTAGCCGTCCAGGTCCTTCCTTTGTTGGATCTAAAGGTCCCGACCTCCTTAGGTCCAAGACCTCCCTAACGCTTGGACCCACCGTTGGCTCCTGCGGTTGTACCGCTTGAGGCTTTGCCTTCATCACCTAGGGACCGTTCGATACTGTTTGGATGGCCCGATCCTAAGGGCATGTTCGCTGGTCTGAACGTCCCCTTTCCCTCCTAGCCGTCCGATCTAAATCTGACGGTCTGGTCCCGTTGACCCGTTCGCTTGGTCCGAACGTCCCCTTTCCCTCCTAGCCTTCCGATCTAAATCTAACGGTCTGGTCCCGTTGACCCGTTCACTTGGTCCGAACGGCCCCTTTGTTTTGCTTCATCCGATCTTGATCTAACGGCCTCAGCCTTTCCTCGCGTACCCCTGCCTACGCGGACCTTCCCGCGCTTTTGATCTGGACCGTTAAGGTCCTCCCCTTTGAGATCTTGACTGTTAGACCTCCCTTTTGGAGATCTAATTGTCAGAACCTCCCCTGCGCTTTTGATCTGGACCGTTAAGGTCCTCCCCTTTGAGATCTTGACCGTTAGACCTCCCTTTTGGAGATCTAACCGTCAGGACCTCCCCTGCGCTTTTGATCTTGACCGTTAAGGTCCTCCCCTTTGAGATCTTGACTGTTAGACCTCCCTTTTGGAGATCTAACCATCAGGACCTCCCCTACGCTTTTGATCTTGACCGTTAAGGTCCTCCCCTTTGAGATCTTGACCATTAGACCTCCCTTTTGGAGATCTAACCGTCAGGACCTCCCCTGCACTTTTGATCTTGACCGTTAAGGTCCTCCCCTTTGAGATCTTGACCATTAGACCTCCCTTTTGGAGATCTAACGGTCAGGACCTCCCCTGCGCTTTTGATCTTGACCGTTAAGGTCCTCCCCTTTGAGATCTTGACCATTAGACCTCCCTTTTGGAGATCTAACCGTGAGGACCTCCCCGCACTTTTGATCTTGACCGTTAAGGTCCTCCCCTTTGAGATCTTGACCGTTAGACCTCCCTTTTGGAGATCTAACCGTCAGGACCTCCCCGCACTTTTGATCTTGACCGTTAAGGACCTCCCCCTTGAGTGTTTTGGACCTCCTGTCCAGGACCTCCCAGTGGTCTCTTGCGAGATAGCCCTTGCAGTGGGGCCACCCCTTTGACCAGTGGTGCACCCTTGTTGACTGGCCCCACTTGTCGGCCTCACTCAACCTTGTTATTATTGCTCCTGCCTCAGAACTCTGTGCGCATTTAATAGGTGTCGGGTCACATTAAATGCAGTCACATCTGAGGTACCTTATTTTAATTCTTTTAGGGCAAGCCCTGCCCTAGCCACCCCGATGTCCAACACGTCGTTGACCCCATTCCTTGGTGCACTCCACCAACTCTGGCTATATATAGCCTGGGCAGGCTTTCATTTGCCACCTTTGGTTCATTTCTTGTTTCTTTGCCTCCTTCGCCTGGTTCTCTCCTGGCGTAGGACCTCCCTTGGAGCTCGTTGAGGCTGTGCTGAGCCTCTTGGTTTTCCCTTCTTGCCGAGTTGGTTTGAGTTCCTTTTTGGTTCTTTTGAAGTTCTTTGGCCTAGTGTGGTTTTGCTTATTCGGTTTTTGCGATCGTGTAGATCACGAGTTCGAGGAGTTCTTGGATCCAGCTCTTCCAGCCGAAGGTTCTCCACTGCTTGACCAAGGCATGCCACAGACCTCTTGTTGATCATATTGATCCTAGTTTTACAAATGTATTTTGGTTTTACTTTATCATGCATGGCTATCTTTATAAGAAAATGTTTGGGCAGTAGTTACTTTCCGTGCTTGTTTTTATGCCTCCTTCGTAACTTGCTCAAGTCATGTTGTCATGTTCACCTTGTAAGCCATAGAATGGGTATTTAGTTGGTGTTCCTTGTTTTATGCCAACATGGGGCCGTAGGTCTATATGTAGCTTTGCTTTAGAAACCGTGGTTCTGGCGTATCATGTTTCATCCTTAATAATCTTGACTAATGATCCGTGGAACCCGTGGTCGGTGCCACTGTTAAGCAGCTATGGCAGGATGCCTAAGTTGTGTTGACTGTGGTGTGAGACCACTTAGTTAAAACTGTTGTGCCAGGACTGGGTGGTCTTTTGGCAAGGGTAATTACAAAAGGTTTTGCTGAGGCAAGAAGGCAGGGAGTGAATAGTGGGTGCTATGCACATTTGGGTTTGTGGAAGTCTTGCCTTAGCACAATTAAGGACTTAACTTTGTGTTCTGTTGAACTGGGCCAATCAGTGCAACCACAAGATCACTTTATGGGGGTGGTCTGGGCCGAATAATTGGCAATGAGATGGCTTGGGGCTGTTGTGGTGAGCGTGTGATTCGTTGGCGGAAGAGGGGGCACCCCATAACCCTGCGGACTTCTAGACCAAAGGGGGGGGGGAATGCGAAACCTTAGCGGGCAGCTCCGAGCCAGTTCAAATCTTTGTAAAGGCCTTGCCGCGCTCTCTAGACTGCTCACCATCGGAAATGAGCAAGGGTGACCGGAACCCGTCCCGCTAGAGAGACCGTGGATTGTGGGTAAAGTTGTACACCTCTGCAGAGTGTAAAAATCTATTCGAATAGTCAAGTCCTTGGTAATGGACATGCTCAGTGAAAATGGTGCAAGGGGTAGTTGTTCCAAAAGTTTGTGCCACTGGACACTTCCGTGAGATGCCTTGGCTTTGCCTCGAAGAGACCTTGGCCGGCTCCAGAGGGGTCAAGGTTGGCTCGGGTAGTGGTCTAGAGGCTGGTTCGGACCTCTGGAGTGGGTGCTCTAGAGTGGTTTTTGGGTGAGGACCTGGTCACAGGTGTGACCAGACCTCCCCCATTTAGTTGCGGATGTGAGTTGGTGCTCACTCCACCTTTTCAAACATCAAATGTATTATGTGCTAGTGTTTTAACTTGCGGCTTTTTAATCTACTTATGCTATTGCTGTCAAAACTTGGCTTTGTGCAAACTAACCATACAGCTCTCATTTGGTAAGCCCTTGCATGAATATCATCGCATAAATGCTCCCTGTGTCTTGCTGAGTACATTCAAAGTACTCATGGCTTTAAGCCCTGTGTCAAAGCAGATTATGAAGATGACCAAGTGCGAGGCGGTCTGAGACCTCTTTGAGGAGGAGTTCTTCGACGATCCAGCTGCCTAGGACGTCCTCCACTCGACAGCCAGTGGGCTTGTTGGATGGCTTCCGCGTGCTTTTGGGTGTTGGTGCTTTAGAGCTCTCTGTTGCCAGTTGTAAGTCCTTGTCAGTTTTGTAAGCCCTCTGTGGCAGACCTCTTGTTATCAAGCTTGACCATAAGGTCCTGTTTAATACTAAGTTTAATTTGTCTGCTTCATCTTTGTTTGACCTCGTGGTTGTGAGATTAGCTTGTGTTCTTGTGTGAGCTAGCTTCGGTTGTCCTGGGTCTAGCTCAGATGCACAGGGGTAGGACCTCCAAGAGGTCTTATGGGACTTAGTCTGGGAGGTCCTGTCGGACCTCTCTGTGATATACGCAGAGGTGCTACCGTGGGCTGTTGGCCAAGACCTCCAGGAGGTCTTGAAGACCTCCTGGGAGGTCCTGGTAGACCTCCTCGGGATGCATCGAGCGGTGCTACCGCTTCTCTGGGGTCGCACCGCGGCTTAAAAAAAATGGTCCTCCCGGACCTTTGCTGTATATCACAGGGTGGGTCGTCACAGACCACCACCCTTGGCAGTCTGACCGCCCCTTGGCGGTCGATCGCCAAGACAAGGCAGTCTGGCCCCGCCAGGACTTAGCCAAAATTCCTCTCAAGGAAATCCGAAACTCTGTGGAAATTTTAAACGAATAGAACTTTTGCCTAGAGGCTTCAAAAATTGTGGGACCAAGTGCAGAAGAACCCTCTCACTTGCCTACACCCTCTATTTTTGGCCCAGCTCCAAAATCCAAAGTCATTAAAGTGGCCGGTCTGACCGCTCAGGCAAAGCCGGTCAGACCGCTCCACTGGCCGGTCTGACCGCTAGCCACCATTCGGAAAAACCACACAAGGCATGGTGGTCGACCGCCACCATGGCCGGTCGAGATCACGAGACCCGACAGAGGCTGAGCAACGCGAAAAGCGGGTGATTCAAGAAACCCTCAACGCCATTGCCAATTGTCACATCATCCTAAGATCGTGGGCATATCTCCATGATATCCACAATCTCCCCCTTGATGAACACATTGGCAATTTCTCAGAAAATGTAAGTTTGAGGTTTGAAAATTAAAATACTCGACGTTTTCGCGCAAATGCACAGCTTGGTCCATTAGCAAGAGAAAGCAATAGAAATGACTAAGCTGGCTTCAAAATAGCATGGGCAAGTGAGATACAGAAAAAGAAAGCACAAAAGCTTCAAATTGCAGAGAATCGACAAAAATCTCACTTAAGGTCCATATGAAAGAATAATTGTTCTATTTGACCTTTGATCATTGTGAGTCTTCAAGATTTGTGATTCAGATTCAGAAATGACAATAAGACCAAAAGAATGCAATTTAAATGCTCCCCCTCACTATGATCATCATTTTACAAGAGAGAATTTGAAATTTTCAATTTCTCCCCAAAAAGCTCCTAACTTCTCCCCCTTACAAAACTTCTCCCCCATATCCAAAAAACTCTTTATTAACATTACATTTTTGCTATATCTTCTCCCCCTTTGACAATGGATTCATCAAGGAATCATACCTTCCTCTCATCCAGAGAAGATAAATGCACAAGAAATGAAGAAGCATAAGAAAGAGCATGCATGAAATTCAATGGAGTGGCTTCATTTTTTTTTAAATTTTTAGGTAAAAGAAGTTTTGGAGATTACCCAAAAGAACAGGCTGGCATTTTTATTATCACTCAAGACATATCAAGCCTGACACAGCTAGCAAGATCATGATAAGACATATATAGCAAAGCTAGGCTAAAGAGCTCAAAATACCACAAGTTGTTGGATTAAATTAAGCAACACTTCAAAATTAGCAAGTTCAACAACAGGTATCCTAAAGTGATAATGGCCATGTTAGAATGTCATTGTGAGATCCATGTGAGCACCCGGATTTATTAAGCTCATAATACTTAGTCATCCAATTGACCCTAGTATTATCAACCAAATAAACCCAGTCTCGAGAGATGTATACTCCCGAATGCGTTATACATACCTCACAACAAAAGAATGTATCAATTCCATACAACACATAGTACGAAGCAACAAACCGAAGTTAATATTAATAAGGAATAGGTTATTACAAAAGAGGGCCTTACGGCCAAATAACAACAAGTACTACTAAGAATACACAATGAAGCAAAAGTGCCATAAAGATGGCTATAACACAAAGCCAATCGGTGTGCCTTAACCCTAGGCATCTCGACCGACCGCCAAGCTAGTCGTCGAAGAAGCCGCAACACATAGCACAAAAGTGAGGCTCTTGGAGCTCACCTCCTTCCTCTGCAACAAAAGCCACAAAAAATACCACAACCCACGAGATGAGTACATAAAGTACTCCGCAAGACTTACGTGTGAGATAACAGAACTATAAATAGCTACATGCAAGCTTTATTTAAGTGGATGAGGCTTTGGACTCATTTTAGTATAAAGCAAGTTTCATTTGCAATAACATAATAGATTGAAGGCAATTTGGCAAAGCATTTTAATTTTTGAAATAACAACGAGATATTAACATAGTAACAACAACAAGATCAACCTGGAAGTGACTAACCCAAGTCACCACAACAATAGCATGAACATCCATTCATACCAACCCATCAAGTTTTAATTAAATGGTTGAGACTAGTTCTTGAACGACCTTACCAAGCATGTCCATAACCTAGGACGAGGCTATTGAATAGTTTTAACCTGCGTAGGGTGTACCAATGTACCCACACGTCCGACCGCCTTTCCTTTAAGCACACTACCTTTGGTATGCCGGCACGGCTAAGTCCTCTGAGACATTTCCAATGGGCGATGCTAATTACGAGCCGCTTCCCACGGGGACAAGGACACATTAGACAGCCTAACCGGTGCGCTAATGCTCCCTCCCAACACCACACACACACATTATTAAAACATACCCACCGACCAACTCATAATTAACACCTTTCAAAGTACTTAGTCAAGAGGTCCCATATCCCCTCGTGTGGTTAGCACGCATAAAAGCGCTTGGCTTAGTGACCCAAGTAACTCGGTCCTTAGGGACCGGGCATACCACCACATTCCAAAACCGCACCATCCATCCAATATGCCCAAGTCTAAATCAATCTTTTATTTTCAGTTTTGATTTTACAAATTAATCAAAGCACAAGTGCTGGACATATAGGAGTAATAATCAGTTTTGAGTGATCAAGACCATCGACTAAGTCGATGATTGCCCATTACTACCGTTACTAAGCATGTCTAAGCAAAGAGAAAAGCGCAACTACTAAGTGATAAGAGCTCATCCAACGAGCTCAAACCACAGCAAATAACCTAGGCTCATGGGTAGTAGAGGATAAACAATTCCTACAGATTATGCAACTATAGGATTGCTAGCGATATTTTAACACAAAGTAGCATGCATACATATAAGTGAAACAAAATATTAAGCTTTAAAGTAATGGGACAATGATGGAAATGATCAAACTGCTTGCCTTGCTGTTGCTGGGCAAATTGTTGCTGAGGATCGCTCACGGGTTCAAAGTACTCGTCGACACCTATTCGGAAAGACGAAAACAATCGATAAGAACGACGAAAACGACAAAGACATCACAGCAAACGAACTCCAAACACTCTGAATTTTCTACAGAAGCAAGAGGATGATTTTTAGGGAATTTAGCAATAAGAACCAATTCATTTGGATTCTCAATGCAAAAGTTATGAGCAAAACAATTCTGCTCAGCCCTAAAAATACCAAACTGCACTATTCACTAATTTAATTATGAGGCAACATTTTCTAGAAAAGTGGTGACACTGAAATTTTTACAGCAAAACCAGCACCTCATGAGATGAATAACACAATTGAGTTCATCTCATTTGGAGCTAGATTGCACTTTCTACCATTTTTCAAAAACAAGAACTTGAAAAAAATTATAATGCACAAGAACTCTTTTCTACAACAGCAACAAGATCAAAGCTAATTTTCACAGTGAGTTCATTAATAGAGGAAACCAACAAAGTTGGTCTCACTCAAAAATAATCTACAGAGCATTAGTTATGTATTTTACAAGTTAAGCATTAATTTGAGTGTATTTTTAAAGTGAGTTTTAAAGCCTAAAGGTAAAACTGTGCTCTGGAGCTGAACTCAACTTACAATCATTTTTGGATTAAAGTCAAGTTCAAGACAGAGCTAACACAATTTGAATGACCTCATTTGGATTTAAAACGAAAAAGATATGAAATTCTAAAGTTTGTACCTTATTTCAGTTTATACTTAAGAGTTCACTGGAATTTCTAAAACCCATAAGGACATGGGAGGACGTGAGCCCCAGATGTCAGATCTAACGGCTCAAGACAACAACAAAGAGGTCCTGGGCGGTTCAGATCCACATGGGGTGGTCTGAGCGGCCAAGATCTAACAAAGGAGGTCCTAAGCGGCTCGATTTCCTTTGGGAGGTGCAGGCGGCTAAGATTTACCCGAGGAGGTCCACAAGGTTAAGAGGACCTCGGGAGGTCCTACACGGTGGAGATCAACACGGGGAGGACCTCAACGGCTAAGATCTCCCACAAGGAGGTCCTAGCGGTCAAGATCGCACGGAGGAGGTCTGGGCGTTCCAGATCTCCTCGGAGGAGGTCATGGGCGCCCGAGCTCGCGACCATGTGCTTGCGCGCACGCACGCGCTTGGACAAGAGATTAATGCGCGCGGGACAGCGAGGAGGTCCGCGCGTGGGAGGTCTTAAGAGGATTAAATGCAGTTTAAGACGCCCAATGATTGCGAGGTTGAGCAAACGATTAGCGCATTAAACCCAGCGGATCTTGGTCCGAAAAACGGCAATAGCGTCGCAGTTCATGTCCGACAAGATCCGAGTTTAAAAAGATGGTTCTCGCCGGCGATGTAGGCCTCGCCGGCGACATCCAATGGTACCACTGAGTTCACAATAACTTTGCGCACCCAGTGGACCTCCTCTCAACGGCGACGGCGGTCTTAAACACCGGCGAGCCGGAGAGGAACGCGAAGGAGATCACACGGTAAGAGCAAGAAGCAAAAAGAAGCTCGCACTGCCATTCAGCGGGTGCCCAAACAAAAGCTCCGCGACATCATACATGCGGGTGCCCAGCGCCTAGGACTATCAGGGAGTACCTGGAGGTCCTAACGATGCCGGGGAGGTCGAGGATGGTGATGGCCTGAGTTGGAGAAGATGGGAAGCTCCGCTGCTTCAAGTCCAAGCTCCAACTCCAAGCTTCAAGCTCCACTAGCCCACTCCTGAAAATGTCACCTCACAAAGAGTTAGGTTCACTTCAGGAGATTTTGGGGGAGCTTAAAATGAGCTAGAGGTTGAGAAGGAGCCACTGGAGCACTGTGCCACCGAGGGCTCCAAGCTTCTCAACAATGGCGGCCAAAAAGGGGAGGTCAGTGGAGGGGATGCTCAGCCAAGCACAAGCAAGGCCAAGCTCAATGGTGTGTAAAAGAAGCCAAGGGCAACAGTGGGGGGTTTTATAGCTAGGGCAAAGAGGTCTGGACCACGGGTTAAGCTCATGGTGAGCTTAGCCCAAGGAGAATCCACGGAGGTCCATGGGGTTGGACAAGATGGATGGGACAGAGTAGGTCGAGACGGGGCATGGGCTAGGGGCGGAAAAGCACCGACATGCATTTAATGCCCCGAGCTGAGAGCCGTTGGATGTGACAAGGCTCGACTTTGCCCATTGCCATGGCTCGCACGCTCCAAGGTAGGAGAAGAACAGGGCCTCACATCCACCGTTGGATTACGTGGATGGGGAGGTCTGACCCTCGGATTTTAAGTTTGAACCGTTATGTTTTAAGTGGTGGGAGGAGGTCCCAGCCACACGATTAGACAGGAGGTCGTGGGCCTCCGATTTCCATATCTGGGCCTGCGTGGAAAGGGGACAGGGAGGTCCAAGGCGTTGATTTCAATCCAGCGGTGCGGACCTCAGAGGACTTAACCGCACACGGCCTTAAGAACATGAGGGGGAGGTCATGGCCTTAGGATTCAAATCCAAGGGCACACAACCAAAAAGGACGGTCTGAGGCTTTGCGTGAAGCGCGAGGGAGGTCAAGACCTTTGGATTTTGATCCAACGGTGGTGATCAAGATAGGGGAGGTCCTGAGCCTCACGCGTGGCGCAAAGGAGGTCTTGAGCTTGCGCAACACACAAGGGATGTCATGGCCATTAGATTTAGATCTAAGGGCAACGACCTCACGTGCGCGAGGAGGTCTGATGCGCATAAGACAAGGAGGAGGTCATGACCGTGGATTTTTAATCCAACGGTGCACAACACAAGATAGGGGAGGTCTTGTGCGCTGGATATTTTGAGGAGGGAGGTCGTGGGCTGTTGGATCTGATCCAACGGCTACGACCTCGTTTAGGTGGGAGGTTTGCTTAGTTTAACAGTGAGGGGAGGTCATGGCCATGGATCTTGGATCCAAGGGCTACGACCTCAACAAGGTGGGATGTCTAGTGGTTTGACTGACCCGTGGAGGTTTTTGAGATTTAACACGGGAGGTCATGACCGTGGATCTTTGATCCAACGGCTATGACTCGATGAGGTGAGGAGGTCTTTGCGGTGTTGACGCGGAGGAGGTCGTGGCGGTTGGATGTAAATCCAACGGCTACGACCTGCTCAAGGTGGAGAAGGAGGTCGGACAGGTCAGAAGTGGGTTGGGTTGGACCAGCTTTGCAAAGTGGCTAGCCCAAGGAACAGTACGAGTTTTTGAATTCAGTTTTTAACAGCTGAAACTTAGCAGAATTATTTGAGATAGCAAATGAACTCCAAAATTCACGAAATTTTAACTGGAGCTTGCTGACAATGAGATTAACCTTGCATAAAATTTCCAGAGGTTATTATGCAATGCATTTTTCTCAGGAAATTCATGAAGGTTGTTCTACGGATTGTTTTACCTCCAAAATTTATCAAATAAGTTTTACAACTTGTGATATTTTTCAGAGGGGTCCCACATCAGTTTTAGGACCAAGGAAAATATTTTCCAAATGTTTGGCACAAGATTTAAGATAATTGGAAAAGGAGTTTGACTTTTGGTCAACAAGAGCTTTGTGCTTTTGGATTACACAACTCTTGGACTAGAATCACAGGAGAGATTAGGGGTTTTCAAGATGTGAGAAAAAGTTTTAATTTCTACACATATAATTATACTTGAACAAACCCTGTTTAGGTATTTGGGATGTTACAATCCAGAAGCTAGCAAAGACCATCTTAGAGACAAAAAGTCCTAAATTGAATCATTTTGCTCAAATTATTTCAAAATCCCAATTTTCACAAGAAATTTCATTTGAAGTTGGTTAAAGGTCTATCTTAGTAAAGAAGATCCTGGACTAGGAGCCATCCACAATCTCTTCCTAAGCTTCAACCAAATTTGACAAATTATTTTCTTAGCCATGTGCCAGATCTCAAGCCTTGCCGCGACCATCCCAAGCAAAAAAGCTTAAAAGAGTGGTCTAGGTCATCCAAAACTACCCCTGAGTTCATACCTAGTACAATGGTAAGCCGTCTCATAAGAAAGAATTGGTGAGATCAGTTTTTTCGCACAAAAGAGATCATTTTTCATTTAGCACAAAGGCTGTTTCAGATTCTTAAAAGAGACAAAAAGCTCAAAGATGTTCAATTCTAGATTCAAGAGCTAACAAATCAATTTTAACAGGGCCAATGTCACAAAAGGATCACTAATTGTGCAACTAGCTAAAGGATCCACAAATTGCAATTTTTTTTTAGTTCAAGTTGTTTAAAGTGCTAGCTCATTTAGCAAAGACATTGCTGCACATGTTAAAGCATGATAATTCTAGCAAGTCAAAGAACTAGACACGCTTTTGAGCAAGAATTGAAATACTAAAGCTCAACAGGGTAATAAGCAAAACTTCATCAATTTAAAAGATGAGCAGAAAAGCTTATATTACAATGCATCTTTTTGGATTTTTCATATGAATGCAATATGATACAATGTGATGCACAAAAGACTTAAAAACCTAAAAAGATCAAAAGGATCAAAAGGATCCGAAGAAGATACTACTTGAAGAAGTATCAGAAAAGATCCACAAAAAGTTCAAATGAATAAGGAAAGTTCAGATGAACAAGGAAAGTTCAGAAAAGAACCAACTCCCCCTCAAACTAACCCTTATGGATAAATTATCCCTAACTCACTTCGCAATGTGGCAAACCTTGTTGGGTCTAAAAGCTTTGAGAGGAGATCTGCCAAAAGTGCCTTGAACACAAACTAGCACAAAGGCTTCCTACTCCACAAGATCTCTAGGGAAAATGACTCAAACAGCTAGGGAGCGAAACACCAACACCAAAAAAAGCTTGCAGGCAGCTTAAAACCTGCTAAGACTAGTGATTGGGATACAAGCTCGACCTAGGTAGTGAGAAGAGTGAATCCTTGAAAATCATGGAATAAGAAGAGTGCCTAGAAAGGACACGTGCTAGAATAGAGCCTCCTACCTACCCTGACTCAACAAGCCCAACACCTGACACGAACCAGATGCTATGTAAGGTAGACTAGGGATACTATACACAAATGTAAGGTATAGAAGCTCGAACCTGAGTCGCATTGCTTGGCAGTGAGATGTAGTCATGATGGATAAAGATCCATTCTTTGAAGCTCCAGAAAGTAGTTGCGCTCACCCATCATCCTCATCTCAAATTCCTTCATCTCCAAGAAGTGATAGCCATCATTGAATGCACAACTGAAGAAGAACTAACAGCTGGAGTCTTGAACCACATGTTCTCCTTCTCAATCTGAAAAGACTACACCAAAGAGACAAAAGAAGTCTATACCTTGGTACTGGGTTAGTGAGACATTATCTAAGGAAACAGTACCAAGACACATGACAGTAAGGATAGCAGTAGATGATCCAAAGCTCATAAAAGCATATAATCAACAATTCAGGACATGAGCATAAAGATAGACAAATCAATTGCAACACATGCCATCCAAGATATGATAAAGCTCAAAATAATCTTAATTCACAATAAGTCATAGGAGCAATCAAGCAAGCACATAGCATATCACATAACAAACATCCAGTCAAAGAGTAAAGCATGCTAGTGAAGCTGTGGCAAAGCTCATGTATCCACACTTAAGTACTTAACAATAAAGCGCAATAACCATGTAAGCATAAAGCAAGTTATAGAACAACTCATGAATAATGTATGCTAACATCACTACTACAAAAAGGCTAATACTGGACACCTCATCACAGACGGTTGACCAAAACCGTCTGTATTACATGCAATCACATAAGGTTTTGGTTTAGAGACCGTCTGTGTTACTGGCTGTGCTAAAAACCATCTGTGAAGAGCTAATATCATAGACGGTTCATAGCTAAAACCGTCTGTGAAACATCACAGACGGTTCTTGTTAATAACCGTCTGTGATAATACTACATATCACAGACGGTTTCAACAAAGAACCGTCTGTGAAACATCATAGACGGTTCTTAACAATAATCATCTGTGATAATATCGCTACAGCTCCACGGTGAGTTTCTTCGTCGCCGATGCGTCTGTTCATCGCCATCCACTTCGGCTCCCTGATGCGTATCTTCGTCGCATTGATCCGCTTCGCTCCCGTCGTCTCTTAAATCTCACGCTCCGAATTTATTCCTTGTTTTATAAAAAGGATCATCCGCCATCCAAGATGATCATCCCCACATATTTATAAAAAAAAAACAGAAATTGCTGCCTCTCTCGGTGTACATTGAACCGTGCTGCGGAAGAACACTGTTTGATCAACAGTGTCTTCACTCCTCTGCCGGCGGAGAATTTGCTGGAGCAGGTGATGGCCACCTTCCGCCGTCTTGACATCCTCCTCCGCCGTGTCTTCCAGGTGATCTCCCACTTTCGGCGAGTTTACCGCGTCATCGACTTAGTCCTCCAAAACGATATATGTTGCACGTCTCCAGGAGGCTTGCCGTCACTTGATCTGCGTGTCGAGGTGGTGAGCGGCCAAAGTCGACTGGCCGAGACCCTCAAGCAAGGGAAGAGAGCCTATGGGCTCAATTCTTCTTGGTTCAACGATCGAGGGTCTTGAGAGACACTTGAGCGAAGTCGTCGTGGTGGGCGTATTCGAGCTTCATTCGCCGATGATCGAGAACCGTCCGATGCCGACGCCGTCGTCTATGAAGTATTGAAGGCGGAGATAGCACCTACCTCCGCCACTAGAAAAACTTTGTTTATTTATAGGTTTCTCTGTTTTTAATCTTTTTATGTTTAACGCCCATTTGTTTGGCCATATATATGAAAATTCCAAAATGAAAAAAAAAGTTTGGAGGTGAAGTTACTATATTAATTATATGTTGAATTATTGCTATATATACATATATATATCAGAGGCGGTTTTGTGGAAAAACAAAATCTAGTTTGGAGGTGAAGTTACAATTAATATTAATTATATCGAGACAGCTTTAGTGGAACAAATTAATTATATATATATATATATATATATATATATATATATGTATGTATATATAGTTAAAGCAAATTTTTAGCAATATTTAAATGTCAAAATTGACATATAAACATGTAATTTCTTCATGTCATGTAAGTGTATATACAAGATAAATATACTTGAGAAAAAACCATATCACCGACGGTTCCATTATGGAACCGTCTGTGATAAGTCTCTTTATTATTACGAGCTCGGCCGCTAGAGTTTGCGCTCGCCCTAACTCTTGTCACTCCCTAGCTCCGCTAGGGTTTGCGCCCGCCCTAACTCGTCACTGCCCAGCGCATTTACTCCGTTCCCCTCCCCACCTCGACGCCACCGCTCGACCCCGTCGCCGTCGCCGCCGGTTGTGACACCACTCTGCACTGTAGAAACACTCGTACGATAGTAGTGTCTTCTGCAGTGTCAGGGTCGTGCCACAACTACGGTGGTGCCGCCACCCAAGCCACTGGGCTTGGCCCCGCGTGTCGTCTGCGTCGCCATGGCTTGGTTCTCCTGCTCGGCCTCCTGCGCTCGGGCCCTGGCCAGTCTTTGCTTTCCCCATCCTCCCTCTATTCTCCTCTAGATCTGTTAGCTTAATGTCTTGTGTTGAGTTTGATTTTTATGCTTGAGCCTTAAGTTATGTTGAGTGTGATTTATGCAAGGTGAAGGAGATGGATGAGGATTGTGATGGTCGTGGGGTCGCCGCCGTTGTTGCGCTGTACTGAGGTATCACCCTACCTTACTCCCTCTCTGTCTCTACCCCCTTGCTCTGTGATGAAAATGGCTAGTGCTCTGCGATGGATGCCAAGGGCTACTACTGGTGTGGTGGCCGGGTTTAGACACCCTTGGTCTTGCTGTCTTGCTCCTGGACACCCTTGGTCTTGCTGTCTTGCTGTTGAACTGCTCAATGATGTTAATAGTCCTATGCTAAAATTGAATTGATAATTAGTTCATATTAATAGTCCCCTTGCTCTGTGATGTAACGATGTTAATAGTCTTATGCTAAAATTGAAGTGATAATTAGTTCATATTAATAGTCCCCTTGCTCTGTGATGTAATGATGTTAATAGTCTTATGCTGAAATTGAATTGATAATTAGTTCATATTAATAGCCCCCTTGCTCTGTGATGTAATGATGTCAATAGTCTTATGCTGAAATTGAATTGATAATTAGTTCATATTAATAGTCCCCTTGTTCATGCCGGTCAAGTTCTCCTGCCTCTTGCGTACCAGGTACGTCCTACCATTCCATTCATAATCTCTTCTCTATAAAGTCTCCAAGTAGTGGCTGCTTGTGCCATTAAAACCGGCATGATATATATATTATATATATATTATTCATAGTCCTGACCAAGAACAAATTAGTCCATGCAGCATGAGAATGATGAGACAGTATCCACGAGCAACCTCATTGAGAGAGCCCTTGCAAGTATAAAAAGTATGGATGCAAGGAGAGAGTCAGGACATCCAATTACCTGGATTGGGCGTCGCTATGTTGAAAGTGGCGTTGATGTCGCTAACTTCTCCGATTGGGAAGTGGCATCATCTATCGACAACCAACAATTCTTGAGCATGTAATTATCTTTAAAGCCAACAAGAACACTGTTCTTGTTGGCTTTACAAATGCTCACATGGACCATCCCCTAAAGTGGCCGAGAGACTACTTAACAATATATATATATATATATATATATATATATATATATGATGCCGATTTAATGGCACAAGCAGCCAACGCTGGGGCTTTATAGAGAAAAGTCATCAGACGGTTTCAGCCACAAACCGCATGCGTGATAAGTACATATCACGACGGTTTCATCCACAAACCGTCGATGATAAGTACTTATCACGCACGGTTTGTGGTCAAACCGCTCGTGATATGTACTTATCACAGACGGTTTCAGCCACAAACCGTCTGTGAAAGTATGCATCACAGACGGTTCAAAACCGTCAGTGATGACCTCATATCATCACTGACCCATAAACTCAGACGGCTCACGAAACCGTTTGTGATGACATTTTTGAACCGTCTGTGAATACCTTTTCTATAGTAATGCATGGATATCAAGTAAGCATGTGGATACATAAAGAAAAAGTCAACAAGAGCAAGATAAATCATGTACAAAATAGCACAAGCTCATGATGACAAAACAAAGCTCACATAACCATGGAAATAATGAACAAAATAATACATGGATATATAAGAAAGAATCAACAGGAGCAAGATAATAAAGGAACAAGACAGCACAAGCTCATGTTGACAAAACCAAGCTCATATAACCATGGAAGTAATGAACAACAATCTAATACATGATACATAAGCAAGAATCAACAAGAGCAAGATAATAAAGGTACAAGACAGTACAAGCCCGTGTTGACAAAACCAAGCTTATACACCCATGGAAATAATGAATAACAATCTAGCCCATGGATACATAAGCAAGGTACTAGCAAAGGCATGGTAAAAGATATCATAAGAGTAATACATGCTAATATGGTACAAGTGAGCACAAAGACAAGCACAACATGCCAAGTATGAATAATCATGAAAGTAAATGCATGAAGATATAAGATAGCTCACCAAAACATGTGAAGACGTCGATCATGAAAGCACATGCCTCTTGGGGGCCATAATTGGGGTGGAGAACCATCAGGTGTCCCGATCATGTGATGAAGCAAAAGAGCAGAACCTATAAGTCCATGTTCACCAACCCGCATTCTCGGTACCTACACATGAGAAAAGGCAGATGTCCAAGTCTTGGATCCCAAAGGATTAGAGAGCAAATGCTTGGGAACCCAAATCTTGGACACACCACCACCAGAGGCAGTCGAACCATTATGTGAGTTAGCATGATGCAAATGATGGTCCATGCAAGAAGATCCAACATCAACCTTGAAAGCACACCGCGAGTGGACAACTCGATGAGGAAAACGAGGTCCATCTCTAGGAAAACGGCGATGGCCTTGCTTGAAAGCACCAAGATAAGAACCAACAGAAGCATCAAAAAAACTCACACAACCTCACCGTGAGTGTGTACCTCGATGAACAAAATGAGGTCCACCTCTTGGAAAACGGCGGAAATCCTGCCTCGGGGCAGCTCGTGGGACAAAACCAAAACCATGGAAGCCAAGTCCATGATGTTGTCCAACACCATTAGAAAAGGTGTCAAAGAAGCCATCAACAAAGCGAGTCCTCGTGTTTGGCTCTTTAGTGTGCATGTCATGAGAAAGACTATGCCCACTAGGAGACTTAGAAGCATGAGCTCGACGCAAATATTTTGCACGCCGAAAGCAGAAATCCACATGATGTCCATTCTTCCCACAAAATAAGCAATGGTGTAAAGGTCTACTAGTAGACATGGTCCGAGAGGACAAAGCACCATTGTCGCTCAAAGAAGAAGTCCTTTGGGATAAGCTGGAAAAAGCAACATCATAACTCGCCCTCGTATCGGCACTAGGCTCACACATGCCATGAGAAAGACTGTGTGTTCCTAGAGGTACGACGACGCACTCGATGCTCATATTTCAGACGGCGAAAGCAAAACTCAAAAGTGTGTCCATTCTTCTTACAAAATGTGCAATGGTACTTCTCTTTTGAAGATTTAGTACCATTTGAGAAAGAAGCACATTTGTCTTTTGAAATCCGTTGGACAACACAAGAAGAGTTCGAAAGAGTCAAACCTCCCAAAAAAGAGCTATCCAAAGCGATGGCACAAAAACCAACATCCAATGACTCACGTTTAGCACAAAAAGACTTCAACTCCGAGTGCAAAGAAGCAAAAGAAATTTTAAGAACATCAATCTCGGAGTGAAGGCAAATTCAAGAGTCACATAACTTGGCGCTCATATCATCGCGCAATTTCTTCAATGGCTCAATCTCGCTCTTCAAATCAATGCAAGATGTGCAAGAAATTAATGATGCTTTTGTATTAAGCATGCAATTGAAGTCATCAATTTCAATTTCTAAACGACACAATTCTTGCAAAAGACTAAACCATCCTTAAGCAATTTTTCATATTCTAAGCACATGCTACAAGGCCTAGCTTTGATATCAATAATTTCAGCCCTAGCATTCTCTAATTGCTCAAGGTGCATGGAATTAGTCAATTTCAACTTTTCAATTTCAGCAAGCATGCCTACACAAGAATCACAATTATTTCTAGCCATAGAACTAAGATTGCCTATTTCTAACTTAGCATTATCAAGCTCATGATGTAAGGCAACACAAGAATCACATGGCATAGAAGCATTTGATTTCAACAATTCATTTTCATATTTTAGGCATGCAAGAGAATTATTCAAGTTCTCCCTGTCTACAAGCAATAAATCAAAAGCATTCATAGAGGTTTTCAATTCGGAAAGCTCATGAGACAAATCACCCTTCTCTCTTTCTAGCAGTTTTATTTTCTTCCTAAGAGTATGCAATTTGTACTCATATGAAATCAAGCCATCAATGAGTTTTTCTTTGCTCACCTTGCTTAGCTTGAGTAGGGGATCGTCCTCGGAAGAGTCATCACTATCATCCTCGAAAAGCTCTTCATCTTGCTCATCCTCAAAAGCTATTGTGCATATGCCAACGGGCTCCTTCTCCTCAGGCTCCAAGCGTATCTCATCTCTGAAACTAGGACAATCAAAACAAAAGAGATCACCACAAATATCACAAGAGACTTCCTCCTCAACCGGCATCATAACTAATGCACGTTCAAACATCTTGTCATGAAGGATCTCAATGGTAAAAGAAGCCTGACAAGATGCAAAGAAGCGCTCACAAGTCCCCATATTAGTCATCATGCTCAAAGATCGGTTAAGATCACAAAAGAGCAAACTTGGCTCTGATACCACTTGTAGGACCGGAAAGGCGACTAGAGGGGGGGGTGAATAGGAGCACGAACACTTTTTCACCTTAATTGAATTCAATACTAATTTCACTCCAATAGCTATAAAAGCTATGAAGATCAATATACAAGCATAGTGGAAGACTTGTATTGAATCCAATCAAAACCCCGAAGCAAAATAACCAAAATTACTAAAAACTCAATTCACAAAGAGTTGGGCGGTCAGACCACTCAAACTAGCGGTCTGACTGCTCCATGGGGCGATCTGACCTCTAATATTGGCGGTCTAACCTCCAGCCTGATGATGAACAGCCAAACAGCCCAAAAACTGAAACTCAAATAGGTCTAACTTTTGATCTATGAGGCCAAACTCCGCCAAACTTGAGACACACCTTCTCTAAGATATTAGGAACCTATTCCAATCAAGGATCGCATAGATCCATACCAAAGTTCCTATCTTTTTCAGATTGAACGAATGGTGCTCCAAAAATGGGTCCAAAACGAAAATGGTGATTGAGATGATTTCGTGGGAGGAATCAATCCAAGATGGATAAGGATGGTCTCCCATATGTCTTAGCACTCTCAATCACAGCAAGAATCAAGCCAAAAGCTCTTAAGAGCAAAACCCCCCGAAAATCACCATTTCTTCACCAAAACCGGGCAAAACCAAAACTTAGATCCAAAAACTTACTCGTGGGTGGATGATTATCAAGATGGCCTTAGATCATACCCCACACATCCCAGCAAGCAAGAATAAGAGGAAAAACTAAGTAAAAACTCTCGGATAAAGAAAAGCCCCAAAAACATCAAATAGAGAGGATGAACACAAGAAGGAAATATGGACTCATCTTGTGAAATCTAGTTGGATTGATTTAGATAGATGGATGATTGTTGTTTACAGCCACTCCTACAAGGAGGACAAAGATCTCTCCAAGAGCACTCACTCTCAATCCCTCTCTAGAACCCTAGCTCTCCTCCTTTCATCCCAAACCGTAAAACACAAAATAGGGTTATCTAAATAGCCAAGGATGCTAAGTGCAACCGGCACTTAGCCCTTATATAGTAGAGGCTATATCCTAGAGAATATTCCATTAGGGCACCCATTAGACCCCACACACAAATGGGTTAACACACGCACGTATCTCAAAGTGCCGCCTTCATCATCGATTGACCTAAACCACTTCACCATGCGCCGACTCACGCTGCGGTTTAGCCAAAAGGTCACCAAGGCGGTATTTGGTGAAATTACCAAAATACCCCTTCTCGATCCTTCTCCAAAAGACCGAGTCCACAGATCGTGAAGCAATCCCATGCTTCGCCACGTGTAGGTTGATCAACGGCTCCATATTGGCAAGTCTCTCCCGTCCGGATCCCACTGGCAACATAGCACTTGCACCGACTACCACGCCACTTGATCCAACCAGTCACACCGAACTGCCCGTTCGGTCTTCCATGTCCATTATGCGCCCCGCTTGAGTTCTTTGACCTTACCCGGCATCCTTGATCGTTCTGGACCTCAGCTCTCCAAGCTTAGTCTCGATCCTCCTCGCCGTTGACCGTCATTGACTTGCAAGCCACCTGCACAACAATAGACCAAGAAACCATTTCTGGGAACACGTTCTTCACAACTTGACCCACGTTAGTCAAAACATGCATCATGCAACACATATGCAATGATAACCCTGAACTTGACCTAACAAGAACACGTCGCCACGCGGGCCGACGAACAAGCCAAAACCGGTCAGATCGCCACCCTTGGTCGGTCTGATCGTCCCCTGGGACTTAGCCAAAATTCCTCTCAAGGAAATCTAAAACTCTGTGGAAATTTCAAACGAATAGAACTGTTGCCTAGAGGCTCCAAAACTTATGGGACCAAGTGCAGAAGAACCCTCTCACTTGCCTACACCCTCTATTTTTGGCTCAGCTCCAAAATCCAAAGTCATTAAAGTGGCCGGTCTAACCGCTCAGGCAAAGCCGGTCAGACCGCTCCACTGGCCGGTCTGGCCGGTCTGACCGCCAGCCACCATTCCAGAAAAACCACACAAGACATGACCGGTCTGACCGCCACTATGGCCGGTCAGACCGCCAGAGGCTTGACAGAACTAGAGCAACGCTGAAAATGGGTGATTCCGCAAACCCTCAATGCCATTGTCAATTGTCTCATCATCCTAAGAAAGTGGGCATATCCCCATGATATCCACAGAATTTTAGTAATTGAATCTAAGGATTATCTATCAATTATACCAGAAGTTCACTGTAGGAGTCTTGGAGGTTGAAATTAGGCTTTTCATTGTTATGCTAGCATCTTGGTTGCCCATTATTGGTGAAAAAAATTGATCTAGTTGGGTACCGAGAGTTGTGGTGATCTTTGATAGGATTCTTTTGGTTGTGATGAATGTGGGAATCCATCGTTTTTCAGTTGGGTTCTTTTTGTAAGAGGGTCGGTTTAATGCGAGTTGTTTGTGCGTCCCTTGTCAAAGGATATGCTCCTTACAAAGGTGAAGTGATTGATTGAGAGGGAACCAAAGTTCCGTGTGACTTGTACGAGTTGTGTGGTTTGGTACCAAAGGGAGGCTTAGCGCAAGGTATGTTGATTATTCCTGATAATTGTGGGGATTTGGAAGATGGCGTATCGCTTGGACCATCTCGAGTCCAAGCACGGGGTACAAAACATCTTATATGAGCCAGTGTTGAGAGAGTACTTGAGAGATCCAAAGCATGAGTTTTCGTTAGAGCCGTTGGCCACTGAGTAAGACCATACCTTCTAGTTCCATTCGGTATGGATACTAGAGAGGTCGGAGAGAGTGTTGAGGCAGAAGACGTTGAAGTATGTCAAGTTGTTGTGGTCACGTCAAACCGGGCAGGAAGCGACTTGGGAGTTGGAGTCTCGCATGCGCGAGCAATACCCGGAGTGGTTCATGTCGGGCATGTGTTAATGATTGCTGATTTCAGTTTTGGTGTTCTTTCAAGTAGAATGGCGAGAGTATAATTCATGGTTGAATTCTTTTAAGGGGGGTAGAATGTAATATCCCGTTTATTTAAAGAGAATATAAGGAGATTGGGAGATTTTTTATAAATTTAAGGAGCAACGCGATTTTCGCGATAGGAACCGCTTCGAATGGAAAACCTCATAACTACAAAGTTGTACATCTCTTTACTATAACGCCCGACCCAAGGTCTCCTGGGGAGGTCCCTCAAGACCATCCAGAGGTCCTCCAAGACCTCTTGGAAGGTCCTTCAAGACCACCCGGATGTCCCAAAGGTGAGCTCGAGACAGCCACGAGATGACCCCCAGGTGCCACGGCCTGACCCAGGGGTGGTCGAGAGACCAAGCTCGGGGAGGTCGTGGAAACAGAGGTGACCCAAAGACCTCCCACGACCAGGCCCGAGGGTGGTCGTAGAGGGTTGGGATCACCCCCAAAGACCTCCCACGACCAGACCCGAGGGTGGTCGTGGGGAGCGGGGATCGCCTCATGGTTCTCTGTGTGAACTGAGCTAGTCCCAAGGATCAACAGCTAGCTCTTCACAGCATACAACAGTGGTAACATACATCAAACGCAAGCTTTATTAACAACAAATGTGATCACAAAGGGGAGGCTTACAAGCCTGCAAACCAAATACAGCGGAAGATAAATAAGTAGACCACCCGATACACCACGGGCAATTGGCTGGAGGACGCATCCTAGTCGGCCTGGACCTCTAGGTCCACAACGAAGACCTCCTCAAGCTTTCTCTTCCTGCTCAATAAGAATATCAAGCAAGAGTGAGCACAACAACCATGCTCGCAAGTTACACCGTCAAATAACAGAATGACATGCATAAGTGGATATCTGAAAGGAAGGCTTAATATGGTTGATTTGCACAAAGCCAAGTTTCATTTAAATACAACTACTAAGTTCGAAGGCAGTTAACAATAATTAAAATTCATTTTCTAAATTTTAGTTTTTAGTTAGATAACATTTATCAACAAGTGGTGAAGGATACCCTCTTGTCACAAGGCTCCCTACCTGTAATATCCGGTATATTGAATGAGTAACTATTGAATTAATAAAAATAATCATTAGAATCTAATGGGAAATGGGGTTTAGTGTTTGGCCTTTTGGCCCATGGCTCAAGAGGGCATCGGCCTCATACCTATTTAAGGGAGAGACAAACCAAAACCCTATTCCCCAACTTCCTCTCTCTCCCTTGAATCGGCACCGCCAAAAAAAAACCCACGTGGCTCCCCTATTCCATCACTCAACTAATCCCACCACTCCCCTCCTCCGCCGGCCGGATCCCACGCCTTCCTCTTCTTGGCCGGCTCTGCCAATCCGCCTCGGCTCGCCGCCTGCTGCTGCTGGCTCGGCCCTGGCGCCTCCTCGTAGCTCCTCTGCCGTCGCACCCTCGGTTCCCAGCGCCCGCCTCATTGCGTCCACGCCCTTTCACCTTGCCACCTGCCTCGCCGCCATCGCCGGTCTCCCGGGCCTCAAAGATGGTTTGGCACCGCCGGCGATTCCACTCAGCAATCTTTTGACTTGATCACTGCGTTGATACATAATACCTTGTTGTTATCGTGCTAATACAAATGATTTGTTCAGATATTAGGAGGCAACTAGCCAATATTTTAATTCAAAGCGAAAGGCCTTGAGCATTGCATGGGATTTCAAACTAGTTTTTGTGTCGGCCTTTGGCCTAACTAAGTTCTTGCCTCAAGAGGGCAAATATGAGACCCACCTATCCCTGGTATAGCCTTGCTATTTATAAAGTCCAAATGTTCGGATTCATGTCTTTTTACCGAATGCTTTAGTAGGGCCGAGGGTAGTGTGCGGTACTCACATGGAACTAGCCTTTCTTTGGTGCTATTAAAACTAACTGGATTAACTCGGCAAAACATGATTGACAAACTATCAAAGAGCTTTGTTGAGAATGTGACATGAATCTCACGAATAGTAGTCAGTGCTTCGAATAGGCATTGTTTGAGTGGCGGTCTTCATGTTTTGAAATCAACTCACATGTCCCTATGCTTGAGAGCCATCTCTACTCTTTCGTTAAGCAAGGATTTTCTAGCTCCTTTGGTCTACTCTGCCATCCAGAGTTGTTTTTTTAGTGTCATACAAAATGTCTAACCCTGCCTGTTGAGTTGGAGGAGGTGCTGGATTGACAGAAATGCCTGAGTTCCAGAAGTGCATGGTTCCATTCTTTCGTAGGATTGCACTCGGTCTGAATAGCTCTCATTTTCAATTGTAGGTGGTGGTCATTTCATAGTGCGCGTCGCTCGGTGGTGGTGAGAACCGGGGTTAGAGCGTCTCGCCTTTTTGTCTTCTGTCTCACGGTTGAGGCAAGTGCAAGTAGTATTAATGAGTTTTTATATTTCATATTTGTTGAATGCCATAGTTGATTATTGATGATTGCTGCTTGGTAATGTTGATGAGCGTGAATGCCATAGTTTAATGATGATGTTTTATGTGATGAAGCTTACATGAAAATGTTTACATGACGACGCATGCTAATGTTTATGCGATGACGCTTACATGGTGGTGTTTACATGAGGATGCTTACATGGTAATGTGAAAATGATGGTATTTACATGGTAATGGTTTCATCAGTGATGGCAATAATGATGGGACAAGGTGAGCAACGAAACTACCTTGTTAATGATGGTGTTTACATGAGAGTGCTTACATGGCAATGTTTAAATGATGGTATTTACATGGTAACAGTTTCATGAGTGATGGCAATAATGATGGGGCAAGGTGAGCAATAAGACTACCTTGTTAATGATGACACTTCTGAATCATGATAATGACCTTGGACATGTGCATTTGCATCATGGCATTGGATCCCTATGCCTAGAGGGCACATACTTTGAGTATGTATTAGATCCCCGTCCTGCATTGGACAGGCTTGGGTCCCCACACTCATGGAGTGTGGGCATTGGATCCTTGTGCCTAGAGGGCATATGCCTTGAGCAGTGGTGGAACCACCCCCGGGGCAAGCCGGGGCGGCTGCCCCGGGTCTCCCGGGCGAACCCACCCCCACCCCTCCCCCCCGGCTAGCCCCCCGGAGAAGCCAACAAGCCGCCATCGCCATGAGTCTGTCCATGACTCCATGAGGCTGAGGCATGAGCGAGCTACGCCTTGCCGCGCTGCAGTTCACGCGGTCAGTGGCCGTGGCCGAGGCAGCGACCCAAGGCCCAAGCGGTCAAGCCAACACAAGCACACAACCCGACAACCCTAATTGAATTGGCATTTCCCATTCCTCTTCTTCTTCCTCCCGTCAAGTGCAGTAGCGTGGGGCTACTACTGTGAGGGGTCTACTGACTCTGGTGATGGTGAGCGGGGCTACGGCTCTGCGAGGGTCATGGGTGGCGGCGGCGTGCACGGGGCTGCTTGCTTCTTGGCTGCAAGGCTTGGGGCACCACCGCAGTACACCTTGAGGGATCGAGGCAAATAGCTCATGGAGACTACGTGAGCCACCAGGTGCATCGTCCACCGAGGTCCGAAACCCCGAGGCAGGCAAGCCGTAGGCCGTCACACACTCGCACTTGCACCGAGTCGCAGGTGAGCCACTAAGGTAGTGAGGTCTGAGCGTCTGAGGCTCTGAGCCAGACTTATTTTAAGCATTGCTTTGAATTTAGATTTCCTAATTCCTAGAGTACAATTTTAGTAAATTTTGATTTCTTGTAGGAATTCTATAAGAAAATACAATCAATACAATTTGAACCAATTTGACATCATTAGTTATATTGACTATTAAATCACACTGTGCCTCGGTATTTTTTTACACTACAAGTTCGCCCCAGGTAAATCGAATTCCTGGTTCCGCCACTAGCCTTGAGTATGTATTGGATCCCCATCCTGCATTGGTCGGGCTTGGGTCCCCACACTCGTGGAGTGTGGGCATTGGATACCTGTGTCTAGAGGGCACATGCCTTGAGTATGTATCGACGGATACATTACTCGACATTACCGGTAAATGCTAAGAAGTGAAGAGGTGCATTCATGACATGTTCATTGCATTTCTGCATAAGAGATGGATTTGTGGTATATAATGCTGTTCTTCATGATGTGATCGTTTATTCCCTTTGACTGCTTATGATGCTGTCATAAGAGATGGATTTGTGGTATATAATGTTGTTGTTCATGATGTGATTGTTTATTCCCTTTGACTACTTTTGATTCTATGTTCGGTTTACTATTGCACTTTGCTGAATCGTGGACTCACTCTTGCTATGTTGTGCTTTCTAGGTACCTATCGAAGCAGCGATAAGCATGGGAAGGGGTAGACATGGTGCACGTCACATAATCACTAACCAGTATGATTAACCTACTCGATTTATCCACAATTCATATTCTTGATAATTGCTCTAGATTCAGATTGTGACCATCCTTCGTGGTGGATGTTTTAATTGTGGTCATGGAGAATCCATTTATATTCTTATTCATTCGTTGATTGAGTTCATTTAATTCTCGTTGATGGATAAGAATGTTTGGTTGATGGTTATTGAGAAGTTGAAATTAATTGGTTCAGTAGGGTCTCAATAATTTGTAATAGAGTTGATTCGAAGATTATGGATGCCCTTTTGATTATGCTTTAGTTGTTTAGCATATCCTAGATGTCCTTTGATGATTCATTAAATTGGATGATTTGATTGTTGAATGATGCTATATTAAACTATTTGAACCTCTGGTTTAGCCATGTATACAAAGGAGGTTCTGCCAGATTTTAGAGAAATGTCTTAGTTTTAATGGTTATAGTGTTAGTTTAGTAGCATTCCAGGCTCATGTTGGGCTGGAGTGTTACAGTTGGTATCAGAGCGGGCTTTAGGTCTGTGGTAATTGAATATTAAAATTGACACACTGTGCACAGTTAGATAGGAATGGGTCAAGTATTGCATTCATGTTTTCGTTATGTCGCTTTGAGCATTGCTATAATGAATTGATTATGAATACTTATGATATGTGTGAGGACCCTGGAATATTGGAAATGTGCCGAATTAAAATTATACTAGTAGCATAATTCTTAATTAAGGAACAGTTCGATTCCCACATTAAAAATCATACTAGAAGTATAATAATAACAAGTAACAAATCCAACATTCAGGCTCCCGGATATATGTCATGCAATAGTTCCCAGGATCAGTGACTATTGCACATATATCCTTAATCAACATTGTATCACACATACAAGGCATACATTTACCAAATTATACACAGGAGGTTACAATTCGGTTTGGATCTACAATATTATGTGACTTTGGTCACAACAAAACTTTACAGCGGAAACAAAATGAAACTGCAAAAGCCACTAAAGGCCCCATCACCCTCAGGCTATTGAGTGGAGATTAGAACTAGCTTCACTCGTTAGCGTCACCCTGATCGGCGCTAACGGGCATCTCATATAAATAACCATCCTCACCTGCAACAAGAGGTTATAAAACCTGAGTACAGAAGGTACTCGCAAGACTTACACAAACTATGAAAAGAAAGTGTTTGATAGATCCTATTCAAATGATCAGAATTCATACATGCTTAAGGTTGACAAAAGAAGGTTGTAATGGGGCTCAATTTTGCACAAAGTGATACATCTTAGTCCTATGTTTGCTAGATTTTGACAAAGCAATTTTATAAACCGATTTGGACCAAAACAGTAATAAAAGAGAATGTAATCATGAATATTATCAAAGTTTAAGTGACTTAACAGCCACACCAAAACATTGCATGAACACTTAATATGCCGAACAGTAACATAACAAAAGTGTAGATCAAAATCTATGCAAAGATCTATTCAACTCAAGCGTTGTCCATAACCGTGGACACGGCTATTCGAATAGTTTTAACCCTGCAGGGGTGTACATCTTTACCCACACGACTTAGTTAGCCCGTAAGCCTCCGGAATAATAGCACACTTCCTTTGGTATGCCGGCCGGGTAAACTAAGATTTGGTGTTTTTCAGCAAGTTGACACTATTGAGCGGGACTACCCATGTGTGACTGATCCCGCTCAGTTCAAGTTACTAATAGAACCTGCCAACCGGGGCTCACATGTTGTGTCGGGAATGCTGACCCGCTCGACAAAAATTAAATGATAGAAAGTACAGCCGTGCTAGCTGCACATATTAGATCGCAATCGGAGCCCTTAAGGTACGTATATGCGATGGAACGCATATACGCCCTCACCCTCTCAAGAACATATGATACAGATATGAGATCAAACACATATGTCCTTACTCCCCTATTTTCCAACTCAATAGCACCAAATTCTTACTTAACCAAACAACGCCCATACACCGCGTGTGGAAGTACGTTGGGGCTTGAATCGTCTAGTCAATGTTCAGTCCTTAATCAATCTAGACAATACAACCACATTTCCTAATCTCGTGCACTGAGGCACCATCACTAGCGTCCACTTGTCCGGATTTAAAATCAGTGAAAGCAAACAAATTTTGATTTCATTTCAGATTTAAATAGACTGAACAAAGAATAAAAATAAATGAAGTTCATATATTGTTCCCAAGTTTGACAAGATAAGCTTGCCAAACACTAACGTTCTATAGACTGCATGGCTAAGCAATTTCTGAAACTAAGCAATTAGTATAGAAGCTCTACCTTAAGTTTGAGTGTATGATCAGATTAAAGGTAAGCCTCAAGTGTCAGGTTGTAACTAACTATTAACAGATCACAAATACTTTTAGAAAATTAGCATGCAACAGTATCTCTGCATTTTGGAAATCTACAGTACAAAAATTATGGGATCAACATGGTGCAAAGAGGATGGTTGCCTTGATAATAATAAACCTCTTGTTCAAGTTCTGGTTGCTCAACAACAGATTCAACCACTTCAGAAGAACCAGAATCTAGAATCACAAAATTTCAATCAACACACGAAAATTTGGCAGAGAACAAAATGCAGAAAAGAGTGCATGATCAATAGCTTAATGCATACATAACAACATGCTTAACCATATCTAATCTAAATAGGGACAATAGCCTGCAATTAACTCCTGCTAATACTAGCTGCCACAAAATAGAGTTTAGTCTAAAGCTACAGTTTCAGCTTTTTGAAAAACTGGAAACAGGATAGGTTACAAACAAAGGGTTTGCTGATTTTGTTTTAAAACACTATAATTAAAATACTTTTGCTTAAGCTACATCTAACCTAAATAAGAGCAATAGCCTACAGTTAGCTCCTGCTAATACTAGCTGTCACAGTTTAGAGTTCAATCTAGAACTACAATTTCAGATTTGGAGCAAACTGAAAACAGGGCAAAAAGAAAAGTTGGCTGCTTAATACATTGCGAGTAAAATATTATTTTTTGGGTTTAAGGTACAGCTAAATTAGTATAGCTAAAAGCTTAGTTTAATACTTACAAACTTACTGACCAGGTTTTCAGAATTGAGAGGTTGGTTCGGTTTTACACTACAGTTTCAGGTTTTTGGAGAAACTGAAAATGGACAGATTACCAAAAGTAAAGCTTGCTGTTCCATTATACTATGAACAAAAGAATATTTTTGATTAAGTTACAGCTAAATAAGTAAAACTAATAGTTTAACTTATCACTTAGCATCAATTAATACTAGTTATCAAAATTGAGGTTTAATCTGGAACTGCAGTTTCAGATTTTGAAAACTGAAAACAGGATAGATTACAAAAGAAGGGTTTGCTGATCTAAACATACACAAGTAAAATGCTTTGCTTAAGCTTAGAGTATTCTTAACTAGGGTAGCAGGCTAATTCATCATTTACTAGCATTAATTGACAAGAGCTAATGATTTAAGATGTTGCTTGTGCACTGTCGGTTTAACCGACAACAGGACAGAGGCACAACCGACTGCTATTGACAGATTGCAAAAATGAAGTTTGCTGTTTTATTATAGTATGAACAAAGTAATATTTTTGTTAAAGTTGTAGCTAAACAAGTAAAACTAAAGTCGACTTATCATTTATTAGCACTAAGTGATAAGAATTAGAGATCAAGAAGCTTGCTGTGCATGCTGTCGAGCTGACTATCCACAAAACAGCAAAACAACAAAGACAAAGATTGCAGATTTTGGCTGATTTGGAAATATACTAAGCAAAAGATTCTAAATTGGAGCTAAAGCTGTTCTTCAGAGTAGATAATACCTAGATCTACTCTTGCTAACACTAATCCTTCAAAGATTAACAGAAACAAATTGAGCTACAGCTCTTGTCGGTTCTGCCCGACAACAGCCAACAGAGACAGGGTTTTGCCATTTAACTAAATTGAAGGCATCAAAAATAAAAGGGATTGCTTCTTATGCTACTAGGGTTTAGTAGATAGCTTACTACACTGAGAAGTTGAATTATAATAGATTAAAAACTCTAAATGATATGAAAGACCTAAAAGTTATAAAAAGAAACTTTTCAAAGGATAATTTGATTTGAGCATCACATGCACATGTGAGTGATTTAGGTAAGCCAACGAGGTACCCAGAAGCTCAAGATGGAAAGAAATAAGGTCATGGCTTACCACCAAGGTTGGAGAAGAAAAGTGATTTTCTACCAAACAGGGAAACTCAAAAATCACTTCACCTGTTTGACCAAGAATGACATTAATGGAGGGATTTAGCTATTGGAATCACAAGACAGATCATGCCATGAAAGGATTTGCAAGAACTCACTAGAGCAAGGGAATCACCAAAGTGGCACTCCAACAGGCTCTGGCCAACCGAGAGCAAGATTTCGGCTCAACCTGCAATTGATGCCTAAAACTCACCTTACTAAGTGAATTAAGCACCAAGAGGGATGAACAAGAAGTGGAAGCAAAGAAACTTCACTGGGTAGGAAAAGAGGAGGTCAAGAACTCCACGGTCAACAATGGCAGTGAGCCAAAAAGCTAGGGTTTTACAGAGGTTGAACCTCCAGAGCAAATGGAGAGGATTCTAGAGATGGTGCGGTGGCAATTTGATGCCAGGTGGCAGAGGTTCACTTGCTAGCTCACGGTGAAACGCCACTTCTCCGGCGCTCTGGTCGGCGGCAATGCGCACAGGCGAGAGGAGGAAGAGAAATGTGTTGCTGCCCTGTGGGCTCCATTGGCAGCAGCAGCAAAAATTCCAACAGCGGCTCAAAAGAAGCTCAGCCGTCTGATCTAACAGGAGTGGCTGAGATTGATCGGGATGTCCAGAAGGTCTGAAAGTTACAATCCATAAGGCCGTTCGATTAGGAGTGGACGGTCGCGATTAAGATGGACGTTGGGAGTTCTAACCGTTACTTTGTATATGGGCCGTGCGATCTTATTCTGACGGCCACACAAAAACTCGGCTCCAGGCGCGCACGAGTTAAAACGGCACCACACGATTTAAATCCAACGGCTCAGATGCATCATGAGTTCGGACGGTCCGAACGTTCAGGCTAATCTGGACGGTTCGTCGAGGATCCGACGGCTTATGATTTTGACTAGAAATGGAGATTTTAGATTGTAACAACATATCCAAGTTTCAAAATAAACAGTGATGCTACAAAAAGCATCTTATTACTGTTTTTTAAAACTGGGGCTGTTACAAACCTACCCCCGTTAAGAGAATCTCGTCCCGAGATTCCGGGTAGTTCAGAAGCTGGAAAGGAATGAAGCTAAAATGGTTCTTTTGGAAATATAACTTCTATTGTCTTTATTTCTTTCAAAGACAGTAAAGAAAGATTCTAATAAACAACATAGTGTTGCTATTACATCCTTCTTTTACATTGCTTTGTTTAACCTTGCCTTTCTTGATTCAAAGGCAATTTTTAAACAGCAAAGTGGTGGGAGTGCTCAATCGTCATCAGATCTTTGCACTCCCACGTGGCTTCATCCTCTGAGTGATTAGCCCACTGAATTTTTAAGAACTTGACGGTGCGGTTTCTTGTCCTGCGTTCCATTTCATCGAGAATACGCACCGGTTGCTCTTGATAGGAAAGGTCTGGTTGAAGATCAAGATTCTCATAAGCAGTGGCCTCGATAGGAACACGAAGGCATTTCTTCAGCTGAGAAACATGAAAAGTATCATGCACTGCTGAGAGAGAGTCAGGTAGCTCCAATTGATATGCCACAGCTCCTCGTTTTGCAATAATTCGGAAAGGTCCGATATAACGAGGTGCTAGCTTTCCTTTCACCTGAAAGCGATGAGTGCCCTTCATCGGTGATACTTTAAGATAGACATAATCATCTACCTCAAAGTTTAACTCACGACGACGATGGTCTACATAGCTCTTCGGACGAGACTGGGCAGTTTTGAAACGGTCTCGAATCAGACGAACTTGCTCTTCAGCCTCCACTACCAAGTCTGGACCATAGAATGGTCTTTCACCAGACTCGGACCAATACAAGCTCTTCCATACAAGGCATCAAAAGGTGACATTTGAATACTTGCTTGGTAGCTGTTATTGTAGGAAAACTCCACATACGGCAAAGATTTCTCCCAGTTCTTGCCATATGAAAGCACATAGGCTCTAAGGAGATCCTCCATCACTTGATTCACCCTCTTAATTTGACCGCTGGTTTGAGGATGATAAGCAGTGTTGAAGGAAAGTTCAGTACCCAAAGCTTGATGAAGACAACTCCAGAAATGAGAAGTGAATTGAGGTCCACGGTCTGAAACAATGATCTTTGGAACACTGTGGAGACAAACAATCTTAGCAATATAAAGCTCTGCTAATTGCTTGCCATTGAAGGTGGTTTTGACGGGAATAAAATGAGCCACTTTCGTTGGACGATCAATGATTACCCACATGGCATCGAACCCATTTCGAGTCTTTGGAAGACCGGTAACAAAATCCATACCGACTTCCTCCCATTTCCAATGTGGAATAGGCAAAGGTTGAAGGGTACCGGCTGGCTTCAAGTGCTCAGCTTTAACCCTTTGACAAATATCACATTCAGCAACATACTGAGCAATTTGCCTTTTCATATGGCTCCACCAAAATATCTTTTTCAAATCTTGGTACATTTTAGTACTCCCTGGATGTAAAGAAAACTTGGAATTATGAGCCTCTTTAAGAATTAGGCCTCTCAGTTGAGGATCTGAGGGTACCACCAAACGATTAGCATATTGGATGATACCTCGGGCATCTTCAGAAAATTTGTTGGCTTTACCTGCCTTTAAATTTTCCCTGATCTTAGCTACCTCTGTATCAGTTTTCTGAGCTTCCAGAATCTGATCCTCAAGTGTGGACTTCACTTGTAAGGCAGCGAGAGTCCCTTCTTCCACCATTTCGAGACTTAAGCGCTGAAAATCAGCACATAAGCTCTTAGCCAAAGGTATAGTCGACAAGCAGTTGCATTGTGACTTTCTGCTTAAAGCATCAGCCACAACATTGGCTTTGCCTGGATGGTAATGAACACCCATATCATAGTCCTTGATCAATTCAAGTCATCTTCTCTGTCTCATATTCAAATCAGTTTGAGTGAATATGTATTTCAGGCTCTTATGATCAGTATAGATTTCGCAACGATTACCGATAAGCTAATGTCGCCAAATCTTCAAGGAATGGACTACGGCTGCCAATTCCAGATCATGAGTAGGATAATTTATTTCATGAGGTCGCAACTGCCTGGATGCATATGCCACAACTCGGCTTTCTTACATAAGCACACAACCAAGTCCATGGCGAGATGCATCACAATAGATATCGAAGCTCTTATGAACATCTGGCAGAGTAAGAACTGGAGCTTTGGTCAGGAGAGTTCTCAAAAGCTGGAAGCTTTCTTCACACTCATCTGACCACTCGAATTTCTTCTCCTTCTTCAAAAGCTGAGTCAGAGGCCTCGAAATTTTGGAGAAATTTTCAATGAACCTATGGTAATAACCCACAAGTCCAAGAAAACTTCGGACTTCGGAAATATTCTAGGGCTGTTTCCAGTCTAGTACATCTTGTACTTTGCTGGGATCAATAGTGATTCCTCCTTCGGATAACACATGTCCCAATAATGCGACTTGCTTGAGCTAGAAGGCACACTTGCTAAACTTAGCATACAGCTGATGCTTGCGAAGTGTTCCCAAGACAAGTCTCAGATGCTGTTCATGCTCTTTGGTAGACTTGGAATAGATAAGAATGTCGTCAATGAACACGACAACAAACTTGTGACGACCCACCCCGTGATGTACCGCAAGAGGTCCGGGAGGACCATTTTTTTTTTGCGCTGCGAAGTCACCACGGAAGGATGTGGTAGCACCGCATGGAGCTTTACCGAGGAGGTCTGCCAGGACCTCCCAGGAGGTCTTGGTCCGCCACTGACCTCCCAGGAGGTCTTGAGGACCTCCTGGAGGTCGTGGCCGCCGCCACCGCTCAGTAGCACCTCCAGCACATCACCAAGAGAGGTCCGTGGGACCTCCCAAAGCTAAGTCCCAGGACCTCCCTGGTGGTCCCGCCTGCATCCGAGCTAGTCCCAGACAATCGAGCTAGCTCGCACAAGAACACAAGCCAATACCACAACCACGAGGTCAAACAAAGATGAAGGCATAAATTAAACTTTATATAATAGGACCTTATGGTCAAGCTTGTTAACAAGAGGTCTCGCCATCGAGGGCTTACCAAAACCAACGAGGACTTACAATCTGGCGATAAGGAGCTCTAGGGCTCAAACACCAAAACACGCAGGCCATCCAACAAGCACCACAGTCGTCGGGTGGAGGACGCCCTAGGCATCTTAGTCGTCAAGAATTCCTCCTCGAAGAGGTCTCAGACCGCTCGCACTTGGTCATCCTCATAATCTGCTTTGACACAGGGGCTTAAGCCATGAGTACTTGGAATGTACTCAAGAAGTCACAGAGAGCAAAGATGTAATAATATTCATGCAAGGACTTACCAATGGAGAGCTGTATGGTTAGTTTATGCAAAGCCAAATTTGACAATAATAGCAAAAATAGATTGAAAGGCAGCAAGGTAAAACCATAATACATAATACTTTTGATGTTTTAATAAAAGGTGGTGTGAGCACCAACTCACGGCCACAACCAAAAATTGGGGAGGTCTGATCACACCAAAGGGCTGTGTCCTCACCCAAAACCCACCTCGAACACCCATTCCAGAGGTCCGAACCAACCCCGACCACTACTCCGAGCCAACCTTGACCCCTCCGAGCCGGCCAAGGTCTCTTCGAGGCAAAGCCAAAGCATCTCGCGGAAGTGTCCAAATGGCACAAGCTTTTGAAACATCTACCCTTGTACCATTTCATCGAGCATGTCCATGACCAAGGACTTGGCTATTCAATAGATCTTTTACTCGCAGAGGTGTACAACTTACCCACAATCCACGATCATCTCTAGCGGATGGGTTCCGGTCACCCTTGCTCACTTCCTAAGGTGAGCAGCCTAGAGAGCTGCAAGGCCTTTACAAAGCTTTGAACTCGACTAGGGCTGCCCGCTAAGGTTTCGTAATCCCTCCAAAGGGTCTAGAAATCCACAGGGGTTATGGGGTGCCCCTCTTGCGCCAACTAATCACACGCCAACCAAAATAGCCCCAAGCCATCTCATTGCTAATTATTCAGCCTGCACCATTCCCATAAAATGATCTTGTGGTTGCACTAATTGGCCTAGTTCGACAGATACAAAGTGAAGTCCTTAATTGTGCTAAGGCAAGACTTCCACAAACCAAAGGTGCACAAAGACCCACTACTCACTCCTGCCTTCTTGCCTTAGCAAAACAATTGTATTAGCCCATGCCAAAAGACCACCCAGTCTGGCACACAAATTTTAACCAAGTGGTCTCACACCACAAACGACACAGCCTTAGGCATCCCGCCATAGTTGCTCAACAATGGCACCAACCACACATTTCATAACTTATTAGTCAAGATTATTGGAGATGAAGCATGATACGCTCAAACCACATTTTCTAAGCGAGGCTATATAAGACCCACGGCCCCACGTTGGCAAATAACAGAGAACGCCAACTAAATTATCCACCCTAAGGCTCACAAGGTGAATCATGACAACATGATGGAGACAAGGTATAAAGGAGGCATAACAGCAAGTAGGTAAGTAACTATAGCCCAAACCATTTTCTTATAAACATAGCCATGCATGATAATTTAAACCGAAATACATTTGCAAAGCTTGGTTCAAGATGATCAAAAGGAGGTCTGTGGCTTGCCTTGGTCAAGCAGTGGAGAGCCTTCTGCAGCAAGAGCCGGGTCCAAGATCTCCTCGAACTCGTGATCTACACGTCGAAGAGAACCAAATAAGCAAAACCACACTAAGCCGAGAGAACAACAAAAGAACCAAAAAGGAACTCAAACCAACTCAGCCAAAAGGAAACCAAGAGGCTTAACACCGCCTCAAAGAGCTCCCTGGGAGGGTCTTATGCAAGGAAGAACCGAGCAGAGGAGGCAGGAAGGAAGAAATGAGCAAAAAGATTACAAAGGCTCGCCTCCCGTGCTAAATATAGCCGGGTTGGTGGTGTGCACCACAAGGAAACCTAGAGACGTGTTGGCATCGGACTACTTAAGGTGGCTTGCCCAAAAGAATTGAAATAAAGTACCTCAGATGGGACTACATTTAATGTGACCCAACACCTATTAAATGCGCACAGAGTTCTGAGGCAAGAGCAATAATTACAAGGTGAAGAGGGGCTGGCAAGTGGGGCCAGTCAAAAAGGGTGCACCACTGGTCAAAGAGGTGGCCCCACCGAAAAAGGGTCATTCCCGCCAAAGACCACCGCGAGGTCCTGGGCAAGAGGTCCAAGACACTCAAAGGGGGAGGTCCTGGACAGGAGGTCCAAGGACTCAAGAAGAGGTCCTGGTCAAGAGGTCCTCAAAGCTCACAACGAGGAGGCCCTGACACTCGGACCTGCACAAGGGAGGTCTAAGGGTCAAGATTTCAAGGGGAGGACCTCAACGGTCCAGATCAAAGGGCGCAGGGAGGTCCTGACGAGTAGATCTCCAAAAGGGAGATCTAACGGTCAAGATCTCAAAGGGGAGGACCTCAACGGTCCAGATCATCAAGCAAGCAGGAGGTCTCGACCAACAGGAATATTCAAGATTAGGAGGGTGGTCTTTACGAAAGACCAGCAAGGATCGAGGAGGTGGTCCTTGCAAAACAGCCAGGGGGAGGTCCTGGGACCAAGGAAAACGCGCAGCAAAGCAGAGCCGTTCGATCAGAATTGGGCGGTCCAGAAAGGAAAGGAACGTTTGGACCATCCAAACGTCACTTCGCAGTTGAGCCGTCAGATCCAGATTGGATGGCGCGAAACGAGGGGCCGTTCGGACCGAAGCGAACAGCACCAAAGAAGGCTAGGCTGTCTCGATGATCGGAGGGCCCTTAGGTGAGAAAGGCAAAGCCTTAAGCGATCTGACCACAAGAGTCAAAGAGGGTCCAAGCGCTAAGGAGGTCTTGGGCCCGAGGAGGTCTGGACCTTGATCCCACTAAAGGAGAACCTCGGACGGCTAAGATCTCAGAGAGGAGGTCCTAAAGGCCGATCTAACAAGGGAGGTCTGAGCGGCTAGATCTCAACAAGGGAGGTCTCGAGCGGCTAGATCTCAACAAGGGGAGGTCTGAGCGGCTAGATCTCAACAAGGGAGGTCTGAGCGGCTAGATCTCAACAAGGGAGGTCTTAAAGGACACGGAGGAGGTCCAGAGGGACACGTAAAGGTCTCAGTAGGACAAAGGGAGGTCTATTTGAGCACAAGGGAGGTCCAAATAGCCACAAGGAGGTCTAGAAAGGTCCCAAAGGGGCACTGGAGGTCCAGAGGAACTCGAGCGCCCAAGAGAACTCAGAGGTTCCGAGAGGCGGGAGAGGTCCACAGGAGGTCCAAAGAAGCAAAGCCAAGCGTGGCTTGAAGGGACCAAAGAGGTTAGAAACACCAACCCGAGCCGGGTTCTTAACAAGAAAACCCAAACACGGAGGGGTCCCAACAGAGGGGAAAGATGAGAGAGAGAGAAGGGAGGTCCGAGTCTCAAAGAGATTCAAGCCAACAAAGGAAGTTAAAAGAGAAGACAAAACCTGTGGCACACAGGGAGGCTCGGGGACACAAAGAACCCAAGAGCAAAGAAAGACACAACAGAGAGCTACAACCGCAAGGAACACCAACAAAGAGCTTAGTTAAGGTTTGATTAATTCCAATTGAACTCTCCAGATTCAAAAATCTCGTGTTGCTTTGGATTCTCAATAAAGCCAAATGGTTACTTTTATTTTGAAAACTTGGCAAGGACTTTAAAAGAAAACGGACGCTACAAACCTTCACCCTTAAGGGAATCTCGACCTCGAGATTCAGCCGAGCTAGGGAATAGGTGGGGAACTCCTTCCGAGGTCCTCTTCTCGCTCCCATGTTGCCTCGGCCGAGTGGTTGCTCCATTGCACCTTGCATGCCTTGGTGGTCTTGCTCTCGGTAACTCTCTTGACACGCCCAAAATCTTGATGGGGTGCTCTCTGTAAGTGAGGTCTTCTTGGAGGTCCACACTTCTAAAGGCATTTGGTCCTCTGGCATTCGCAAGCATTTCTTCAACTGTGACACGTGGAACACATTGTGAACTCCAAAGAAGTCGAGGAGGGAGGTCCAACTGTAGGCTACTTCACCCCTTCTGCAAGGATCGAAAGGGTCCAATAAATCTTGGAGCAAGCTTCCCACTAACTCGAACCGCAGATACCTTTGAGAGGTGAAACTTTGAGGTAGACCTCGGTCTCCGGGACAAAAGTTAGGTCTCGACGCCTAACATCTGCAGTAGCTCTTTTGCCTAGTTTGGGCCGCCTTTAACTTCTCCCTAATTGATCTCACTTGATCCTCGGCTTTTTCGGCAGGTCCAAGCCAAGAACTTGGCCTTCACCCGATTCTCGCTCCAAGACAAGGAGTCCTACACTTTCTCCCATAAATAGCTTCAAAAGGGACATTTGGAGACTCGCTTGGTAGTCTGTTATTATAGGAAAATTCAAGATATGGTAACATCTTGTCCCAACTAGATTGTCTTTCTAGAGCGCAAGCTCTCAAAGATGTCCTCAAGGACTTGGTTAACTCTCTCGCTTTGGCCATCTGCTTGAGGGTGGTATGTCAGACTAAAGTTGAGGTCTGTGCCCAAGGCATCATGTAGCTTTTGCCAAAACTTGGAGGTGAATTGAGATCCTCCGTCTCGAGACTATCTTCTTTGGAACACCATGAAGGCACACCACTTTTGCCATGTAGATTTCGCTAGCTTGTCTCCGAATAAGTAGTCTTCACAGAATAAAGTGAGCCATTTTTGTTAATCTATCCACTATGACCCAAATAGAATCAAAACCAAGATGGGTACGAGGTAAACCAAGAATAAAATCCATGCCGATCTCTTCCCACTTCCACTCGGGTATGGGTAAGGGCACTAAAAGTCCTCCGTGTCTTTGGTGCATCGCTTAACCTTTGGCAAGTGTCACATTTGGCCACAAAATCTGCTATCTCCTTCTTCATTTTCGCCACCAAGACAATTCCTTGACATCTTGGTACATTTTTGTAACTCCCGGATGTATAGAATACAAAGCTTCATGGGCTTTTTAAGTATTATACCCTTGAGCTCCGTGTTATTGGGCACACAGAGCCTCTTATCAAACCAAACCGCACCTAGGTCATCCATAGAAAACCTTGCAGCCTTCCCTCTCTTATGTTGGTCTTAATCTCTTGGATGCTAGCATCTCCATCTTGGGCTGCCTTTGATCTGCTTTTTGCAAGGTAGGTTGCACTTCAAGAGTTGCCAAAACCCTTCTTCCACTAACTCAAGTCTAAGCTTCAAGAATTCTTCATACAAGGCAGGTTGGCTCTCCTTAACCATCAAAGTATTGACATAAACTTTTCGCTCAAAGCATCTCGCCACCACATTGGCCTTGCTCGGTGGTAGTGAATTCCACATTGTAGTCCTTAATAAGCTCAAGCCACCTTCTCTCGCCTCAAATTCAAATCCGCTTGTGTAAAGATGTACTTTAGGATTTTGTGGTCAAGTGTAAATTTCACACCTATTACCAATGAGGTAATGGCGCCTAAATTTTAAGGCATGAACCACAGCACCAACTCTAGGTCATGAGTAGGGTAGTTTGCTTCATGAGGCTTCAACTGCCTTGAAGCGTAAGCTACCACTTTTCTGTCTGCATTAGAACACAGCCAAGTCCTTGCTTTGACGCATCACAATAAACTTCAAATCTTTCCCGACATCCGAAGAACCAAAACTGGGCAGAGGTCAACTTTTCTTGAGCTCTTGGAAGCTCTGTTCACAACTGAGGTCCAAAGGAACTTCTTTTCTTTCTTTAATAGCTGAGTGAGAGGTTTTGCAATCCGGAGAAGCCTTCAATAAACCTTCAGAATAACCGCCATGCCAAGAAAACTTCGAACTTGAGGCACGGTCCTAGGGGTTCCCAATTGAGCACATCTTGAACCTTACTAGGGTTGACAGACACTCCTTCTTTTGACAAAACATGCCCAAAAAGACCACTTTTTTAGCCAAAACTCACACTTACTAAATTTGGCAAAGAGTCGATGAGCTCTCATTTTTCCAAAACCGAAAAGAGATGGCTTATATGCTCCTCTTCACTCTTGGAGTACACTAGAATGTCGTCAATAAAGACAATGACAAACTTGTCTAGGTACTCCATGAACACTCGGTTCATCAAATTCATGAAATAGGCAGGGCATTGGTCAGCCCAAAAGACATAACAAAGGAATTCAAACAACCCATACCTAGTTGAAAAAGCTGTCTTAGGGATGTCTTCCTTGTAATCTTAAGTTGGTGATATCCTGTTCTCAAATCTATCTTGGAAAACACAAGCAGCCCCTTCAATTGATCAAATAAATCATCAATTCTTGGCAAAGGATACTTGTTCTTGATGGTGACATCATTGAGAGCTCAGAGTCCACACACATCCTTTGAGTGCCATCCTTTTAGGCACAAAATCACTGGGCTCCCCAAGGTGAGGAGCTAGGTCTAATAAAACCCTTGCTCGCAAGTCTTCCAACTGCTTCAACTCCACATGATCATCAACATGCAATCAGAGGGCCTTTTGGAGATGGGGAGGTCCACGGGACAAGGTTTATGACAAACTCAAGGTCTCTGTCTGGGGCATTCCTAGGAGCTCATCAGGAACACATCCACAAATTCTTTAACAACAGGACATCCTCCAAAACTTGAACTTGAGCACTACAAGATAGGGCTCCTTGGAGTTTCTCCGAGGTGGCGAAAACTTCACAAATGGCACCACTAGGGCTGGTCAAAGAGATACTTTTGCCACTACAATCCAACATGGCATGGTGGTTAGCTAGCCACCCATGCCCAAAATCACATCTAGGGACCCGTGTCCAAAAGGATAAGGTTGGCTAGAAATTCTACTCCTTCTATGACCATTTTCACTTGTGGACAACCCCGTTCGTGCTTAGTTCTCGAGTCGGGATTGAACCAACAAGGTAGACTTAAGAGCAACAACTCAAACCGGTGCTTTGCAAAGAAAACTCCGAGAAATAAACGAATGGGAAGCTCCAGAGTCAAATAAAACTGCACTGCATCGAATTTACTAGGAACATACCTAGTACCACGCCCGAGGAGGTCTCAGGCTTCTTCCATCGCCACATGGTTCACACGGCCCCTTCCAAAAGTTTGGGAGGTTCTGCTTGAGGAGGTCCTGTGACTGAGGGTCTTGGCCGAGGAGGTCCCAAGTAGAGGTCTTGGTGGTTGGCTCTGTCTTTAGTGGGCATTGATTAGCAAAATGCCCCACTTGGTGACACTTGAAGGTGTGATCCCAAATTGTGGAGGTCGCTAGGGTTGTCTTGGTGTTGCTAGTGATGTTGCCGAAAGCAGGACAGTGGCGGGAGGTCTTGGCAGAGGTCCTCGAAGGTCCAGGAGGTCCTTGGCGCTTGGGTTGGTATTGCACAAAAGCTTTGTGGCGCTGGGGAGGTCTTTGCTGAGCATCGGAGGGTGGCACCTTTCTCTTGTAGGACTCAGAGAGTTCTCTTCGGGATTCCTCAATGAGCATTGCCTTGTTCACCATATGCTGGAAATCAGGATAATCGTTGCCCACAACTTGAACTTTTAAGCTGGGATGGAGGCCTCGCTTAAAGCGCTTCTGCCACGCATCATCCGTAGCCACATCTTCGCGAGCATAACGCGACAATAGAGTGAACTTAGTGAGATACTCACTTACTGACATGCTGCCTTGCTTGAGCTCTCTAAACTCTTCCTTTTTCATCTCAACCTTCCCATCGTGACATGGGAGTGGCGAAAGTCTGCAGAGAACTCGCCCAAGAGATCCTCTGGGGTCAAGATGTGAGGCACAAAATGTGTCCCACCACTCACCGCAGTCCTTCCAGCTTGATGTGAGGCAAACAAAACCTTCTCCTGTCTTCACAATGAGCAATATCCAACTTCTTCTCTGTTGATCTCAGCCAATCATCGCAGATCTAAAGGCTCGGAGAGCTCGAATGTAATCGGGCGGTCTTCATGAACTCTCGACCTTTGATTGAGGGTGAGCGGGGTGGAGGTGGTGGCTGGCTGCAGCACTCGACTATTCTGACTCATCATGGCAAGTAAAGCATTGGTGGTCTGGCTTTGTTGAGCCATAATCTGGTTCATATTCTGCATCATAGAGCTCATCATCTGAGCTTGTGCTGCCATAAACTGCCCAAAACCCGGGTCTGTTGCTGCCACTGGAGGAGGTGGGGGTGGAGGCAACTGTTCTGGGGGCTCACCCTGACTTGTGGACTGCCGAGTCTGCACCATCTGGACAAAACTCTAAAGGTTTAATAGGTAAGAAGGAAAGCATAAAGGGTAAGAGGATACAGAGAAATAAAGATAGGGCAGATTATTAGGGGTGACTTGGTTAACCCAAGAGAGAACCAAAAGGCCAGGAGGCCAAAAGAGGCAATGAAGCTTCAAAACAGAGGTCTTCAAGACCCAAGCTAAGCGAGACTCGTAATAGGACCACTAATCCTAACCTTTCTACAGTCGGCCCTATTGAAGTTATAAAGGCAAGGAAGTCAAGTTAGATTCAAAATCAAGGTTCCAAAGCAGAGATAAGATAAAGGAACTAAGGAGGAGTTAAGATGAGAGTAGAACAGACAAGAAAATATTTTAAGGTGATAAGGGCAAGATAGAACCAAAGACAAGGAAAGAACTACTAAACAAATTTTAAGTTGACTTGCTTTAGAAAATAACTTTTGGATAAAAACTAAATCGACTTTTTTTCGCCTATGGCCACGCCCCACAACCGACCTAGGCTCGATACCAACCGTGACGACCCACCCCGTGATGTACCGCAAGAGGTCCGGAGGACCATTTTTTTTTTTGCGCCAAGTCACCACGGAAGGATGTGGTAGCACCGCATGGAGCTTACCGAGGAGGTTCTGCCAGACCTCCCAGAGGTCTTGCGGACCTCCGGAGGTCTTGGTCCGCCATCGACCTCCCAGAGGTCTTGAGGACCTCCCGAGGTCGTGGCCGCCACACCGCCAAGAGCACCTCCAGCACATCACCAAGAGAGGTCCGCAGACCTCCCAAAGCTAAGTCCCAGAGGACCTCCTGGTGGTCCTGCGCCTGCATCCGAGCTAGTCCCAGACAATCGAGCTAGCTCGCACAAGAACACAAGCCAATACCACAACCACGAGGTCAAACAAAGATGAAGGCATAAATTAAACTTTATATAATAGGACCTTATGGTCAAGCTTGTTAACAAGAGGTCCGCCACCGAGGGCTTACCAAAACCAACGAGGACTTACAAGCTGGCGATAAGGAGCTCTAGGGCTCAAACACCAAAACACGCAGGCCATCCAACAAGCACCACAGTCGTCGGGTGGAGGACATCCTAGGCATCTTAGTCGTCAAGAATTCCTCCTCAAGAGGTCTCAGACCGCCTCGCACTTGGTCATCCTCATAATCTGCTTTGACACAGGCTTAAGCCATGAGTACTTGGAATGTACTCACGAAGTCACAGAGAGCAAAGATGCAATAATATTCATGCAAGGACTTACCAATGGAGAGTCAGTATGGTTAGTTTGCAAAGCCAAATTTGACAATAATAGCAATAATAGATTGAAAGGCGAAGGTAAAACCATAATACATAATACTTTTGATGTTTTAATAAAAGGTGGTGTGAGCACCAACTCACGGCCACAACCAAAAATTGGGGAGGTCTGATCACACCAAAGGGCTGTGTCCTCACCCAAAACCCACCTGAACACCCATTCCAGAGGTCCCAACCAACCCTCGACCACTACTCCGAGCCAACCTTGACCCCTCTCGAGCCGGCCAAGGTCTCTTCGAGGCAAAGCCAAAGCATCTCGGAAGTGTCCAAATGGCACAAGCTTTTGAAACATCTACCCCTTGTACCATTTCACCGAGCATGTCCATGACCAAGGACTTGGCTATTCAATAGATCTTTTACTCTACAGAGGTGTACAACTTTACCCACAATCCACGATCTCTCTAGCGGATGGGTTCCGGTCACCCTTGCTCACTTCCTAAGGTGAGCAGATCTAGAGAGCTGCAAGGCCTTTACAAAGCTTTGAACTAACTAGGGCTACCCGCTAAGGTTTCAGAATCCCTCCAAAGGGTCTAGAAATCCATGTGGTTATGGGGTGCCCTCTTGCGCCAACTAATCACACGCCAACCAAAACAGCCCCGAGCCATCTCATTGCTAATTATTCAGCCTGCACCATTCCCATAAAATGATCTTGTGGTTGCACTAATTGGCCCGCCGACAGATACAAAGTGAAGTCCTTAATTGTGCTAAGGCAAGACTTCCACAAACCGGTGTGCACAAGACCACTACTACTCCCTCGCCTTCTTGCCTTAGCAAAACAATTGTATTAGCCCATGCCGAAAGACCACCCACCCCGCACACAAATTTTAACCAAGTGGTCTCACACCACACCGACACAGCCTTAGGCATCCCGCCATAGCTGCTCAACAATGGCACCAACCACACATTTCATAACTTATTAGTCAAGATTATTGGAGATGAAGCATGATACGCCAAACCACATTTTCTAAGCGAGGCTATATAAGACCCACGGCCCCCACGTTGGCAAATAACAGAGAACGCCAACTAAATTATCCACCCTAAGGCTCACAAGGTGAATCATGACAACATGATGGAGACAAGGTATAAAGGAGGCATAACAAAGAAGTAGGTAAGTAACTATAGCCCAAACCATTTTCTTATAAACATAGCCATGCATGATAATTTAAACCAAATACATTTGCAAAGCTTGGTTCAAGATGATCAAAAGGAGGTCTGTGGCTTGCCTTGGTCAAGCAAAGGAGAGCCTTCGCAAAGAAGAGTCGGGTCCAAGATCTCCTCGAACTCGTGATCTACACGCTCGCAAGAGAACCAAATAAGCAAAACCACACTCACCAAAGAACAACAAAAGAACCAAAAAGGAACTCAAACCAACTCAGCCAAAAGGAAACCAAGAGGCTTAACACCGCCTCAAAGAGCTCCTAGGAGGGTCTTATGCAAGGAAGAACCGAAGAGGAGGCAGGAAGGAAGAAATGAGCAAAGATTACAAAGGCTCGCCTCCCAAAGCTAAATATAGCGGGGTTGGTGGTGTGCACCACAAGGAAACCTAGAGACGTGTTGGTAATCGGGACTACTTGGGTGGCTTGCCCAAAAGAATTGAAATAAAGTACTCAGATGGGACTGCATTTAATGTGACCCGACACCTATTAAATGCGCATGAGTTCGAGGCAAGAGCAATAATTACAAGGTGAAGAGGGCTGGCAAGTGGGGCCACCAAAAGGGTGTACCATTGGTCAAAGAGGTGGCCCCACCGAAAAAGGGTCATTCCCGCCAAAGACCACCGCGAGGTCCGGGCAAGAGGTCCAAGACACTCAAAGGGGAGGTCCTGGACAGAGGTCCAAGGACTCAAGAAGAGGTCCCTGGTCAAGAGGTCCTCAAAGCTCACAACGAGGAGGCCTCGACACTCTGACCGCACAAGGGAGGTCTAAGGGTCAAGATTTCAAGGGAGGACCTCAACGGTCCAGATCAAAGGGCGCAGGAGGTCCCGACGAGTAGATCTCCAAAGGAGATCTAACGGTCAAGATCTCAAGGGAGGACCTCAACGGTCCAGATCAACCAAGCGCAGGAGGTCCCGACCAACAGAATATTCAAGATTAGGAGGGTGGTCTTTACGAAAGACCAAAGAAGGATCGAGGAGGTGGTCCTTGCAAACAGCCTGTGGGAGGTCCTGGGACCAAGGAAACGCGCAAAGAAAGTAGAGCCGCTCGATCGTAATTGGGCGGTCCAGAAGGAAAGGAACGCTTGGACCATCCAAACGCTACTGCAGCTTGAGCCGTCGATCCAGATTGATGGCGCTAAACGAGGGGCCGTTCGGACCGAGCTAATGTATCAAAGAAGGCTAGGCCGCCTCGATTTAGATCGGAGGGCCTTAGGTGAGAAAGGCAAAGCCTTAAGCGTCTGACCACAAGAGTCAAAGAGGGTCCAAGCGCTAAGGAGGTCTTGGGCCTGAGGAGGTCTGGACCTTTGGATCCCACTAAAGGAGAACCTGGACGGCTAAGATCTCCAGAGAGGAGGTCCTAAAGGCCAGATCCTAACAAGGGGAGGTCTGAGCGGCTAGATCTCAACAAGGGGAGGTCTGAGCGGCTAGATCTCAACAAGGGGAGGTCTGAGCGGCTAGATCTCAACAAGGGGAGGTCTTAAAGGACACGGAGGAGGTCCGAGGACATGTAAAGGTCTGCAGGGACAAAGGGAGGTCTATTTGAGCACAAGGGAGGTCCAAATAGCCACAAGGAGGTCTAGAAAGGTCCCAAAAGGGGCACTGGGAGGTCTAGAGGAACTCTGGAGCGCCCAAGAGAACTCAGAGGTTCCGAGAGGGCGTGGAGAGGTCCACAGGGAGGTCCAAAAGAAGCAAAGCCAAGCGTGGCTTGAAGGGACCAAAGAGGTTAGAAACACCAACCCGAGCCGGGTTCTTAATAAGAAAACCCGAAACACGGGAGGGGTCCGAACAGAGGGGAAAGATGAGAGAGAGAGAATGTAACATCCCAACTGTATAATTAGGGTTAATCAAGTATAATTATATGTGTAGAAATTAAAACTTTTTCTCACAACTTGAAAACCCCTAAAATCTCATGTGATTCTTGTCCAAGAGTTGTGTAATCCAAAACCACAAAGCTCTTGTTGACCAAAAGTCAAATTCATATTACATCCATCTTAAATCTTGTGCCAATCAATTGGAAATATTTTCCTTGGTCCAAAAACTGATGTGGGACCCTCTGAAAAATATCATGAGTTATAACACTTGTTGATAATTTTGGAGGCAAAACAATCCTTTAAACAACCTTAATGAATTTCCTGAGAAAAATGCATTGCATAATAACCTATGGAAATTTTATGCAAGGTTAATCTCATTGTCAGCAAGCTCCAGTTAAAATTTCATCAAATTTGGAGTTCATTTGCTATCTCAAATAATTACGCTAAGTTTCATTTGTTAAAACTAAAATTTAAAGCCTACATCGCTCCTTGGGCTAGCCACTTTGCAAAGCCGGGTCCACCCAACCCCATCCGACCTCTTTCCTCATTTGATGAGGTCGAGTCGTTTGATCCAATCCAAAGGCCACGACCTCCCTCAACCAACGCACCCAGACCTCCCTTCAAGTCCTCCGACCGCATGGACCTCCTCGTCAACGTGGGCGCCAGACCTCCTCCATGGTCAAGACCGCACAAAGCTTTCCCACCTCATCGTCGTGAACTGCTGGATCAAAGATCCACGGTCATGACCTCCCCGTGTGTTAAACCTCAAAGACCTCCTCGATTTGTTAAACCATCGCAATGAGGTCATCCCATTTGTTGAGGTCGAGCCGCTGGATCAAATCCAATGACCACGACCTCCTCCTCAACATACTCAACAGTCTTCCCATTTCACGTGAGGTCATAGCCCTTGGATCCAAGATCCATGGCCCGACCTCCTCTCTGCTAAACTAAGCAAACCTCCCATTTAACCACGGTCGTAGCCATTGGATCAAATCCAACACCACGACCTCCCGTCTATCAAGCACTCACAACCTCCTCATCTTTTGTCGTGCACCGTTAGATTAAAATCTATGGTCACGACCTCCTCCTTTGTCTTATGCGATCAAACCTCCCCAACAAGACGTGAGATCGTAGCCCTTAGATCTAAATCTAACGGTCCCGACCTCCCTTGCTCGCTGCGCATCATATCGACCTCCCCATCGTCAGTGTCCTTGGATTTAAATCCAAAGGCCATGACCTCCCTCATGTCCTTTTGATCGCGGCGTTAAGTCCTCACCGAGGTCCACACCGCTGGATGGAGATCCAACGCTTTGGACCTCCCTGCCCCTTTCCTCACGTATGCTGCTGACATGAAATCGGAGGGCCACGACCTCCCATCTTGATCGTGTGGTGGGACCTCCTCCCACCACTTAAAACATAACGGTTCAAAAATTGATCCGATGGTTAGGACCTCTCCTGTGTCTTATCCAACGGTCACCAAGACCTCCTGTTCTTCTCCTTCCTCTGGCGCGCAGATGCGTGCTCGAGCGGTGGAGCATGCGCCGCCAGCCTCATGCACCTTTTGATCTCTCCGACCAAGATTTAATGCGTGGTCGCTTCGCTTTTCAGTCAAGACAGCCCCGCCCCTTGTCAACCTTTATGTCTTGTCCACCCCATGGACCAACCCGTGGGCTAAGCTCACCATGGAGCTTAGCCCCAGCTCATAACCATCACCTCAGTTATAATTATCCCTTGAAGCCTCCTTGGCTTCCTTTGCACACAACCGACCTCACCTTGCACTTGTGCGTGGTCGAGCTCCTCATCCCCAAACTCACCTCCCATCTTGGCCGCCATTGTTGAGGACCTTGAGCTTCTCGGTGAGCTCAGAGTTCCAAGTGGCTCCCTCTTTCAAACCTTGCTCACTCTTGCTCCTAAAAACCTCTTGGAAGTTAACCCTAACTTGAATTGTTTGGGCATTTTTCAGAGGTGGGCAAAGTCGAGCTTGGGGCTGGAGCTTTGGGCTTTGAAGCTTCACTGCCTTCCCCAACTCCGGTCATCACCTCCACGACCTCCCCAGCACCTTAGGACCTCCAGGTACACCTCCTGTTAGTCCTTTAGTTGCTGGCACCCGCATGAATGAATGTCGCGGAGCTTTAGTTTTGGCACCAGCTTGAATGTCGCGCGGAGCTTCATTTTTGCTATTCGGTTTTGGCCGCGGTTGGTCAATTTTGCTCTCTCGCTCGCGGCGTGTTCAAAGCGCGCCGCCGTTGAGAGGAGGTCCACCGGTGCGCAACGTTATTGTGCACTCGGTGGTATCATTGACCTCACCGGCGGGCTCTACATCGCCGGCGAGATCACTTCTTCCCGCCGATTTTGTCGGCCCCGAGCGTGTCATTGTCGTTTTTAGGACATAAATTCACCGTTTTAAATGCCCAATCATTGCAATCATGGGGTTACCGATAAATGCCATTAAACCTGTCTCTTGTGCGCATTTAAAACCTCCCTCGCACGGACCTCCTCATGGTCCCGCGCGCATTTATTCATGTCCTAGCGCGTGCGCGAGTTAAGGCGCTGGGTCTGGGACGTCCAGACCTCCTCCGAGGAGATCTCGAGCGTCCAAGACCTCCCCTTGCGCAATCGTGGCCGCCTGCACCTCCACGGAGGTCTGTGGACGTTAGGACCTCCCTTAGACCTCCCTAGGTCATCTCACTGCTCATGACCTCCCGGGTAGATCTTGACCGCCAAGATCCTCCCTGACGATCTCGAACCATCGAGGACCTCCTTGGAACATCTCGACTGGCCCAGACCTCCTCGTGAGGTCTTGACGATGTAGATCTTCCTCGGGAGATCTTGGTAGTTTAGATCTTCCTTGGAAGATCTCACCGCTGAGGACCTCCTTTAGATCTGGTCCGCTCCGACCTCCCCATCGCTAGGTCCGCTGATTTTCCATCTACGGCCACGACCTCTCCACACCTCACAAGATGTAAGCATTAGGAGGTCCAGACCTCGACCTCCTGAGCGCTGCAGGTGCGTTGTTCACCGGGAGGTCTCGAGCCGTTAGATCTATGATCCGTGGCTCACGCCCTCCCATGTCCTTATGGGTTTAAGAAATTCCAGTGAGCTCTAGTATAAACCTGAAATAAGGTATAAACTTTAGAATTCCATATCTTTTTCATTTTAATCCAAATGAGGTCATTCAAAGTATGTTGGCTCTGTCTTGGACTTGACTTTAATCCAAAAATGATTGTAAGTTGAGTTCAACTCCAGAGCACAGTTTGCCATAAGATTTTAAAACCAACTTTAGAATATACACTTAAATCAATGCTTAACTTGTAAAATACAAAACTAATGCTCGGTAGATTATTTTTGAGTGAGACCAACTTTGTTGGTTTCCTCTAATAATGAACTCACTGTGAAAATTAGTTTTGAGCTTGTTGCTGTTATAAAAATGAGGACTTGTGCATTATAATTTTGTTCAAGTTCTTGTTTTTGAAAATTTGTAGAGAGTGCAATATAGCTCCAAATGAGGTGAACTCAATTGTGTTATTCATCTCATGAGGTGCTGGTTTTACGGTAAAAATTTCAGCTTCACTACTTTTCTAGAAAATGTTGCCTCACAATTAAATTAGTGAATAGTGCAGTTTGGTATTTTAGGGCTGAGCAGAATTGTTTTGCTCATAACTTTTGCATTGAGAATCCAAATCAATTGGTTCTTGTTGTAAAATTCCTAAAAATCACCCTCTTGTTGCTGTAGAAAATTCAGAGAATTTGGAGTTCGTTTGTTGTGCTGTCTTTGTTGTGTTTCGTCGTTTTATCGGTTCTTTCTCGCTTTTCCGTTAGGGCTTCGACATTTGTGGTGATCCCGAGAGTGACCCTCCGCAACAAATTGACCAGCAACAGCAAGGCAAGCAGTTTGATCATTTCCATCATTGTCCCATTACTTTAAAGCTTAATATATCGTTTTACTTCTATGTATGCATGCTACTTTGTGTTAAATGTCGCTAGCAAGCCTATAGTTGCATAATCTGTAGGAATTGTTCATCCTCTACTACCATGAGCCTAGGTTATTTGCTGTGGTGGGAGCTCGTTGGATGAGCTCTTATCACTTAGTAGTTTCGATGTAAATTGCTTAGACATGCTTAGTTATCGGTAGAAATGGGCGATCATCGAATTAGTCGATGGTCTTGATCACTCAAAACTGATTATTACTCCTATATGTCCAGCACTTGTGCTTTGATTAATTTGTAAAATCAAAACTGAAAATAAAAGATTGATTTAGACTTGGGCATATTGGATGGATGGCGTGGTTTTTGGATGTGGTGGTATGCCGGGTCCCTAAGGACCGAGTACTTGGGTCACTAAGCCTGCGATTTTATGTACTAACCACGCGAGGGCATATGGAACCCTCTTGACTAAGTACTCTAGGAGGTGTTAATTATGAGCGAGCTCGGTTGGTGTGTTTTCAAAAACAAATGTATATGTATAGTGTGGGAGGGAGCATTAGCTTCCGGAAGGTTGTGTGATGTCTCCTTCTCCCGTGGGTTGTGCAGCTCGTAATTAGCATTCATCCTTTGGAAAGGTCTCAGAGGACTTAGCTGTACAAAGACACCTTCGGAAGTGTGCGTAAAGGAAAGGCGGTCTCGACGTGTGGGTACAAAGTGGTACACCCCGCAGGATAAAACTATTCAATAGCCTTGTCCTAGGTTATGGACATGCTTGGTAAGGTCGTTCAAGACTAGACTACAACCTTTAATTAAAACTTGACATGGTTGGTATGAACGGGAGTTCATGCTATTGTTGTGGTGACTTGGGTTAGTCACTTCCGTGATTGTTCTTGTTGTTGTTATTATGTTATTATCGCGTTGTTATTTCAACAATTAAAAATGCTTTGTCAAATTGCTTTCAATCTACTATGTTATTGCAAATGAAACTTGCTTTATGCTAAAATGAGTCCAAAGCCTCATCCACTTAAATAAAGCTTGCATGTAGCTAAATTATAGTTCTGTTATCTTACACGTCAGTTTTGCAGTACAATAAACAAGTTATTGTACTCATTTGTTTTGCTTAACAACTTTGTTGCAGAGGAGGTAGAGCCCAAAGGGCTTTACTTTTGTGAGTCAGGCGGTGGTTGGGAGAGCGACTAGCTTGGCGGTCCTGGTCGATTGCCTTGTGGGCTAAAGGCACTTTGGTTGTCTCTTATTTTGGGCCATCTTTATGGCACTTTTGCTTCCGCTGTTATCTTTTGTAATTATTGCTATTTGGCCTAAGGGCCTCTCTTTGTAATATCTATTCCATATTAATGTTAACTTCGGTTTGTTGCTTATGTACTATGTGTTGTATGGAATTGATGCATTCTTTTGTTGTGAGGTATGTGTACTGCATTCAGGAAGTATACATCTCTCGAGACCGAGTTTATTTGGTTGATAATACTAGGTCAATTGGATGACTAAGTATTATGAGCCTAATAAATCCGGTGCTCACAAAAGTTGGTATCGAGCCGTTATGACCGTAGTAACGCAAGCTTGGTCGTCTTACGATATTTTGAAAACCTATTTTCAAAGCATCAAATGAGTTTTGAAAGCTTAGGTAAAATTCTCGGATTTTATTCCTTACCTATCTTAGCTTTTCTTCTCATCCCACTCTAATTTGAGTTTTAAAAGTTGTTTTCCTCTCTTCCTTCTACAAAATAGTTGTTATCGATTAACATTGGGTTTTTGGGAGAACCAATGAGATTGGCAAATTGAAGTGTGAGCTGCCCACTATAAGGTTTTGAAGTTCGGAGTCAGTGATTCGACAAGGAGCTTGGATGCGAAACCTGGACAGCAAGCATCAAACTTCCGGACAGCAGTCTCAAAGGTTTCTAATTAGGATAGATAATGAGAGGTTAATCAACTAAAACTTGTGGGAATAAAAGGGTAAGATGTGATACTAGTTAGCTAAGTATCTAACCCTTATTTCGCTGATTTAACCTTGCTCTTTAGTAGCATTAGCTCTCACCCTACAATCTGATTTTTGATCTTCTCGACCAATTACTCGTTCATTCAATACGGGTTAGTTGAGTTGAGAAGTTGAGCCTTGCTTTTGGAGTTTCTTGGCTGTTTTTAGAGTCTTTTAGAAGCCTTTTAAAGATAAAATAACCACTGATTTTTGGCTTTCGTTTGGGGTGATATTCCATTCCCCTAGTCGATCGCTTTTGCTTTCTTTAAGGCTTTGTTTTCGGGTCTAGTTGCTAACCAAAAATTCCTTGTAACAGATGGCGAGACGACTCAGAAGCGGCCAAGGTTGGCCACTGGTCCGGACGAGGAGCTTCCTCCTCCTCCGACCATGGCCGAGGTTCTTCTTCAGATCGAAGCGCAACCGCGGATGACCGGAGAGTTCTATCGACGCCATCGCGCGCAACACCACTTACACTTACGGAGCTTCGGATCCGGGCCGAGGAATGCCCATCAGCCGCGTGGAGGACTCGCGGAGTTTCTTCGTACTCAGCCCCCTACCTTTTCCCGGTCTGAGGACCCGCTCGATGCAGACGATTGGCTTCGTTTGGTTGAGCGGAAGCTCAGCATAGCGCAGTGCCAGGAGCACGAGAAGGCGCTGTTCGCATCGCACCAGCTGGAGGGTGCAGCTTTGTCATGGTGGGAGAGCTTTCTCGCCATGCAGCCCGTGGATCACACCGTCTCTTGGGAGGAGTTCCGTGCTGCCTTCCGACGGGCTCACATCCCTGCCGGCTTGATGGAGATCAAGAAGCAGGAGTTTCTTGCGCTCAAGCAAGGGCGTAGCTCAGTCATGGAGTATGTCTACGAGTTCAACCATCTAGCTCGTTATGCTCCTGAGGATGTGGCCACTGATATGGCTAAGCAGGCCAAGTTCAGGCGTGGCTTGTCTGAGGAGCTGAAGGACAAGCTATCCATTGTCGACTTTCCTGATTTTCAGACCTTGGTCGACAAGGCCATTGTCGCCGGAAGCATGCGGCTCGAGAGCTTTGGACTCCCGCAAGCGCAAGTGGGAGGCCCATAAGTCATCCAGGGCGCTTCTTCCGCCCCCGCCGCGCCTCTCGGGTACCACTTCACTCTTCGGCGCCCGACGTCACCGCCTCGTTTCGCCCTTCGCAGCCGTGTCTCACCACGCACCTGCGAAGTCAGCAGAGCGGCCCCGCAACCCGGCCGCCGGGTCACATGTTTCTCATGCAATCGAAGGGCATTATGCGAACCAATGCCCTAAGAAGACAGGAGAGCACTCGCCCTAATGGAGGGCGCGGGCCAGAGGTGGTGCATCTCAGACCGGAAGATCGCCCCGCTACCCAAGGCGTGGGTAGTGGTCGCGTCAACGCCATCACCGCAGAGGAGGCTCAGAGGCACCCGACGCCGTGCTAGGTACACTTTCGTTAACTCTCATCCCGCCATCGCTTTTGTTTGATTCAGAGCATCCCATTCATTTGTTTCTCGAGTCTTTTGTTGCTGTTGGAGAGCTTCTTTTCTCTCCATTGTCGGTCCCGCTTACTCATTCGCTCTCCGGTTGCTCGGAGTTGAGGGTCGAGGTTGAGTGTAGGATGTCCCTATCAAGATCGGCGAGGGTTCTTAGCAAACCTTATCCTTCTCCATTCAATGAGTCTTGACGTGATTCTTGGCATGGATTGGTTGTCCCAAAGACATGGGGCAAATCGATTGCGCCAGAGGCTCATCTCTCTGTCTAGCTCCTCCGCGAGCATGTTCGCCGAAGTCGCTAGATCCGCATCTCTTTCAAGGCTTGAAGCGAAGCCCGCTCTAGATATTAGCGAAGTCCCAACAGTTTGTGACTTTGTTGATGTCTTTCCCGCTGATCTTCCAGGGATGCCACCCGTTCGAGACCTCGAGTTTGTCATTGAGTTGGCTCCCAGTACCGCCCTGATCTCAAAGAGGCCTTATCGGATGCCACCGAACGAGTTGGTGGAGTTGAAGAAGTAGTTAAGTGAGCTGCAAGAGAAGGGTTTCATTCGCCCTAGCTCATCTCCGTGGGGTTGTCCAGCAATCTTCGTAAAGAAGAAGGACGGTACTTTACGCATGTGCGTTGATTACCGCCCACTTAATGAAGTGACGGTAAAGAACAAGTATCATTTGCCCCGCATCGACGATCTCTTCGATCAATTAACTGGAGCTCGAGTTTTCTCCAAGATTGATCGAGAGTGGGATATCATCGTTCGGATTCGACCGAGGATATTCCAAAGACGGCGTTTCTACTCGCCACGGCTTGTATGAATACACCGTCATGTCATTCGCTTAACCAATGCTCTCCTCGTTCATGAACCTCATGAATTCGGTATTCATGGAGTATTTGGATAAGTTTGTCGTGGTCTTCATCGATGATATTCTTATCTATTCCAAGAACGATGAGGAACATGCCGAGCATCTGAAGCTTGTGTTAGGCAAGCTACGTGAGCACCAGCTGTACGTGAAGTTCAGCAAGTGTGCGTTCGTTGAAGGAAGTGGCTTTCTTAGGCCATATTCTTTCAGCGGAGGCGAGTATTGATCCTAGCAAGGTCACCGATGTTCTTTCATGGAGTCCGCCCACTTCGGTCACCGGCGCGGAGTTTTCTTGGTTTAGCGGGATATTATCGCCGCTTTATCGAGAACTTCTCCAAGATCGCTGGCCGATGACGGAGTTGCTCAAGAAGGACAAGAAGTTCTTGTGGTCCGATGCTTGCATGGCAAGTTTCCATATACTCAAGAAGCGTTTGACCACCGCCTCCCGTTCTTGTTCTTCCCGATATCCATCGCAGCTTCGATGTCTTTTGCGATGCTTCTCGCCGAGGCCTCGGTTGTGTCCTCGATACAAGAAGGCAAGGTAGTGGCCTATGCATCAAGGCAATTGAGACCTCATGAACTCAACTACCCTACTCATGATTTGGAGTTGGTGCTGTGATTCATGCACTTAAGATTTGGCGACATTACCTAATCAGAATCGCTAGAAGTGTATTCGGATCACAAAAGCCTCAAGTACTTGTTCACCCAACCCGACTGAACCTCGTGCAAAGGAGATGGTTGGAGTTGATCAAGGATTATGATATGGGTATTCACTACCATCGGGCAAGGCTAATGTCGCTGCCGATGCGCTTAGTCGCAGCGCATTGTAATGCCTTAGTGCTCAAGGAGCATTCGCCCTCTCTTCTCGAGGCATTCCAGCGCCTCAACTTGGAGATAGTTGAGCATGGATCTCTCGCCGCTATGGTTGTGCAACCAACCTTGGTGGATCGGATCAAGTCCGCTCAGCAATGGATTTGGGAGTGAGCCACATTAAGGCAAATGTCAAGAACGGAACGACCAAGTGCTTTCTCGAGGATGAGCATGGCGTCGGAGGTTCGGCAACTTTGTGGTTCCAAAGGACATGGAGTTGCGGAATTTGATCCTCCATGAAGCCCATGATTCGCCTTTTATTCATTCATCCCGGCCACAAAGATGTATCAAGATCTCCGCCAGAGATTTTGGTGGACCCGAATGAAGAGGGAGATCGCGGTTCGTTGTCGAGCGCGACGTGTGTCGCCGTGTCAAGGCCGAGCATCGGCGTCTCGCTGGATCGCTTCACCTTTGCCAATTCTCGAGTGGAAGTGGGATTCGATCGAATGGATTTCATCACCGGTCTACCCACGCCCCCAAGAAGAATGATGCCATTTGGGTCGCCATCGATCGATTGACTAAGGTGGCACATTTCCTTCCGCCAAGGCTGAACTGGTAGGTCTTTTGGCGGAACTCTATATCGCCCAAGATCGTGAGTTTGCACGGTGTGCCAAAGATGATTGTGTCGGATCGTGGATCCTTTTCACGCCTCGCTTTTGGCATAGCTTGCAAGAGGCTATGGGCACTCGTTTGCTTTCAAAGACGCATTTCACCCTCAAACCGATGGTCGACCGAGAGGGTCAACCAGTTTTGGAGGACATGCTTCGTGCTTGTGTCCTTTCCTATGGGAAGCATTGGGAGAAATGCTTGCCATTCGCCGAAGTTTTCTTATAACAACAAATTTTCAGCCGGCCTCGGCATGGCACCATTTGAGGCCTTGTACGGAGAAAGTGCAGAACCCCGTTGAATCTGGTCGAGACCGTGAGACCTCTCTTTGGCCCGGACTCAATCAATGAGGCCGAGCGCCAAGTCCAAATTTTATTCGTGAGCTGTTTGCGCCTGCAGCTCAATCCAGCAAAAGAGCTATGCGGATCGCCGCTGACGTGAGTTACGCTTTTGAGCCTAATGACTTTGTTTATCTCAAAGTCTCTCCTTTGAAGGGCCATCAACGCTTTTGGCCAAGGGCAGTTAGCTCCTCGATATGTCGGTCCCTACCGCATTATCGAGAAGAAGGAGCTGTTGCCTATAAGTTGGAGTTGCTACTGCACTTGAGGGGTACATGATGTTTTCCATGTGTCCCAGCTTAAGAAGTGCCTCCGTGTTCCAACCGAGGAAGCTCCGCTGGAAACCCTCGATGTCCGTGAAGATTTGACCTATCGCGAGCACCTGCTCACAGACTCGATGAGTCCGAACGAAGGACAAGGAATAAGACCATCAAGTTCCTTAAAGTTCAAGTGGTCAAACCATTTCGAGGATGAGGCTACTTGGGAAAGAGAAGATCGCTCACGCAAGTGACTATCCATCTTTCTTTACCGAGTGAGCCAAATCTCGGGACGAGATTTTTGTAAGGGGGGGAGATTTTGTAACATCCCAACTGTATAATTAGGGTTAATCAAGTATAATTATATGTGTAGAAATTAAAACTTTTTCTCACAACTTGAAAACCCCTAAAATCTCATGTGATTCTTGTCCAAGAGTTGTGTAATCCAAAAACACAAAGCTCTTGTTGACCAAAAGTCAAATTCATATTCCATCCATCTTAAATCTTGTGCCAATCAATTGGAAATATTTTCCCTTGGTCCAAAAACTGATGTGGGACCCCTCTGAAAAATATCATGAGTTATAACACTTGTTGATAATTTTTGGAGGCAAAACAATCCTTTAAACAACCTTAATGAATTTCCTGAGAAAAATGCATTGCATAATAACCTCTGGAAATTTTATGCAAGGTTAATCTCATTGTCGGCAAGCTCCAGTTAAAATTTCATCAAATTTCGAGTTCATTTGCTATCTCAAATAATTCTGCTAAGTTTCAGCTGTTAAAACTAAAATTTAAAGCCTACACTGTTCCTTGGGCTAGCCACTTTGCAAAGCTGGTCCAGCCCAACCCCATCTGACCTCTTTCCTCATTTGATGAGGTCGAGCCGTTGGATCCAATCCAAAGGCCACGACCTCCCCTCAACCAACGCACCAGACCTCCCTTCAAAGTCCTCTCGACCGCGTGGACCTCCTCGGGTCAACGTGGGCGCCAGACCTCCTCATGATCAAGACCGCACAAAGCTTTCCCACCTCATCAGTCATAACCGTTGGATCAAAGATCCACGGTCATGACCTCCCCTGTGTTAAACCTCAAAGACCTCCTCGAGTGTTAAACCATCGCAATGAGGTCATCCCATTTGTTGAGGTCGAGCCGCTGGATCAAATCCAACACCACGACCTCCTCCTCAACATACTCGGTCAGTCTTCCCATTTCACGTGAGGTCATAGCCCTTGGATCCAAGATCCATGGCCCTGACCTCCCCTCTCTGTTAAACTAAGCAAACCTCCCACCTAACCACGGTCGTAGCCATTGGATCAAATCCAACAGCTCACGACCTCCCCGTGCTATCAAGCACTCACAACCTCCCTCATCTTTTGTCGTGCACCGTTAGATTAAAATCTACGGTCACGACCTCCTCCTTTGTCTTATGCGCATCAAACCTCCCCAGCGCACGTGAGATCGTAGCCCTTAGATCTAAATCTAACGGTCCTGACCTCCCTTGCCTGTTGCGCATCATATCAGACCTCCCCATCAGGTCAGTGCCCTTGGATTTAAATCCAAAGGCCATGACCTCCCCTCATGTCCTTTTGATCGCGTGCGGTTAAGTCCTCACTGGAGGTCCACACCGTTGGATGGAGATCCAACGCTTTGGACCTCTGTCTCTTTTCCTCATGTGCGTGCTGATTAATGAAATCGGAGGGCCACGACCTCCCCATCTTGATCGTGTGGTGGGACCTCCTCCCACCACTTAAAACATAACGGTTCAAAAATTGATCCGATGGTTAGGACCTCTCCTGTGTCTTATCCAACGGTCACCAAGACCTCCCCGTTCTTCTCCTTCCTCCGCACGCATGCGTGCTCGAGCAGTGGAGTCGCGCGCCAGCCTCAGTGCACCTTTAATGACTCTCTGTGACCAAGATTTAATGCAGTCGACTTTTTCCTTCAGTCAGTCAAGACAGCCTGCCCCTTGTCAACCTTTATGTCTTGTCCACCCCATGGACCAACCCGTGGGCTAAGCTCACCATGGAGCTTAGCCCCAACTCATAACCATCACCTCAGCTATAATTATCCCTTGAAGCCTCCCTTGGCTTCCTTTGCACACAACCGACCTCGGCCTTGCACTTGTGCGTGGTGAGCTCCTCATCCCAAACTCACCTCCCATCTTGGCCGCCATTGTTGAGGACCTTGGAGCTTCTCGGAGCTCAGAGTTCCAAAGTGGCTCCCTCTTTCAAACCTTGCTCACTCTTGCTCCTAAAACCTCTTGGAAGTTAACCCTAACTTGAATTGTTTGGGCATTTTTCAGAGGTGGGCAAAGTCGAGCTTGGGGTCGAGCTTTGGGTCGTGAAGCTTCACCGCCTTCCCCAACTCCGGCCATCACCTCCACGACCTCCCCAGCACCTTAGGACCTCCAGGTACACCTCCTGTTAGTCCTTTAGTTGTTGGCACCCGATGAATGAATGTCGCGGAGCTTTAGTTTTGGCACCAGCTTGAATGTCGCATGAGCTTCATTTTTGCTATTCGGTTTTTTGGTTGGTCAATTTGCCCTCTCGGCTCGCCGGCGCTCAAAGCCGCCGCCGTTGAGAGGAGGTCCATTGGGCGCGCAACGTTATTGTGCACTCGGTGGTACCATTGACCTCACCGCGGGCTCTACATCGCCGGCGAGGATCACTTCTTCCCGCCGATTTTTTGTCGGCCCCGAGCGTGTCATTGTCGTTTTAGGACATAAATTCACCGTTTTAAATGCCCAATCATTGCAATCATGGGGTTAGCGATAAATGCCATTAAACCCGTCTCTTGTGCGCATTTAAAACCTCCTCGCGCGGACCTCCTCATGGTCCCGCCGCGCATTTATTCATGTCCTAGCGTCTTGCGAAGTTAAGGCGCTGGTGCAGGGACGCCGAGACCTCCTCCGAGGAGATCTGGAGCGCCCAAGACCTCCCTTGCTAATCGTGGCCGTCTAGACCTCCTCGGAGGTCTGTGGACGTTAGGACCTCCCTTAGGACCTCCCTAGGTCATCTCGGCCATTCATGACCTCCCGGGTAGATCTTGACCGCCAAGATCCTCCTCGACGACGATCTGAACCATCGAGGACCTCCTTGGAACATCTGGACCGGCCCAGACCTCCCTGTGAGGTCTTGACGATGTAGATCTTCCTCGGGAGATCTTGGTAGTTTAGATCTTCCTTTGGAAGATCTCACCGTTGAGGACCTCCCTTTAGATCTGGTCCGCTCAGGACCTCCCCATCGCTGTGGTCCGCTGGATTTTCCATCTACGGCCACGACCTCTCCACACCTCACAAGATGCGTTAGCATTAGGAGGTCCAGACCTCTGGACCTCCCGAGCGCTGCGTGGCGTTGTTCACCTGGGAGGTCTGAGCCGTTAGATCTATGATCTGTGGCTCACGTCCTCCCATGTCCTTATGGGTTTTAGAAATTCCAGTGAGCTCTAGTATAAACTGAAATAAGGTATAAACTTTAGAATTCCATATCTTTTTCATTTTTAATCCAAATGAGGTCATTCAAAGTATGTTGGCTCTGTCTTGGACTTGACTTTAATCCAAAAATGATTGTAAGTTGAGTTCAACTCCAGAGCACAGTTTGCCATAAGATTTTAAAACCAACTTTAGAATATACACTTAAATCAATGCTTAACTTGTAAAATACAAAACTAATGCTCGGTAGATTATTTTTGAGTGAGACCAACTTTGTTGGTTTCCTCTAATAATGAACTCATTGTGAAAATTAGTTTTGAGCTTGTTGCTGTTATAAAAATGAGGACTTGTGCATTATAATTTTGTTCAAGTTCTTGTTTTTGAAAATTTGTAGAGAGTGCAATATAGCTCCAAATGAGGTGAACTCAATTGTGTTATTCATCTCATGAGGTGCTGGTTTTACGGTAAAAATTTCAGCTTCACTACTTTTCTAGAAAATGTTGCCTCACAATTAAATTAGTGAATAGTGTAGTTTGGTATTTTAGGGGCTGAGCAGAATTGTTTTGCTCATAACTTTTGCATTGAGAATCCAAATCAATTGGTTCTTATTGCAAAATTCCCTAAAAATCACCCTCTTGCTGCTGTAGAAAATTCAGAGAATTTGGAGTTCGTTTGTTGTGCTGTCTTTGTTGTGTTTCGTCGTTCTTATCGGTTCTTTCTCGCTTTTCCGTTAGGGCTTCGACATTTGTGGTGATCCCGAGAGTGACCCTCCGCAACAAATTGACCAGCAACAGCAAGGCAAGCAGTTTGATCATTTCCATCATTGTCCCATTACTTTAAAGCTTAATATATCGTTTTACTTCTATGTATGCATGCTACTTTGTGTTAAATGTCGCTAGCAAGCCTATAGTTGCATAATCTGTAGGAATTGTTCATCCTCTACTACCATGAGCCTAGGTTATTTGCTGTTGTGGGAGCTCGTTGGATGAGCTCTTATCACTTAGTAGTTTCGATGTAAATTGCTTAGACATGCTTAGTTATCGGTAGAAATGGGCGATCATCGAATTAGTCGATGGTCTTGATCACTCAAAACTGATTATTACTCCTATATGTCCAGCACTTGTGCTTTGATTAATTTGTAAAATCAAAAACTGAAAATAAAAGATTGATTTAGACTTGGGCATATTGGATGGATGGCGTGGTTTTTGGATGTGGTGGTATGCCTGGGTCCCTAAGGACCGAGTACTTGGGTCACTAAGCCAGCGATTTAGCAGACTAACCACGCGAGGGCATATGGAACCCTCTTGACTAAGTACTCTAGGAGGTGTTAATTATGAGCGAGCTCGGTTGGTGTGTTTTCAAAAACAAATGTATATGTATAGTGTGGGAGGGGAGCATTAGCTTCCGGGAAGGTTGTGTGATGTCTCCTTCTCCCCGTGGGTTGTGCAGCTCGTAATTAGCATTCATCCTTTGGAAAGGTCTCAGAGGACTTAGCTGTGCAAAGACACCTTCGGAAGTGTGCGAAGGAAAGGCGGTCCGACGTGTGGGTACAGTGGTACACCCCGCAGGATAAAACTATTCAAATAGCCTCGCCCTAGGTTATGGACATGCTTGGTAAGGTCGTTCAAGACTAGACTACAACCTTTAATTAAAACTTGACATGGTTGGTATGAACGGGGAGTTCATGCTATTGTTGTGGTGACTTGGGTTATTCACTTCCAGGATTGTTCTTGTTGTTGTTATTATGTTATTATCGCGTTGTTATTTCAACAATTAAAAATGCTTTGTCAAATTGCTTTCAATCTACTATGTTATTGCAAATGAAACTTGCTTTATGCTAAAATGAGTCCAAAGCCTCATCCACTTAAATAAAGCTTGCATGTAGCTAAATTATAGTTCTGTTATCTTACACGTCAGTTTTGCGAGTACAATAAACAAGTTATTGTACTCATTTGCTTTGCTTAACAACTTTGTTGCAGAGGAGGTAGAGCCCAAAGGGCTTTACTTTTGTGAGTCTTGGTGGTTGGGAGAGCGACTAGCTTGGCGGTCGGTCGATTGCCTTGTGGGCTAAAGGCACACCGTTGGTTGGCTCTTATTTTGGGCCATCTTTATGGCACTTTTGCTTCGCTGTTATCTTTTGTAATTATTGCTATTTGGCCTAAGGGCCTCTCTTTTGTAATATCTATTCCATATTAATGTTAACTTCTGGTTTGTTGCTTATGTACTATGTGTTGTATGGAATTGATGCATTCTTTTGTTGTGAGGTATGTGTACTGCATTCTGGGAAGTATACATCTCTCGAGACCGAGTTTATTTGGTTGATAATACTAGGGTCAGTTGGATGACTAAGTATTATGAGCCTAATAAATTCGGGTGCTCACAGAGAAGGGGAGGTCTGAGTCTCAAAGAGATTCAAGCCAACACAGGAAGTTAAAAGAGAAGACAAAACCCAGGGCACACAGGAATGCTCGGGGACACAGCAACCCAAGAGCAGCAAAGACACAACAGAGAGCTACAACCGGCAAGGAACACCAACTAAGAGCTTAGTTAAGGTTTGATTAATTCCAATTGAACTCTCCAGATTCAAAAATCTCAGGTTAAGCTTTGGATTCTCAATAAAGCCAAATGGTTACTTTTATTTTGAAAACTTGGCAAGGACTTTAAAAGAAAACGGGACGTTACAAAACTTATCCAAGAAATCCATGAATACTAAATTCATAAGATTCATGAAATAAGCTGGAGCATTTGTTAGGCCAAAGGACATAACAATATACTCGTACAACCCGTAACGAGTAGAGAATGCTGTTTTAGGAATGTCCTCAGCTCTAACCTTGATCTGATGATAGCTCGATCGCAAATCAATTTTAAAAAAGACTCGGGCTCCAGTCAGCTGGTCAAAAAGATCATCAATTCGAGGCAAAGGATACTTGTTTTTGATTGTGACTTCATTCAATGGACGGTAGTCCACACACATCCGCAAAGTCTTGTCTTTCTTTTTGACAAAGATGGCCGGGCATCCCCAAGGTGAGGAACTCGGTCGAATAAATCCCTTGTCAAGTAATTCTTCCAACTGTTTCTTCAATTCAACCAGCTCATTGGGAGGCATTCGATAAGGTCTTCTAGATATGGGAGCAGTACCAGGGACTAGTTCAATTACGAATTCCACTTCCCGATCAGGTGGTATACTGGGAAGGTCTTCCGAAAAGACGTTAGGATACTCACACACAATAGGTACTGACTCCAAGGTAGGGGTGGCTTTAGCTTGCAACACACAAAGATGAGAATTGACTATCTTGGATTGAAAAACGACTGAAATGCCGTCTTCATTAGTTATAGAAATAGACCGTCGAGCACAATTAATTTGCCCTCGATTCTTGGATAGCCAATCCATTCCCAAGATAACATCCAACCCTTCAGAGTCTATCACAATCAAATCTGCCCAAAAATCTACCCCTTGAATGCTTATGTTGACATTACGACAGATTTGATCAGTTTTGAAAACTGACCCTGGTGAGTAAATAACATGCGGTGGGTGAAGTTGATGCATGCTCAATTGATGTTGAACAGCAAAGTGCCTACTAACAAAAGAATGGGATAATCCAGAATCAAATAAAACAGTAGCTGAACTAGAATTAACTAGGAGCATACCGAGAACAACATCAGGTGCATCAGTCACCTCTTCAGCAGTGATCTGGTTCACACGACCTCGGGCCGGAACTGGATCAGGCTTGACAGAGGGCTTCTGATGCGGACCTCCTTACCTACGCTGTTCCATATAGTGTTTTCAATTCAACAAGTACCTCAGAACAACATGAGCGTACTAAAAGAGTTGAAGAACAAGAGAAGCTTGTGGGTGAAGCTTATGCAAAGAAGCTTAACCAAAAGGTGAATCTGTTCCATGAATTTCCTTTAAGTTTAATTGAGAATATTATACTACCTAATAGTGGGTCATTGCTTATTGTTAGGTTTGAAGGAGATGCTTCATATGAATATCAAGAACACGATGCTTCTTGGGGTATTTTGATGCTCACAAAAATAGCATGCAGCCTGTGGGACGCATGGAAGGTATGGGTTCATGACGATCTTCGCAGCAACTCGAAAGGATCTAGCATGAACAATATATATATATTTAGAAATATTATCAAGTCTACTTTCTAACGGATCAAACGACACGTGATTTGGAGCTTTCTATAAAAAGTTATGGCTATTCGAGTGCATGCTGCACATTCAGACCGATCAACGCGCGAGAGTTGACAAAGTTGATGATTCCGCGGCTTGTACGACATCTTGGGAAGATATCCGACTTTGCCATGACTTTCCAAAGGCTTACAAGAGTCCCTTTCTCAAGTCTCACACGGATTCAAGTCATTTCAATTAATGAAATTGAAGTTAGGAAAGTTTGGATTCAATTCGGATTCGGAATCAGCATCAAAATCGGATTCGGAATCAGCAGTAGAGTCCGGATTAAAAAGGTCATAACGTTCACAAACGGAGTCCGATTTGGGTGTTCTTGTACTTGTTGGAAAGCTAACTTCAAGCCTGATCCAACGGATGCTCGCTCAGCCTCAGATTCATCATGTATCAAAAGATATGTCTGAAACAATGTGACAGTTGTAAACTCAAAGTTTCCTTTTTTTTGTTTTAGATTGTGTCCGAATTGGAGTAGGAGTTCTAATTCCGAAATAGAGTAGGAGTAGGGCCTCATGGCCAGCCATAAGGTGGGTAGACCCCCATTATATCGGAAGACCAGTTTATGCATAAGAATTGAAACATAGCTATTGCTTGTTCTTTCTAAACCAGAGTTCATGCGGGGACTTTGAGAGAGGACTAGGCGATCCATTGATTCGTTCTGCAATTCAAGGTGAAGCCGTCGTTCCATTGGGAATTGGGGACTTGGCGATCGTCGTTTGTGGTCTCGCGACGATCATGTATCCGGTGTGTTTTGGGCTTATTCCAAAGAGTTGAGGGTTCGTGCATTGGCGCGAGTGTTCAGCTAGCGACATCGTCTACTTCGCATCATCTATCCACGGTTCCTCACCGAGAAGATCGGGCATCCCCCGTATCATATGGTATCAAATTCTAGGTTTACTCGGTGAGAGGTATTTACCCATAGTTTAGATTTGTTTTCTGTCCTATAGTCCATTAAACCGAAAATTACAACACAAAAATTTCCAAACTCTAGATTCAATATGTTTTTTCTTGTGAGTTTAGTTAAGTTTTTATCCATTAGAGTTTTTTTTGTTTTAGTGCTGATCCTTGTGTTTCCTTTGCGTTGCTTCATCTTTTGTGTCTACTTAAACCCAAGAAAATTGCTGGTTGCTTCCGTCAATTAGCACCCCAAAAAAAAGAGAGAGTAATTTGTATCTTCACTTCTATCTTTTCATCCTTCGAGACTAGCTTTTTATAATTGCATTAAGGGCTGCTCTTGGCATTAGTTTACACTTCTGAAATTTTTGAGACATGCAAATCAAAGGGTGAATCAAAACTTTCATTCGCCATTGCAAAAGAAGAGAGAAAAAGGCAAATGACTTGAAGAAAAAGCCACGGCTTAAAAAAGTAAAAAAAGAGACAAACCATAAATACCAATACCAACTTTTCCTTTCGGTTGCCTTAATAGCGAAGGAGGAAGAGTTTGTTCTTGCGATTTTGAGAAAGAAAAGAGAAAAGACAAAAGGAGCTGGCCGAATTTGGGAAGAGTAAACCCTAATCCATAATTTCAGATTGTGTCTTTAATCTCTTTGAGCAATCTTGTGCCCTTATATTCATAATCATTGCAATTGCCTAGCGTCTCTCCTAGTACTTGGTGCAAAACGAGCTTGTGCATCGCAATTTCCGATTGCTTCTCACTAGCTCATTCCTTTGTTTGCATTAATCTTTGCGTGTGCGTTCATACACTTCTCTTAAACCTTTTGGATGAGCACATAGGCAAAATACTCTAGCTTGGATCATTACTTAGCTTTACAATATCTTAAATATCAGTTTGCATAGGATATACAATTACCTTCCAAGCTCCACCTACACCCGTTTGTGTACTCCCTTGCTCTTAGTTACGCTCATACATTACCGGGTTGAGGTCATTCGCTGTCACAAGTGTCGATTTGCCGTCCTTGATTCACTTTGGAACGGTAAGCTTGCCTTGTGTTCAGGATAGTGAGCTGAGAGCGTAGAGACAGATTTTTGTTTTACTAACCTGGATATAATCTCGCTTGCTATTTGTGAGTTGTTGCCATGTCAGGTCACGAGAAGGGTCCACCTAATCCAAAAACACCGGTTACGTGGACGGAGTACACTCGCTTGCACGAAATGCTACAAAAGAAACTTCATAATCGTGATACTAGTGTGCGCGATGAGCTCGGGGAAGTTAAGACTGGATTGAACAACCTCGGGGAGGAGGTTACGTAGCTGCGTACGGACATCAACAACAACTTCTTGGAGCTACGCGCCATGTTCAACCACTCCAACGTGCATTGTTGTCGACACGGCGACACTGAGCATTTTGTTGATAAACCCAAATTTCCTATCCCTATATTTTCAGGTAGTACAAATGTGGAAGAATACCTCACTTGGGAGCTTCAAATTGATACGCTATTTCGGATGCACAACTATTCCAATGAGAGGAAGCCATTACTTGCGTCCAATAGTTTGACTGATTATGCCACACATTGGTGGGAGCGGTTTGTTCGTAAGCGTATGGAACGCCATGAATTGCCACTTATCACCTGGGAGCAGATGAAGCAGTATTTTCGTGCACGTTTTGTACCTCACCACTACAAGCGTTCCATCGTTGAAAGGTTGACAGGGCTGCGACACGATTTGAAGTCCACTACTGTGTCACATGAGAAGGCGACCGAGCATGGGACTTCTTCTTCGGTCCAGGCTTCATGTAGTGCTGCCCCATTGCTTCATGAAGAGATTGTGGTTGCTGGTAATTGCTTCATTGATGACCCACAATCTTTGGGGGATGCGATGTATCCAAACCCATGTGAAAATGAGAGCCACATAGCCAAATTGAGTGAGAATGATAAAGAGAGTGAGCTATGTGATTCCACCATATGTGAGGTTGAGAGCATCTCAATTGAGTGTGAAAGAGATACATCAACAGAAAAGAGGGAAGTAGATGATAGCCAAATTGAGGTTATTGCTGAAATTAACGATTTACTCTCTACTTCTAGTGTTGTTTCTCATATTGTGCAGGTTGATATTAAAGAAGAGGAGTTGAATGTTCAACAACCAGCACCGTTGGAAGTAAACGACGAGGAGATAACTACGGTTGGGGATGGAGTGCTTGCTGTCCCGTGGTTTCATGATGATGATTTGATATCTACAACACCTACAACAACTGAGGAGGACGTTAAAGGTAACAATCATGGTGTTGAATTGAATCCTCATCAAGAAGAGGCACGTACAAGTGAGAACTCTAGTGTTCCTTTGAATATTCCATATTCTGAAATATCTATGCTCATTTACATAATGTGGAATTGATTACTCGAAAGGAAGTTCTTACTAGAATATCTCTTGATGATTCTTTCTACTATATCATGTTCGATGTTCCTAGAGAGCTATCTAATGTGCTTGAGAACCTTGCTGAAGTTTCATGTTTAAAATCACTAGTTAATACTTATGCCTACACATATATGTTCAATTTGATTGGAAATTATGGTGTAGATGACCAGTTCTATGTTTATCGTATAAGCATTACCTGTGATAATCTTGTTGATTTAAAATTGCATGTTTTGCTAAAACCTTCTTTTGCGTACTGTCATGGTCACTTTGGGATGGATTTCAATACAAGTGCCTATTGTTTAGAATACAACATGATGCCTACTTGTTTATCTATTACATGTATAACTAATCAAAGTAGCACAGTTGAAGTATGGAAAGGTATCAATTGGTTTTCACCCACTTTACTTGAATTTCATGCTGGGAAGGTGAAATTTCATCATATGAGTCAATTGTGTAATTTGAAATATGATTTCGAGCTATCAATTGTGCAAAACAACAAGAAGAACATAATAATTGATTCATACATATACCATGTATATACGTTGTTTTCTTTGTCTAGCACATTTTCATGCTATCAAAAGTCGAGGACGGCTTTTTTTGAAGAAAGGGAGCATGATGCGGACCTCCTTACCTATGTTGTTCCATATAGTGTTTTCAATTCAGCAAGTACCTCAGAACAACATGAGCTTACTAAAAGAGTTGAACAACAAGAGAAGCTTGCAGGTGAAGCTTGTGCAAAGAAGCTTAACCAAAAGGTGAATCTATTCCATGAATTTCCTTTAAGTTTAATTGAGAATATTATACTACCTAATAGCGGGTCATTGCTTATTGTTAGGTTTGAAGGAGATGCTTCATATGAATATCAAGAACACGATGCTTCTCGGGGTGTTTTGATGCTCACAAAAATAGCATGCAGCCTGTGGGACGCATAGAAGGTATAGGTTCATGACGATCTTTGCAGCAACTCGGAAGGATCTAGCATGAACAATATATATATTTGGAAAGTTTATCAAGTCTACTTTCCAACGGATCAAACGGCACGTGATTTGGAGCTTTCTATAAAAAGTTATGGCTATTCGAGTGCATGCTGCACATTCAGACCGATCAACACGCGAGAGTTGACAAAATTGATGATTCCGCGGCATGTACGACATCTTGGGAAGATATCCAGCTTTGTCATGACTTTCCAAAGGCTTAAAAGAGTCCCTTTCTCATGTATCATATGGATTCAAGTCGTTTCAATTAATGAAATTGAAGTTAGGAAAGTTTGGATTCAATTCGGATTCGGAATCAGCATCAAAATCGGATTCGGAATCAGCAGTAGAGTTCGGATTAAAAAGGTCATAACTTTCACAAACGGAGTCCAATTTGGGTGTTCTTGTACTTGTTGGAAAGCTAACTTCAAGCTCGATCCAACGGATGCTCGCTCAGCCTTAGATTCATCACGTATCAAAAGATATGTCTAAAACAATGTGATGGTTGTAAACTCAGAGTTTCCTTTTTTATTTTAGATTTTGTCCGAATTGGAGTAGGAGTTCTAATCTGAAATAGAGTAGGAGTAGGGCCTCTTAGCCAGCCATAAGGTGGAGAAGGGCACTATATATTGAGGGGTAGACCCCCATTGTATCGGAAGACCATTTTATGCATAAGAATTGAAACATAGCTATTGCTTGTTCTTTTTAAACCAGAGTTCATGCGAGGACTTTGTAATACCCCAAAAGTATTAGAAAGGAATTAACTGGGAGAGAATAAATAATCGGGAGAGAATATTTAATCGGGAGAGGGTTTCTTTCAGAAAAACATTTAATCAGGAGTTTTAAGGGGGTTTTCTGTGATTTGCCGGCAGCCTGGGCCCGAGCCTTGGCCCATTTGGCCTAGTAGTGGCCGGCCAAAAGGGGGGGAGGCACCACCCTCCCCAAACCCTAGCCGCCCCTCCCTCCTTCCCCTCCTCCCCACTTGTGGCCGCCACCCCTTGCTCCCTCTCCCCCTTGGCCGCCTCCCCCTACCCCTTGCGCCTCCCCCTGCACCTCCCCCGCTGCCGGTAAAGCTCGTCCTCCTCCCGCTGGTCGTCCAAGGAAGGAGAAGAGGAGGATCGCGCGTGGTGGCCGGCCAAGAAAGGAGAAGAAGGAGGAAGGAAAGGAGGGAAGAGGAGAAGGAAGAGGAAGGGTTCGCGGGCTGCTCGTCATCTCCAGCAGCTCATCCCTGGTAACTTTCGTTCTCCTTCGATTAGGTGTTTGATTAGTCGTTCTATCGATGTCGGTATTTAGGGCTGCTCAGGACAGATTAGAGGGAATCGAGGTTTTGATGTGTTTAATGGAAGAATTAGTCCCAGATGTCTCTTAGGATATTGTAGGGAACGTCGCCATGTTTCCGTGAAGGGCTAGAACACGTAATTTGGACCCCTGTAGCAGAAGTTATGATTTTATTAGTGAGACTGTTCTGCAGAATCATTGGTGATCTGACAGGTTTTAGTAATCTGGTTGAAACGATTAGTTAAAGGGGAAATCAGAGAAGCTCAGTATAATACAAGTTGTAGATCAATGTCTCAGCTTTTCAGAAAGCTCAAGAACTCAAGATTTGGATACACGTACTGAAAGTTATGATAATTTTAGTGTACTGTCCAGAGAACCCGACGTGATAATTGATGTTCTGTAGATTGGCTTGGTAGGGGCAGTAGATAGCAGAATCAGAAGGGCTCCCCAAATAAGTTTATTTAGGTAATTTAATTACCTTTCCAGAAAGTCTAAGAAAACCTTAATTGGACTTCTGTAGCAATAGATATGAATTTTATAAGTTGACTGTCCACCGAGGGGACAGATCGATGTGTAGGATTTGGGGTTGGGATCGAGTTAGACGCTCTTACAAGTTAGTGATTGTTGTTGTATACTTTGGTTTGGTCCGCTACTGCCATCTTAGTGTGCATTATAATAATTACTTAGGTGGTGGACCGGTCCCAGGGGCGGCACCTTCGGCGCGTCCCTCACTCTCTCGCGGTTAAGGCAAGTATAATGGTGGTTATAATATATATTGTTGAATGGCAATGTTTGATATATATCATGAGAAAATTGTGTGTTCATGAGTTGTGATGATGACATAGTTGGTATTGTGCATTGTTGCTAGAGATATGAGTTATGTGTTAAACTTGGATGTTTGCTAGTTGTGAAGACTATGTTTATGAGCTTGTAGTATGAATAGGATATTCATATGCAATGTTGTTGCGGATGCATGTTTGTATTAAGTTGAGAAATTCATACATATGCATCATGTTGGCTTATTGAAGACTTGGTCATGTGATGACCAAGCAACTCTTGAGGTCCCCGTCATGTTGATGACGGGCTAAAGGTCCCCATGCTTGAAGAGCATGGGCTTAGGTCCCCATACACGTGGGGTATGGGCAATGGTCCCTGTACCAGATGGTACAGGCATGGGTGTGCATCGACGGATGCGCACTTTGCATTACTGGTAAAATGCAAAAAGGAAAGAGATGGAAAAGGATCATTTTGAGCATATTGCATAGCATGTGTGTGTAAGATGATTGATATGTGATTTTGTGAAATATAGTTGTTGAATTACATCTTTGGTATGTTGTTGATGCCATTTATTATATTTCTTTGAGTCTTTGGACTCACCTCTTGTTGTTTGTTGTGTTTTAGGTACCTTTACGAGATCGGCATGCATGGGGAAAAAGAATGATTAGTCTTGTTGCACTAGCGCACGATCTGCCACAATGGAATGAAAAGAAAACTTAATTAGTAGTTGAATGAACTATTTAGAGTACCATTTATGATTATTGCTTGCTTAGAGTAAACTGTAATAAATGGATAGATGTTTTTGGATGCTCATGATCTATATCTTAGTTGTTTAGTTGCTATGTATGTTATAGTAACAAATAGCCAGTTTTTGAATATGTCTTGATCATATTGCAAGTTGGATTACCTGTTTATGTTATAACTATTTGTTGGAACCTCCAGTATAGAAAACTATACAAAGGAGGTTCTGCCGAAATTTTGTAAGGTGTTTTAGTTTTATTTGGTTTAATTTATTTAGTTTAGTAGCATTCCAGGCCTTTGTTTGGCTGGGGTGTTACAGTTGGTATCAGAGCGGGCTGTAGGTCCGTGGTTTTTGAATTATTAAACTTGACACACTAAGCACAGTAGGTGGGATTGGGTTATTGCATTGCATTTACGTTTCTGTTGTATTGTATTGATGATCCCTGTTATGAGATGATCTGAAATATCTATATTATAATACTATGGTTATTATGTGTGGGGATAACCCATGTTGAAAGGTTGAGGTTGTGGTTGTGGCCCTGGGCTATACCAGGTTACACCACCATTCGCGGTATGAGAATAGGGAAGTGATTACCTTGGATATCTTAGTAAAGGTGTTGATAGTGAATATCTTTAGAAGAGTTGTTCTCTTCCTTGAAATTTGAATTTGGTCAACTCTTGTCTAGTTGTGGCAGATAAACTTCTCTAGGATTCGTAGCCAATTCTAGTTGATGGGATTCTTTGAGAAATGTTGTTGTGTTTCATTTGGTTTAAGTTGCCCTGTAAAGAAATCAATGTTTTCCAAACCGATGAGTTATTCTTGCTGCGGGTGAACTTGGTTGATTGTCATGTTTGACCTTTATAGTGGAGTTTTGTCTTCTTATTGGAAAACCACGACCCACTTATTCGAGTGATGTTTTTGGTTAATTAAAGCTTCCTTTTGCAAGTCCTTTAGTACATGGAGGCTTTGACTCAATGTATCTCTCTTGGGTATTTTGAGTGATGAAGATTAATGGATCTCTTTTATGAAAGAAGATGTTAAACCTTTTAGTATTGTGTTGTCTTGGTTAAGTGAGCGGTTATAACCAAAGCAATTAATGGATATGATATGGGTTATCAGGTTAGGTCTGCAGTGTGTGCATGATCGATCCTAACTAAGATCCATGAAAGGAAAGTTGATTAATTTGAAAGTGTCTTGTAGTAGTTCTCGAGGAGCTGTGATTAAGAGTATGGTTATACCTAATTGTAATCAATAGAGTTAATAAGAGGTGTAGAACATTGATGAAATTGAGTTGATCATTTAAGAGTGAAACATTTGGTAAACTTCTTTGGTAAATTGGATTAACGGGTCTCAATGGATTAATCTAACCGTTTGAGATGGTTAAGTTCAAAAGGAGTTAGATTATTGTCTTAGTGGATATTAATCTTGGAGTAACCTTTTGTGGATACTTAGTGATTATAAGTAATTGCTAAGTGCAATTAATGTCTATTAATGTTTGGTGTTGAGCATCACTAAGAGATAAACTGATGGGATTTAATGGATGAACAATATTTACATGATGGTAGAACTATCAGATAATAGTATGCGTTTGATGAGAGGACTTTGGAATAACCTCTTAAATTATGTAGTAGGTCCCCTCTAAGATAAAGTGGTTGTTGCAATGAGATTGTAAGAATTTGGTATACTCTCAATTGAGGATGATATGATAAAGTGGTATGTAATACTTTGGTAAGCCGTTAGGAGCTTTATAAAGGAAGAGTTGACAATAACGAATCTTGTTGAGAGTGAATTATTCTTGATATTAGTAAGATTGTCGATAAGAGAATGTGACGCGTTGGAGTGGTAATGATTCTTCTAGAGAGGAAGTAAGTTGATTGCTTTTCGTATTACCGGTTAAATGAAATGTTTGGAGTTTTGCATACGTGCTCTTTTGGGAGATCATGATTTATGTAGTAGATGAGATTAGTTGAGCAATGTGACGTATGGAAAGTTTCTATTTGGTTTCTAAGTGATTAATTTGTTTTGGTTTTAAAGGCATTTCTTGCATAGGTTGGCAAGTAATGTTGTAATCAAAGAAAATTGCTTTCTTTGTTAACGGAAAATGTGTGCCCTAAGTATTTGAGGTTGGAGTTAAGAATTGTAATCTGCAACTTTTCTGTTGTTACAGCTTAAGAGTTTCTTGGGTTTCTATAGCAATGTTTTATTTTGATTTATGGGGATTTGGAAGTTCCTTCTGGTGGGACATGTGCCCTCATCTGCGGACTCGTATTTTGTTTTTTTTTCCGAGATCATTAATATTTGATTGTTTCTCTTGGTCTCGTACTTACTCCGAGGAGCAACGTTTTCTTGTGTGTTGAAACTTGTATTAGTTTGTCTCTTCCTTTTTAGAAAGGAATTAACCAACTTGTGTTGCCGAGTCTTCCAAAGTGTAATTTGGCGACTGGTTGATGGTGGACAAGTATGATAGTGGTGAGATTTTGGGAACCAAGCTATTTTGAAGAGCAGTAGAAAGTGGATTGGATTTTGACCTTTCACACCTAGAGAGGATTCGATGGAATGTTTTGGCGATGAAACAAAATTGATTGGTGTTACAACTTGTGGAACCCATGGCGAGTTATGATCCAATAACCTTTGTCTATGTTGAAATGTTGGAGTTAACGAAAGTATGGACTCTTGATAAATTTACTGGAGTATCGCAATTGGATACTTGAATACTTAACAATATTGTGTAGAAGAGTTTTGATGGTGAAGCTAATGAGAGTAGCAGTGTAGTGAAATCTAATAGTCGTGTTAAATGATGGGATAGTAGGGATTGTTAAGTTACTATCAAGTATGACTTGGCCTCAGTGATTAATCCTATGAGAGTTAGATTATCTCTAAAGATAACTTGGTCAAGAATACATATATTTATTGATGTTAGTGATTGAGTATGTTTGAATTTTGATCAATCAGTTAGATTATTGTGAATGGGTATATTGCGGTCGTGTAGCTGAATTTGATTGGTGTGGGTTAGAGAAGGTCTAAAATTGATGTAATGAATCGCATTGGGTGGTTACATGATTAGCGAGGAATGTTGATATTAATAACTGAGGTTATTGTCGAGCTGTGTGAGATTTTTAGTAAACGGATTTGAGGATTTTCTACCAATTATACTAGAAATTCATAGTAGGAGACTTGGAGGTTGAATTTGGGGCTTTGCATTTTATGCTAGGACCGTGGAGACCTGATATTATGTGTAGAGGTGGATGAATAGAAACGAATTTTGAATAGTGTGTTGATCTTTGATAGAATACTTTGGGTAAAGTAAATGAGTGTGAATGTGGTGAATTTCAAGTTGTTTATCCATAAAAGATTGAGGTGATGTGATTGTAGCTGAAATCTATATTGAAGTGTGTTGGAAGTTATTTGTCAAGGTAATTTCTTTGGTAGAGAAGTTGATCAGAGTATGTTATTATGGACTGGAAGAGTCTTTCTACATAGGTGTGGATTTTGTGTTCAGTTTGAGCATAGATTTGAGGCTTGCCAAATTAAAATAAATGAATTAGTGTGTTATGCGATGATTTGGAATATCATGATGTAAGAGAAAGTTGAATTCTTAAAAGAAAGTTTGAAAACAAACAAACAAAAAGGATTGTACTCGCGGATGATGAAATATTCTCCTGGTTTTTATTTGAGCCTTGTCTCTATGACAGATGCCAATTATAAATTGAGTTGATCCATCTTGGTATGTGTGGTTCTTTTCGGTTAAGACAAAGAAAGGAAATGGTTGTTCTTTCGATTGATGATCATTTTGGAATTGACAGTTAAGAGGATGAGTTAGTGTGATGATTTGGAAGCCCATGATTTGGGAAAGGATTTATTTCTTAAAAGAACTTCTGAAAAAAAAAATCTCGAGTATAGAAGTGCTCAATTGGGTCTTGTATGAGTTGGGTTTTTTATGATGGATATCATGTACAATATGATCTAACTTTATGATCGGCAAGGTGGTTCTTTCTGGTTCAGGAGTTAAGATGAAGTGTTTGACTTGGGCGTTCGAGCGAATTCTCTGTTGGCTTATGTGGGGTTTATTCACAAAGTGCTTAGTTGGAATATGAAAAGGTTTTCTTGATGAATCGTCGAGTTTGGATTTGAGTGTTTTGGAGGAAGGTTGTTTAAGTTGTGTTGCGCATCCCTACTTAACGAAGTTTCTCCTTGTTAAGATGAAGAAATCGATTGAGAAATAGGACAAGTGTTCCGTGTGTGTTCTGCTTGTTGCGTGCGATTTCGACAGTTGCGTGGATTAGGAAGTTAGCGTATCACTCTGACCGTCTCGGGTCCATACGCAAATTACGCAACGTTTGGTATGTTCTGGTGCTGAGTGAGTACCTGAGAGGTCCGCGGTTTGGGATTACGTTAAAGCCGTTGGTCAACGAGTAAGATCCTAGCTTTGAGTCCCATGTGTTGAGTGTACCTGTAAAGGTCAAGACTAGTGTTGAGGTGTAAGACGTTGGAACCCGTCAAGGTGATGTGATCCCATAAGACCGAGAAAGAGGCCACCTGGCCGGGAATTTGAGTCTCGTATGCGCGAGCAACATCCAGAGCTATTCACAACAGGTTCGTAGTAATGTTAGTAAATCTTTTAGCGGTGGTTATTCTTTGGTGTTGAGCTTGAATACAATTCGGGGTCGAATTCTGTTTAAGGAGGGTACAATGTAATACCCCAAAAGTATTCGAAAGGAATTAACTGGGAGAGAATAAATAATCGGGAGAGAATATTTAATCGGGAGAGGGTTTCTTTCAGAAAAATGTTTAATCAGGAGTTTTAAGGGGGTTTTCTGCGATTTGCCGGCAACCTGGGCCTGGGCCTTGGCCCATTTGGCCTAGTAGTGGCCGGCCAAAAGGGGGGGAGGCACTACCCTCCCCAAACCCTAGCCGCCCCTCCCTCCTTCCCCTCCTCCCCACTTGTGGCTGCCACCCCTTGCTCCCTCTCCCCCTTAGCCGCCTCCCCCTGCCCCTTGCGCCTCCCCCTGCACCTCCCCCGCTGCCAGCAAAGCTCGTCCTCCTCCCGCTGGTCGTCCAAGGAAGGAGAAGAGGAGGATCGCGCGCGTGGTGGCCGACCAAGAAAGGAGAAGAAGGAGGAAGGAAAGGAGGGAAGAGGAGAAGGAAGAGGAAGGGTTCGTGGGCTGCTCGTCATCTCCAGCAGCTCATCCCTGGTAACTTTCGTTCTCCTTCGATTAGGTGTTTGATTAGTCGTTCTAGCGATGTCGGTATTTAGGGCTGCTCAGGACAGATTAGAGGGAATCGAGGTTTTGATTTGTTTAATGGAAGAATTAGTCCTGGATGTCTCTTAGGATATTGTAGGGAACGTCGCCATGTTTCCGTGAAGGGCTAGAACACGTAATTTGGACCCCTGTAGCAGAAGTTATGAATTTATTAGTGAGACTGTTCTGCAGAATCATTGGTGATCTGACAGGTTTTAGTAATCTGGTTGAAACGATTAGTTAAAGGGGAAATCAGAGAAGCTCAGTATAATACAAGTTGTAGATAAATGTCTCAGCGTTTGAGAAAGCTCAAGAACTCAAGATTTGGATACACATACTGAAAGTTATGATAATTTTAGTGTACTGTCCAGAGAACCCGACGTGATAATTGATGTTCAGTAGATTGGCTTGGTAGGGGCAGTAGATGGTAGAATCAGAAGGGCTCCCCAAATAAGTTTATTTAGGTAATTTAATTACCTTTCCAGAAAGTCTAAGAAAATCTTAATTGGACTTCTGTAGCAATAGATATGAATTTTATAAGTTGACTGTCCACCGAGGGGACAGATCGACGTGTAGGATTTGGGGTTGGGATCGAGTTAGACGCTCTTACAAGTTAGTGATTGTTGTTGTATACTTTGGTTTTGCCCGCTACTGCCATCTTAGTGTGCATTATAATAATTACTCAGGTGGTGGACCGGTCCCAGGGGCGGCACCTTCGGCGCGTCCCTCACTCTCTCGCGGTTAAGGCAAGTATAATGGTGGTTATAATATATATTGTTGAATGGCAATGTTTGATATATATCATGAGAAAATTGTGTGTTCATGAGTTGTGATGATGGCATAGTTGGTATTGTGCATTGTTGCTAGAGATATGAGTTATGTGTTAAACTTGGATGTTTGCTAGTTGTGAAGACTATGTTTATGAGCTTGTAGTATGAATAGGATATTCATATGCAATGTTGTTGCGGATGCATGTTTGTATTAAGTTGAGAAATTCATACATATGCATCATGTTGGCTTATTGAAGACTTGGTCATGTGATGACCAAGCAACTCTTGAGGTCCCCGTCATGTTGATGACGGGCAAAGGTCCTCATGCTTGAAGAGCATGGGCTTAGGTCCCCATACGTGGGGTATGGGCAATGGTCCCCTGCATGCGGATGGTATAGCATGGGTCTTGATCGACGGATGCGCACTTTGCATTACCAATAAAATGCAAAAGGAAAGAGAAGGAAAAGGATCATTTTGAGCATATTGCATAGCATGTGTGTGTAAGATGATTGATATGTGATTTTGTGAAATATAGTTGTTGAATTACATGCTGGTATGTTGTTGATGCCATTTATTATATTTGCTGAGTCTTTGAACTCACCTCTTGTTGTTTGTTGTGTTTTAGGTACCTTTACGAGATCGGCATGCACGGGGAAAAAGAATGATTAGTCTTGTTGCACTAGCGCACGATCTGCCACAATGGAATGAAAAGAAAAATTAATTAGTAGTTGAATGAACTATTTAGAGTACCATTTATGATTATTGCTTGCTTAGAGTAAACTGTAATAAATGGATAGATGTTTTTGGATGCTCATGATCTATATCTTAGTTGTTTAGTTGCTATGTATGTTATAGTAACAAATAGCCAGTTTTTGAATATGTCTTGATCATATTGCAAGTTGGATTACCTGTTTATGTTATAACTATTTGTTGGAACCTCCAGTATAGAAAACTATACAAAGGAGGTTCTGCCGAAATTTTGTAAGGTGTTTTAGTTTTATTTGGTTTAATTTATTTAGTTTAGTAGCATTCCAGGCCTTTGTTTGGCTGGGGTGTTACAGACTTTGAGAGAGGACTAGGCGATCCATTGATTCGTTCTACAATTCAAGGTCAAGCAGTCGTTCCATTGGGAATTGGGGACTTGGCGATCGTCGTTTGTGGTCTCGCAATGATCATGTATCCGGTGTGTTTTGGGCGTATTCCAAAGAGTTGAGGGTTCGTGCATTGGCGCGAGTGTTCAGCTAGTGACATCGTCTACTTCACATCATCTATCTACGGTTCCTCACTGAGAAGATCGGGCATCGCCCGTATCAGCTTCAGAGATGGTGCTGGACGCACAGCAGTTGGAGAAGGTTGAACAGGAGGCAACCCCCGTGCCTTAGCAAAACACTGGTTTGCGAATTATCCAGGACGTCCACAATGGAAACAGATCACACCAGGCCTGATATTGCTGATAATGGGTGGCCGATTCCCACCACATTTGGGCTGCCCAGTGGGTGGAGGTGGACGAGGTGCAAACACAGGTGCCCCTTGGTGGAGCTGGAGCTGGCGCTCGAAAAGATGGACGCTGCCACAGATGTGGTCTTATTGAACGGCTACTAGCTGCAAACTGGGTAGCCTTCTGCCACTTCCGCGACTCCTCCAAAGCCTTCAGATAATCCATTCATGAAGCGGTTTCGACGATGAAGGTCAGTCGAAACATCATCAGGAGCATACCGAGCAAGGAAGTAGAATTCATGCAGATACTCGGTCACCGACTTTCGCCCTTGCTTAAGAGCGAGAAATTCCTGCTACTTAATCAACATCACTCCTTCGGGAATATGAGCTTCACGAAAGGCTTCCGTGAACTCTTCCCAAGTAGGGACATGTCCAGCAGGCTGAATGGCAAGAAAGTTGTCTCACCAAACGCTAGCTGCTCCATCCAACTGGTAACTAGCGAACAGGACTTTCTCCCTTTCGGAACATTGAGATATCAGCAACTTCTTCTCAATATTCCGGAGCCAATCTTCGGCTTCCTATGATTCTTGGGAACTGGAGAACACTTGCGGGTTGGTCCACTGGAAATCAGCAAGACCCCCCCGTGCACATGATGGCCTCCTGCCCCGCCAGCTGGTGTGGAAGTGGAAGAAGTGTTACGCACTATTTGCTCCAGAATGCGCGTTTGGTCCATCATGAGCACATCAGCCATGGTGGGAGGCGGAGGAAGCTCCTCTTCCTGGCGACCACCTTGTGGACCATGAGAACCAGAAGGTTCGGCCTGCTCTCCCTGAGAATAGGGAATTAGGGTAGAGAATCTCTCTTCTTATTGTGCTCGCGCGCAAGTAGTAGGTCCTGTCATACTGTTGCCATACAATGGTTAACAACATCACAAGGATATACTCGAGCAAGCACAAACAAGATTGGATAGAGAGAAAGAACATGCTAAACCCCCACATGCATAATGATATGAAATGCATTAGAATTAACACCAAAGGAAACACAAAATCCATTTCAGCAAACAAGTTTAGTACAACACCCATATATGTCAGTAGACAATAATGGGCAAGATCCAACAAAAGCTTTACAACCTTCAAAGTTGAACAAAAGGGCCATCCTATTATTTTTAATACAAGATAGCTACTAGCCGGCTACTACCACTTCCTAAGCATGGTGCTCATCATCCATCCCCTACGCATAGTCATCTCGGTTAAAATTCACCGGAAACTCATTTAACAGATGAGCCTCAGGTGAACCCATGTCTATGGGGTTCGATGGACTGATGAGACACTAAGGAGAACCTTATAGCAGATGATGACCTCCAGGAGGTGCAGGTCGCTGTGTGCGAGGAAAGCCTGCAGACATCTGGGCTTGGCGACACTGTCCAAGAATAGGAACAAGCCCGGTCACTTCTGGAAGTCAAAATCCTGGTGGTGCAACAGCAGCTGGAGGGATCTCGTTGTTACCATAAAGCACGTTACGGGGAACGCGATTCATGGCAACACCAAGCCTCAGATACTCCTAAGCTTCATGCAGACGACGGCGGGTCTCCCACAATTCATACACAAGGCAGCGATGGATTTGATCCATAATATGAACCAACCTCGCCAACTGGCGTACATGTGGGTCCTCTCCAAACTGAATCTCATCGAACGTGCTCACATCTGCTCTAGGGCCTTGCTTCGGAAAGTGATCATAGGGTGGTTGAGACAACTCCGTCAAATCATGACGAAGAAGACCCATCATCCTACGAGCTGCTTCCTGAACGGCCATGGACTCAGACGTGGCATGTACATGGATACAGTATGGAACACTACCCACCACCTGTCTGGCAATCACATTAATGATAGCCCGGTACTCCTCCATCCCGGGTCCTTGATCTCGATGATAGATGGCATACTCTAGTTGATAGGTGAAGTTGGCTCGCCACATCATATCCCACAGCAAAGCCGGAAATCCATCTACGTCTTCAGCTCGGGTCTCCTTGACTAAGTACCAACCGCTCATCCATAGACAAAAGACAAGGTAAGTGAGCAACTTATCTTGGAAAACAAACAGAAAGTTGGGTAAGAATTGATGCTAAGGAGGATAAGAAATAAAAGATATCATACTTAAATTTTTGGAAATTATTTATGTTAAAATAATTTCACAGAAACTCACTAATGATAACGATCACACTAATTCTAACCTACAGTCAAACCTTGCTCTGATACCAACGTTGTGAGGACCCTGGAATATTGGAAATGTGCCGAATTAAAATTATACTAGTAGCATAATTCTTAATTAAGGAACAGTTCGGTTCCCACATTAAAAGTCAAACTAGAAGTATAATAATAACAAGTAACAAATCCAACATTCAGGCTCCCGGATATATGTCATGCAATAGTTCCCAGGATCAGTTACTATTGCACATATATCCTTAATCAACATTGTATCACACATACAAGGCATACATTTACATAATTATACACAGGAGGTTACAATTCGGTTTGGATCTACAATATTATGTGACTTTGGTCACAACAAAACTTTACAGCGGAAACAAAATGAAACTGCAAAAGCCACTAATGGCCCCATCACCCTCAGGCTATTGAGTGGAGATTAGAACTAGCTTCACTCGTTAGCGTCACCCTGGTTGGCGCTAACGGGCATCTCATATAAATAACCATCCTCACCTGCAACAAGAGGTTATAAAACCTGAGTACAGAAGGTACTCGCAAGACTTACACAAAATATGAAAAGAAAGTGTTTGATAGATCCTATTCAAAGGATTAGACTTTATAGATGCTTAAGGTTGACAAAAGAAGGTTGTAATGGGGTTCAATTTTGCACAAAGCGATACATCTTAGTCCTATGTTTGCTAGATTTTGACAAAGCAATTTTATAAACCGATTTGGACCAAAACAGTAATAAAAGAGAATGTAATCATGAATATTATCAAAGTTTAAGTGACTTAACAGCCACACCAAAATATTGCATGAACACTTAATATGCCGAACAGTAACATAACAAAAGTGTAGTTCAAAATCTATGCAAAGATCTATTCAACTCAAGCGTTGTCCAAAACCGTGGACACGGCTATTTGAATAGTTTTAACCCTGTAGGGGTGTACATCTTTATCCACACGACTTAGTTAGCCCATAAGCCTTCGGAATAATAGCACACTTCCTTTGGTATGCCGGCCGGGTAAACTAAGATTTGGTATTTTTCAGCAAGTTGACACTATTGAGCTGGACTACCCATGTGTGACTGATCCCACTCAGTTCAAGTTACTAATAGAACCTACCAACTGGGGCCCACATGTTGTGCCGGGAATGCCGACCCGATCGACAAAAAATAAATGATAGAAAGAAGAGCCGTGCTAGCTGCACATATTAGATCGCAATCGGAGCCCTTAAGGTACGTATATGCGATGGAACGCATATACGCCCTCACCCTCTGAAGAACATATGATACAGATATGAGATCAAACACATATGTCCTTACTCCCCTGTTTTCCAACTCAATAGCATCAAATTCTTACTTAACCAAACAGCGCCCATACACCTCGTGTGGAAGTACGTTGGGGCTTGAATCGTCCAGTCAATGTTCAGTCCTTAATCAATCCAAACAATACAACCACATTTCCCAATCTCGTGCACTGAGGCACCATCACTAGCGTCCACTTGTCCGGATTTAAAATCAGTGAAAGCAAACAAATTTTGATTTCATTTCAGATTTAAATAGACTGAACAAAGAATAAAAATAAATGAAGTTCATATATTGTTTCCAAGTTTGACAAGATAAGCTTGCCAAACACTAACGTTCTACAGACTGCATGGCTAAGCAATTTCTGAAACTAAGTAATTAGTATAGAAGCTCTACCTTAAGTTTGAGTGTATGATCAGATTAAAGGTAAGCCTCAAGTGTCAGGTTGTAACTAACTATTAACAGATCACAAATACTTTTAGAAAATTAGCATGCAACAGTATCTCTGCATTTTGGAAATCTACAGTACAAAAATTCTGGGATCAACATGGTGCAAAGAGGATGCTTGCCTTGATAATAATAAACCTCTTGTTCAGGTTCTGGTTGCTCAACGACAGATTCAACCACTTTAGAAGAACCAGAATCTAGAATCACAAAATTTCAATGAACACACAAAAATTTGGCAGAGAACAAAATGCAAAAAAGAGTGCATGATCAATAGCTTAATGCATACTTAACAACATGCTTAACTATATCTAATCTAAATAGGGACAATAGCCTGCAATTAACTCCTGCTAATACTAGCTGCCACAAAATAGAGTTTAGTCTAAAGCTACAGTTTTAGCTTTTTGAAAAACTGGAAACAGGATAGGTTACAAACAAAGGGTTTGCTGATTTTGTTTTAAAACACTATAATTAAAATACTTTTGCTTAAGCTACATCTAACCTAAATAAGAGCAATAGCCTACAGTTAGCTCCTGCTAATACTAGCTGTCACAGTTTAGAGTTCAATCTAGAACTACAATTTCAAATTTGGAGCAAACTGAAAACAGGGCAAAAAGAAAAGTTCGCTGCTTAATACATTGCAAGTAAAATATTATTTTTGGGTTTAAGTTACAGCTAAATTAGTATAGCTAAAAGATTAGTTTAATACTTACAAACTTCTTGACTGTGTTTTGAGAATTGAGAGGTTGGTTCAGTTTTACGCTACGATTTGTGTTTTTGGAGAAACTGAAATTGGATAGATTACCAAAAGTAAAGCTTGCTGTTCCATTATACTATGAACAAAAGAATATTTTTGATTAAGTTACAGCTAAATAAGTAAAACTAATAGTTTAACTTATCACTTAGCATCAATTAATACTAATTATCAAAATTGAGGTTTAATTGAAGGCTTTGATTTTGATTTTGAAAATGTAATAGATTACAAAAGAAGGGTTTGCTGATGTAAACATACACAAGTAAAATGCTTTGCTTAAGCTTAGAGTATTCTTAACTAGGGTAGCAGGCTAACTCATCATTTACTAGCATTAATTGACAAGAGCTAATGATTTAAGATGTTGCTTGTGCTTTGTCGGTTTAAACAACAATGATGAGGCACAACCGATCGCTATTGATGATTGCAAAAATGAAGTTTGCTGTTTTATTATAGTATGAACAAAGTAATATTTTTGTTAAAGTTGTAGCTAAACAAGTAAAACTAAAGTCGACTTATCATTTATTAGCACTAAGTGATAAGAATTAGAGATCAAGAAGCTTGTGCATCTTTGTCCGCTTTGCCGATCGTCACAAAAGCGACAAAATAGCAAAGACAAAGATTGCAGATTTTGGCTGATTTGGAAATATACTAAGCAAAAGATTCTAAATTGGAGCTAAAGCTATTCTTCAGAGTAGATAATACCTAGATCTACTCTTGCTAACACTAATCCTTCAAAGATTAACAGAAATAAATTGAGCTACAGCTCTTGTCAATTCTGCCCAACAACAGCCAACAGAGACAGGGTTTTGCCATTTACCTAAATTGAAGGCAACAAAAATAAAAGGGATTGCTTCTTATGCTACTAGGGTTTAGTAGATAGCTTACTACACTGAGAAGTTGAATTATAATAGATTAAAAACTCTAAACGATATGAAAGACCGAAAAGTTATAAAAAGAAACTTTTCTGTGATAATTTGATTTGAGCATCACATGCACATGTGAGTGATTTAGGTAAGCCACTGAGGTACCCAGGAAGCTCAAGATGGAAAGAAATAAGGTCATGGCTTACCAGCCAAGGTTGGAGAAGAAAAAGTGATTTTCAGCCGAAACAGGGGAAACTCAAAAATCACTTCACCTGTTTGACCAAGAATGACATTAATGGAGGGATTTAGCTATTGGAATCACAAGACAGATCATGCCATGAAAGGATTTGCAAGAACTCACCAGAGCAAGGGAATCACCAGAGTGGCACTCCAACAGGCTCTGGCCAACTGAGGGCAAGATTTCGGCTCAACCTGCAATTGATGCCTGAAACTCACCTTACTAAGTGAATTAAGCACCAAGAGGGATGAACAAGAAGTGGAAGCAAAGAAACTTCACTGGGAAGGAACAATGGCAGTGAGCCAAAAAGCTAGGGTTTTACAGATGTTGAACCTCCAGAGCAAACGGAGAGGATTCTAGAGATGGTGTGGTGGCAATTTGATGCCAGGTGGTAGAGATTCACTTGCTAGCTCACGGTGAAACGCCACTTCTCCCAAGGCCTCAGTGGCGGCAATGCACACAAAGAGAGGAGGAAGAGAATGTGTTATCGCCTCAGGCTCCATTGGCAACAACAGCAAAAATTCCAAGAGCGGCTCAAAAGAAGCTCAGCCGTCCGATCTAACAGGAGTGGCTGAGATTGATCGGGATGTCCAGAAGGTCCGAAAGTTACAATCCATAAGGCCGTTCGATTAGGAGTGGACGGTCGCGATTAAGATGGACGTTGGGAGTTCTAACCGTTACTTTGTATATGAGCTGTGCGATCTTATTCTGACGGCCACACAAAGACTGGGCTCCAGGCACGCACGAGTTAAAACGGCACCACACGATTTAAATCCAACGGCTCAGATGCATCGTGAGTTTGGACGGTCCGAACGTTCACACTAATCTGGGTGGTTCGTCGAGGATCCGACAGCTCACGATTTTGACTAGAAAATGGAGATTTTAGATTGTAATAACATATCCAAGTTTCAAAATAAACAGTGATGCTAGGAAAAGCATCTTATTACTGTTTATTAAAACTGGGCTGTTACAATATGCCTATATGGTTATTATATGTCATAATAGTAGATGACGAGAGGTTTAAGTCATGGTTGTAGCCTTGGGTTGCCAGGTTGCACCACTGTTTGGGGTTTGAGATTAATGGAGTGGTTACCTCTAGTCAACTAGTTCCAGGTGTTGAGTATGAGTCTCCTTAGGAAGATTTTTGTCTTCCTTGAGATTGGATTGGTTATTCTTGTTTAGATGCGGTGAATGAGTTTTCTTAGATTTGTGGTTCATCGCAGTTGAGAGGAGCTTCGGTCTTTATTGGTTTTCTTAAAGCAAACCTTTGATCTCCCGAATGACGAGTTGTTTCGCTGAATATAAACGTAGTTGATTTATGAGAATGTTCTTTTTCATGGAAGTCCTACCTTTTTTTTGTTGAAATATGTGATCCGGTGATTCGTTTGGTATTTTGGATAATGGAAATTTATCATTTACAAACTTCATTGAAGAAAGTTTTGACTCTATTCACTTCTTTTGGAGTAGTGGGAGTGTTGGAGTTTAGAACCTTTCCTTTGAAAATAAAAGGTGTCAAAACCCTTTGCAAAGTTTTGTGGTGTTAAGTGAGAAGTTGTAAGTAAAGAGGATAATTGATAATGTTTATGACATCAAGTTGGGTCTTTGGCATGATGCATAATTAATCTTAACTGATGTCCTCGGTAGTGTAGCCGGTTAATTTATTACTGCCTTGTAATGATTGCATGAAGAGATGTGACTTAGAACATATTTTATTCCTAATTAGAATCAACAGGGTTACTAAGGAGAGTGAATACCAATATGAATCTATCTCGTAAACATCTATTTGATGATTTTACCTAAATGCTAGATTTACCTAATTCCTGCTATGATAAAATTGTTAAAACCTGTATGAAGGACTAGATGGATGTTGGTGTAGCATCTTGTAAAACCTTGTTTTATAGAAATTATGTTAGTAAATCTTTGATCATGTGTTGAACTGATCTCTGAACATAAGGTGTAAGGTTGAATCTATGTTTATAAATAGTTATATGATCGCAAATAGAAATTAGCATCATATTTACACACATGATTAATACAATGGTCAATTGTTTAGGAGAGCTGCAGTTGGTGTTGAGCACACCAACCGTTGAGTAGATGAAATTCGTAAGTGGTCCTTGATAGCCTGCCTTGTGATATTTGCTATTGCATAGTATGATCTTGTTAAAATAAATTTGTTTCAACCTTGTGGCTTGTGCTTCTCTTGGAAAGGTTTGATGATTCTTGGCACTAATGTGCAGTAGGAGTATTTGAGAATGGAAGTCAAGTTTTGTAACTTGTGATTTAATTGAAATGTGCCTAAACTTTTGTTTTCCCAGCTCATCGTTGTTGGATTATTTCTTTTGGTCTCGTGCTCACCGTGAGGAGCAACGTTTCCCTGTGTGTCGAAACTTGTTCTTGTTTGCCTCTTCCTTTTGAGAAAGGATCAACCTTTTTGTGTTGCAAAGTTTTACAAAGTGTAAATTAGCAACTGTTGGTGGTGGTTAATTAATTGTAGTGGTGAGATTTTGCTACCAAGCTATTAGGGGAGTAGTAGAAGATGAATTAGTCTTGATCTGTATCTCTTGGAGAAAATTTGATTCAAATGGCATGATTGTCGCTGAAGTGCAATTGATTGGTGTTGCGACCAAGTAGAACCTGTGGTAAAGTGTAATTCTGGGAACCTTAGTTATATTGAAATGTTGGGATCATCGAAAGTATAAAAATATTGATCAAGTTATAGAGTGTCGTGATTGGGTCGTTATTGCGAGGTTGTGTATGTGGTTCTTGATGATGAGATTTAATGGGATCTGGATTACAAAGTAAATTAATCTTTGTGGCAATTAAGGGGATAGAAGGAAAGGTTGAGTTAATGTCAAGAATGACTCGGTCTTATTGAGTAACCCTCTGAGAGTTATAATCTTTGTAGAGGTAATCTGGTCAGGAAAATGTTTCTATAATGATGTTAATGTGCGAGTATGATGGAATTGTGGGAATATTAGAGATTTAATTTGATGATTTCTCTATCTCTTATAGGAGAAGTTTGTTGTAGAGGTCTTGGAGGTTAGATTTGGGCTTTGCATTTTTATGCTAGACCTTTGGTCGCCCAATGTCGAACCCGGGAGCGAAGGATCCCAAATTCTCTGTGTTCATACATTAGTCCAGGATAGCTAATGCACACAGTCAAACAAAAGTGATAATCAAAACATATCACACATTTTTATTAATATTTATTCAGAGTTTATTACAAAGGGCCTGAGGCCAATTAAAGTAAAACACAGCGGAAGCAGAATAATAGTAGTAGACCCAACGATTCGCCACAGGCAATCGTCTGGGGGCGCAGCCTAGGCGTCAAGATCCTCACCGCCCTGGTAATATCTTCTCCTGAATAAAGATTATTCAGCAAGAGTGAGCACAACTACCGTGCTCGCAAGTTACACCCAATATGGAATTGATATGCATGCATAAGGTAGACAAAGGATCTTGGCAAGGTTATTTTATGAAAGCAAATAGTTTTAATTTAAATAATCATATTAGATTTCAAAGCCATTTCATACAAGAATCTAAATTACCATTTTAAATGACAATAGTTTATTGTGGATAACCTCCATAAAAGATGATGGATATCCTCCAATCACAATAATGGCTACCCGCCCAATTTTCCCACAAGACTATCCATCCCGAAATTATCTGTGAAAATCACTTTTAAAACCAAAAACAAAACTAACTCGAGTGGCTTTGCTAGCATGTCCATGATCATGACGCGCTATTCAATAGTTTCTACTCTGCAGAGTTTGTACAACTTACCCACACGAGATATTATACTCTTTGTGTCGGCCAATCCACGCTTCCTAAGGCGTGTGACAGAGCAAACATCACAAGGTCGTTATAATGTTCTACCTCAAAGTACTCGTGCCGCCTAAGGTTTCGCTTCCATTGACCGACTGCCCTCCTCAGGAAAACCCTCTTGCGCCAGATGGGAAAACTGTCTATCCGACACCCATACATACAACATAGCACAAATAACTAAGAGGTATTACAAATTATTAAGCCAGTCCTGCCCATACAAGACATGTGGTTGTACGATAAGGCATAACAAAATGCGCCAAAGACCGGTCCTCAATTGACTTGGGCGTCATTCAATTTAAACCACGGTCTTAATCTTAACTGACTAAGCCCGTGCATAAACTCGCACCCACCATCCATCCTTTTCACCCAAGTCCAAACCATTTTGATTTTATTTCTAATAAACCATCTTTACAAATTCTCTATGGTAAAACAATACCATAGTTTTTAATTTTCATCAAATTTTATTGAGTTGGCTAAAATTCTCCCAAAAACATAAATCATGGTCTAAGTATTTATGAAGCATTTGATTATTAAACATAATAATTTATCTAAAGTGACAAAGGAATGACATGGCAACATCCAAGGTTTGGCATACAAGGATAATAGGAATAACTAATTATTTAAACAGAATTTAAAATACTTGAATAAAATTATGCATGCAATTAATAATTTAAAATCTGAATTTAATTAACTTTAAAATAATAGGGCAAAATGGTCACAAGATAACTTGCCTTCGTCAGCAGATCGAAAATCTAAGTCTTGAGAAGTATCAAATTCCCTAATCGTCAAAGTCTAAACGTGAAAATAAGGCAAATCAAATAAAATTCAAATAAAACTCAGAAATACAAAATAAACCAAGTCTAAATATAATAATTTTATTTTATTGAGCTAGATAATCAAATTATAAAACTTTAGAAATTTGTTTCACTAAATTTGAAGTTAGGATTCAATTATTATGAATTTTACAAAATTTAACCTAAATTTGATATTTAAAAGAATTCTAAATTCTAAAACAGAACTAAAATGAACTCTAAATTGAATTATTATATTTTATTTAGTTAGACAATAATTTTCTAAAATTTTAGCAACTTGAATCATCTAATTTGGAGTTATAATGCAAAAGTTATGAATTTTACAAATTTTAAACTAAATCTGTTATTTAAACAATTTCCCGAATTATTTTTCTAAAGAGAATTCTAAATATTGCGCACGATGACGTCAGCGATGATTTTCCATGAATTAAATGAATTAAAATAATTTTTCTGACAGGTGGGACCCATGTGTCATTGACACGATCCTTGTGGACTAAGTCCACGGGATTCTAGGGCTCAGGGGTTGTGATGACGTGGCGCCACATGGGCGCTGACTCGGCGAAAATGCGCACGTGGCGCTGACCTGTCGCTGACATGGCCGATCCACGTAAGCACGACGAGCGGCGGCGGTACGGGCTTGGCCTCGCCGGCGCGTTGCGCCACGGCGAGGTGCGGCTACGGGCTCAACGGAGAAAAGGGAGTGTGGGGATTGTGATGCTCACCCTGGCGGCTCAAGGGCACGAGACGTTGGCCGGCGGCGAGGGATTTGGCGGCGGCACGGTTCTGTTCAACGGCGGCGACGAGCTACGGTGACTCTCCGGGCCGGGAAAGGTGCGCACGGGGACGACGAGACATGGCGACTCAAGGTGGGTTGAGGTGGTGGAGAGTCGCCGTGGCGCGGCAATTCGACGACGGAAGCTTCGTGGCGGCGAGCTATTTCTCAAATTCCGGTAGTATGGGGAAGGAGAAAGGAAGTGGGTGGCGGTGGTGAGTTGGGGAGCTCAAAGGCGCACTGAGGCTCCTTTATAGGGCCGGGCAAAGCGAGGAGACGGAGATCGGGCGGCATCAATGGCGGCCGTGGTTTAGGGCGTGGGCTAACCGCGAGATCGCGGCGCGAGAAAAGGGAAGATCGTGGGAGGGAGGCAGAACGCATTTAACTTGATTGCGTGCATTTACGCGAGGAAAGGGAAGAGGGAACGGGTATTGTGGGAGCTCCGAATGGCTCACATGGCGGCTGCGCGATTTGGGCGAGGAAGAGAGAGGCGAGGTAGAAGACGAGTCGGGCGGGACCACCCGCAGCGAGAAGGGAAATGAGGCGCGTGGGCGACCGTCGGATCTTGATCCGATGGTCAAGATTTGCGCGTGGGAATGAGGAGAGGAAACAGGCCGAAAACGGGCCGGTAGCGTGCGTGGGCCGTGCGTATGCGTGTGAGTAAATGGGCCGAGCCAAGTTTCGGCCCAATTGCTGTTTTCCGATTTTCTTTTCATTTTCTATTTTAAATATTCAATTTAATTCATTTCAGTTTTAGAATATAGCAAAATAATTCCATAAATTCTAGAAAAATTCTCATAAATTCTTAGAGACATTTTAAACTTAATAAAATTATTTCCAACTTAAACTTGATAAAAGCTTTTGCAATTAAATTTATTGTAGCTTTAACTAATTAGGAAAAGCTTTTAAAATTTCAAAATTTCCACAAAAATAAATAACTTTTAAATTTTCTCTGAAATTGAAATTTTGGGCTGTTACACCCAATGATTGTATGTAGAGAAAATACAATAATGTCGTTTCTTGCGTAGTGGAATGATCATTGATAGAACCCTTCTGTTGTAGTACATGAGCGTGTGTACTGATGAATCTTTGCTTTTGAGTTTGACCCCTTTTGGGTGTTAAAAAAAATTGCCTCTTCGGGGTTGCGATGGAACAAGTGTACCATGTGTTGTGTTTGTTGCGTGCTTTAGTACCAAGGGGGGAGTTGGCATATTGCTATGACCGTCCCGGGTCCATACGCGGGGTACGCAACGTCTGGTATGTTCTGGTGCTGAGTGAGTACCTAGGGAATTCGCGGTTTGAGGTTTCGTTAGAGCCGTTGACCAGCGAGTAGGACATCATGTCCGAGTCTCGTCTAGTACGTACTGGAGAGGTCGGAAGGAGTTTTGGGGAATAAGACGTTGGTATCCGTCGAGGTGCCATGGGCGCATCCGTGTGAGCGAGAAGCGATTTGAGAGTTGGAGTCTCACATGAGCGAGCTATAACTAGGGTTGTTCGCGTCGGGTACGTGTTATCTGTTGTTAATTCTCAGTTGTGGTTGTTCTTTCGAGTAGTACAGTGAGTAGAATTCGGGGTCGAATTCTGTTTGAGGGGGGTAGAGTGTAATATCCGGTATATTGAATGAGTAACTATTGAATTAATAAAAATAATCATTAGAATCTAGTGGGAAATGGGGTTTAGTGTTTGGCCTTTTGCCCATGGCCCAAGAGGGCATCGGCCTCATACCTATTTAAGGGAGAGACAAACCAAAACCCTATTCCCCAACTTCCTCTCTCTCCCTTAAATCGGCGCTGCCAATAAAAAAACCCCCACCCGGCTCCCCTATTCCATCACTCAACTAATCCCACCACTCAACATGTGCATTTGCATCATGGCATCGGATCCTTGTGCCTAGAGGGCACAGGCTTTGAGTATGTATTAGATCCCCGTCCTACATTGGACGGGCTTGGGTCCCCACATTCATGGAGTGTGGGCATTGGATCCCTGTGCCTAGAGGGCATATGCCTTGAGTATGTATTGGATCCCCGTCCTGCATTGGTCGGGCTTGGGTCCCCACACTCGTGGAGTGTGGGCATTGGATCCCTGTGCCTAGAGGGCACAGGCCTTGAGTATGTATCGACGGATACATTACTCGGCATTACCGGTAAATGCTAAGAAGTGAAGAGGTGCATTCATGACATGTTCATTGCATTTTTGCATAAGAGATGGATTTGTGGTATATAATGTTGTTGTTCATGATGTGATCGTTTATTCCCTTTGACTGCTTATGATGCTGTCATAAGAGGTGGATTTGTGGTATATAATGTTGTTGTTCATGATATGATTGTTTATTCCCTTTGACTACTTTTGATTCTATGTTCGGTTTACTATTGCACTTTGCTGAGTCGTGGTCTCACTCTTACTGTGTTGTGCTTTCTAGGTACCTATCAAGGCAACGATAAGCATGGGAAGGGGTAGACATGGTGCACGTCACATAATCACTAATCACAATAATTAACCTAGTCCATTTATCCACAATTCATATTCTTGATAATTGCTCTAGATTCAGATTGTGACCATCCTTCGTGGTGGATGTTTTAATTGTGGTCATGGAGGATCCATTTATGTTTCGTTGATTGAGTTCATTTAATTCTCGTTGATGGATTAGAATGTTTGATTGATGGTTATTGAGAAGTTGAAATTAATTGGTTCAGTAGGGTCTCAATAATTTGTAATAGAGTTGATTCGAAGATTATGGATGCCCTTTTGATTATACTTTAGTTGTTTAGCATATCCTGGATGTCCTTTGATAATTCGTTAAATTGGATGATTTGATTATTGAACGATACTATATTAAACTATTTGAACCTCTAGTTTAGCCATGTATACAAAGGAGGTTCTGCCGGATTTTAGATAAATGTCTTAGTTTTAATGGTTATAGTGTTAGTTTAGTAGCATTCCAGGCTCATGTTGGGCTGGAGTGTTACACTGCCCAAACCCATTGGATTGAAATCCAAAATCAATTTATCAAGTCCTTTTGAAAACAAATCCAACATCTAACTGTGAGAGGCTTTGCCAGCACGTCCATGACCGTGGACACGGCTATTCGAATAGTTTTACACTCTACTAAGGTTGTATACTTTACCCACATGACATGATTTCTCTAGTTTGTCTAGCAACTGTCGATGCCACCACTTACTTCGGAGGGTAATTGGTTTAGAGGTCATGACAAGGCCTTTACAATGCATCATTCCACTGTAGTCCATCCTCGCTAAGGTTTCACCCACCCTACGGATAGAAACCCGCAGTGGTTAAGGCCCCCTCTTGCGCCAGGTGGAAAAAACCAAGTCATAAAAGACAGGCTATGAAAGACCTCCCACCACATCCACGGGATCGACCGCGACGGAATTGTAACACCCTGGCTATGCGGAAGCTAAGATATCACCTAGAAGTCTAACATACATCAACAATACGAAATAATTTTAGCAATCTATCAACTAACGACATGAAAGAATCAACAAATGATGGAATGAATATAAGAATTGAATCAGAATTCAATAACATATCAAACTCTTTCATCCAATCATATTGAATCAAATATGATATAACTATCAGAAGTCTATACTAAGATCATAATCCAATACCAATACATCCATATCATAAAGAATGATAATATCAACCATTAACCTCTTTTAATTTCAAACCAATTATTATCAAATGAAAGGTAATGACAAGTTCATCTAATTTGTAAGTGAATAATGTGAAGTGAAAGAAAGAATGTGAAGTGGATGAAGTGATCCACGCGACTATACCCTCCCATGCATGCCGTCTTCAATGTTTACCTAAAACAGATAAACACGGCAAGAATGAGTCCACGACTCAGCAAGTACAACAGAACAATACGAATAGTACTGAATAAGAACATACCAATCATAGAATATAATACGAATGTAGAACGGATGAATAATATCATTATATCACGGAATAGAATTCGAATGTGGAATGGAGGAATAAGAACACAACATCACACTAAAGAATATGAGGTAGAATGGCAGAAATCATATGAATGAATGAAATGCATAAACTCCACTTCGCTTATCTCCAGATAGCTAGTGACACACCGTCAAGAAATTCACTTAGGCCCGCATTTATCAAAATGCGGGGATCCAAGGCCCGTATGAAGAACGTTTCATAACGGGGATCCAAATCTGTCCACATTGAAATGGTGGGTCTTACGTACCCATATTGGAATGATGGGTCTTTGATTCCCACTCCCGTGGGTAATTCATGAACATGTGTTTGAATGAATGAATATGAAAATGGAATCATAATATCATGAAGCATGGATTATCATACGAAGAAAGAATAAGAATCAGTGAAACCTACTCGTAGAATATAGAATGAAATGAAAGCATGAACATAAAACACTATGAACAAACAACAGCAGTACATTACCCAATGTACTTCCCCATATTGGAATAATGGGACTTCACTACCCACTCTCGTGAGTGAACATGAAGGAAGGAACGAATGAATATATCGAATGTAAACATACCACCGAATAATCATGGTTTATCAATTATGAAGGGAAACAAGAAATACCAGAATTACCCCTTTCATATTCACCAATCAAGTGGAACAAATAACAATCAAGACAATACAATTGTACTTGCCTCAACCGTGAGACGAGAGACAACAGCGGGAAGGTCTAGCACCGGAGTTCACCACCACCTGGCAACCGTGAATTATACTAAAAATCAACCAAACAAGCATAACATTGTAATGGCACAAAACGAAATCGATCGTTCCTACACGAAATCCGAAAATTAACCAATATCCACCCAAAGTCCAAATCTGTCCAAACAGACGGCCCTCGAAGAAAAATTCATAACTTTTGAGTAAAAACTCCAAAAGTCATGAATCCAATTTTCCTGATATCTTTATAAGCTTAGCTACGACTCTTCAGGTGACCGAGAGATCAAATTATCACTTCTAATTCTTTGATTTTAATCCCGAAGACCATTCTGTCATCTTCAGTATCCCTGTCTTGGGAAATTCATAACTTTTGATTGGTACAACCAAACACATTGTTCTAAGGCTTTATGGAAACTATAGAAATATATATTTCGTAATAAAATTATCACAAATAATCTCACTGTGCAACAGTGGTTGCAAACAGCCAAACCTTTCACTTATGTCCACAGCAGAACGACAGAATATAGCCATAACTTTAAAAATTCATAACTTTTGTTCTATCCGTCCAAATTTTATGAATTTTATATACCTGGAATCAACACAAAATTATCTAAATATCTCATGCAGATCATATGACCGAATTCGGCCATATCCAAACTCATATACACAGAACTACGTTCGCTGCCCAAAACAAGAAACTGAATAAGCATCTGGTCTTGCGAAATTCATAATTAATTAACCGTTTAGCCAAAAATGATGAATTAGCACTTTTTGGAAAGCTAACGAAAATTCCCATCTATCTCCAGGAAACACTAATCCCTTAATCTTCTCAGATCTAATTCAAAACCGCACGTCAACAGATAGACAGATTCAACCGATCTACACAGCAACTACCATCTAGCATATGGAGACAATACGCATAAGATCAATCTACCAAAACTAATGGGGATCAAGAATTTACCCACAAGAATGATGCGGAACGCCGCTGAGACCTTCACGAAGACCTCCCCTCATCTTCCCCTTCCTCTTCCCCTCTTCCTCTCTCTCTTCCTCTTCTCTTCTACCATGGCTGGCAACAATGGAGAAGCACCGAAGGAGAGGGGGCACCACCATGGAGGAGAGGGGCGTGCTACAGTACTGAAAAGGGTGGCCGGCTAGGGTTTTGGGGAGTTGGGCGCCTCCCCCCTCTTGGGCCCCTTATGGTCGGCCCACAAGAGCTACAAAGCCTTGGGCTAGAAGCCTAAGGTCCAAAACCCTCTCAATTTTCTGATTTTTTTTAGTAATTTCCTCTCTAATTTATGTTATTCTCTCTAAACTTTATTGCATTCACTTGAATATTCAGTAAATTCCCTCTCGAATAATATTCTCCCTAATTGATGTTCGGGGTATTACAGGAACTTTGCAAATTAGTCAGCCAGGTCCCGCCCACACAGGACATGTGGTTGCACGATAAGGCATAGCCCATTATAGGCATAGCAAAGTTATCGCTCGCAGACCGGTCCTTAACTGACTTAGGAGACATCGTCAACCCTAGGGCATCGGATCACATGACCCCCGTGCATAGACATGCACCAACCAAGCAACCAGATTCGCCCAAGTCCAAATCCATTTTTCTTTTCCTTGCTTTTCAAACACATTTTCAAATCTCCATGACAACCTAATGTCACGGCTAAGCATTTAAAACAACAGTTGGTCTTAGATGGTAAAATTCCCCCAAATCAAATGCTTTTGGGTCTAAGCATGATTGAGCATAGTGTTTTCATATGATCCTGGTTCACACTATGGCATCAACCAGGTTTTATCTAAGGTGACAACAGAGTGGAGTCAATGTCAACATGGGCCATACAAAGGATTCAGCATATCTATGAATTTAAAACATGTATTGAAATACTTAGCATAAATAAGCATGCAGTAATCATTGAAACGAAACTTAAATAATTTGAGATACTGGGTGCAACATAATCAAGAGTGTAACTTGCCTGGTCCGAAAGCTTGAGGAACTAATTGGGAGAACTCGGGCTCCCCGAAGAGTCACAATCTACATAAGACAAAGCAAAGCAAAATCAAATAATAGCCAATAAGATCCAAATGAACTCCAAACAAACCCAAATAGCAAAGAACAGAACAAGATGAACTAAGAAAGGGCTCTCAGGAGGAGGTCTAAGAGGTTGAAGGGAGGTCCAACGAGTTGGGGAAGTCCTCTAGAGCGGGTGGTCTTTGCAAATAACCGAGGAGGGTGGTCTTTTGCAAAGAAGCCAACAAAGACCAAAAGGGTGATCTTTGAAAAAGATCAAAGAAGGTGGTCTTTGTAAAAGACCAAGAAGGTGGTCTTTGCAAAAAGGGAAGTCCTAAGAGGGTCCCGAGAGAGCAAAAGGAGGTCTCAGAGGAGGAGGTCCAAAGGGGGACCCAAGAGGGTCGTCTTTGCAATAAAGACCGAGAGGGTCATCTTTGCGAAGAGACCTACAAAGACCGGGAGGGTGGTCTTTACGAAAAGACCAGCAAAGACCGGGAGGGTGGTCTTTGCCAAGGGAAGTCTTGAGGAGCTCAGGGGACGTCCTGGGGAGGATGTCCCAAGGAGGTCTTTCAGGAGGTCCTAAGAAGGTCGTTTTTGCAAGAAGACCAAGAAGGTCATCTTTGCAAAAAGGGGCCCTCAGGAGCTCCAAAGGAGGAGGTTCAATAAGGGCCACAACTATGCTGCGTGGTCGTAGACAAATATGACTACGCAACATAGTCATGCAAGGAATGCGAAAAGGATACGGAGGTACTCACCGAGGCCGAGAGGGGGATAGAAGAGGAGAGGGAGGAGGTCGAGGGCTCGGCGACGACTGTTGAAGGTGACGCTGGTGCTCCGGCGAACTCCTTTGGCGGCAAAGTGGCGGCGCCAACTCTGGTGATCTCCTTGTTGACGAGGGGGCGATGGCACTGCCTCAACGGACTTCTTGGCGAAGCTTCAAGCACTGGACAAGCTGGACAAGAGCTAGAGAGAGTTGAGTGGCCAACGGTGAGGAAAGGAGGGTTGCTCAGGCTATTTATAGCCAAGAAAGAAGGAAAGAGAGTCACTAAGAAACTTAGTGACCCACAAGTCAAAGGCAGGTGAAGGACAAGACAAGGTATGGCCTGAAAAAGAAGGAAAAGATGGAGCAGGTAAAGGAAAAGACAAAAAGGGGAATACACAGTACCACAGCAGTGACAGCATTCAATGCACACAGACTTCTGTGGTGGGGAGAAGGAGGAAACAAGCTAAGCTGACAGGTGGGACCAATCAACTACACGGATGAGGTGGTCAAACCAAAAGGGTGGTCATGACCAAGGGGGAGGTCGTGACCAGCAAAGGTGGTTTTGACCGCAAGGGTGGTCTTTGCAAAAGACCAACAAGGGAGGTCATGACCACATAGGTGGTCGTGACTAGGAAAGGGGGTGGTCTTTGTAAAAGACCCGCAGAGGGTGGTCTTTGCAAAAGACCAGAGGTCGTGACCACAAGGGTGGTCTTGACCAAAAAGGGTGGTCTTGACAAAAAGGCCACAAGGAAGTCCCGACCAAAGGAGGTCACGGCAAAGCGACAAAAGAGGAGATCGCGGCCTCAAAGGGAGGTCGCGGCTAAAGGACAAAAAGAGGAGGTCGTGGCCTCAAGGGGAGGTCGCGGCTAAAGGACAAAAAGAGGAGTTCGCAGCCTCAAGGGGAGGTCACGGCTAAAGGACAAAAAGAGGAGGTCGCAGCCTCAAGGGGAGGTCGCGGCTAAAGGACAAAAAGAGGAGGTCGCCACGATCAAGATAGAACAAAGGAGGTCTTAACGGTCGGGATGATCCCAAAGGAGATCCTGACGGTCAAGATGGAATCAAAGGGAGATCTCGACGGCCAGGATGACTCGAGGGAGGTCCTGGCGGTCAAGATGGAATCAAGGGGAGATCTCGACGGCCAGGATGAACCCGAGGGAGGTCCTGACGGTCAAGATGAGATCAAAGGAGGTCCTAACGGTCAGGATGAACTCAAAAGAGATCCTGACGGCCAAGATTGAGATCAAAGGAGGTCTTGGCGGTCAGGATGAACCCGAGGAGGTCTTGACGGCCAAGATGAAGGGCCAAGGAGGTCCTTACGGACCTGGGGAGGTCCAAAAGAACACAGGAAGGTACAAAGGGATACAGGGAGATTCAAATGAGCACAAGAGAGGTTCAAATGAACACAGAGGGGAATCCAATGAGCACAGGGAGGTCCAAAGGAACACAAAAGGGATTTAAGTGAAGAAGGAGGTTTGGACCGGAAGGAGGTTTGAACCACAGAGAGATTCAAACCAACAAAGAGGAGGTCTGAACCACAAAGAGATTCAAACCAACAAAGAGGAGGTCTGAACCACAAAGAGATTCAAACCAACAAAGAGGAGGTCTGAATACGAGGGTAGTCTAGACACACAGGAGAGTTCCAGACATAAGGAGACCTGGACTCCAAGAGATGGCCAAACAAGAGGGAGGTCTGGGCATAAAGGAATGCCCAAACAAGAGAGAGGTCTGGACATAGGAGAATGTCCAGACAAACAAGAAGGGGGGAGTCTAGTTACAAAGGAAGTCTGGACACGAGGAGAGGTCCAAACTCAAGGAGGTTTGGACAGAAAGAGCAGAACTAGCAGAGAAAGGGAGAGACTACTCCAGGGCTCGAACAACTCCAAATAAACCAAGCTTTAGGATTAGTTGAAGTTTGGCTTAGTCATTTTAAACACTCAAATTCCGAAAATCTCAAGTTAAGCTTTGAACTCTCATCAAAACCAAATGGTTCTTTTTATTTCGAAAATTTTCAAAAAGCTCAGAAAACCAGGGTGTTACATTTACATAGTCCAATTTCAAGTCCTCATTGACCTAATTTGGAGCTCCAATGTGTGAGATATGGTCCCCGTAATGCAAGCTACACAGAGAATCAGAGTCCGTAACTAAGTCAATTTCCAATGCACATTTGGCAATGAAAACAGTGTTTTCAAAAAACCTCCTCGAAAAGAAAGTTGAAGAACTATGAGTTAGCTAAATGGGAAAAAATTAATCACTCCATTTGAGTTTGGGAGAGAAAGTTATGACCTCCGAAATATTCGTTGTACAGAAGGAAAGTGGAAAGCCGACTCGAATTCAATGTGTTTTCCGAATCAAATTCAACGCTGGTTGTTTCCAACCCTACCACGTTTAAACCACGACCCTCTAGCCCCTTTTCCTTTAAATAGGACCCCAGGGGTGCCCCCCATGCTCCCCAATCCCTAGCCGGCACCCCCTCCCTACCTCACTCCTCCCCTGCTCCGACCTTAGGGCGCTGCCTCCACCACAGCCGTGTCACATCGCCCTATGGCCTGGGTGGCTGCTACCAAGGGGAAGAGGAAGGTCAGCAAGGAGGGAAGGAGCAAGGAGGAGGGAAAGAAGGAGAAGTAGAAGGGATGGAAGGAAAAGAGGAATAAATTCGCCAGGTTTTCGAGATCCTTCGTGTTCTTCAAGGTTAACTCGTGTTAGTCCCTAGGATTTGCCATGGTTTAGTCGTTGTTAAAGTTGTAGATCATTTTGCTCAGGGTAAGATTGCTTTTTAGCATGCCCTAGTTCATCAAGATTAGTTGCAGAATCTTTCTGGGGTGAATTGGGGTATTTATGCTTGGATTCGGAGGTTGGTCCAATTAGAGAAAAGTTATAAAAGTGCGTTAGCTTTCCAGGAAGGAATGGATCATTAGAATTGGAGTAGTGAGCGAAAAGTTATGGCCTCTGGAAGGTCGCTGTCTAGAATTTGGACGTAACCGGCAGATGTTGTGAAGATAGATCAGTTTATCTAGTAGATAGCAAAATTAAAATATGGTCATAACTTGAATAATTTAAGAAATTTTGAGTAGTTTCCAAAACTGGTATCGTTCATATATTTTACAGTTTTATAATTAAATATATAAAATTATGAAGCAGATTGTTCTAACAGATTCTGGGATGGTCTTGGGCGAAAGAAACGGTGCAAAAAAAGGTAGAATCAGAGGTTCATCATAACTAGGAAGTTGTAGGATTTTTCGTTATGATTTCATAAAGTCTTGGTTGGTTGAAATTGGAGTTCGGATGAATAAGCTAGAGAGTTTTTACTACTAGGATAGCGGGTAGTGCGCCCGGTAATTTTGGGTTAATTGGGTCGATTTGGCATAGACGTGCGACGACGATAAGTGTAAACCATGGGTGCTGTGATGTTGTGATTTTGATATTTGTCTTGCATTGTTTGTGCAGGGGGTGTGGCCCCTAGTGCATTGCCGCCACCTTGCTATCCAGCTCTAAGGAGATAAAGAGGCAAGTGCATGGTAGACAGTGATCAATGGTAGATCGCTGTATTCTTTATCGCACATTATCATTATATTGTTTTTTCTTTCATCTTATTTAATTTCAAACAATATGAGTGGTCATGATATTAATCGTATTGATGAATTCAAGAATTTTGGATGATAGTATTATTGATGAAATTATGTTAAGGTGAGCACTCATAAGCATCATTCCATGAAGAGAAGGTGATTATGGTGATGACATATCTACCTTGTTGGTAGAGACTCCATGGGAGAGGAGGAGGTCCCCGATCCTTTTGGAGGACAGGCTTGAGAGTGAATATTATTGTAACATCCCAAAGTGCTGTTTCCAAAATAAAAATAAATAAAGTTATTATTTTGTTGGATTTTCTGAAATTTGAAAAGAGTTTGATTGCTTTATTTAAATTTCTGAAGTTTTAAAAGTCAAAAATAAAATTTATTAAAGTTTTTGAAGTTTTATTTGAGTTAAAATTGAAAACTAAAAATTAAATTAATTTCTAAAATTTCTAGTTTTAAAACTTTTCCCAAATTATTTTAAAGCAAAAATAATTTATTTGCAAAATTAAAAGCCAAATTTAAGTTGGAAATAATTTTATTAAGTCGAAAATAACTCTAGAGATTTTTGTGAATTTTTCTAGAATTTTTGGACTCTATTTGCTATCTTCTAAAATTGTATTTATTTATTGCTTAAATCTGAATTTCGAATTAAAAAAGTAAATAAATATTTTATTCCACGCGTGCCCGGAGAGTCACCCATCATGTTTGTGCTCCCAACAAATGCACGCTCAACGTGCAAGCTCTCTAGGCATGAGCAACCACTTGCCTATTTTGCTTTCAACAAACATATCCACTCTCTTTATTATTTTATCCCCTCCTTTCTCTCTCATTTCATCTTCAACCTCCAGCCGTTCATTTTCTTCTCTACGCATTTTCCTCTCAACCGAGCCAGCCATGGCAGCACCTCAGCCTGGCCACCCGCACCGCCCCTCTCTTTCCCTCCCTGCCGCTCCAACTCCATCTCCATTAATGGTGGCTGCACTTCCTCCTCTCTCATTTCTTTCATTTAAAGCTTTCTATTTGAAACCGTTTGCAGCACTAAGTCCCTATTGAGCTCTCCCACGTTGTCATGCATTCATTTGAGAGCAGCCATCAGTGCATCCGCTCAGTTTCAATCGTTTCCAATTTGAACAATCGCCGGTGCTTATTGGTCTACCCAACGTTTCAGCTCCCAGTTACAGCTATATAAGGGCATGCCATCTCTTCTTTGATCCGTTGCACTCTCTCCAAGTTGTAGAATCACCATAGCACAGCCACCATTCCATTTCTATTTTCTCTTTGACAGTAGCTTGACCAGCCACCACCTAATTCGGTTCCCAACCTCGCCACCTTTGGCCACCACCACCGCGATCACCGACCGCTCCTCGCCGCACCACCACCTCCTACGGCCTCGTTGCAAGGTGAGAAATCCATTTATGCCATTCACCGGCCACCCCTCCCTCTCTCTCACCGGTGCCATCCATTTTTCTCCATAGCCGAAGCTCCAATTTGTTGCTGTTCGGTTTTAGAAAGAAGATGAACAGTGCACTGCCAACACATCTCTCCTCCGTTCTCTCTCCTCGGTCACTCATTTCCCGAGCCGACTATGTCGCCGCGTGCCCCTCGGCTTCCTTTTCATATCCCTGGAATTCGGCCCTTAATCTCGCCACAAGCAAAAAAAATTCGGAAGCGGCCGAACTACCTTATGTCGCTATTTTCGGTGTCGTTTTTGATTCCCCAATGATATCGTCCATGCCGTTCGCTTCGCCTCGTAACGTTCTACGTGGTGCTCTTTTCCTCTTCCCTGAAACACCCCCGGCTCACCGGTGCTACTATTCCTCCGATACTATTTTGGGCGCCGCCGCTCCACCGGACCTTCGCCGGCTACGCGACCACCACCATTAGGTCCGTCTTGCTCCCGGAATTCCATTTTTGTGCTTCGCCGGCCGCCTCTCCTTTCCCTTTCGCCAGCGTCGCCATTTCTCTGTGCGCTGTGCTTTTGTTTGAAGCTTGCTTACTGTTCACGTGCTTGGGATTGAACAGTGCCATGCAAGCTACACATGCATCTCATTTTTGAGATTTAAACTTCTACAATTTCGTTCGTTGTCATACGAACACCAAATCCATCGATTATTTCTCCTAAATTCATCTAAATTCATTATCTGCTTCCAGTATTTATTTTTTAATTTTTGGTTTTTATTTGAATTATCTTTGAATTTGGTTTATTTTCACATTTAGATTTTGACGAGTCCGAAGAACCAGAATTAATCAACGATCAGACTTTTGAGCAAGGAAAGTTACATTCTTGATCATATTTGCACCCATTATTTCAAATTATTTATATTCTGTTTTAAATTATTACTGCATGCTTATTTATATTCAATAATTTAAATTCCTGTTTTAAATCTATAGTTATGCCTAAAATCCTTTGTATGGCCAATTTTGATAATTGAATCAAACATATTGTCACCCTAGATAAAACCTAGTTGATACGATAGTATAAACTGGGATTATTTTGAGAAAAATTATGCTTAGCCATGCTTAGACCCAAAAATGTTTGATTTGGGAATTTTCAGCCAAAAATCAAATGTTGTTTAAATTGTATCCATGGCACTGGTGTGTCATGGAAGTTCGCAAATGTTTTGAAAAATAAAATAAAATGAAATGAAAAACTGGTTTGGACTTGGGCGAAATGGATAGTTGGTGGGTGTAAGTTTATGCACGGGCTCTTCTCTAGAACGGTTGAGGCCTAGGGTTTGTTTTGGAAGTCGCCCAGTCAATTAAGGACCGGCCTATGAGTTGCGGCTTGTTAAGCCACACCGTACTACCACAAGTCCGGAGTGGGACGGATCTGGCTAACTAATTTGCAACGTTTCAATGTGGTTGTGCCATCCGGTTGTGTGGGTGTCCGAGTGACCTACTTTTTACGTAATCCCACATGGCACAAGAGGAGGCTCTAATCCGGCGGTGTTTGATCCAAAGGGAGCGAAACCTTAGCGAGGCATAACTACGTTGGAATGGTGTATTGTAAAGGCCTTGTCACGTGCTCTAGACTGCTTACCAAAGGTAGTGAGCAGTTGTATCGACAGATGCCAAACAAACTAGAGAAGTCGTGTCTTGTGGGTAAAGTTGTACAACCTCTACAGAGTGTCAATCTATTCGAATAGCCGTGTCCACGGTCATGGACATGCTGAACAAAGCTTTTGGCGGATTAGACTATGATTTTGTTTTAAAAATGGTTTGATGAAATGATTTCATGAATGTTTTTCCATGTGGGAAATTTGGGCAGAAAGCCTGGTGCAAGGGGGGTAGTCCTTCACCACTTGTGTACAGAGATTTATCCTACACTTGAGAAATAATGATTAAAAATGAAATTTGATTTTAGATATAGTATAACTGCTTTTGAACTTAGTATTGTATTTAAATTGTCAAATATTGCTTTCGCACAAATAACCCTATAAGCCTTCCTTTGAGATATCCATATATGCATGTCATTCTGTTATTTGACGGGTGTAACTTGCGAACACGGTAGTTGTGCTCATACTTGCTTTATGCAAACAAATTTCAGAGGAGAAGGACTTCGCTACCGATGTGGATCTTGACGACTAGGCCGCTACCCCAGTCGATTGCCTATGGTAGATTAATTGGACTCTACTACATCTTCTTCGTCTCCTGCTGTGTTCTTTATTGTTGGCTTATAAGCCTCTTTTGTAATAAACTCTGTTGATTTTTAATATAATTGTGCGATTTATGGATGTTACCATATCTGTTTAACTATGTGAACTAGCTAATGATCATGGGACTAGTTCAGAAATGCACAGAGGATTTGGGGTGTTAATCCCGGATCTGACAATTATCACGAGTGTTCACCCACGCTATACCAGTATACGCGAAAGGAGTTACATGTGGGCATTTAGTGTAGAGACAACTTGCATTTTAATAAAAATGGAAGATTGAGAATTGAGTATGAAATGAAAGATGGGTAAACAGTTGATGTTGATGATGATATTGTTTACAGTTGATTAATCAATGTTCATTTATATTATCGTGCTTGCTGAGTTGTGGACTCACTCTTGCTCTATTGTTGTTTTTAGGTAATTATTGACGATATTGCACATGGGAAGGGCTAGTGCACTTGGAACCACGTCATACATTCAAATGCTTGAAATATTGGCCATGAGACACTTTATTTGCATGAGGATTTATAATTAGGACATGATAATATTGTTTAGGCTTAGACGATAGGTTGGAGTTGATTATTCATTTAATAGCCTTTATGCGATTGGTTTGCATAAATCTTGGTTTATTATCTTGCTATGCTTCCTAGGAAATAATTATCTTAGTCATATCGTTATGCTTGTGTTAGTCTGACCCGTAGACGGGTTTTATTATTGACATTGAACATTTATTATTTCATTGCCCTCTTGCTAAGTATGTTTGGTGAGTGATTTGTATTTCTCTTGGCTGCCAAGTTGCAACAAGCATTGAGCATTTGTTTGGTGCTTGGATGGAAAATTTCTGTAAGCCATTGAGGAATCTTATCCTCGTAGGAGTGGCTCCTCTGTGTTGGACAGTTTGTCGCACTCGTAGTGATGCTTGTTTTCATCGTGCTTTCCCAAAGCATCCTAACCAGGTGGTTTACATCTTGTGCCAGTGGATTCAGTACTGTGGGCTCTTTTGCATGAGGAACTCAGGTCGGCTTTTGGAGGATGGCGCATCGAGGATCTGCAGGGTGTGTTAGAGTTAATCTTGTTTAGTAATTTTTTGTTAGTTTTTCATTTAGATTTCTGTGTTTTTTATTTGAGTCTGAGTTGGTTTTCCGAATAGGATTCAAACTCGGTTTTGTGTGTGTATAAAAAGGTCCAAGTACCATGTAAAGGTGGGGAATTGAGTTGAGAAGAAATTAAAAAAAAAGGAAAAAAAGAGGAGTTGGTGCCCCTGAAAGAAATCTCGTTCGTTTTGTCTTGCGGGGCACGGCGTGGAGCGGTGTTGCTGTACCAAGGCAAGGGGAGTCCTGAGGTGCTTGCTTGCTTGCTTTCACATGAAGCAAGACAATAGGTCAGAGCAAGGTATTGCTTCAAGGAAAAAGTACTGCAGCATCTTGATCTCATAAGCAAGGACCAAAAGGGGGCCAGCTTTAGGAAGAATAGACGCCCGGGGGGGGGGGGCTACTCTATAGCGAGTCACATCATGGGACCAGCGGGTCCCACAAGAGGCTTCAAGTCAGAAGAAGTCGGTCCGGGGCCGAACTCATCGTTTCTTGTTAACGAGATTTTCTCAGTGACCGAACAAAGGGACAAAGAAAGTTTCCAACAATTTATATCAGAGCTTAGGTTTCGTCAACTATGGCAGAAGATCAATTACCAAAAAAGGGACTGTGGCTAAAAGAAGAAGCGGCTACAGAAGCGTTGTCATCAAAAAGAAAATGCATATCAAAAGGAGTTTCTATACCATTTCAGTACCCATTACTTAATGATACTAATTATGGATTATGGGCTGTAAAGATGAAGATTATCCTACGTGCTCTTGGTGTATAGGCGGTAATAGAAGGAGAGACTCTGGTCGAAGAAGAAAAGGATCAGGGTGCTTTGGCTGTAATATCTCAAGATGTGCCAGATGATATAATGATGGCAATTGCAAACAAAGAATCAACAAAGGAAGCATTGCAGGCTATCTAGAATATACGAGTTGGCGAAGATCGTGTAAAGAACGCAAGATTACAGGTGTTTGTTGGACCATGGGGCGTGGTCGTGGTTTTTACTGTTGAATAATTGACCTTTGGATTGCACTAGAATTTGCGGTTGTTGGAAGGTTCTATTGTTCCGTTTGGGTGTTTTGTTTAAAGTCCTTTCACGTTTGCTGGAGGTCTTCAAGGTCCTTCTAAGAAGCACTCACATGGACGCATCAGGACCATCCAAGACCTCCCCAGGTGTTATCTGGACCATCCAGGACCTCCCCAAGGAATATCAGCGCGCATCAACTCGACCACTCAGGTCCTCCCTCAGGAGAATCAACGCGCATCAATCGGGACCGTCTAGGACCTCCCTAGGGAAACCAACACGCCTCAATCGCAACCGTCCAGGAGAACTAATGTGCATCAATCGCAACCGTCCAAGAGAACTAATGCGCATCCATCGCAACCGTCCAGGTGTTGGAAATATGCCCTAGAGGCAATCATAGAGATGATTATATTTCATTATGTTCACAATATTTGATAATATGTTATCTTGTTCCTTGAATGAATCATCAGTCATGAAGATTAACGAGTATGTGACTTGTTGGTGAAGCTCTTTTTAACTTATGATGATGTCGTTCTAAAATATCCTCGGTCGAAAGTCACTAGTCCTAACACTAGTGACTCTCGATCAAACACATGTATTGATTGATGACCACGTTTCACCGGTCATGGATATAGGGATATCGAATCAATAATGTGGACACGTGTTAGAGAACATGGTGTTGGATAAGACCCACCTTGAGACACTATGAGATTGTTATGATTCTATGTGTCGTTAGTTGGTCTCAAGCAATGATGATGTATAATCCTTAGACCGAGATCAAGATGGTTTCCTACATGTGTAATAGCATTCTTAGGGTTGCCAAACGTCAGAATCGGGTGGTTATAAAGGTAGCTTTGGGTATGCTATGAAACATGCAGAGGAATGTGACTGGTCGGATATGGATTTGCCCTCCTAACATAACAGAGAGATATCTCTAGGCCCCTCAAGTGGTCGGATAAAGAAAGTGCATGGCCATGCCCATTGGTGGTCAAGAGTTCGACCACATGAGGTTATCCGATACTCGATCGAGAAAGCATTGAGCACCCATGGATGACACAACATCTCACCTAGAGTTCAACTAGATATCGTGAGGCAAAGGGAGAATACATGAGAAAAAGCTTAGTTCGACCACCACTGACCGGTCGTATGGAGATACAAGCAAGTCGAGACCGGTCGAACGTAATCACAGAGTGGTCGAAACCAAGTCGTAAGGAGTTACGAAGTTGGTCATGATCGAATACTTAACCGGTCAGATAGAGATAGGACCTGGTCGTAAGTGATGAGGACCGATCGAGATCATATTGCATTAAGGTTCGCCCCATATAATTTGTGTGTATTCGGGAATCGTTATGTCCTGCTAGGAACCGCTACGACTCGCGGGCCGAAGGGTTTCCAATCACAACCGAACTACACATGAACCTAACGGGTCACACACTTAACGGGTTGAATAAACCAAGACGAATACGATTCAGAACGTGTTTGGATAGGATCCGTCACGGGGCACTATATAAGGAGATGCATGAGGCTGTTGGGAAGAGTGAGTTGACACGAGTTGCCCTACTAAAACCCTAGCCGCCATCCTCTTGAGAGCCTTGCCGCGGCGATTTGGTGCTAGCACACCGCGCACGGTTGTTCCTTCCCGACGTGTGGATACCATAGAGGCGCTTCTACGTTGTTGCGCTTAAGGACGATCCGCGATCTTCGCAAGGAACTGCAGAGGTGCTAGAGGAGACGATCAACTCACGAGGACGCTGGACGATCGACCACGACCATCGTGATCAATGTGTGGATAATCGATGATCGACTACGACAAGACATCGACGCTTCTTCGTCGGACCAGCCGCCCGACACTTCTTCCACTGCTCTGCGTGTCTAGTGGTAACGATCTGTGATCATCTTCTTGCTTGGCTTCCTGGTTTACGTGGTAGAAATTTTGAATTGTTGCTATCGTAGCCTACCCATATCCCTTCACTAGGACCTCTCCAAGTGAACTAACGTGCATCAATCGCGTCCGTCCACGACCTCCGTAGGATCAATCTGATCCATCCAGGTCTTTTCCCAAGGAGTGCCAATGCACGTCAATCGCGACCATCCAGGACCTCCTTAGAATTAATCTGGTCCATCCAGGACGTCTCCCAAGAGAATCAACATGGAGAAATCTCGTCCATCCAGGACCTCCCCTGATCAATCTTGTCCATCCAAGACCTCCCCCATGGGCACCAACGTGGATCAATCTGGACCACACAAACCTCCCCATGGGCACCAACGTGGATTTATCTGGACCACACAGGACCTCTCCCTAGAGTTATCTGAATCGTCTAAGAGGTCTTTCGAGTATTGTAGCAAGGAGGTCTTCTAGTTACTATTCATCACAAACACTGAAGCGAGGAGTGTTGGGCCACGGGGTAGGCTACGGTAGCTACAAATCAAAATTTCTACCACGCAAACCAGGAAGCCAGGCAAGTAGATGACCATAGATCGTTACCACCAAACGCGCAGAGCAGCGGAAGAAGGGTTGGAGCGGCCTGGTCCAACGTAGAGCGCGTCGATGTAGTGGTCGTAGTCGATCATCCAGCGTCCTCGCGAGTCGATTGTCTCCTCCAGCAACTTCTGCAGTTCCTTGTGAAGATTGCAGATCGTCCTCAAGCGCAACAGTCATAGTAGCGCCTCTACGGTATCCACACATCCAAGGAAGGAACAACCATGTGCAGGTGTGCTAGCACCAAGTCGCGCGGTACAGCTTTCAGGAAGATGGCAGCTAGGGTTTTCGGTGGTGATTCACGTGTTTTTCCTAGCAGCCTCATGTATCTCCTCATATAGTGCTCATGACGGATCCTATCCGAACACGTTTGTCGAATCGTATTCGTACTGGTTTGTTCCAACACGTTAAGTTTGTGACCCTGTAGATTCATGCGTAATTGATTGTGACTCGGAAACCCTTTCCGATCACGAGTCGTAGCAGCTCCTAGCAGAAGATAGCGATTCCCGAATACACACAAATTATATCAGACGAACCTTAATGCAATATGATCTACGACTAGGTCCTCATCACTTATGACCAAGTCCTATCTCTATACAACCAGTTCGTATTTGGTCACGACCAATTCGTAATTCCTTACGACCAGGTTACGACCACTTCAGGACTACGCTTGACCGCCTACGACAAGCTCAGATTCCATATGACCATCCAGAATCGCTCAAACTAAGCGACCTACTGTATACCCCTTTGCCTCACGATGTATGGTTGAACCTGTGAGATGTTGTGTCATCCATAGACTATTCAATACTTTCTTGATCGAGTGTCGGATTACTTCACGTGGTCGAACACTTCGACTACTAGTGGCATAGCCATGCACTTTCTTTATCCGACCACAACGAGGGGCCCAGAGACATCTCTCCTGTTATGTTAGGAGGGGCAAATCCCATATCCGACCAGTCACATTCCTCTGCATGTTTCAAAGCATACCCGAAAGCTACCTTTATAACTACCCAGTTACGGTGTAGCGTTTGGCAACCCCTAAGAGTACTATTACATATGTAGGAAACCATGCTGATCTCAGGTCTAAGGATTATACATCAACATTGCTTGAGACCAACTAACGACACATAGAATCATAACAATCTCAATAGTGTCTCAAGGTGGGTCTAATCCAACATCATGTTCTCTAACATGTGTCCATATTATTGGTTTGATATCTCTATATCCATGACCCATGAAACATAGTCATCAACCAATACATATGCTAGTCTATTCATATGAGTCCTCATATGTTTTCACTCAGGATCGATAAGAATAATTATCACGTAAATATAGAGTTTCACAATCAAATCACATACTTGATAATCAATATTAACAATATTATTCTTGGAACAAGATAACATTTTATCCAATATTATGAACATAAAGAAATATAATCATCTCTATGATTGCCTCTAGGGCATATTTCCAACAAGGAGGTCTTCCGAGGCATCGTTCTTCCGAGTTATCAGAAGCGAGGAGGTCTTCGAGTTATCAGACGAGGAGGTCTCCAAGCATCAGAAAGTACGAGGTCTTCCGAGTAAGCGTACTACTGGTGTGTGAGTGGTCATAGACTCGCTGGAACTAATCGTAGATGACGTGGACGTCTTGGAGGTGGTCGTTGACCTATTGGAATTGGTCATGGACTTTGTTGAAGTAGTCGTAGACTTCAAGGTTGATCTGGTTAGTGTTTATTGATGGTTGAAAGCGTGTTATGCGTGAGTGTGAACTGATATTGGTCAAGTTGGAGAACTTGTGCCGGGAATATGTTCTTTGGTCTTTGCATGTGCAGGTTGAGTGTGAGACCCCGATTTATTAAGCTCATAATACTTAGTCATCCAATTGACCCTAGTATTATCAACTAAATAAACCCGGTCTCGAGAGATGTATACTTCCCAGAATGCAGTATACATACCTCACAACAAAAGAATGTATCAATTCCATACAACACATAGTACATAAGCAACAAACCAGAAGTTAATATTAAAAAGGATAGGTTATTACAAAAGAGGGGCCTTCAGGCCAAATACCAACAAGTCTACAAGAATACACAATGAAGCAAAAGTGCCATAAAGATGGCCCAAAATAAGAGCCAACCAAAGGTGCCTTAGCCCACAAGGCAACCGACCGACCGCCAAGCTAGTCGCTCTCCCAACCACCAAGACACTCATTAAAAGTAAAGCCCTTTGGGCTCTACCTCTCTGCAACAAAGTTGTTAAGCAAAGCAAATGAGTACAAAATGTACTCGCAAGACTCGATGTGTGAGATAACAGAACTATAAATAGCTACATGCAAGCTTTATTTAAGTGGATGAGGCTTTGGACTCATTTTAGCATAAAGCAAGTTTCATTTGCAATAACATAATAGATTGAAGGCAATTTGGCAAAGCATTTTAATTGTTGAAATAACAACGAGATAATAACATAGTAACAACAACAAGATCAACTCGAAGTGACTAACCCAATAGTCACCACAACAATAGCATGAACTCCCTGCTCATGCCAACCATGTCAAGTTTTAATTAAAGGTTGTAGTCTAGTTCTCACGGGCGATCCGAGCGTGTCCATAACCTAGGACGAGGCTATTCAATAGTTTTAACCCTGCAGGGGTGTACCAATGTACCCACACGCCGCACCGCCTTTCCTTAAAGCACACTACCTTTGGTATGCCGGCACGGCTAAGTCCTACGAGACATTTCCAATGGACAGTGCTAATTTTGACCCGCACAACCCACGGGGATAAGGACCCAATGGACAGCCTAACCGGTCTGCCACTGCTCCATTCCCACACCACACACACACACATTTTATCTTTAAAACACACCAACCGAGCGACCCCAATTAGCACCGCCCAAAGTACTTAGTCAAGAGAGGTCCCATATCCCCCTCGTGTGGTTAGCACGCAAAAGCGCTTGGCTTAGTGACCCAAGTAACTCGGTCCTTAGGGACCCAGGCATACCACCACATTCCAAAAACCGCACCATCCATCCAATATGCCCAAGTCTAAATCAATCTTTTATTTTCAGTTTTTGATTTTACAATTAATCAAAGCACAAGTGCTGGACATATAGGAGTAATAATCAATTTTGAGTGATCAAGACCATCGACTAAGTCGATGATCGCCCATTACTACCGATAACTAAGCATGGCTAAGCAATGTTAACGTAAACTACTAAGTGATAAGAGCTCATCCAACGAGCTCAAACCACAGCAAATAACCTAGGCTCATGGGTAGTAGAGGATAAACAATTCCTACAGATTATGCAACTATAGGATTGCTAGCTATATTTTAACACAAAGTAGCATGCATACATATAAGTGAAACAAAATATTAAGCTTTAAAGTAATGGGACAATGATGGAAATGATCAAACTGCTTGCCTTGTTGCTGTTGCTCAAGTTGTGGCAGAGGGTCACTCTCGGATTACCACAAATGTCGAAACCTAACGGAAAAGCGATAAAGAACCGATAAGAACGATTTAAAGTAATCAAGGACAGCACAGCAAACGAACTCCAAATACTCTGAACTTTCTACAGCAGCAGGAGGATGATTTTTAGGGAATTTTGCAACAAGAACCAATTGATTTGGATTCTCAATGCAAAAGTTATGAGCAAAACAATTCTGCTCAGCCCCTAAAAACACCAAACTGCACTATTCACTAATTTAATTATGAGGCAACATTTTCTAGAATGGTGGTGATACTGAGATTTCTACTGTAAAACCAGCACCTCATGAGATGAATAACACAATTGAGTTCACCTCATTTGGAGCTATTATGCACTTTCTACAAATTTTCAAAAACAAGAACTTGAACAAAATTATAATGCACAAGTCCTCATTTTTATAACAGCAACATGCTCAAAACTAATTTTCACAGTGAGTTCATTAATAGAGGAAACCAACAAAGTTGGTCTCACTCAAAAATAATCTACAGAGCATTAGTTATGTATTTTACAAGTTAAGCATTAATTTGAGTGTATATTTAAAGTGAGTTTTAAAATCTAATGGCAAAACTGTGCTCTGGAGCTGAACTCAACTTACAATCATTTTTGGATTAAAGTCAAGTTCAAGACAGAGCTAACACAATTTGAATGACCTCATTTGGATTTAGAATGAATTAGTTATGATATTTTGAAGTTCATACCTTTTTCTGTTTGCAAATAAAGAGCTCACTGGAATTAAAAAAAACATAAAGACATGGGAGGTCATAAGCGGCTCAGATCACGCGGGGGAGGTCCTCAACGGTTGAGATCTTCCAAAGGAAGATCTAAACTATCAAGATCTCCCCGAGGAAGATCTACATCGTCAGGACCTCACAGGGGAGGTCCTGGACGGTCCAGATGTTCCAAGGGAGGTCCTTGATGGTTCGGGGATCGTTCGAGGGAGGACCTTGACGGTCAAGATCTACCCCGGAGGTCATGAACGGCCGAGATGGCCTCGGGAGGTCCTAAGTGGAGATCTAAACATCACGCACCTCCGTGGAGGTCTCGACGGCCACGATCGCAGGGGAGGTCTTGGACGCCCAGATCTCCTCGGAGGAGGTCATGGACGCCCCGTAGCTCGCGACCACGTGCTTGCGTGCATGCACGAGCTTGGACATGAGATAAATGCGCGCGGACAACGAGGAGGTTCGCTACGGAGGTCTTAAATGCGCGCAAGGAGGATTAAATGCAGTTTAAGACGCCCAATGATTGCGAGGTTGAGCAAATGATTAGCGATTAAACCCGCGGATCTTGGTCCGAAAAACGGCAATAGCGCCGCAGCTTGTCCGACAAGATCCGAAGTTTAAAAGATGGTTCTCGCCGCGATGTAGGCCTCGCCGGCGACATCAATGGTACCACCGAGTGCACAATAACTTTGCGCACTAAGGACCTCCTCTCAACGGCGGCGGCGGTTTTAAACGCCATGAGCCGAGAGGAACGCGAAGGAGATCACACGGTAAGAGCAAGAAGCAAAAAGAAGCTCGCAATGCCATTCAAGCGGTGCCCAAACAAAAGCTCATGACATCATACATCTGGTGCAAAGAACTAAGGGACTAACAGAGGAGTACTGGAGGTCCCGAGGTGCCGAGGAGGTCGAGGAAGGAAGGACCAAGGTCGGGAGGAAAGGTGCTCCACTACCAAAGCTCCAGCCTCCAAGCTCCACTTTGTCCACCTCTGAAAATGCCCAAACTAATCAAGTTAGGACTTGCTCCTGAGGGAAAGGCACAAAAGAAGCTCAGAGAAAAGGAGGAGAAACTCAGGACCCTTGTCCACCGAGGAGCTTCAAGCTCCAAAGAATGGCGCCAAGGAGAGCTTGGTGGTTTAGAGCTCACAAGCAGTGGGTGCAAGCAAGGAACAATGGTGTAACTGAAGCCAAAGAAACAGAGGGGAGGTTTTATACCTAGGGCACAGGAGGTTGTGAACCACGGGTTAAGCTCATGGTGAGCTTGGCCTATGGGTCGGTCTAGGGCTTGGACAAGATGTAAAGTTGACATGGTGACAAAGCTAGGCGATCGAGAGAGTGAAAGCGACCGCATTTAATGCGGTCAAGAAAGAGTTGTTATAAGGTACACAATGATGCACACGCATTAATTCATCGCTCAGAGCACGCATGCGTGACCAAGGAAGGAGAAGAACAGGAGGTCATTTTGACCGCTGGATAAGACCACGGGAGGTCCTAGCCATCGGATCCTATTTTTGAACCGTTACGCTTTAAAGGACGGGAGGAGGTCCCACCACACGATTTGGAAAAGGAGGTCGAGCCTCCGATTTCCAAACGCAGATGCGCAAAGGATAAGGTTAGGAGGTCCTAGCCTTTGGATTTACATCCAAGGGCCTGCACAGGAGGAGGACATAATCAAGGTGACTTAGAGAAAACGGGGAGATCATGGCCTTTGGATTTAAATCCAAGGGCGCACAACCAAAGGGCAGGTCTTTAAGGCCTGCTGCTGCAACAAGCACAAGAGGTTATGGCCATCGATCAAGATCTAGTGGCGATGAGAGGCGAGGAGGTCATGGCCGTGAGATTCATATCTAACGGCCACGACCTCACGACGGGAGGTTTGGTGCGCTAGATTTGAGGGAGGTCGGGTCGCTGGATCTCGATCCAACACCACGACCTCAACAAAGTGGGAGAACCTCGCAGAGAAGGTTTGCAGAGGAGGTCGTGGCCTTAGGATTGAATCCAACGGCCACGACCTCAAGTGAGTACAAAATGGAGGACCAGTGGTTTGAGCTCAAGGGAGGTCGTGGCCATGGATTTTTGATCCAATGCCAAGACCTCGATGAGGTGGGAGGTCCCTGGCAGATGATGACATGAGGAGGTCGTGGCGGTTGGATGTTAATCCAACGGCTACGACCTGATCAAGGTGGATAGGAGGTCTCGACGCGCTAAGGAGGCGGTTGGGTTGGACTCGCTTTGCAAAGCGGTTCAAGCCAAGTCAAACCAGTTTATTTAGCTTAATAAACAAGCTGAGACAAAAGAGGATTTATTTGAGATAGCAAATGAACTCCAAATTTGATGAAATTTTAACTGGAGCTTTCGACACGAGATTAACCTTGCATAAAATTTCCAGAGGTTATTATGCAATGCATTTTCTCAGGAAATTCATGAAGGTTGTTCAAGGATTTGTTTTACCTCCAAAATTTATCAAACAAGTTTTACAACTTGTGATATTTTTCAGAGGGGTCCCACATCAGTTTTAGGACCAAGGAAAATATTTTCCAAATTTTTGGCACAAGATTTAAGATAATTAGAAAAGGAGTTTGACTTTTGGTCAACAAGAGCTTTGTGTTTTTGGATTACACAACTCTTGGACAAGAATTACATGAGAGATTAGGGGTTTTCAAGATGTGAGAAAAAGTTTTAATTTCTACACATATAATTATACTTGAACAAACCCTAATTATACATTTGGGATGTTACATTGAGTGTGAAGACGACCATGGTTGATGACAAGAAGGACCAGGGCTAGGATGGGAAAATTTGAGGTCTAGGAGGTCAAGGATGTCACGAGGTCGGGTTTGCGCTGGAGCACGTGCAGATCAAATGTGGTTGCTGATGCACGAAGAAGCTTCGGGAAGTGGAGTCCTGAAGGCTTACGACGTGTGAGAAGGTATGGAAAGTGTTCAAATATCTAGAAGGTTTAAAGATATTGAAAACCCATGTTTGGAAGGGTTTCAGGTCCCTTGGAACCCGGATGAGATAAGTTGTGGTGACCGTGTTGTTTAGGATACGGATTGGTCTCTGCCTATAAAAGGAGGCAGAGGGAAAGTGTTTTTCCCGTGGCTGTTACGGGAGCTTTTGTTACATAGCTTTTGCGGTAGAGCTAAAGAGGTCTTTTGGTTGAAGACTGAGGGGTGCTTTTTGAGCACTTTGTAAACATAAAACAATATTGAGAAATAAGAGATCAGATCTATTCTACATTGTCTCAAGATTGTTCATGTTCAAGCTGTGCGTAAGAGGTCTTCGAGAAGGTCCTAAAGTGGTCCTCGGAGAGGTCTTCGAAGAGGTCTTCGAGGAGGTCCTCGAAGAGGCTCTCAAGGAGGTCGTGAGAATGCTAGCGCATCAGAGAAAGGTTGAATTTGTGAGCAAGAAATTGGTACAATAATTCACCACCCCCCCTCGGATTGTGCTATACGATCCTACAGTGTTGAAACGGCAATTTGATCGTTTGATCATGGAGGATTCTGAAAGTATTATCTAATTCTCCTAGAAGCACACTAGCATGGTGGGTGAAATCCGTTCTCTTAGGACAAAACTAAAGGACACAGTCGTTGTGGAGAAATTATTTAGTGTCGCTCTCGACAAATTTATTCCAATAATCGGCATAATTGAACAATGGGGAGATGTGTCATCTATGTCCCTGTCTGAGGCACTAGGGCGTTTGCGGGCATTTGAAGAAACTTTAAAGGGGAGACGACATCACAAAGAAGAAGAAAGTGAAATTTGCTGCTATCTTGTTCTCAATGGGAAGCAGTATCTACTCAAGGCAAGAAATCTGCTGGTGGCCAAGGCGGCAGAGGAGGACGTGCAGACAGGGCTAGGCCAGACGGTGGTGACAGATCACGTGATAAGTCACATGTCAAGTGTTTTAAATGTGAAGAATTCGGTCACTACGCGTCGGAGTGTCGCAGCCACATAAAGTGCGTCAACTGCGATAAGTGTGGACACTATGCCTCGGATTGCCGAAATAAGAAGAAGAATGAGGAGGTAAACCTCAACCGAGTCTATGAAAACGTTGACGATCCTACCCTGCTACTCTCCTTATGTATCAAAGAAACGTCGGTCATAGTGATATTGAACGAGGAAAACATAGTTTCTAAACTATGCACAGAGAGAGGCAACCACGATCACACTGATCTGTGGTACTTGGACAATGGAGCAAGCAATCACATGATAGCAGATCGCTCCATGTTCTATGAGCTTGAAAAGAAGATTTCGGGCAAAACCAAGTTTAGCGACGGCTCCACGGTACAGATAAAAGGCAAAGGGACAATGTTGTTGCAATGCAAGAACAGTGATCAGAAAATGCTGATTGAAATTTATTTTATACCAAGTATGTACAACAACATACTCAGTCTCGGACAGTTGGCAGAACGGGGGTGCAGAGTGGAGCTGCAGGATGAGTTCTTGCGTGTCTATGATAAGAACAAAGATATGTTGATGAAGATGAAAAGATCCCCGAACCGGTTGTACAAAATTTATCTGAAAACTTGTAGACTGGTTTGTGTGAAAGACGGTTTGGAGGAGCCAGAGTGCAACTGGACTATTGAAACAGGACATGGTGGAACCCAGGAGTGGCACGTAGTTGGTGTAGGAGGCGCAGCAGGCGTAGCCTCAGGAGGCCCAAACGGTGCACAGCAAGACGCTGCAGGGGGCGGTGAGTCCTACACGCATGAAGGGCATGGTGTACATACAGCCGGTCCAGGCAGAGGGGCCCAAGGCCAAATCAACGGCTCCGCAGGGAGGAAGAGGTGGTGTAGCTTCAGCTAAGATGTACACGGGGAAGTGGGTAGACTTGGTCCAAGAGAGAGGAGTGAGAGGCTCAGCTAACAGCGAAGTCCAGACGGCCGTGGGAGCTAGTGCTCCAGCCCAGGCGGGCGTGCAAGGAAGGACGAGTTCAGTCCGGAGGCGAGGTGCGGCAAGTGTTGGTTTGTGCATAGCTCAGGATGGAGCAAGCGCAGGAGGTTGGGCGGTATCGGCCTAGGAAGGAACGGCGCACGGGAGTGTAGGTAAAAGAGGAAGGCTTAGAAGTTCAGATGAGAGAGAAGATCAGCGTGATCAAAGTGAAGAAACAAGATTAAGGGGGTGATTATTAGAGTTAATCTTCTTTAGTATTTTTTTGTTAGTTTTCCGTTTATATTTATGTGTTTTTTATTTGAGTCCAAGTGTGAGTTGGTTTCCCAAATAGGATTCAAACTCGGTTTTGTGTGTGTATAAAAAGGTCCTACTACCATGTAAAGGTGGAGAATTGAGTTGAGAAGAAATAAAAAAAAGAACAAAAAGAGGAGCCGGTGCTCCCAAAAGAAATCTCGTCCGTTTCGTCTTACAGGGCACTGCGTGGAGCGGTGTTGCTGTACCGAGGCAGGGGGAGTCCTGAGGTGCTTGATTGCTTGCTTCCACGTGAAGCAAGACTACAGGTCAGAGCAAGGTATTGCTTCAAGGAAAAAGTGCTGAGTAAAGTACACTATGGGTCCATAAACTTGGCTGGTTGGATCACTTAGGTCCCTCATCTATGAAACCACATATTCAGGTACCTAAACTTTTTTAAGCGTGTCATCAGAGGTCCCAAAGCGGTTTTCCTAGGTTTGACCGAGGGATCTAAGTGATCCAACCAGCCAAGTTTAGAGACCCACAGTGTACTTTACTCTAAAAGTTTCATACAAAATCTGCATTCAATCAAGCAGCTATATAAAATATTATCACAAACCACAGATAATCTAATTATTCACAGAAGATCCTTTAAATATGTTATTGATGTGTGCATATATTTATCCATAAAATATTCCACCAATTCAAAAGAGGATAGATTCACCACCACCACCAAGTTCTTTTATAATAGTAAAGATGAGGATTACATAACTTGAATGGCTAGTGCCTAAACTGACATTACCTAATGGTACATAGCAATTATCTTGTTTTCATCAGTTTAAGTGCATCCGAACATAAAGAACTTTGCACAACGGCACAAAAAAGAGTGTCGAGGGTTAGAATCTGAAACTACTAGTAGACGCTGTCTATAGTAGAAATTCCCACATTAATCGGAGGCTCTCCTGGAATACCTATTATGCCCTAGAGAATAGCATGTATATAGGCTAGGCATATGGCTATACCCACAAGAATGTACCAAAATACCCCTTTCTCTATTAGTGTAAGGTAAGGGTAAGAAGAGAAATATACATGCTTAATCCCATATAGATGGCTCCAAGGGTATGTAAGAGAGAACTTAAATGTCCTCCCATATATGTATACACACTCACTCACTCACACACACACACACACCCCTCACTTAGGGTACATATAGGTGTCTAATAGACACCAACACGCATCGCCTCGCTTAATTGGCTTCGCCCGCCGAGGCACACTTCGGGTGGACCTACCTCAGTTGGGGGGTGGCCCCGTGTGCAGCCCAGTCTGCTTCGGAGGCCTAGTGTACGCTCCTCGGGCACTCCTCGTAGGATTTTTTTGGTGCATTTGACACTATTGGTGTGTAAATTAACAAAAAAGCAGCCTCACCGAATCAATTGCAAAAATGACACCACATACAAGCATGGATGCGACACGTGGCTTATCTGAGCCCCTCGGGGCCGGACATGCCTCCATCATGCCCCTAGGATACGGACACAGTGAAATCCGGCACCCAAAGGCATGGTCAAAGCAGTGACGTGCCTCTAGGGCACGGCAAAAGAGCGAGCAGCCGAATGGTTTCAAAAAACCATTAAAAATGATTTTTGATACTATTTGGTATTATTTGACACTATTTAAACAATGTTTGAATATTATTTAAATAGTGTACCTAGTGTTTTAAATACTATGTAAATAGTATCAAATAATATTCAAATAGTACCAAATAGTATCAAAAATCATTTATTATTATTTTTAAATCATTCGGTCGCTCATTCCTTTGTCGTGCCCAGAGGCACGGCATTGCAATGATTGTGCCTCTGCGGGCTGGATTATACTGTGTTCGTGCTCCAGGAGCACGGTGGAGACATGTCTAGCCTTAGGGGCATGGTAGAGGCAAGTTCGGCCCCCCAAGGGTACATACAAGCTACGTGTCACGTCTCTGTTTGTACATGGTGCTATTTTTAGAATTGATTTAAAGAGAAGGCTTTTTTTTTGTTAATTCACGTGACAATCTCAAGAGATAAAAGGAGACCGAGAGGGGCGATGGAGAGGCTGGCCATGTGGACGGAAAGCTTCCTCGCAGACGATCCGCATGAGAGCTGCAGTGCGCCTCCGATAGCCTCGCCAACACGCCGACGACACCGCTAGGTCGCCTGATCCCATCGCCGCCGATGTCGCTCGCCCGATCGCCGAGACAGGCGTCCAAGCAGTGCCCACGGCAGCCGCACGCGTGCTTGTCCTACTCGCCAAAGGGTCGACTCGAGGGCAGCGTTTCCCCACGCCAGAGGCGTGTCGCGCGCCAGAGTCTAGTACTAAATACAAAAACTCCGGCCTTGTATCGCCTGCTTTACCTCGCGTGGTACGGCCTCATTCTGAAGGCCCAAGCTACGCCTTCTGGGCTCAACGCGGTCAGGCTCCGCACCTAAGCCCACCTCGCACCGGCTTCGGGGCGAAGACCCGTTCCACTCGGCAGCCCACGTCGCGCTGGCTTCGGGGTGAAGAGCAACCTTGCCCGGGCCCGGCATGGCGAAGCCCACCAGGGACATCGGCAGCCTCGGGCTGGCCTAGTTCGGAAGACGCGTGATGCGCTCATGGAACAATCCGCGTCTCCGTCTAACAGGCTTCGAAAGGCCCATCACGCTCGGACGGCCTCGCGCAGGCTCCCTCTTCGGTAGAGCCACGCGCCTTCTTTTATTTACCATCTATAGAAAATGTATTAGCCCTTTGGTGGACCTGTCGATTCGAACCCAGCACATGTTGAATGCTTGGTCCATTGGATAAATCTTCTAGCAATATGGTCGGTCAGATTGTTGCGTGCGTGCATGCACGGGAAGAAATATGTTTATTAGAAGCAACTTCCCAATGGCTTGGGTATGACTATTGACCAGCGGCTGGTCAGGCGGCTTGCGCCCAGCAGAATATTACGTATTCATTCTTGTGTCTGCGCATCCTTCTATATAAAAGGAGGTTAATTTGAAGCCCAGCTAGGTTGGCCACGTCAGTTTTTTTTTGGCATCGTCCGATTGCACTTGGCTATGTCTGTGTCTGTCTGATAGGATCCGACTTGCTCGGCGCGCTGGCTTAGCTCGCTACGCGTGGGCACGGCGTTGTGGTCCTCCGTCTTCCCATCATGTCTCATCCTCCTCTCCTCGCACCCCACGCCATATCCATTGTGCTTTTCTCGTTCCCCTCCCTCGCCTCTCATGACAGGCACGTCCTCCCCGCTCGGCCCTGCTCCTCCCCTCCTCCGTCTCCCCTCCTCGTCCTTCCGCCTCCCCTACCACCCCTCTCCACTGGCACCGTTGATCTATCCCCACGTCCCACCCCGTCGCTGCCTCTAGAGCTGGCCAAACGGGCGGCTCGGCCTGGCACGGCACGGACCCAAGTCGGCCCAGCCTATTCTGGCCCGACTACTATTCGTGCCATGCTAGACCAGCCCACGGGTCGGTGATGCCTGCATAACAACCCGTCGGCCGTTTCAGGTCATGTAAGGGCCAAGACGACCGCTTAGCCCACCGGGTCAAATGTGGCTCGTTTGGCCGACAGAATGAAAAAATTCAACACAAATCCAAAACAAATCCAGAAAAATTAGAAAAATATGTCGAATTCAGAAGTAGACATGAAAATTGAAAAAAAAATAAGACAATCATATTGAAAATGTAATAGAATTTTATTAATGTTCAAATAGCTAACTCGTTAAAACATTTGTCATTTAGCTCATAAGACATGAAAAATTGAAAACAATCCTAGAAAATATATATATTTTAAAACCAATATAAATTTATATATACTTATAAAATGAACTATATAAAATTTAAAAACTACAAAATAAAACCATATAAGTATTAATAATGGAAAGAAAATCATATAAATATTAATAAATAAAAATAAAATTATATATGTATATTAAAACAGTGTCGTGCCTGATGAGGGCATCCTTACGACACCTTCGTCTCTTCCACCTAATGCTCAAGATATACGCATTGAATTGCCGACTGGGCCAATTACAAGAGCACGTGCCAAGAAACTACAATCTCAGGTGAACTTCCTCCTTAATGAATATGTCATTGATTTTCATGAGAATTTTATACTACCTAAAAATAGTGTTTTGCTTGTGCTCAGGTTTGAAGATTCAACGATGGACAGAGATCAAGGATATGCAGCCGTTATCCAAGGAAGACCATCAAATGAGGAGATCAAGGCGCTGATCTATGACCCATTCAGCCAAGGAGGAGAGGGCCAATGTCCATACAACTAAGCGAGGGATCAAGGCCCAAGCGGTCAAGCACAAAGCCCATGTGGAGGAACCAAGAATGAAGTCCAATTCTGCGGTGTGAATAGTAACCGGCAAATGAACAAAGAACCGTGAGCGAAAGAACGGACAGAATCGGGCCGCGAATAAAGAACGTATACAAAGATCTTTGTCATATCAAAGAATGTGTCGCAGTTATGCTGCTGCGTGAACAAGATGCGTGCATATGAATAGTACCACATAGAAAGTTAGTACTGAATAGCCCTTAGCCTGAGACTATATATTGAGGGGTAGACCCCCATTGTAGAGGAGACCACGTTTATGTAAAAGAATAGAACACAAGTTATTGCTTGTTCTTTCATAACAGAGTTCATGCGAGGACTTTTGAGAGAGAATTAGGCGATCAATTGTTCGTTCTGCATTTCAAGATCAAGTTTCCTTTTCCGCTGGGAATTGAGGGCTTGACGATCTCCGCTCGTGGTCTAGCGGCGATCATCCTGCTGCGTGTTGGCGAATATCCATAGAGTTGCAAGTCCGTGCACTGGCGCGTGATGTACAGTTGAGCAGTGTTCGTCGTCAAGCGCTATTTATCTACGGTTCTACTCAAAAAGATCGGGACACCCAGTATTAGTGCCTAACGGGCCGCGGCGGTGTTCGGTCGTGTCGGCCGAGCTCGACACACCAGGTCGTCGGTCGTCGGAGTGCGCCCAAGCACGGCCTGGGCTATCGTGCCGTGCTAGCCTGGCTCATAAATAGTGCGGGCTGTGCCGTGCCTAGGCCAGGCCAGTAGTGTCGTGTCTCGTGCCAGCCCAGCAGGCACGGCCCGTTTGGCCAGCTCTAGCTGCCTCTTCCCTGCTCTTCCCTCCTCCTTCCCTCCCCTATCGCCTCTCTTCATTGGCGCCACCGCTCCCTCGCTTCCTCCTTTCCGCAATGCGCTCCTCCTCCGGTTCCTCCACCTCCCCTACCCATCCCCCTCCCTCGCCTGCCGCCTTTCTCCAATGCCCCTCTTCCGTTTTTCCCCCGTCGGATGCACAGGCACGTCGTCCTCCTGGCCGAGGTCGCCAAGCTCCTTCCCAAGAACCACCTCCTCTCCGAAGTAATCGTCAAAATTTCCAATTGCATTTCTGTAAAATCGTGTTTTTGGTTGCCTTGGTTATCTAATGGGGAACTAAGGTTTTCCAATGGTGGTTTTTTCCCCAGAACGAGTGGCGTCTAATCGGCGTGCAGTAGAGCCGCGGGTGGGTACACTATGTGATCCACCGGCTGGAGCCTCACATCATGCTGTTCCGCCGCCCGCTCAGCTACTAGCAGTTAACATCTCATGTAGTGCCCACTGGTTTCAGTTTGTTGTGATAGAGATAATTGGCATAAAATTGTTTGTTGGTGATTTTTCTAGCATGCTTAATTTCTGGTTAAATTTACCTTAACATGTGTTCTATCACATCTATTGCTTTGATTGAAAATCTTTGTGAAATATATGGTTTAGAAATAGAATGCCCGTTTAGTGAAGGCATGTCCATCATTAGATTTGGTTAGTTGCCCGTCTAGTGTTCGTCAAAATGCCTGGAAGGAATTGGCAATGTGTTAGCCTATGCTATCATGGGCAGTCTTGATTGCTAAGTTGTCATGTGACGCTGGTACTGTTGTTAATTTGTTTATGATGATCTGTTTGTGTTTATGCTTGCTTGTTTGATTCTTACCTTGTGTTTTAGTAGCAATGAGGCGACCATATGATAGTGAAACTTTATGTTAGATATGCTTTCGCCAAAGTAGAAATGCACACTCAAGGCATGTTTGGAATTGTAGAATTTTGGTTAATACATTTTGTTTCTTGTAAAATTTGTGTGTTCCAAACTTGCGCTTGGAAGAAACTGTGAGGAACTCTGGATACATGGGTATATGAAAAAAAAATTATGTGTGAGTAACAATGTAGAGTTTAATAGTAGTGTCTAAATAGTTTGCTGCCACTCGCTATTAAGAAGTGTGTTTTGTATTAGTATTCCATTTGATTTGTTCTGTTCTTTCTAATCACCATTCGATTTATTTTCTTTGCAATTCCATTTGCATATGCTTAGAAACTTGATGATGACACAATGTGAAATCCGGTTGTTTATATAAAGATGAAAGTTCACTTTATTTCATGGCCTGTGATATCTATATAACCACATACAAATGGCATGTTTCCTATGCAAAGTACATGCGTTGGGATTTCTCCCCATTCTGACCAATTCAGTAAAAAGTTTGCCAAACAAGGGGCTCCCTTGTAGTTCTTTTCCTGAACTGGATGATGCTCCTACATATAAGTTTAGCTTTGATCATTGTAACCGCAAGCTGTTTACCTTGTAGTGCACATTTCATCCTTTCATCCTTCAAACCAAGCGCTTCTACACTATTCTTATTTGGCGCAAGGTGCTCACCTTCCTATGTTGTGTCTCAACTCCTAATTTTTCTTAATTTTCCATTTTTTTAATTTTGTTGCACGTAATATGCTGATATCTTTTGTTTGTGCTGTACAACTTATTGGGAATAGCACATTTTTATGTTTTGTGTTTGTTCAGGCTTCTCAATTCTTACGAATAGTCACATTCTATTCCACACAACTTCTAGGTCCTAACTATCATTGCCGTGAGGTAAGGTGGCTTGTTAGGCCTGTAACTTCTGTTCATAATGATATTTTTAAGAACACGTCCATTATCCAATATAGGGTTCACCTCTTGCTAGGTTACCACTACCTCAAACTGTTGTAGAGGTGCTTCTTATTAATTGTAAGAGGCCACTTCTACATTCTTTAACTCATGAATTTGAACTGCTACTTATTTTTATGTAGAAATAGCTTAAGTATGTTGTATTGCTTGACCGTAGTCCCAAGAGGAGTAATTTACGGATGTGGTGACTTGATATTTTCATCCCACATGATTTTCACTCTCGTCTTTGTCATAACATATCATAAGTATGGTAGTATAAGGTGAGGTTTTGACATATTATTATTATTGTTGCATTCTTGTCTTAACTTCATCCCATTTGTGAAATACTACACTCATAAGATACCTAATTATATGTTTTTTCAATTCATGTCGAGTTTATTAAGATGCTTGCATGGTGCATAGCTGTTGTTCAGAGTCTTCTTATAATAGCTTCTCGCAAGCATTACAGTGTTGATGTTGTTGTTGCATGGTGGGTAAATATTTCACTGTCATTGTTGTGTCTACCATACTTCTACTTCTTCTTATTGATGTATCTTCCCTATACAGGTATACTATGAATTTGGTTGTTTTCTTTGTGGACAAGAAGCTTACATGTAAGAAAGAATCTCTTGCCATTTTGATGATAATGTTTTGCAAATTGGTTTCATTATAACAAAAAAATTTTTGTGTAAAATTAGTGCTCACTACCTTATGCGGTGATTCTGTATTCTATGACAAAATACTCTATGATAGGTATAACAAACTTTGCCGTCAAATTGTTGCTTCCATACTTACAGCTATCAACTAAATCTCCATGGATTCTATCAGCATCGTTCTTTGTCCTGATCACAGTGGCACATGTTCAACTCCATGCGCTAAGGCGCGCGCGAGTTTCTAGTTTAGATCACTTCGGAGCACGCAAGCTAGCAACCGTACTAGTGGCATGTGTACGAACAAATTTGTTTGCCTAAATATTGCTGGTAACTGTTAGGTATATAAGTAGCTGTTAGCACAACCTGCTGAGGAACGCACTAGCCTGCAGAGTGTGTTTTACAAGTATCAACGTTAATTCTGGCCAAGACCGACTAGTGACCTTTTAAGTCAACT